>OW203723.1:7801211-8531915 GCA_934045075.1 Yponomeuta sedellus | reverse complement strand
ACTTATTTTCGATCGAATCTTCAATATATCCTTCCGCGACCGTGTTTGACTTCCAGCCGCCATGACGTTTTAATGTTGTGAGGTTGGCTCCTGAATCAGCCAAAAGCGTGGCCGAAGTTCGCCTAAAGCAATGTCCAGTGTAAAGGTGAGGCTCTTGTAATTTTAAAAAAGTGGCTATTTGTTGTGGTGTCCCGCCTATTTTTTTGTCTTTATTGTAGCTTTCAACATCGAATAAATACTCCACATTGTATGTGATTACTTCGTTTGTGATAGATAATTCTATGAAGTACGACAATAATACATTCTCCGAGAAAGTGTTCGCGCCCTTTTCAAGTCTCCATTTATTGAAAACATCATAGGTTTTTAGATATCTATCACATGATTTCTGAGGAAGAAAACTGAATTCAGCATTCAACACTTGTTGTTTTAATTCTTCAGGTGTTAAATTGCTGTTTTCGTCACAAGACTCACTCATATTTTATGAATTTGTGATATGCAACAATAATTGTAAGTAGTTACCTACCGAAAAACAAAAGAAGAAGAAATAATATTGATTTTTGTTTCCCGCTATTTTTAAAGTTACGTTCTGAAACTGCACCCGTAGTATTCTTTTGTACCAATAAAGATTTTTAAAACTATAAATTATTTAAAAACCTATTTAGAGGCTAAAACTTTCACCCATGCCGGGATTCGAACCCGCAACCTCTGGCTATCCGTACCAGCGCTCTACCAATTGAGCCAATGGGCGACTCACGGCATCAGTGAAATTTCAAACCTCTTTACAATATTCTCTGTATTACGTACAGGCAGCGACAGTTAGTTAGGCAGAGGCAGTTAGGTTTTAACATCGGAACGATATCACTGTACAAATTATTTGTGCATATCTACTTCGTATTTTTTCTAAAACATTTTCTTTATTTCAGTGTATTCATTATATATTATTATTTAATTAGATATTTAATTACAACGTTACCAAATAATTTTCATTTTAAAGGTTTATTAGTTTCCGAACGTTTTATTGTTTGGGTATTCTGAAATTTGATAAATCGAACTTCGAATGACGTGTTTCGTACATAATGATAATTCGCAGCATTCTAAATTCAAATCACTTTCCCTCACTCTCGCAGGGAAAACGCGTTTCCCTCACTCTTATTAAGCAGTAAACCCAGTATGTTTGAGCTGCTAAGGTGAAAACGTTTTTTTTTTGCATTTAGTCATTTCCTCGCTGAGGTGGAATGAAAAGTTACGTGTTGCACTCGAGTGCAAAGATTTTTCACCTCGTGCTCTTTTGATTCCTTCGCTAACGCTCAGGATTGTAATTTTGAATCACTCGCTGCGCTCGTGATTCAATTTTAGAATTCTTCGCTTGCTCGGTCATCAAAATTAAACACGCGGTTAAAAAGCAACTTTGCACTCTTGTATAACAAATAACTATTACACAGCCATGACTAATTAAAAAAAAATAATTATAAAACGTTAAGATAGAACTATAATATTTATGGTTTCCTACTATGACAATTGGAATTAATTTGATGGACATTGCAATTTTTATTAATATAACGTTTAACGGCCCTGCAAGCTAATCCTTTTGAGCCCTTTCGTCAAATTACGTGATCACTTTCGAATTCTACGAATTGTAGTTTTATGAAGCAGGAGACCGCTTACTGTCCCACCGGCCCTTCTGTTTAATCTTAACTTTACTCTGAGGTTTAGCTAAGGCAATATGCTGTTGCAAACGCAAAGCAAACGTCAATAGGTATGTTGTTGACTGTACTTTAACAGCACAACGAGAAAATTAGTGCTCGTAGCCTAGTTGTATCGAGTGATTGGAATCAATCACTTGAGTTAAGCAACAACAGGCGCGGCCAGGTGCAGGATGGGTGACCATCCCGTGACTACCGCTAGTGGCATTTTTTCCGAGCGCATCCGTGCCTCGAAAGGCACGTTAAGCCGTTGGTGCCGGCTGTCATGTAATGGTAGTCTTTTAGTCACATGTCAGAGGCCCCAGGCGGCTTGATATCTTCTGACAATAGGTAAGGCTCGCCACTGTCTTACAATCCTCCACCAAACCGAACGGGGCCCCCGTGGTGGAGTATGGCCTCCTAACCTTCCTGCGATGCAGGAAGAGACCCGTTACCCAACAGTGGGGACAAGGGTTAATATCGTACGAGAAAATTAGTGTGTTAATCGGGTGTTTTCTCGTGGTCCCATAATTTTGTCCCGTTAACGGGTCCACGAGGGATAACTATCCCTCGTGGTCCCATTATACGTCATCAACGGGTCCACGAGGGATAAACTATTTCTCGTAGTCCCATTAAAGAAGATGAGATGCCTCATGTGTAATGGAAAATAGATACAGCTATAATATACTTACATAACGCAACACAAAGTTCGATAGAATTTAAAAGCAGAAAGTATTAGGCGCTCATATAAAGGAAGAAGAGCTCTGCTTTTAGGCTCGCACAAGGAGGACCTTTGGGCTCCTTTTGAATAAATGTTTGAGATAGAGTCCTGGGGTCCAATGAAATCGTAAGACATGGAGAAAACATCACTTTTTTTGTACTGTTGTAGAGTAATATTTTTTTAAGCAAAGACAGCACTAAATGTATGAGAAAAAGTATTAGGCTCTCATGAAAGCGCAAGATATAATATAAGACAAAGTTTTCTTGCCTATAAAAATTATAGCAATGATCTGGGCTCATTTAAGCCATTATTTATTTATCCATGAAATGCGATATTAGGATACCTACCCTAGCGCTTGAAATTGCCAATTCGACGTGGGCAAGTGTGGTAATCAAGCTCATACTCTGCCTCTCAGAGAAGGCCTCCAGAAGAACGTTTCTGAACGTCTCTGGCCTGCAGTAGAACGTTTATAGGATACATAAAAAAATGCATACCCAGACCACAGTACTTTCTTAAAAGAAACAGTTTTGACCATAAATAATAACCCGCGTCTTTATCTACAGGGTTATTTCTGAAATGCGCTATTCTTAAGAGTGGATTAGAATTTTGTCATTTATGATACCTAACTTTTATGTTTCAAAATTTTTAGAAAAAAAGGAAGTTTCGTTTTTATTTTACATTATATTGACGTTGTTTGATAGACAATGGTTATAACCATAATGTGTTATATAGGTACACATATGTGTTATTTATTTTGTGTTAAAACTATATCCCGGCATTGCGGTGGTCCCTAGTTGTAGTGCAAGTGAAGGTGCCACCGGATCGCATCATTACGAAGATGCAACGGCCAAAGTTTTTTCATATACACTGAATGGACATTCTTTATTACGAATTCTACAAAAATCATCATCATCACTTGAGTTGTTTTAAAACAAACTTTACGAAGAAAAGCCGGTATAAAAACGCAATCAACTCCTCCATCTCCATGTGAGCCTAGTACTTTTTTCCAGAAGCATCCGAGACCCCTAGAGGGGTGATCAAATCACAGATTTTTCCATCTATTTATAAAATTACTCGTACATTTCCGTGAGAGCCTAGTCGTTCGTTATCAACCCTTGTATGTCCCCACTGCTGGGGCACGGGCACGGGTCTCTTCCTGCATCGCAGGAAGGTTAGGCCATACTCCACCACGGGGGCCAAGTCCGGGTTGGTGGAGAATTGTAAGACAGTGGCGGGCCTTACTGTCAGAAGTTATCAAGCCGCCCATAAGTCCTCTGTACTCTGAGAGCCTAGTACGTTTTCCAAAATCGAAACTTGACCCGGACTCTATCTCTGAGTGCTTTTTGCGAGTTTTTTAACTACTATGGCATCGAGGAAGCGCCACCTAGCGACAAGTATGGAAATTAAAATTGCTGAGTGCGAGTTGTAATGGTTTACGTTGAGAAGTGAACACGTTTACCTGCCAAAACACGAATAAACGCGAGTGCGAGTTGTACTGCGATAGCGTTTTGCCAGTTCGAACGGTTAACTTACTCATACTCACTACTCAAGTACTAAATGCTCGATTAACGCGGTAGTAAAGTTATTCGATTGGATCTGTCAAACTCACACTAAGCACTCTGTTTAACTAATAAACTATACAATAAGCTACCCATGACCTCATGCAATCCCAGTAGGTACTTTCTTTTCCAAAATGTAACAGTAAAACTTAATTCGATAAAGTTGTTTGAGCAACAGGGAGCAAAGGGAGAAGGAGAGAAACGTGGTGCTGAACGTGACAAGCCAGTGAAAATTCTTATACAGGAGGCATCATATTTATTAACGGGACCACGAGAAATAGTTTATCCCTCGTGGGCCCGTTGATGACGTATAACGCGACCACGAGGGATAGTTATCCCTCGTGGACCCGTTAACGGGACTAAATAATGGGACCACGAGAAAACACTCGTATAATCTTGCCTATTTTTAATTATAAGAAGTTGTGGTGTAGAGCCAATCCACCTTAATCATTCACTGCGCATTCAGATATCAAACAAAGCCCTTTGTGAAACCGGGGCAATTATTCAGAACTCGCTTGCCATAAATTACCCCGATAACAATCCTAATTGATGTAAAAGTAAAACTCTAGGTTGGAAACACCGGATGCAATTCAGTTGACTGATGCCAAACAGACTGCAACCAACATAATATTACGATACTGTCACCACTAAACGCGATACGTTGACAGAACATCTATCTTTACACAGTCAACCTGAAATCAACTCTATGCCTTTGCGATAAGAGGAGTCCAATAAAGGTACATAAAAACTCTGCTGTCGTTTAGTACAAGGATTTGTGAGGTGAACGTCACTTTTGCGATACGTCACATGGGTGGGACATAGACGTAGACAGATCCTCTGTCTACGGATATAGACCACCTTAGCGAGAAGCCACAAGCGATATGGGTGACTTTCGTAATTCGTTTCGTTATTTAGTTCGTTAGTTAGTTCGAAAGTTATTCGTCACCACGGATGTAAATACATCCGTGTTCGTGACATTATCATGATGTATTATAGTCGCATACTGCCTTGGTCACAATATGAAATTGACACATTCGTATTTAACCCACATTCTTCTTATAAGGACGAGTGTACAATTACTGCCAACATACCTAAGGTTTCGAGGTACCTAGATACTTGATATGAAATCTCTTGTGAAGGGAAACTTAAAGAGTTTTCCTCAAGAAGAAATTCCCAATTTTTTTGGGAACTATATTTTGTGTCATCAAAGTTTATATTTCTCATCAACTTGTATCATCTAAGTAATAGATCTATCGCCACGAAATATTTTCATTCTCAGAAAAATAAAAAGTTTCGCCAGGTAGGTACAAATTACCAAATTAATGTCAATATGTAGGACATGGAAAAAAAGATGGATTATCTATATAATCGTCGTTCATCCATTGAATAAAAAAATTGTTCTCAAAATATTAGTATTATTCCAAAAATAACAGCTCCGTGCTATTATTTTTTTTCGGACAAACTTTATTATTTAAAACTTTCAAAATTTAACAAGTTGATGATAGCATAAATCATACCCGATTTTTTTTCTAGTCCACCAGATGGCGTGACATCGACACACTAGACACGGTAATAGAGTCTCTCTCTAGGAGCAAATCACGTACAAACGTAGTTTGGATTTTTACAAACGACATGCCGAATCGCAATGAAACTTTAGCAATTCGTTTAGAGGACATAAACGAGCTTTGATCGTACTTACAACTGAGGGCCGCCGGTTTCTGGATTGAGAATTTCACTGTTATTTACACAGTGAAGTTATTTACACTTAAGTATCGTTCTGTCACGCTCTTTGCTGAGAAATTCGAAGAGGCTGCATTGCAGTTAAGTATGTACCTATTTAGCGAAATTCTCAATTCAGAAACTAGCTCATTTTCATAGAAACTATTCTCAAGGATACATTATAATAAATTTTTGATAAGTTTAATAATAAAAACGGGCCAGGTGCGAATTGGACACGCGCACGAAGTGCTCCGTACCATTATAATTTTATTTTTTATGTGAATATATAACAAATATTTTGTAAATATTTCAAGCGTCTACCGGTTGTCGTTCGAGCGAATAAATCACGTTTGTTGTATGGGAGCCCCACTTAAGCGTTTATTTTATTCTGTTTTATTCGTTTTAATAGCGGAAACAGGAATACCTACATCATCCGTGAAAATTTCAACTATCTAACTATCACGGTTCTTGTGACACAGCCCGGTGCTGGTGATAGACAGATGGACAGTAATTTCTTAGTAATAGAGTTTGTTACACATTATTGCACAAAAAAACACATTAACAAAAAGTTAAATAACGAACAATGCGATAGAGTCCCGTTACACGGAACCCTAAAAACCAAACTACGTTGGCATGGGAATTGTCCCTTGAGAAACCGCCTTAACGTATGGGATGGGTGGGAAGGGTTAAATCAACGAAAAACTTCTATAAAAAATGTTTAAGCCTAGTTGGAGAAACCATATGATGTTAAAAGATAAATAGGCGTAGTTAATTTTTTTAATACAATTGCTCAAAAAGTGGCGTATTACAGGGACGTATAGTGTGCGGGAAGTGGGCTATTACACACTCGTGATTTTTTATCCTTTCCCGCACTCGTGCCGTGCGTTTTCTTTCCCAACTGTCAAAATAATGTCTATTAAAAAGAAAAAACCAACCATGAAGTTTTGACTAAAAAAAATCATAGAAGTTTTTATGAGCTACTAATTTGTTTCAATATCAGATTTAATGATTTGATTGAATGAGTTAAGTTAGGTTTCATTTCATTAAATTTAATTTTCATTTCATATCAATAAAAAAAATGTACTAAAGACTTGGCTGTATGGGCATAGTTCCCTTTGCCTGCTAGAATGGGTGAAGAAAAAAATCTCTGCTTTTATTTTTTTACGGTTGGCGCCATTTTCCAAATAATTTTTCTTTATTAAATTGCTTATTTTTTTCGCAATCTGTATTAAAAATAGTCGTTCAGTACACGTGCGGAACCGTCATTGCAACTTGTTCCGACTGTCGCACAGTGGTCTGAAAATCGAGCTCCATGCTCATAGAAACTTGATGTCAGGAATTCCAAAATAAAAAATTGTAATGTCTTTGGTATACCACCCTTTACTAGTATTGGGCCTGCTCGGACATCTTAAAGATCGCTCCGTACTGTTACATTTGAGACAATGTACTAGTACGGTATATTAGTACTATTAGGACCTCATGGTAGAACCATCTCAACGTTCACTTTTTGACCTTTCAGCCATAAAATATGCTTTTTTTTAATATCTTTATTTTTACAGGACCATTAATTTATGATTAATATTTTTAATGTTGCCGTGTATTATGCCGTGTATTGCCGTATATTATAGGTAGGTACTATGATAAAATTCAATACAAAAATATTTTTTGTTCGAGTAGTTTTTTCCTACGTACAATGAAATAATTATTACCATCTAGATTTTCGTAAGCTACTTTTGTTATTTACAGAGAACAAAAGTAGCTCACAGAAGTCGCAGAACAAGATTACTACTACAGAAATAAGCGTCCCAAAGCGCACGAAATAGAAAAATCTCCTTCACCAATAATTCACTATAATAACACAGTGAAAATATTATGTTATATAATATTCGTTAGAGAAACTAAAATCAAGAAAACAACACAGTATTACTTTTACAAAAAGTACTTGGATTAGCGCGCGAACCAGCAGAATTGACACAATGAATGAAACAAAAAACCAAACAAGTAAAAACAATCTCGTAGCAATAAGCTACGACATACGTACCTGCTTCTAAAGTTCGGAAAAGACCGACCGACCGGCTGAAGGGAGACCGATCGAAACAATTTCGCTCCGTTCAGTTCAATCACCACAGTCTCATGCAGCGTTCGTTCGCTCTCGGCCATATTCGGTCACCCGGTCCGGTTCATTTATTAATTCAGCCAATCCGTGATCGCGAGAGCAATCAACGAATAGACCGAATGTCCGATTATCACTGGGAAACGTTTCCTTTCGTTTATTGCATGGTAACGTATCTTAATCGTACTTCGTACATGACCGACACAATACTACCCTTTACTTCATATTACAGTATAGACGGTATAAGTTGTTCCACGTATGAGAAAATAAATAAATCTTTTTTTTTTTGTATGAGATAAAACACTTAAAGTACAGTTTATCGAAACTGAATACAAATGAAGGGCTGGTGCTCACATGAACCATTGTTCCTAACACGGCGATCAAGATGACATATAGTTTAGGTACCTTTGGGTGCCGCTTTGCAAGTAGCAAGCCTTTGAAATTTTGAATTTTAGATATGTGATTTTTTAATATGTTGTCGCATTTATAAGAAGTTGCCGATCGCTTTGAATGTAAAAATACTACTGAAATAATGTACTTTCATGCATAGCATGTACTAGTATGATATTCCAAATAGAAATTCTTAATGAACTATATATATGAATATACTATTTTTATTTTTAATGCACTAACCCGTGCTAAGGACAAATTTAAAAACCTATTTAGAGGCTAAAAATTTCACCCATGCCGGGATTCGAACCCGCAACCTCTGGCTATCCGTGCCAGCGCTCTACCAATTGAGCCAATGGGCGACTCACCTAAATAGGTTATTTAGCCTCTAAATAGGTTTTTAAATTTGTCCTTAGCACGGGTTAGTGCATTAAAAATAAAAATAGTATAATCATGTGGGTACAGTGATATCGTTCCGATGTAAAACCTAACTGCAAAGTAGGTAGTCGGGGCTGTAAGTGATGCAATTTGCTTAAGCCAGATGTCGCTGCCTGTACGTAATACAGAGAATAGTGTAAAGAGGTTCGAAATTTCACTGATGCCGGTGGGTCGCCCATTGGCTCAATTGGTAGAGCGCTGGCACGGATAGCCAGAGGTTGCGGGTTCGAATCCCGGCATGGGTGAAATTTTTAGCCTCAATAGGTTTTAAAATATATATATGTATATATATATATATATATGTATATGAATGTTTGTAAAATCAGGAAAAAGATTGTTGTATGTTGCAAAATGATTATATTTTTAATGTAAAACACGTTTTAACTAATACAATATAATACTTACACAAACAAAAAAAAAACAACAATACACAATATAGGTGTTTGCAATGCACAACAAATTAAAACAACCTACATATTTTACAGTAATAAATAACCTAAAACTACGCTAGCGTAGGTACTAAACTAAATATTTACAAAGATTACTAACAAAAACGATACAAAAACTAATAACAGAGTGGTCTTCACCATCATCAAAGTCCTCTAAATCTGAGTCCAACATTGACGCATTGTTTTCATTCACATCGTCAGCAATGAGAAGCGGTTTCATGTCATCAGTGATAGCTGTTGTTGATGACTTCCTCAACACAGGTCTTATGCTGGAGAGGTAAGGATCTGAAGATACAAGGAGACCGTGGAAAATGTCTTCGTTTGTCGCTTTACGACAAAATTTGCGTGAATGTTGTTCTCGGATTTTCTTGAAGTCTTTATTTCTGGCTTCCGATGTTCTTCAGATAATTTGCCAATGCCAATAAAATTACCAAAGAAAAAACCTCTCGTCTTTGAGTGTGCTCCACTAAATCCTCCACATCGGCCCTGCATCCGGGGATAATCAGACATTTTTAGCTATTCGATAATTTATTCTTATTACATAGGCATTATGGTTTTTGTATTAGGGCCGATTCGACCAAATTATTTATGCTTGGTATAAGTGCTAATCTTGGAATAAATCTAGAATTTAACAAGAGAATTTCTCGATTTATTCCAAGATTAGCACTTATACCAAGCATAAATAGTTTGGTCGAATCGGCCCTTAGAGTAATATTCGTTTATTAAGCAATATATTTTTGTGGTGTCTAATTGTAGAATATCTTTATTGTTTTAAGGTAGGTAACTAGGTATTAAGTATAAGTTTAAACGTGTTTAAACATTTTAAAAATATATCATTTCAACATACATTATGCTTTTTCCGGATTTTTTACTAACATTAATCATAAAATTGATTTAGAATTTCTATTAGGAATATCATACTAGTATATGCCGGTGGTAGCTCAGTGGGTAGAACCATGGACTGGCAAGCGAGAGCCCCAGGTTCGATCCCGAGTGCGGGCATGTACCAATGACTTTGTTTAATTTCAAAGTTACGTACATTTGCGAATTTGTAGTCGCAATACCACACGCCAACGGTGAAGGAAAACATCGTGATGAAACCCGCGGCTTGGTTGACTCCGCACGTATTGACTAGTCTTTCCTGTGGGCTAGGCCGACTAAGCTGTCAGGATGGTATAGGTGCTGGGCAAGCCTACACCATCTATAAAAACCATGTCCCAGGCACTACAGCGTCGGAGTGGTCCCTTCACCCATCTAGTGTGAGTGTAGATACCATTGGACGCTGTATAAATCATCTCAATAAGTAGATGCAAAAAGGCCAATATAATATAATATGCTATGCATGAAAGTATATTATTTCAGTAGTATTTTCACATTCAAAGCGATCGGCAACTTCGTATAAATGAGAAAAAAAATACTTAAAAACCACATAAGTATTTTAAATTCAAAATTTCAAAGGCTTGCTACTCGCAAAGCGGCACCCAAAGGTATGTGGCGAGCACATGTCAACTCTGCGCGCGCACTACAAACTCCAACATTCCTGCATCGCGCAATGAAAGTGTTTCAATGACATACCATAAATATAACGTCCGACTAACATTAGTTGGACCGGCCGTCCCCAGGCATACGATCTGCGTGGCGGGAAATTTCCCTTTATAGTGGAAGAGCACGATCACCCGCTCTTCCCTATAGGTACCTAAACTATATGTCATCTTGATCGCCGTGTTAGGAACAATGGCTCATGTGAGCACACCAGCCCTTCAGTTGTATTCAGTTTCGATAAACTGTACTGTAAGTGTTTTATCTCATACAAAAAAAAAAGATTTTTTTTTCTCATACGTGGAACAACTTATACCGTCTATACTGTAATATGAAGTAAAGGGTGGTATACCAAAGACATTACATTTTTTTATTTTGGAATTCCTGACATCAAGTTTCTATGAGTATGGAGCTCGATTTTCAGACCACTGTGTGTCGACCCGAGCCGAGGCGCAGCCGAAGGCGAGGGTCGACATTTGTCGGAACTCTTTGCAATGACAGCCTTTCCGCACTTGTAATGAAATATACTATTCTCTCTTCGACCGACACTTTTAATATGCCAGAAATTAATTCTCATCACGTGGTACAAAAATTTGTCGGAACTCTTTGCAATGACAGCCTTTCCGCACTTGTAATGAAATATACTATTCTCTCTTCGACCGACACTTTTAATCTGCCAGAAATTAATTCTCATCACGTGGTACAAAAACTAACTAATACAAATTGAGCTGTCGTCGTATGTGGTGTCGAGGTGCTTGTTACGCCTTAGAAAGTATGAACCTACTTTATCATTATTGAGCTATATCGTAAAATTATGTTTTTATGCGTCTACATCCATCTTAGAAAACATTTGGAATTTAATAAATAAACTTAATCTAATAAGCTTTTCATAATTAAAGTATGAATGAATGAATGAAAGAAAAATTCTTTATTTCACTAAAACAAATTTGTACAAAGGCGAGCTTAATACTAGATAGTATTTTAACTAAGATAAGTAACTTCATTGATAAAACTATAGCGCTGATATTGAACTTTAGAGCTGCACATATTGATTATTTATTTTGAATGAATGAATCAAAAATGCTTTATTGCAGTAAACCAAATTTGTACAAAGATTGTCTACTATCGATTTTCTTTCTTTCAGGGTAAGTACCTGTTTTCAGGGCTTCGTAGGCAACAAGGAACCCTTTTCACCATTCAGTCTGTCTGTCTGATTGTTCGCGACTATTAGTCCTAGAAGTTTGATGAGATTTTGCAGAGTTACCTACGTACGGACAAAACAGCACAACAGTGTTAATCTTAGCGATGCAATTTTTTTGTCGCCAACACCAGTAGCTGTTGGATTGTTCGTTTAAAATATTGTGCGTATTAAAACCCACTTCTCGATACGGGAATCCGTTTGCGAAATATTAAGCTTTAAAGCGCTTGAAATTTTCGTTAGATTAGAGCTTCCCAATATCTCCTGGCAAAAAAATATGTTTAATGAACTTAAAAGGAAATCTATTACGGCTAAGTAGGCTTTACAAATAAACGAGTAATAGGCGATTGACTTATAAAAGGAAAAGTTCGTATAAATTCCGCAGATATACTTTGATGAAGTTGTTAGTCGTGTGCAGCAGGTAAAAAACAAGTCAAGATCCTTTATCTGGAAAACGCGTGGAGGTACCGAGTTGAAATTAAAACCATATACCCAGGTCTCGAGTTCCTCAAAGTTGTGCAAGAATTAAACTTGTAAGTTAACGCAAGTAGGTATATTTCGACACTTAAAAATTTATAGGGTACTTCCCGTTAACGTAGAATTATGAAATTTGGCAAGTACCGAATATCGTTTTATACTGCAACTACAGGAAATCTAAAAAAAATACATTTGTGATGAAACAATAAAAAAAATATCTTATAAATTCGTTACAAGCTCGGAAAAAATTACGAGTATCGATTCCTAAACTATTTAATTTGTATTATGTGAGCGCGAGTCCAACGCGCACTTTGCCGGTTTTTTCTTTATTTCCTTTTTTATGTACCTATAATAAAGTATTCTCTGTCTATTTTTCACTAACCTAATTTGATTAAAATTGAATTAAGACGAAACTAACGAGGGATCGGCCGACGGATGTACTAACCTATACCTAGTTAACATCATCCAGGTTTTGTCCACATGTCAAGAAACAAGTGACCGTAATCGTTAAAATCGATAGTACCTATCTATCAAGTTGTGTTGTTTGTTTTATTTGTTTCTGAGAGTTTCCTTTATGGCATGATTCAATTGACCGGTTTCTGAATTAAGAATTTCAACAAGTGAATACTTAAGTAACGTTCTGACGCGCTCTTTTCTGAGAAATTCGAAGAGACAGCACTACAGTTAGCGAAATCCTCAATTCCGAAACTGGCCCTTAGTCTCTCAAATTTTGAGGAAAGTTACCCATTAAATTTCATTCACAAACAGTTACCGAGTTTCAACTCGGAAATCGTAAATGTAGGTAAATAAACTGTCTTTACGTTTAACAATCACATTAATTAATGATGATACACATGGCCACTAATTAGACTTCCTTGTAAAGGATATTATGCCTCGTTGCCCAAATGTTTAGGCACCTCTCACACTTCGTCGCTAAAGTTTGTAACCCACGATTTAAACAAAATTGAAATGGAAAAATCCAGGGCATACAGTAATAATAATAATAAATAAATATTTATGGACATATTATTACACAGATCTTGTTAGCCCCATACTAAGTCCAACTAAATGACTTGTGTCACAGGTGCTAACTCGACAATAGATTTAATACAATAAATACATAGATAACATCCAAGACCCGAGACAAACTAGAAAAGTTCGTTTCCTAGTTTGACCCGGCCGGGGATCGAACCCGAGACCTTCGTTTTACAGTCAGCGCGCCACCGAGGCCGTCAATTGAGCATAGTTAACTTGGTACGAATTCCATGCGACATATTATATAGGTATAAGAAAAAGGTAACGCAGTGGGATATGGTCTTTTCCAGCTATATCGCGCTAGTCAACGTAAAAACTGCTCATGTGAACGGCCACCCACCCGCGGTGAGGTTCTTCAGACATTAGTGGCATTGCTTTTACCTAACCATCAACTGGCCTTATAAGTACCTAACTTTTTTAAGTAGCCCTAATTGAATCCATCACTTATTTGTACAGTGGAAGGGGGCTACAGGGGAGGCTCGGGGGGCGAAGCCTCACGCCATTAAAAAGCAGAACCTGTAATTAGGTTATGTTACCTAACTTGCTTGTGTACTCACGCAGCGTATTAATAACTTTTACAATCTTCAATCTATTAATAAAAATATTTTGGTTAGCTGTATTTGTCATATTAATTTGAGGATTCAATTCAGCTGTTCCATATTCTACAGCCCTCCAAAATTTTAGATGCTGTCTTTTCTATAGGTAGTTTATTACGATAAGATAAGAATTTTCTTTATTGTACACACCATAAAATAATTACATAGACAACAGTTAAAAAAGAAGAGATACAACTGGCGGCCTTATTGCTGATAGCAATTTATGTATGATAATGAATTAGTTTTGTAAGTAACTATGAATCAAGAGAATTGTTGCGCGCCTGTAATTTTAAGTAACTGCCAAAGGAAGCCAAAATTAAAATCTGACTTAAAAAAACCTTTTTTGTCATCCCATAGTTTTTAAATTAGCGCCATGTATATCATTATATTATTTTTAATGCACTAACCCGTGCTAAGGACATTATTTTAAAAACATATATATCGTGTTTCTAATGACCACTTGCACAGTTTGCTTAAATTGCTCTAGCTTTAGTTTAATTTTGATAGTTTTTCATATTGAGAATCCGGTTTAAATTGTTTTAAATCAAGATTTACGAGCTTGTGCAAGTGGCTCTAAAGTCCCCGAATTCGAAGTCACCCTGGAGATCCCATTGTAATTATGTACTTACGTGAAAGTAATTAACTAAGATAAGATAAGAATATTCCTTATACAACACGAGAAACAAAACACAAATAAAAAGTGGGCGGCCTTATAGCTGCAGCCATTTCTTTTAGACAAACTTGTGACGGAAAGATAGCTGAAGAGAAAGAGAGGGTAGCAACTAACCATGCTTGTATAACACAAAACATGTAAACCAATTCCTTAAGAGTATCGTTATCATTAAATCAGTCTGTAGTTTCACTGCAACCCAAAGTCCTTCTCTCAGAGAAAGATGGAGAGCGAGTAGATATTTATTTTCGCTGAAAAACCAAACGACTTGTCGAGATGGAAAGCCTGGCACTCTGAGATCCCGCGCAAGTTTCGCAGGCCCCTGACACGAGGAACTATTCGCGAACGACGGGGTCACAAACCATCAGGCCCACATAAATTCTTATTAGATTTAATTGGTACATAGAATAAATTCTCCTGTGGCCGGCCGAGCGTCGTGATGATCACAGCATCGCAGCCAAAGCGTGACGTAACGCGATCTTACCAATGTACCCAGTGAATGTGTTATGAGGCCCTGTTCGGGGTGTAGTTGACCCCAATCGCCCCCAATCGAAGGGCTAAATTGTTTGCCCGGCCCGATCACACTATGTACTTATGTATTATGCAACGGATTCTATTTATGGACGAGCACCGAATCGATTATAATACCTAATGTAGATTTTGTCTCGAGTTTGGATAGGCTGGGGGCAGAGATCGTCTTTTGAAGGCGTATTTGCACTTTGCTATGCCTGGCTAGAACGCTATACGTCTGCTTTTGGACATTGTATCCCTTGTGTCGAATGTTGTAACATTTTAATGGCTCATTTAACCTCCTCATTCCTGACCTTGAAAATAACAATATAAATCTATTGAAACCTTGAAAATAACAACCTGACCTTGAAAATAATAATAGATCTATTGTTATTTTCAAGGTCAGGGCTGAGGAGGTTGATGCCCGGCAGATAACTTTAAAGAAAACCGCGCAAACGGTATGAGTTTGCTGCAAAAGAGAATTTTTTACTTGGAAGTCCGATGAATTCTAAGTAACATCCAGAGTGCCCGGCCAATGTGACCCGAAATATGGCTATGTGTTTTTTTTATAGGAATCATATTATTAGTATTTTGATAAGACCGAATTATTTATATATGTATATATAAATAATTATGTACGTGCCAAATATCCGTAATTTTATTTCCTAGTGCTTATACTTCATACATTATGACAAAAAATACTACTCATTATTTAAAAATTATGATTGTGCTAGAAGAATGTGCGAGTGAGAGCATATCGACGTAAAAAACCGGTCAAGTGTGAGTTGGAGGGGCGCATACGGAAGGTTCCGTACAAACCTTTTAGGTATGTACTAGCTGTGCCCCGCGGTGTTACCCGCGGCTTATCGATTTTTTCATGGGAATAAGATACTTTCCCGCAGTAGAAAGTAGCCTATGTGTTAATCCAGAGTTTTAGCTAAAGCTTTTGTAAAATCGCTCTAGCCGTTTAGACGTAAAGAAGTAACAAACATACACACTCACTATCGCCCTTCAAATATCAGTGTGATATAGTTCATCCATCACGGGAATCGATTCTAAATTTTTTTGTAATAACTACTTTGTTCGTGGGTAGTTAATTAAGCTGATTTGTATCCTGAAATATAATTAGTTTTTAATGTAAAAACATAATAAAATATAGTTAAATTTCCAAACTTCATGATGATGGTCAATGGGATGAACCAACCCTAAAGGTTTACATTCCCTCGCAAGTGAAAATTATAATAACTATCCTTAAATATCGAAATATAACTAAGTTTTTTAGAAGTTCCGAACTCTATAAGAACTAAGTACTTATACAATTAATTATTTCTAAAATGTCTGTAATTTTATTTCCATATACCTAATCAAAAGTAAACTATCCTTCTATAATTTTATTACAATTCTTAACTTAATTCCGCAATCACTTACACGGTTTTTGTCGGAAGAGTCCGACTAGGTCTCACTCTCATCTTTAATTTCCTGGCTGACGACGCGAGCTCCGACTCTACTCACCATCATGGATAGCATTGTAACGCACATTTCTGCTGCTAAAATGCCAGATTTAGACAATGTGTTGGAAAGTCGCAAATTTTTACATTTAAAACGTGCGACTAGAGTCGTCGTTGCCCATGCTGGGATAAAGCTCTTCGAATAAGAACGAAATATGGTCGGTCTCTTCCGACAAAAATGTAAGTAATTCCGGAATTCAATTAATAAATGTGCAGTGGGCGAGATTAGGGCGTCCGATGTAAAATTGGCCATTGATTTAACATCGGCCGATAATCGTACCTTAACTGTATGACATTATTTTGGTAATTGAATGTTTACTTTGCAACGTTGGACTGGTAGTTTCATACATTTACAGAAGTCGTTAGGCGAACGTTGAATAAAACTTGTCTGAATCCTAGTACAACGAAGTCGTTGAGTTAGTGTCATCGGTATTCTTCATGAAACCAACTAATGAAGAATACCGATGTTATTAGGTAAGTAGGTATTCAGCCTACACCAATTAGGGTTTATTTATTAACTGCCGTCTCCGATTGAACCACCTCAGGGGCCCATAAGCCCAGTTGCCTGTTTAAAGAATGCAATACGTTACTAGCCCACATTCACCTCTCGACTGTTCACTAATTGAGTTGACCCGATATCGACAGACGACAAATGGACTTACGTAACTACCTAGTTCGGTACCTCCTTAGAGAATTCAGACGCTCCTTATTGAAACTAATGACTGCCAACGTTACGTAGAGCACCTACTAACAGCTTGAAACTCATGAAACTTTAACTTGACGAAGTAGAGCATTAAATAAACGAGCGAAGCTGACGTCGCTGCCAAGGACTCTTCAGACGTCGTCGTCCGCGTATTTCTAAAGTCATACCGCCTGAACGCCACTACAATAACGTCCACTAAGCACATTACGAGTGAAAAATTGCAGTGCATTTGGCAAACGCTATGAGATTGCGTTGCGGAGCGGGGCGACGCCGCTTCACTAAGTAACGATGTAAAAAAAAAACAATATTTCGTGTACGTTCCGGTGTAAATAGTCTTTTCAAAACATAATAATGTTTGAAAAGATTAAGTTCGGAGCATTATTTCTCCAAATGTACGTCCCAGGCGGACATAAGTCGACCAAATAGGGGATAGCAAAGGGGAAGATGAAAAGTTCCCGGAACCGGTGCGTGCATGCAAAGACTTATGAACGTTGATGAAGTGAAGGTGATCTGCCAGGATCGTGGCAAGTGGCAGTCCCTGGTCTTTGCCTATACCTCTAGGATACAGGCGTGAGGTTATGTATCTATCTATGTATGTATGTATTTCTCCAAATGATCTAGATTTTGAAATGGACACCGAGTTTAACTTGTAACGTTCATTAAGTCGCAGTTTCTGTGTTACTTTGAATAAAACCTTTTTTATTTAATTTGGTTTAATACGAGTATAATACAACCACACAATTTACTTTTACTTAGAGTTTGTGCTCTTTGAAACAGTATTCATGACAAGACATAAATCTTTGGACTAGACATACTTTCAGGCACAGCACATTTCCATTACGAGCGAGTTCCAAATTAATTCCCTTCAACTAGATAATACAAATGGGGTTCGTCTGTTTCGTATGTGTCCTTCAACTCCTTCAGGACAAGTCCTTGAATCTCGTCGACCTAAAACAAACACGAATCCTCCATTAAAAATAAAAGCTTTAAACATAGAAATATATACAATCCTGGAAAATCGAAGATCGAAGATTTTTCCACTGGACGCATTTTACACAAACCAGATTCTTAACTCAATTCATTGACGAACTGTCCCCAATTGTGCTAGGTGATGGATCGGTAGAATAACGGCCTTCTTTACAAAAACACAAATCCTTAAAACACTCCAAAAATATCTGACTTGGTCTGTGGTGGAGATTTTACAAGAAAAAGAAGTAACCACAGATTAAATAAACTGCCTCATTCATAACGACATTTCTTTGGGCCATTTTTCGGAAAAAATGCGTTAAAATAAATCGTATTGATTAAATATTTGTTAAATTATGTATTTTTTATTTACTTGACTGTACTAAGGGATAATAACGTCATCAGTTGGAGCACGGGACCTTAGAAGTCCTCGTGCTTCACCCAGGTGGAGAACTTTGGTGAAGCACGGGTCCGGACCCGTTCTTTTGAGGAATCCTGTTTTTACAAATAAGGCTGTTATCGTTATCAATCGTAGTTGGTTAGACCTGAGATTTCCGCACTTAACCTCATAATTGGAGCATTGTATGTAGCAAGTGCTGAGGTATGTTAACACTTCAGACGCTAGGGTTCCCTCACGATGTTTTCCTGGCAATTATTGAGTGGTATTGCGACTATAACTTCACAAATGCACATAACTTCGAAAACAAAGTCATTGGTACATACCGGGATTCGAACCCACGACCGCCCGATTGACAAGCTAACGTTTTACCGGTAAGCGAGTTGATTAAATTTGTAACAAGTCTGGGACACGAGCTTAAACCCTTACCTGATATGGGGGACAGTAACCATCTTCAGTTGACCTGGCGATAGTAATTAGGACGGGTGGCGGCAGTGTCCGCAGCATGGGTCTCAGAGATCTGGTCACGAGACTCTCGATTTCAGCCTGGGTGCTCAGGTGGTAAGGCAAGCCTCCTTGATCCCGTGTACAGCCCCCGGCGTAGACCGCCCACCAGTCTGGGGGTTCACCGAGCCGACCTGCCTCGGCTTTTACTAAATCAGCTAGTTCAGATACCTGTAGAAAAGGTTAGTGTTACCACTAAAATGCAGTTCTAAGATGGCAAAGAGTTGAAAAGTTATGTTGTCGTCTGTAAACTTACTTTGATATAAAGTTCAGTCTTCTCTCCTGTCCAGTCCTTCAGAGAATTATTCTCCTCCAAGTACGCGAATAAACTTTCCAACTCTTGCAATTGTTTTTCGCGTAGTTCGACAACCTTTTCGACGGATTCGGTGTCATTATTCTTGGGCAAGTCGAAGTTAAATATGGGCTCTAACAAATCGTAGAGCCCGATGTTTTCGTACAAGCCCAAAAAAGGATTTCCAGTACTAAAGAAGTCCAAGTCTATATCCAAGACATATGGGGGAGAAATCTGCAAGTCCTTAGTGATTTTTTCGGACTGGGCCTCTTCGTTTTCACGATTACAATAAGGATCTCCGAGTTCTGCTACGGTTAGTGTGAATTCCCGCTTTCTGTTGAGCTTTGCGGAGAAGAGTGCGTCGGAAAGGTAATATGGCTCTTTGCTGTCTACCCGGAGGAGTCCTGTTTTGGGTTGGTCGCCGACGTTTATGATTCTTGTTCCGTCTTTCATTTGTCGCGCCCACGGCGGCCTGATCCAGACGACACGGCTGATGTGACCGGCCGCTGCAGCGGGCACGATCCAGTTCTCTATCTCCAGGTGCGACAGCAGTTTTTTGCCTGACCTCGCATCGCTCCCCTTCAGCTGCCGCGAAATGAGCAAGTCTGGGTGGGAGTCCAAGTGTAGCAACGTGACACCCGACACAGGCAATTTCTTCCCCCCGATTGCCGAATAAATAAATTTCAATGCGTCATTATGCTCCTCCACTACGTAAATGGGTATTTTTTTGAAACGTTTTAAAGGCGGCCCCGCTTCCTCGGATCCATTAGCCATTTGTGTACTGGTATTGAATTTAGATCATGTCGGAGCTGAAGAGCGGTAGGTAACGTCACATGCTTGTTCAAAGGCGCAACCTGAAAAGAAAACATCATATAAGTGTAGAAAGTAATCAATTCATAAGAGGACGTGTGCGTAGGGATACAACCCTTTGTTATTCTAATTACGCATGAGTATTGGGCACAAGATTTCAGTACGCCTACGCAATATTGAAAATAACTCTAGCTGTCTAGTCCTTTCCTTTCCCTTCCGATATTGCGTTGCGTATATAGAAAACACATTCTTCCGACGTCGGGAATTTATTCATTGATGTCTTGTAAGTCCTTTTATGTGTGTACCTAACTGTTTGTTCCTTCACTAAGTCAAAAGGCTCTCGCTGCGCCTCTCTATTGCCTTCTGCGACGCTTATTGACCGAATCGGGGGATGCTCGAATTTAGGTCACGGCCCTTCATCCAATAATATTGTTGGGAGATTCGGGTCGCTTCCTCCCTTACCTTGTTATAACTGCGCACTTGTTGAAATACCCTATGCTATTAGGAGAGACGACTTAACACGCCCTATTAAGATTAACTGACAATCAGTTCTACTACATGATGAGTTCTAGAGCATTACCTACCTCAATCCCTAACCTACTAAAAAAACATTTGAATGTTTCTGCCACTCTGCGATATGGCATTATCGATATCAACCCTTGTATGTCCCCACTGCTGGGGCATGGGTCTCTTCCTGCATCGCAGGAAGGTTAGGCCATACTCTACCACGGGGGCCAAGTCCGGGTTGGTGGAGGATTGTAAGGCAGTGGCGGGCGTTACTGTCCTTACTTACAAGAAGTTATCAAACCGCCCATAAGGCCTCTGACATGACTTAACGATTGCCATTACATGATAGCCGGCACCAACGGCTTAACATGCCTTGCGAAGTACGGAGGCGCTCGGAAAAATGCCACTAGCGGTAGTCACGGGAGGGTCACCCATCCTGCACCTGACCGCGCCTGTTGTTGCTTAACTCGAGTGACTGATTCCAATCACTCGGTTCGACTAGGCCACGAGCGCTTCATATGGCATTATGCTTTGGAGAAATTCGGTGGATGTGCATAACGTATTTTGAATTGATATAGAATAAGTTGTGTGCGTAGAAATTATTAGATATGCAGCTAATTAGTTTTTTAGGTGATCTCACACAGTTAAGGATTTTTATTTAAAAACTTTATTATAAAAAATATGTGAAGGATGGATGAATGTGAGTACCTACACCTGTTAAGATAAGATTTGGTTTAAAGTTAGGGTGAGAAATAAATGGGGTAGCATGGAACTGTAATTTTTTTTCGCGAAGTCTAATTTTACTCAGTGCAAAACGTTCGTCGTACTGTCCGAAGAGCGCCCGAAGATTTCATTAAACTCTGCATAGGCACTGGTATTCAGAAAACAAGTCCAACGGTGCGCATCAAGGGAGGCCAATATAGGGTGGTGTTATACGAGTATGATGACATCGCCTACGCGAACATCCCACTCAAATGAGCAAAAATAAAAACGCATGTCATGTCGTGGGCGTTAGTGAAGCAATTTGTTTCAGGTCGAGGGGGATTAAGTTAAGTCAGCCTGGCTGGAGCACATCAAGTCTTTAGTGTTTTCCATTAGAGTCGCAACATCCGGCCGCGCGCTGCGTAGATGCGCGGAGCCGTGTTGTGACGCCTCGACTAGGGATACGCAAATGTCGCAAATCAATGGTTATCGACAAATAAAGAATTCAAATACGTTTGATAGTGAGTGTTCATAAGCAACATTTTAGACCTTATTTTCTTTACATAATTAGTGGTTAAAGAAAATTGGCACACCCAATTATGAACTCCTTATTCCATGTCTTTTATTTACGGGTAAAACTTCTAGAATATTAAGATTAGAGTTTTTTCAGGATCGTGGGAAATGGAATATCCTGGTCTCCGCCTGCCTTTTCGGGATGGGCGTGAGTTTATATATTATCAACTTATACTTTACACCCAATGTCATTAAAACTGTTTTCACTCAGGGAAACCTTAAAAGAGGCAGATTTACAATAAAGAGAACATTTCATCCATTGATAAAGAAAGCTTGGATGTACTGCTTAATTCCATCGGGTATGAGATATGAGTAAGGACCCGGTGAAACCTAACCTCTAAGGTAAGGGTTAGCCATTATAAACCTCCAGGTGAATCGCGAAACCTTCAGGAGCAACAAAAAAAATTAAAACTCCACAAAACCAAAAAATATTTAAAATTTTGGTAAATCATAATATTATTATGTTAATTCGAGATCTTTCCCATTTTACATCACGATTGTCAAAATTACTTTCCCTCAACTACGATCACTTAAGCGTTGAAACTCTATCCATAACAAGGCGTTGTACATATCACCAGTAAAACAAACAGCTACTACAACGCACAGAATATTGATACATTGTAGACATTTTTACGGCACTATGCCCGAGGGGTAGATCGATACCGCGCCCTGACGTCACTACGTTTACTACGCCGCGCGCCGCCCAAACACGCCCCGCCCCGCTCGCCTCCCGACCCACCCCTGTGACCTAAACCGCGCCAGTACTACCTAGGTCAAGGTGTGTGAGCCCGCAGTCTCGCTGGACTCAATCACCTTTTAAATTACCTGATAACAACTGATTGAGGCTTACTTAACGAAATGTTTAACAAAATTTGAACCATTAAAAATTAAACGTTTCTCACTGAAATCTGAACACGTTATAAACTAAGTCCCTGAATAAAAATAAGCAAAAGTTGTCCTATACATTTAGCAGATGTAATAATTTTTGAACTAAAACTTTCGTAAGTACGACAAAAAGCCTAGTAACTTGATCGGGGTTAAATCAAATAAAAAAAAAATATTTTCTTTATTTAGATCATGATCAGAAGATCCTCGTCATCATACTCAGCCGGTGTCAGTCCACAGCTGGGCACAGGCCTCTCCTAGGACACACCACTGAGCCTGATCTTCGGCTCTGTTTTATTCAGATAAATGTATTTAAAAAATACATTTAAGAATTCTTAAGTGCGCCATAAAGTTAGGACCTGCCAAACTCACGTTGTACTTTTTTCCAGTACAATTAACCGGTATTTATATTTAATGTATTAATATTAAATTAGTAAATTAACCGGACGAAGTGGTTATTTTGAAAACATGGTTATGCCTAACCTATAGAGTTAACTGTTTTTTTCAAGCTGGAACCTTTATAATTTGAATTTAAGACTACACTTTCCAGAAGCATTATTCAGGATTAAATATAATACTGGCAGATGACAGAGATGAAGGGAGAGCTAAAAGAGGCCTTAACTGAATAATAAAAAAGAAAGGTAAACATTTTTAGCAACAACAGTGAAAAGACCGACACAGAGTGTAGATGAATACGTGTTCTAGATTTTTATAAACAATTTTCTGGTTACTATAATGAATGAGTCGCTTTGCCGTCAATTTCTGGGACATCTTGTATACGAGCCGACTCAGTCAAGTTTCAAAATAATATAAATCAAAAAACCTTCTCGCCATGCAGGGTTGAAATCGATACCTGATTAATCTTGTTATCAACAGATTAACTAGTCTGAAGGCTAGCAGTCCCTTTTACGTGACTCTTAAAACACTCCTCAGATGGACTTTGAATAATCTGAGTTAAAAAGAAAGATGAGAACAAATATTATTTAAAAATAATCTTTGTTGACACACAGATCACACACCGAAATAATGCAGTTTACTGCATCTGAGGAGTGCTTTAGAGGTATCATGAAAACACTCCTCGAATGCAGATCAAATAGTATCTAATAGTAGTAAAGGAAAAGACTTCAGAGACATGTTTTAGAGGAATCATGATGTCATAAATAACACCCTAATTGTACAATACCCTAATCAGCTTTACAAAGTACACTGAAGTGTCATAAATAAAAAAAAACAGCAATTGTAGTTTTTAGACAAGCAGACGATAGGGGAGCACAAGGTCAAGATAAAAGTTTTATCCCACTATCGGGCATCTCGCTCTACCGTGTGAAATAAAGCAAGATGGCGGAAGCTGATAATGTGATAAAACATTTCTTATGACATTGTGCTCCCTAGCTCTTCTCAAATAAGTAAAACTTACTAGGCAAAGTAGTAAAACGCTAGTAAAATATTACTAGGCACTTCTTCCTAGTGATATTTTTTAAGTAAGTATTTTGGCATAACTTTAGGACTGTTTCAAATTACCTATATTTTATTATTATTATTATTATTATTTGTAATTCAGGCAGGCAGTTATAGAACTGGTGAAGCCTGTATCCAGATGTAAATTTGTGTTTAACTCCTTGTCTGTTTTGTTTCCTTTAGATATTTATCCAGTTTGTTTTTAAACATATTAATGCTTGTGGCTGTCACTATTTCTTCAGGGATATTTTGTTTTAATTTTCCTTTGATCTGTGTATAAACAATTTTTAAAGATTATCTAAGCCAAGAAATTGCTAGTAGGAGTTGGTATTTCTTGAATTAATAAGATGCATGAACTTGATTTTGAGAAAACTTGATTATTTTTATCAACAACATTGTTTACATTTAAACCAAATCAGAATGAAATTAACTATAATGAAATGTAATAAAACATTTGTGAAATGCAATGATACAGAAAGTAAAAATGGAAACGGAACATGAAGGTTAAGTTAGACTTGTGATCTCGCTTTTTAGACTGAGCAGTTTATTTGTTTGCAAATTTCTTAATAACATTATATGGATAGTCAATGTTTTGTAAAAAATATTGTTATGTACTTTTAATGGACTGTAGGTAAATAAGAAGCTGGTTGCTTCCGATGGAAATTCTATTAGTTATACAAAAACATAGATTTCTGGAAGGCAGACTGAGGAACACACCTACTCCTTCCGCACATGTTCACCCCTTCTTTACATTCCCTAGTTTTTCCGTAACCTGAACGATAGGTAGCTAATACGTATAACATAGTGTGAGATGGTAAGACATTATAAGAAAGAGCGTAGGCTTTTAGACTTTTATTTGGAATGTCGCGAATTTCATTCGTTCGTCCGCACCGAGTTTTATTGTATGTGATGAGGAGAAATTGGTTTAGATATTGGGCAATAAATGCCAATACCGGTTCAGTTTTTACAAAAGGCACAACTAGAACCCAGACCAGCAATTTCTCAGCCGTAAGACCGACCGAGTGATACAAGTACTTACATGAAATAGGAGCCACCAATTTGCTGTGGACAGTGATAAATTACTGAAATTTGATTTTCGCGAACATTTGTCAAGCCTTCAGTTCAGCACTACAAAGAAAATGGAGAAGAACAGAAGAAAAACCGAAAAACAATTAATTTTGTAGGTTAGGTACATATATAACAATCTTTGGTTAGTCTGTGGTACTGTCAAATCTACTTTTTTTTTTTTTTAGTTCGTCCCGCAAGGAACCGGCTAAGGTCTTAGACCATGCTGCCACGTCTTTGGTTTTTGTTCTTCATTATGAGTTTTTGGGAGGTTAGTCTTCAGTATAATATATTTTTCATGCTGCCATGTCTTTGGTTTCTATTCTTCATTATGAATTTTTGGGAAGTTAAAGTCTTCAGTAATATATTTTTCATGCTGCCACGTCTTTGGTTTCTGTTCTTCATTATGAATTTTTGGGAGGTTAAAGTCTTCAGTAATATATTATCGTCTTCAGTTTTAATTATATAAAATGTCCAATCCAATTTTAGTAAAATCCGTGTAATTTTACGTCGTGTCCGTCGAATTAGTCAATCCGTGATTTTAAGTCAATTAAGGCAACACATACTCTTTTCTTTTTTGGTCGAAATCGAAACGTCAAAACAAACAAACCAAAAATATTACATAATCTTACAAATTCTGAATATTATGTACAAGTCCATTTAGAAAATATTTTACACGGCTAAAAGTCGTATTCGAGTATTAAACAAAATCAATATACAAGAAAAACTAAATCTGTCCTACAGTGTTAATTATGAATCTGAACAAAGACAAAAATGTGGAAGTATTAACAAGAAGAGCCTGAATGGAGCGCGGCACTGACTCTGGACTGCTATAGATTTCAATCAGCTCATCCATTAGCACAAGGCGCTGGATGCCAAAGGATGGGCATTCGAAGAATAGATGATGTAAGGATTGCTCAGTTTGGGAGCTGCAATGGTCACAGAACGGACTCTGAACCATTTTTAACCGGAACAGATGATAGTTTAGATTACAATGACCAAAACGAAGCCTTGAAATAGTAGTGTAATATTTCCTATGAATGTAAGTATTGTTTTTACAAAACCAGGGCATGCTACCAATGGGAACATTAAATGTAGCATACCATAAGCCTTTATTTTCAGCTTGAACTGTGTAGTTCCAGTGTCTTTTCCAGATATCTATAGATCTTTTCTTTAGAAGAGAGATTACATCTGTCCAGGGAACAGAAACATTAAGATTATAGCTGGAGTCAGGAATAGTATCTGCATTATTTGTAATTGCTGTAGCCAAAAAATCAGCCCTTTCATTTCCTGCTACACCAACATGTGAAGGAACCCACACAAATGAAATATCTATGTTATGAATAAGAAACAAATCTAACCACTCCTGCTTGATTAAAGAAATTAAATAATTTGTATTAGCTTTGAATCTATTATTTTTGAGATTTTCCAGAACACTCATACTATCACTGACAATTACATATTTATAACATCCATCACTTTTATTATTGATATTTTTTAGGGCTGCTAGTATAGCCACGGCTTCTGCTGTGAATATACTAATGTTTGAATTTATTTTATGACCAGTGCCTAAATTAAAAAAGCCATCAAAGAAAGCAAACGAGACAGCATTATCAGTTTTGGACCCATCAGTATAGAGGAATCTACAATCATCAGTGAACTCTGAAAGTTTGTTGTACACATCTTGTTTGGTGCATAGATTGTGATCAATTATTATATTTATTGCAGGAAATTTACTAAGAAAATTTCCCTGATAACAAGGAAGGAGAGGGGATTTATAAATCTGTAATGTTTCCAGAAAATTAATGTACTGAGCAAAGCCCTGAAGGATATAAAGAGAATTTGGAGGAGAATTCATCAAGCTCAGCAATAGGTAATTATTTCTCTTACTATATAATTTTAATAAAAATCTTTCTTTCAGATAAGTAAATCTAATAGCTAATGGAGGGAGTTTGCACTCCACCTGCATTACATTTATAGGAGTACTTTTAAATGCTCCTGTGATGAGTCTCAAGTTTTTATTTTGAATTTTATCCAAGGCATTCACCAATCTACTGTCACCACCAAAACAAAGAAAACCATATTCAAAATGACTACGAACCAATGATTTGTACAGAAGTAACAATATTTTCGGATCTGCTCCCCACGAAATCCTGCACAAAGATTTCAAAATATTATGGGCCTTATTGGCTCTTAAACTTAGCAATTCAACATATTTTTTCCAAGACATATTGTGAGTAAAGATAATACCTAAAAACTTAGCCTCTTGAGAAAAAGGAATGGGGACTTTGTTGTAGAATACAGAAGGAATATTATTGCTAGCTTTACCAAATACAACCACTTTAGATTTTAATGCATTTATATCAAGATTCAGATAGGTGAAGTATGTAGACAACCCTTTTAAAGATTTGTTAAGAATTTCACTGATGTTTTTTAATTTTTTTCCAGATGCATAAACAACCAAGTCGTCAGCAAATTGAAGATTTTTGACTTCAGAACCCAAAATGAGATTTAAACGGCGGATATATAAGAGGAAAATTAATGGAGAAAGTATTCCGCCTTGACAAACACCAACAGAAGCGAATCGTGGACCATAAAGATTACCATTATATTTTACATAGACTTCCCTCTCAGTAAGAAAATTATGAATCCAATTAACAATTTTATTTGGGATCCCGATGGAAAGTAACAACACAAAGAATGTCGACATTGACACTATTAAATGCTCCAGACACATCAAAAAACACCGACATCAAATAATATTTTTTATTTAAACTATTTTGTATGTCAAGCTGCAGCTGACAGATGCTTTCACGAGCTGATGTTCCTCTTCGAAAGCCAAATTGATTAGAAGGTAAAATACTATTTTGTTCTACATAAAATTCCAACCTTTGTTTTATCAGTTGTTCAAAAACTTTGCCTATGCAAGATGTCAAAGCAATAGGACGGTAGGAATCTGGATTTGATCGAGGCTTATCTGGCTTTAATATGGGCACTAAACAATCGGACTTCCATGAGTGGGGAATCTCGTTGCTCAACCATAGGTTATTTAATATTTCAAGCAAAATCTGTAAGCTATTTTTACTAAGCCTTTTTAACATTATATAAGGAATACCATCCAGACCAAATGCGCCATCTTTTCTCGAGAGAATAGCTGATATTAATTCTTCAATTGAGAAAGATTTTATCATAAAATTATTTACAGGATTTGTTTCACTGTCCGGGGAAAATTTTGGTTTATTATTTACATGGTCGGGTGTATACTTTTGCAAAAAATCTTGTATCCAACTATCATTGTCATTATTAAAAGAGTAAGTTTTGTTGAATTTACGCATACAATTCCAGATTATTGACAGAGGTGTACATCGATTGAAGGAGCTACACAGTTCAATCCAGCTATTAGATCTTTCCATTTTTAACAAAAGTTTTTTATGTGCTTGTAATTTTTTAAATTCAATGTAAGATTGATCTGAAGGATTATTTTTAAAGTTAATATAGGCAAGTTTGGAATTTTCTACAGCTTCTGAACATTTTTTATTCCACCAAGGAAGAGAGAGCTTCTTGCGTATCAGTCTACGACGAGAGTTGATAGCACCAAAAGAAGAAGAAACAGAATTACGATTTGTAAGAGAGTCATTAACTACATTATGCAATATGTTACAAAAACTGTTATATGCTGTCAACGGAGTGTAATTTTCAACCTGAAAATCAGACAGTTGTGTGTCTACATATTGTTCATATAATGTCCAATTGATCATTTTAAAGTTAGGATAGATGGGCAAAGGATTAGCACCATTGCTGTTTACAAGACCATCATCATTAATACTATTATTTACAAAAGCCTTAATAATTACAGGAAGATGGTAGCTGCCAAGAGGATCATTATGTACAGACCAATCGCAAGACAGAGCCAGTGATGGGGAAGCCAGTGATAAATCCAAAGCATTGGGACGCCATGTCAAGGAGCCCACAGTAGTAACCTCGCCGGAATTCAAAACAACCAAATTTTTTTCATCAATAATTTCCAAAATATCTCTTCCTCTAGGATTAATAGAATGGCACCCCCACAAAGTATGGTGTGCATTAAAATCACCTGCAAATAACATTGGTTCGGGTATTGACTCTATTATTGACTGAAATTTAAGTTTATCAAAAGATGGGACACAGTTTGTAGGACAGTAAAAACTTACAATACTCATTTCTTTATTATTTACAGATATCCTTACACAAATGTTTTGTAAGGAGTTGTCCGAATATGTATTAATTTTTTTATAATTTAAACTATTATGTATTAAAATTGCTACACCATTATGTTTATTACCAATATCGTTTCTTTCTATTCGATATCCTTTTATGTTAAAATCTTTAATAGGAGTTAGCCAAGTCTCTGATATTATTGCTACATGTATATCGTTTTCATAAAGAAATTGTGTTAATAGAAATTTATTGCTAATAATACTCTGGGAGTTCCACTGCATAATATTAAGTTGATCCATTGTTAGAAGAAGTGGTATTTCTTACAGTTTGTGCTAAGATTTCTTTTATTGATGTAGAGTTGATTGGGGTGTTTTTCTGATTTGTAACTATTTTTGTAATTGCTTGAATGAGTATGTTCATGAAAAAATCTGATTTCGTTAAATTTTGAATTTGTGTTTCGATGTTCGATTTTGTTAATTGGGGGAAGGAGTTTTCACTGAATAAATCTGAGTATGTGACGGCCCTTGACTTAATTTTGTTTTCCTCTATTTTCAATTTTTTTTGTGGACATGTGTTAGAGATAGCTATGTGATTGCCTCCGCAGTTGCAGCATTTCGCGTTTTTAGGATCCTCTTTACATGTTTTAAAATGGTGATTTTCTGTGCAGATCGAGCACACAACCGAATTTCGGCAGTATTTGGCAATGTGGCCAAACTTCATGCACTGAAGACATTGCTTTACTGGTGGTATATAAGCGCTTACCTCGTGTCTCCAAGAATCGAGATAGACGTACTGAGGCAATTCAGTGGATGCAAAAGTTACCGCGACTGTCTGAGTGGGAAGATGTGACACGTCGCCGTCGTCACTCCGCACCCGACGCATGAAACGTCTCACTTGAATTACATTTCGAGAGCTGCCAATCAACGAGAAGATTTGTTTGTTGGAAAGGTCAGTAGGGACTGAGGTAAGAACCCCAGTCGCTTCAGTGTCGCTAGCCGGTATAGTGGCCTTCAGGTCTAGTTCGTCGAGTAATTTTTTATTCTGCATAAACACATTTGCATTGTTTGACAAATCGAACGTAATGCCAATCTTGAATTTATTTACTGACTTCAGATGTAGAATGCCAGTGACGCAGAATTTGCGTATGGCATGGGAGAGAGCTAGCCTGTCTTTGTCGGAAAACGGTTTTTCATTTTCGTGTGACACGAACACTATGTATTCCGATTTTTTACTGTTTTCAGGATACCTCCTAGAGTACCCTGGAACCTTAAAAACATTGTACTTCCTGGAGGAGTCATCATCCGAGTCCGAAGTGTCCATAGCTGGTGATGATCGCTCGTCAGGGGGATCAGTTTTTTTCCGCTTCTTTCCCGCCCCCATCTTCTAATTACAATATGTACAAACTTGTCTACCAACTATATGTACAATTCACTTTGTATTTACAGAGAAATATAAAAGTTATCAATTTATTGAAAATTGTTCAAATTTCGCCGCCTTTACTCATCCAAGGTTCCCGCGCTTTTTTTCTGAAAATTGTTCAAATTTCGCCGCCTTTACTCATCCAAGGTTCCCGCGCTTTTTTCTGTCAAATCTACTATGATGACAGTATGATATGATGACATTTCTGCGGTGCATTTACACTTCGCGGTTCACGCACGTTGCAAGAAAGAGCACGACACCGACGTGACGGCACGAGTCACGCTAACCTTTCAGAGTTGACAATCGCATTGTAATAACAACAGACGCTCTTTTTGAAATTGCTGTTGCAATGGCTAATGATAGGATTCTTCCCGGGAAAAAGTTTTTATGCGGGTAAAAACGATTCTTACTTGTATTCTTCCATATTCTTCTTCTTCCACGACTATTAAGTGGGAAACACGAAATTTTCTGGATAAAACCTATTATGCATGATTACGTATCTACGACGTTGCAAGATTATGTATCTACGAAAAATTCAAAAAATTCAGTGGTAAAATAGGATTACTATATTTTTTCAATATCTTATCGCAATACGCGTTTGAAGTGAAACTAGTTTCAATGTTACGTGTCACGTTTGACTATTATACAGGATGGTAACTTGAGGGGAGCTTTTAGCAGGGTCTAATCGCGATTATTTATTAGGTAAAACGTAAGACCTTATTTCCCAACGTGAAGATGACAAAGAGGACGGTTCCAAGTATTCAAGTACGTGGAATCCAGTGCTTAAGCCAGGTTTTCACGGTCTTAGTGCGCTCGGTCCGAGTGCGCCATCCGAGTAAACTAATGCTTCTGATTGGCTATTTTGGTGTTGTCACGAAAAACCGTCCAATCAGATGCATTAGTTTACTCGGATGGCGCACTCAGTCCGAGCGTAAAGACCATGAAAACCCGGCTTGAGTAAATACAAATCACGCGCCTTATCACCGAACCTGTCCATGGACGTAGTGAGTGTTGTGTGTCGGCCAGCTGCGAAAAACTAAAAGAGACTACCCACAATAATTGACTGTACTCGCCACTTCAGACTACCCGAGACCACGGCAACTGTAATGCTGCCGAAACATCGGGAAATAAGGTAATTACGTTTTACCTAATATATAATCACGATTAGACCCGTTTTATATATAACTATGTATGAGTATCGCGAATCATTAAGAAATACTAGCTTTTAGCAGGTACTCAAAAATGTTCTCAAGAGACCACATCCAACTTTTTGAAACCACAACCACGTGGAAAACCTCGACCAATGGCTAAACAAATGGCGAATACAGGCACTGCAACTAAATCAGTTCAAATCACATTATCATTACGAAAAGGATATTGCCCACCTATTTAGTTGAAAGGCGAAACTTTTCCCTACAAAACATGTGTCGAGTACCTACCTGAGTTGTCATCTGCGTCATCTGGATAGACGCCTTTACTGGAAGGCTCACATTATAGCCAAAAGAGATGAATTGAATATCAAATTCAGCTATTTATACTGGCTGCTTGGAAGGTCATCAAAACTTTCAGTATGCAACAAGCTCAGTCTACAAAGCTACACTCAAATCTGTCTGGATGTACGTCGTTCAACTATGGGAGTCGGGTAGCTCATCGAATATAGAAATACTTCAAAGAATCCAAAACAAAATTCTTCGCACGATATGTAAAGCGCCCTGGTTCACAAGGAATGAAGTAATATAATGGTTATCTTGAAATGCCAACAGTTAAACGAAAGATAAACTGAAGAATTGAGTCTTACAAACTCCATCTACAAAAGCAAACGAGCTTTTGACCACATATAATGACGTTGCAAGATAGAAATGTCCCAATATATTGAACTTTAGCCAGTGAAGCAACAAGAAAGAGGTTGCCTTCACAGGGAAGGCAACTTCCGAAACCTTAAAATCAAACAATCTGATGGCAGATGGACAACTTCAATACAATAAAACAACTTTTTGAACAATTTCAAGTTGCTATCATACATTTTGGAAAATTGTACAGTCAGCAAAAGTGTAATTTCTAAATTTTTTTTCAACTGAAGAACTTTGACAGTTAAGGATTATGTAAGCTTTTAAAATAGCCAGTATAGACGCCAGTTCGCATTAGACAATAGCCACACGCAACGACCGACAGGGCCTCATCGGGCTGGTACCTTTATACATTGCACAGAATGTAGATTGTGATACATTTACTAAGGCCGTTGTGCGTGTGAAATCTTGCAGAGCAGTTGCAGCAGTCAGTGTATGGCATAAGGATCGTAGTCTAACCTTCAAGATTATTATAATATATTAGTATTTTAATAAAATACACTCGGATGATGAGCAGACGTTTTATTCCGGTTGACAGCGGACAGACAAAGAAAAAAGAAAATGTTGCATGTACAATGTAACAAATATTACAGGGATACCATTATTAAAACCCGTATCACATACGCTTTAAACGAGCTAAAGACATCCACAAATGTGAAAACCGCACTCTCAGCTTACTATGCTTATGCACATGCATGGTTAAGCTATGGGATACTAATGTGGGGAAATAGTACTGATGCGCCCACTTTATTCGTACTTAAAAAAAATGCATTCGAATAATAAATAATGTAGGCAAAATGGAAAACTGTAGAGAACATTTCATAAAACTAAAAATCCCCACACTTGCCTCATTATAAATATACCTCAACACTAAAACATAGTTCAGGTCCACATGTAATGGCAATTAAATTATATAATAAATTACCAAAATACATTCTGCTAGAAAAGGTATTTAACAGATTTGTCAATAAATTAAAAGATTATCTCATAAAAAATGCTATTACACTTTAAAGGACTTTACGGAAGAAAACCATAAGGCATACAGAATAGATAAGAATAAATTGATATTAATAAAAAAGGGGGTATAGTTGATGTATATAACAGTTTTAGTGATAGTTAAAAGTAGAAGTACCTACTTCTAATATTTTGTTAAAAAACCTATGACATTATTAGTGAATAATGTAACTACGTTGCAGTGCCCTTACAGGGCTCATGTTGAGAACTACTATTTATATTAAGAGCAAAATGTACCACATGAAGCAATAAACGATTGAACTTGAACTAAAATATTATATCTAACAGTTCACTGTTATCGTTCAATGTGAAATCGACCAACATAGGTATGAATGAATAATACAATTTGTGGAATAATAATCTGTGCATCAAATCCTGACTCAGAATAAAAAGTCCTTGTTCTGAGAGCAAGCTGTTTGTCATTACTGAAGACTAACCTCCCAAAAACTCTTATTGAAGAACAGAAACCGTGCAGAAACCAAAGATAGACGTGGCAGCATGGTCTACGACCTTAGCCGCTCAGAATAAGAACTAAAGATTTACTAAGTTGGTGTCTATTTATTCTTACTTGTCCAATTTAGTAAACAAGATTCTAACCTTAAAATTGAGATTAGATGCCTAAACTAGACATTTTCTCGCAAATTCATGAACTATGTTTATAAAATTGGCAGTGTGTTATCTAAAAAGAGTGTTCCAGGTTACTTCATTTATGGAAATATGGCAGTTTTGGACTAAAAAGTCACAGTTTAAGGGTAGAATCTTGTTTACTAAATTGGACAAGAATAAATAGACTGTAGATAGTAGACTCTGCAATGTATTAGTTTTATGAAATTCTGCCCAGATGGCTACGGAAAATCCTTCTTTTCTGCTGTATTTTGCCAAGCTGTACCAATTTTTTTTCTCAGTTCTAAAAGGTTCTAAGTATTATTGAATGATTGATTTTACTGATAAACTTAAAATCTTTTTTAGGCCTCAGTGCAGCCAAACATAATAGGATGTTTTTGGGTACGAAATGTGTGCAGTGCACTGTATTAAAAAAAAAAACAGTTTAGCCGCTGGTGTGAGCGACTGAGCGTAGTAAATTGAAAATAATAAAACTCTTTAACTTAAATATACTTTATTTCTGCTGTTATATTTATTTTACACAATGAATGGTGTACTGGGTCCAATGTAAAAAAGTCTCATGATTGATTTTTAACTAAGAGCAGCCAAATGAGCCTGATCGCATTTTCCTTTAATTAAACCAACAATGGATGTCTTCACAATAAGTTTGAATGGAAAATTAATATATGCCAGTTTGAGACTCGCACCTGTTTGTTTATTTAAAATAAAATAATATTTTAATAAGACTGATGATAATTGCAGAACTTACTCTAAGTGACAATTAGTATAAATGTCATTTCTTATTCTAAACACAAGAATTTGCTAGTTCAGTGCAACTAACGTGTTAAAACAATTCAAGTAGTAGATTTTATCTACTGTCTCCAGTATTGATATTATATTAAACCATTCACATACATGTATCTAGCACAGTGCAGTGATTATTTTACACACATGATATTGATAGGAATTTACGATTAATGTTTATTTTACTTTTGAGACACTTAAAATAACCACTTCACTACTACTTAACTAGTATAACGCCGATGTATCTCTCTTTTTTTAGCAAAATATCCATCTAAATGCACTTAAATATTTTATTTACGTGATCGAAACAGGAAAGAATGTAAAGTAAAAATCTGAATATCTTCGGGAAGTTACAACAGTCTTTTGTAAAATCATCAATTTGATTCGAGACATTCTCTGGAGTAGACTAGCTGAAAATGACTCTTGTATCTCCCCTAGCATGTTAATAATAAATCATTATATTATTTTAAGTTTACCTTAACAAAAAAAGAACCTATGCTTCTTAAAATCAAGAAATTATTTCCTCAAATGAAATTCTCAATGACTTTATATAAAAAAATTCATAACTTTATACTTACCTACTTTGAAGTGAACCGATAGTTCTTTGTACTTGTTCACTGATTGATAAGATAAAGCAAGGGAGGAAGGCCTTGCAACGGCAGTGCACTGAGCGAACATCAATCAAAATTAGGCTTTACCTGGTCCTTATATCTACTTACAACGCCTCAAAACTGGGCATAAAAGATCTTCATATGAAATGAGAAGATCACGGTCAAAACTGGAATTTAAACTGCTAAATAAAGCTAAATCTAGGTTCAATTTGTATCTTCTAACACATTCGAGTATGATATAAGTCAACACAAATGTTTGAGAGTTGTCACTCAGTTAACATGGATTATCTGGCATGAATTTGACAATATCAAGAGCTTTAAGTCTACGGATTTCACAAGTGTCCAAAAGGGTTTTGTGAAACTATTGATAATCAACCAAACAACGGCATTTCTATTAAACTAACATGGAACTGCTATGCCTGCACTACATATTTCATATGACAGCTCTACGATGATCATGAAACCCCATTCGAACTCCACTTGTTAATACAATTTATTTTCGTTCTATTGGAAAATGCATTCAGTATACTTTATTGTTCACTTTCTCTTAAACCGACTGAGGTCAATATTGACAAACTTGGACCTCAATCCTTTGCCAATATCATGTTCCAGTCTCAAGGCATTGCAAGGCAGAGTAGCTAAGCCCCGGGCGAAGGCTTGAGGCACCGTGTGGTGGGAAGGTCTGCAAGTAAAACGTGGGTAGAGGGGCGGCTCGCATTACATGATGCGGCAGTTCTCGTCGCCCTCGCGGATTTCGCCCAGCTGGGGAAATAAAATAAAATTTAGTTGTTATGTGAACAAATGGCCCCAGTTTGGGTTTTCTATCGTGATTGTCATGCTTTTGTTTAGTTACTACAGCAAATGGTTATAACAGTTTACAATTCAGGCCACGATTGTGGTGTGCCAAGTGATGCAATGGTAAAGGTTCCCAAAGGCTTGTCCATCCTATACGGTCATGGATATAGGATGGAAAAACTAGAGAGGAGGGCTTTATCTTCAGACATTAAGTTGTAAATGAACAGAATTAACTAAATTTTATAATCATTTATACATTTTAATGTCATTAAATAGGATTGTGGCTGCGGCAAACCTTGTAGAAATCTTTTCAGTTTGCGATTGTTATCAGAGTAAGTGATATGGTTTACACTCTCCTACGAAGTTTGATTCTTTAATTCTATTTTACAATAGGGCTGTTATTAACTGCCGCCATTAAATCAACTGTAAGTACAAGAAATTAACTAACGCCAGAGTTTTTAACCTGTCAATCAAAACCAAAATTTCTCGTTTCAAGCACATTTTCTCTTTTCTCCGCGAATTCTCTTTTCATTTGTTTGCACTGTAAGACATGGTGTAATAAATTAAAAAGATATTTCAACGTAAATTATAAAAAAAAGCTACCCGAGACCTGCGGGTACGGAATTTTAAAAATGTCGCTAGTTTACCTGCTCACGACGCGGGTACTTGTGCGCGAGTTCGCGGTGTCTCTGGGCGCTCGTGCTGATCTGTCGCCGCTGTCTCTCGGACACGGCTATCTCCTGTAAAAGAATCACACAATGCAGCTGTTGTATTTTGACTCCCTCGTTGATCGTCTTCTCGTCTTGTCGACTTCGATTTCCAATAGGGACCCACGCACATCTGTACAAATGGTCTCTGGATGTATTTCCATGTCAAGGCCTGCGTAGACGAGGGACTATATCCCGGGTACTTTTGTGTCCGTCGATACAGATCTCTTATAAATTGTATCGAATAACGCACACACGAACTAAAAGTACCCCGTACAAAAAGTCCCTCAATTTACCGAGGACATCAAGAGACCGGACTGGACAAAAGCTCGGTGTTTTCTTTTAAAACTCCTTTCCTTTTTCAACTTCACGTAAATTACAACACAATGTAATGTCAGAATATTTGCTTCCATAGTGTACACTTCACTCAATTTTTGGGGAACAAATGACCGCACACCGTAGGCGTTGAGTACGCGACAAGTACTCGGAGGACATTTTTTACGATTCAGAGACTGTTGTCCCTTGGGGACAAAAGTCCGTCGTCTGTGCAGGCCTTTAGTGAGGTCCTTTCACTTATTTACTTTAACATACTTTGGACCAAGACAAGTTGACCAAACAAAACAATTCTGTTGTTTGTAACAGAAGAATAGACTCTCAAGCTTTCCACAGGGATCACTCAACTGTATGGTGGTAAAGTTGTGAACCACTTCTGTCCATTGACAGTGCAAAATCCAGGCTGTAAGCTAGACTCATATGGATCCTAATCGCATAGCTTCAAATAAGGCGCTGTTTCTAAACAGTAAACTAGACTCTCAAGCTTCCCATAGGCATCCTGATCTGACAGCTTTAAAGCTTTAACTAATGTTTAAAATGGTCAAGTCCTTCAAGCTGGTCAACTTCAAAATGGTCAACCTCGTGATCATTGTCGAAGAGCGTGGTAGTTTTCTTGCCGCCCACAAACCACTTCAGACGGCTCAGCTTCCAGACAAAAGATGAGACAGTCGAGCTGATTCCGTATAAAGCTGTGAGAGCAGGATTCTCACAGCTTCACTTAGGGTATACAAATCCAGTGCAGTTTCTATGGAGAGAATAGGGCTATCAAATTAAAAACAAACCTCCTGATCATTGTTGTAGAGCGTGGTGGTGATGTTGTCAGCCACGAACCACTTCTGTCCCTTCATGACGATGCTGTGCGGTGGCTCGTGGTCAGCACCGGCGTCCGCCGACCACACGGTGGCCACCGCGCCAGGCTCCAGCTTCACGGTGCGGTGGAACTTGAACACCGTCTCCTGGTCGCCGGCCTTCCGCACGATCTGGTAGCCACCGAGGCTCAGCTCCTAGAAGAGAAGGAATAAGGTTCAGACTTGGGTGATCTGTTGATCTGCTTTTGTAATGTGACACATGGAGACTGACTACGTCAAGCCTTTGCCTTACAAAATACATTGAAAAAGGTTTTCCAAATGCCTGTTATTTTAGGTTTACCTTAGTTTTATCTTCAACAAACACCCAGAAGCGGTAAATAATATGTCACTGTGTCATGCCACTGTGTTAGTTTATTAAGATATAGTTAATTAATATTGGATGATATTCGAGAATAGTTAACTCAGGAATAAGAAAAAAATGCCTCACTTTAAACTAGATGTCACTTAACGTTAACCATTCTATAAGACTGGTTAAGGGACTTTCCCTAAGTGATGTTACCCTTTTTGACCATGACTTGTTACTGCTTGCTTAGGGCGGAATGGATTGATCATGAACCCTAAGTTTGTCTGACGTTTTCAAGTTTGTACAACATTATGTTTTCTTTTTTACTTTATCCACAAAAACACATAATTCTTTATGTTACATAATCTTTGTATTACACTGAGTATACAAGCAGATGGTATATTATGAAGATGTTACGAGTGTTTTACGACAAAAGAACAGCAAAACTGCACGCACCTTCTTTCCCTTGTTCCGGATCTTGACGAACTTGCCGTCGGGGCATGCCTCAGAGACCTCCAGGTCTCCCTTGGCGCTGGCGGTCACGCTGAAGTCCTGCAGGGAGCGCTCCTCGCTCTCATCCAAAAGCGTACGCTTGCGGGCGGCGCGCAGCGGCGTGGAGCGGCGGCCGGGCGTCACGCGTCCGCCGGATACCGAGCCGGAGGCCGAAGCCGAGGCGCGGGACTCGCGGCCGGGCGACTGGGAGGTCATGTTCAGCCTGGCGAGTGGGGAGTTTGTTGGAGTGGTGTGTGATAGACGGGCGATACGTAATTGAAACGAATGCACGTAAAATTGTGAAAACGCGAATATCTTGTATAATCTTTTTAATCTGTCTTTTTCGTGTTTTACAATGAAATTGTCCCATTTTTAAAAAACAGACATAATATAAAACGCTATCAAAAAGTAAAACACTTAAAAAAGGTTGATTGGCCGGTCGTCAACAGTAATAGAAGCGCTCGTGGCCTAGTTAAACCGAGTGATTGCACTCAATCACTTGAGTTAAGCAACAATAGGCGCGGTCAGGTGCAGGATGGCTTACCGTCCCGTGACTACCACTAGTGGCATTTTTCCGAGCGATTCCGTGCTTCGCAAGGCACGTTAAACCGTTGGTGCCGGCTGGCACGTAACGGCAATCGTGAAAGAGGCCTTATGGGCGGCTTGATAACTTCTGACAGTAAGGCCCGCCACTGTCTTACAATCCTCCACCAACCTGGACTTGGTGGTGGAGGCTGGCCTAACCTTCCTGCGAAGCAGGAAGAGACCCGTGCCCCAGCAGTGGGACTTGGTTCCCGTGGCCCAAACTTCCTGCGATGCAAGAGACCCAGCAGTTGGGACATAAAAGGGTTGATATTAATACATAGTAGTGGGTATAATCGACTGACTTCGGAAAGCGAGGGATGCAGGGACTCGCAAAGCTAAACATGAATATAACTTGGAGAAAATGGGGGATTAGGAAATAGGCAGTCTGTTCAAGATAAAATAACTGGGAAGTCATGTTCAGCGTGAGGAGTGGGCAGTTTGTTACTAGGAATATAGAATCAGCGTGGTCATGTTTAGCTTAAGGAGTGGGCAGATTTTAGAGTTCTCTAGACAAGTCCGTTTCTTTCACACCAGCTTATTTCGTACCTTCATTACTCTTTCCGGTTATCTTTGCAATGCCATCGACCCAGCAGACTCACAAAATGTCGTGACAATAAAACACTAACATGTTCTCTACTCTCTAAAGACCGCGCGTTAGTTCGCTACCTCGTGGTCGAGCGTCTCGATGTGAATCTGGGCGTATTCATATAACTGAGTCGTCATCACGCCGCGCATACGCTTGTAAGATAGACAAGTCATTAACTAACCTGTCCTCTTCGCCCTCCAAGAGCGCACGGTAGGTGGCAATCTCGTGGTCGAGCGAGATCTTGATGTCCATCAGCGTGGCGTATTCACGCAACTGCGTCGCCATCTCGTCGCGCAGACGGGCCAACTCCAGCTCGAGGGAAGCGAGGTCCTCGGCGTGGCGGGCGCGCTCAGACTCCAGTTGGCGCTCCAGCTCGCGGCAGCGGTTCTGTTGGATATACAAAAGGGTTTATTAAGAGGAACGTAGTAGCATGAGAAAAACCTTGGAAATATTGGAAAATACTTCCAGGACAGCGAAAAATGATTCTTTAAAAACGGCGTTTTGTTCTAGAGGTAGTTGAAAGTGGAGTTGAGGGTTACTTTCACTATAATATATTCCATATTATGTGTACCTAACATCATTGTATAATACCATTATGATCGCTAATAAACGAACATAAATCAATATGAATATGGATTTAGGCATAGGCGTCTACAATATCCATAAGGATATTCTCCAGAATGTTGAATGTAGAGCTGAGGGCTACTTCTAGGTAGAGATACTATTAGGATCTATCTAGAGTCTAGGTTTTAGACACAGGACTTTACAACATCTAGTAACTTACGCCAAAAGCAGCGTTCTTGTCCTCCAGATAGTAAAGAGTGAACTCGGAAGCTATTTCTAGCTAGAGATTACATTAGGATTTATTAAAGTATTTATCTTCTACATGCAGGTCATTGTATACCTGGGCCTATGCCTATACCCAGCAGTGGGTAGATGAAAATGATGCAGGACATGATGGCATCTGGAAACTTACGCTTAGAGCAGCGTTCTTGTTCTCCAGATCGTTGAGAGTGGAGTTGAGGCTGTCGATGCGCGTGCGCATCGTGCGCAGCTCCTCTACGGCGACCGTTGCCGCGTTGCTGTTGCGGTTGGCGGCAGAATGTAGATTCTTCATCTGGGATGGAAGTTCAGTGATTGTTAACAAGTTAAGGTACAATGCGATATAAAAAAGCCGGAAGTAGAAACCGGAAGTGAAACCAAACGAGCTGAACATCGCGAACTTTGTACAGAATCAACGTTTATTTTTTGTCTGAAATTTATAATAGTTATTCTGGTATTCGGGGCAATACAAATACAAATCTAATGTAATGATTTAATCATTGCTATTAGCAATAAAACCGCTAATTATATCTTATCTTTTGTATCTGCTGTTCCTGTAACTATTTTTCCGGTATACAATAAAGAATATTCTTATCTTATCTTGTAATTATAAAAATCTCGTGACACAGGGTTTGTTATCGAATTCCTCAGAAACAGCTTCACCTACTTTTTTGTGTATGTATGGTAGATGTGAGAATAGCTCGTAGGCTAATTAATATGGCAAACAACATTGCAGGATCAAGATTATGGTCTCCTAGTAATTTTCTATAAGTACGTTCATACATGTGATAGGCTGTCGAAAATCAAATTTATTTCACTCACCTTATTCTCGTACAGCGCCTCGATCTCGTCCCGGTTGGCCTTGATGTTGGCTTCCTGCTGTTCCCTCAGCTCTTGGAGGCTCTGCTGCAGCTTGGCCTCGTACTGCTGGGCCAGCCGCCCGTCTACGTACAAAAGCACGCGTCGCGTTAGTGCGTTTTGAAGGGCACGTACGTAGTCGGCGTCTTGGGGGCTTCGCGTCATAGTGGCGAATTGGGTTTTCGCGCGATAGGAAAGCGCGGACGTTGTTTTGGGTGAGTTTACACGATAAAGTAGCACAGCCACTAAGTTAGAGGGCGGGAAAGTTTGTTTAGGTTTTATACTGCACAAGCACTATGCGTCGGAAGCTAGACATTAGTTTTTTTATGGATTTACGCGACACAACGCAAGTGTGGTATTCCAGGTCACGGATTGGGCTTTCCCGGGATGGATAAGAGTGGATTGGTTTTAGATCTATAATGAACGACAATGTCACTGGCACACAAGCACTGCGTTAGTTGCCGGGCGCGAATGTTTGTTTAGATTTAATTCCGCACAAGTACTATGTGTTTTATGTTCACTAAAGTGTTCTCTATTTCTTTATCTATATATGTGTTTGGAAGCTAGACGTTGGGTTTACGCGACAATTCCACGTCAGTGTTGTGTTATATAACACAGAGGTTCTTTTTGGCAGATAAACGCGATAGAAGTGCACAACTGTGAGGAACAGATGTTCGCCGGTGAACTCACGTGGCTAGACTGAATGTTCAAAAGTGGACGGCAGTAAAGAAGAGGGGTTGTTAGTTAATTGCAGTGCTAATTCTCGGAGAGGATTAACAAAATTACAAAGGGCTAATTAAGTGATTGTGTCCACTCACACTCATGTGTGGTAGTTAGTTAATTGGCTGACAAGTAAAATGATCACCTTAATGACTTAAATGTTAAGAAGAGTAAGATAAAGAAATTTTTATTCATAAACCATAACACCAAATAGACCATACAATATGAATGGCAACATAGAACGGAAGATTTAAATACACTTAACTAACATAGACTATAATAATATACTAGACTAACATGCAGACACAAACAGTGGATCATACTCTTATTACTATGCTATAAAGAATGCGAATTTGAGTTGTGCAGAGAATAACATATGAATATCGAGGATACCATGAACCAAAGACGTGAGTCATGAGTTAAATTCGAGAGCAAAAGGGGGTCTATATAAGTAGCTACAATGATGTTACAGTCTTAGTTGCACATGGGTGTTCCATGGTTTTGATTTCCTTGCCTGTATAGCAAGTGGTTGTGGACAGACCTTGCGTCACTTTCGTGAGCTTCCAATTACAGCATGAACCAATACTTGGTTTTATTTTCTAAGTTACATATATTTGTGAATAATAATAATAAAATAAAAATTTTAACAATATTACAAAGAGCGCAATCCAATCAGGTCTCACTAGTCCTACCCAAGTACCTCACCAATCCCCCACTCCTAATCCGCCTACTCACCAATCTCCGAGATCTCGACCTGGCGGCGCGTGCGCGTCTCCTGAAGCTCCTGCTGGAAGACCTGGTCCTTGAAGGTCAGCTCCTCACGCAGACTCTGCACCGTGTTCTCCATGTCGATCCGGCAGAGCATCTCCTCCTCCAGGGTCTTCCGGGTGTCGGCGAGAATCTGGCGCAGTTTCTCCAGCTCCTTGGCGAGCTCCTGTGGTGATCGACGGGGTGATGAGCATTGGCGAAGATTGAGGTTGGCCATGATCACCCAGAATGGTTTTGTGCCTAGACAGAATGTTGAGATACCGCATACATGCATTGAGATTCAGTGTGGCAGGTCTTCCTTTTTCACGATTAGAACCCCTTGAAAAATAGCTCTCGATACGCTAATGAGCTCAATGCTGATAGGTCGTGAAGCGTATTAGCTCAATGGTTATAGACCTGCGATGGCACGTGTCACACTCTGCGTAAGAATTTTTTTACTACAGCAGATTGTCGGTGGCAGCTGGAGAGTACGCGTACAGTTTTGATTTCGGATAATAAGAATTATTTATATCCTTAAATTTTTTGTGTTGATAACAATCTAAAACAAAACTAGTTTATGCATCAACACAGCACATCAATAGAAGCTCATAAATTAGCTGCTATTCTAGTGCTGGGCTAACTCTTCATCCCTATTCCCAATTAAAATGAGTGAATACTTATCAGACAGTAACTTCACTAATTAGAATACAAATCTAACGAAAAAAATAAAAAGTAAGAGAAAATTGTGATATTCTTTATAAAACAGTAACTTTTACATATGTTCCTGTCCAAGGCCGTGTTTAAACCAAACGTATAGTCAGCCGCCGAATGTGAGCAGGCTCACTTATGAGCCCAGTGTAAACGTGAAAATACGTAGCCGATCAGCGTCCACGGCGTGTACGCCGTGGGTAATGACGCGCTATATTCATCGCCCGCCCGATGTCAGCGTCTACGCATAACGTAATAACGTATTGTTGGTTAAATGTGAACGAAAAAGTGAATATGCATGCAAAACAATAAACTGCTCGCTTTCGTCGGCTGGCAGTCAGTTGGTGTGAACTCGGCTTAAAAGTATAAAAAATGCGTTTCGAAGCGACTCTGCAAGCCTGTGTTTAAGCTTAAATGACCACCATATCGCTGGGCGATCTAAAGAATTTTAGACAGAATTGCAGGCGCACATACCCTGGCCTCATCCTCAGCCTTCTTCCGGTCCGCGACGGCGGTGTTGTACTTATTGGTGAGCTCGGCGGCTCGCGACTCGTACAGCCGGGCCGCATTCTCGGCCGCCGTGCAGTCCTTAGTCTTCTTGTCCAAGCTGGAACAGCGAAATAAAACGTACAATAAAACGTACGCGGAACCGTCGTGCGTGCAGGCAACGTATAATGAACGTTGATGGAGCGAAAGTGATCTGTCAGGTTCGTGGTAAGCGGCAATCCCTGGTCTCTGCCTACCCCTCTGGGATACAGGCGTGAGGTTTATGTTATGTAAGAATTGACCGCCTCGCGGTTAAGACGTTTGACGGTTAAGGCCGTCCATTGTAGTCTGTGTATATACATGTTTTATATCACGGGCTCTGGTGTGCAATAAAGAATATTGTTGTCTTATCTTATCTTGATTTGATTCGATTCCCACGGGAGGCCGCCGTAATTGAATCGTACAAATGGCCTCAGTCTGTGTGTATTTACATGTTTGCGATGTCCTTGTCTGGGATATAGTATCCTAGTTTAGGGCCAGGTCACGTGATTGTGTTTTATAAAGGTACGTCAATCTGTGTAAGCAATACCACGCGGTAACTGTTAAGGATAATATTACGCAATCTCGCGGCTTAGCTGGCTTATGTGGACTAGGGAACTGTAAGGGGAACTGGGAGAGTCCTCCTGTTATGTAACTTGCCACTGTATTAAACCTAATAATCATACATTTTAGCATTAGCGGCCCGGAGTGACTAAAACTTTGCTTTATGCCTTCACATAGTTTAGATAAACTTTTAAAATGTTATCCATTTAATCTCTTGACGATGCCTATGGTGTTTTTTTATGTTTGTATTAGTTTTAAAGTGAATTTAATTTATTTTTACTGCTTTCGAAGCGTAAAAATAAGTTAGTGTACGACAGTTCCGAGTAGGTTAAATGGAACAAGTCCATAAAATAGAGAAGTTACGTAGAAAAATTAATAGAGCAAGTAAAAGAATATTTACACATACATATAGTATACAAACACGCACATTAATACACACACACACACCCACTCACACACATAGTTGGCTAAGTTAATTTTCAATTTATTTTTTCTTTCGTAATATCATCTCAAACTAAACTAGATTAATGCTATGGAAGAGCTGAGTCACCTAGTACAGGCATTGTATGTTTAAAAGGTGACTCCAATTACTATGTACCGAAAAATAATAAAGATAACGAATAAAGATTTTTGTATTTGTATTTTTTGTAGTGGCGATCTCCGAAACTAAGCTGGAAAAACGTGCACCATTAATAAATATGCTTCAAGCCTCACAGGTATGTGTAAAGACAACATTGAACAAAAAAAAATCCAAGTCGATAGTTGAAGTGAAGAAGGAAAGAAAAGGACTAAAGACTAGGATATAGACAGATGTAATATTTCTGTAGATTCTCGAGTTTTAACTTTTTATTAGTTATCGATTTATTACGCTAATTTAACGACTAGCTATGCCCGCGCCTCTGATCGTAATTAGTTAAGTCCGATTGCATGAAAAATATGCTTGAATACATCCCTATAATAGTTGTACTCGTGGTAAGTTTTTAGTAGGTATTTCTATCTGTACATTACATATCAAAATCAATCCCAAGTGTTATGCAAAGTACCTTACTCACAGTGCATTGCTCCGAGTCTGTCTTAAAGAGGGGGTCGCCAAATTGATTAACAACCGGAGATTAGAAGGGGGGATTTGAGAATGTGTTTTCACTAAACTATTTGTGGTCTAATTCTTCAAACACTATTCTTCTATAACACTTCTTAGGGACAGTTTAAGTAATCTGTGGTTGCGTTTTTCCCTTCACCACAGACTATTAAACTGCATCCGACGAGCGTTTTAAATAACCGTGTTTTTTTAAAATAAGGCTGATAGCCTGTGAGATACACATTATTTATGGAGCGATGCCTTTAAAATGTAGAACGTAGATTATTTTTACTATCTTGTCGACCTACTTTAGGAGATAATTAAAAATGTGTTGCGGGAAATTATTCGTTAATTCAAGTACAAGTGTTAACACCATTGTTCGAGAAACGGACAAGGCGGCTGTTGGGCGGCAGATATCTTTAGAGGCGAAAATAGTTTGAATTTACTCCGATTTTATGTTGATTCACAGCGACCTTTGTACATATAAATAAATATTTAAGCGCGAATAACGCCTAATAGAACATGATGTCATGACGCCAAATATCAAGAAAATAAAACTTAATTTTTTAGGAAGGACTTCAGATAATGTGAGGTTATCTTTGTACCCTCAGTGATATCAAATGAAACTCTAGCAGCTCTTCTACAGAACAACATAAGTGCCAGTTCGAAAAACACAGCCCAGCTCACTGTAGTTTTATTCGGCTAACAGATACGGGGAGAGACAATTCGCTTCATAATTTGTATGTGATTTATTGCTACGAATGCGGAAGTTTCAAGATATGCCAAACAATAAGAATGAAGCCTTAGCCATGTGATGATAACGATAATGCGTGTCGCGTTCGTACGGTCGGCCGCCGCTTGCGCAACGTACACCAAACAGAATATTTTCGTAAACACGCCACCATCCGGTTCTGTCCGTACAGCCACCAACCACGGAGTATACACAGCAGAAGACCAACTCGGCATTATAAAGTTGCATTGAGTATAAGAGTTCGACATCTCATCAACCTATACGTGCCTGCACTCTACTTTGCGGATAAATAAAATTTAAAGGGCGACCGTACGGCGAGTGAGTTACTTGCCGCACAGTAGCACGCAAGTAAAAAGTTTGCACGCTACGCTGTTACGTTAGAGTAAGAATGAACTTAATTTGACAACCAGTACAAACATTTACAATGTAGGTAATCACAAGAGCTACACAGTAAAATGAATACACCACTGAACACATTTTTAGGAATACAAAGTGGTGAAATATGGACCAGGATGGCGCTGGTTTTTTAGACAGAACCAACCTGGAGTGATTAATCAGGATACCTAACGACGGAGAACTTAGGAGCTAAGACCCGGAAATAGATAACATTCACGCCAAAAACGGCCGCTTGTTGCGATCATCTAGCCCTGGTTTTTACATGATTTATAACGATTTACATGATTGCGAGTAGAAATACACTTTTTACAAAAACGATCTGTAAATACGAGGCGGGCGGGGCATTAAAAGTCGTACTTCGACTAGCCAGAGCGGCCTGATTCATAGAACAACAATTAATAGTTTACTTTGACAATTCGACGTACATTGCAAAATCGATTATCGCACAGATTAACAAGTAGACGCTACGCAATACACTTCGAATTGTCAACATAAATGTTGACTACGAATTGTAGTTTTATGAAACTCAGCCCAGGCGGGCCTACTGTTTCTATATCATGATGTCACGCCCATGGCAACATCGTAGCTTTTTGTTGGGGTTCCATGTAAATTAACTCGAAACTCCTAAAATGTCTTTGAGCAAGCCTATACTGTATATTTGAAATGAAATGGGTTTATTCATTGTAGCGCAGAAACAGCGGCTTAATGAACGTTACAATTCAAAGTAGATGTCCATTTCAAAATCTAGATCATTTTGGAGAAAAATAGTTCTTAATTAACAGTTTACACAATTATTTTAAAACATAGAACTCATGCATTGTACTGGCTTTAATTCGAGACATCATTGTCATGTAAATAATCCTTTATTTTATAGTAGCCCTTTTGGCACAAAGTGTACTTAAACCATTTTTTTAACCGTGTTTCAGGCAAGCCTAATATATCTTCAAGGATTTTATTATAGAAGCGACATTTCATATGACGCCCTCGTTGGTCGAGAGCCACTAGTTCTATGCACGCACATCCAACTTAAAACAATGCCGTTCATAACTCAACGGAGAGAGCTATGCGGGTAAGGTTGCAGACGTGATAAGAGGCGCTCTTACTCTTCCTACTTATAATTCCCGGCAGAGAATTTGAACAAACCTCCGCGCTTTAGGAGAAATTTCAGATGGACACGCATGACAAATATTTTTTTTAATTAGTGTTAAGAGTTTCAGAATACAGCATAGAGCGTCTCCCGGCAATGAGACCTCAGAAACAACAATGCGAAGTCAAAGTAATTTGTTCAAGTTGCTATCGGGCTCTATTATTACACCTATAACTAGAGTAAAACACTTCATGATAAAGCTTTCGCAGGTTATATCCTCCCTTAACAGAATTTTATTAACGCAATGAGACTTAGAAATCTTCGGACGTATGGTTAATTTAACTTACTAATAATGAGTATCCATTGCAGGCTGATTTCGACTGCGCGGATTTTTGATCAAATAGTCTGTCGGGCATTGGAAATCATACAGGGATATTTTTTTAGTAACCACCAACCCGAGTGCTGAGCATTAACTCACCTCGTTACCTCGGGCACTGACTGAAAATCAGCGCTGAGGGCTCACTCCCTCAGCACAACGCTGAGTCAGCTGCTTTTTATGGCAATTAATACACACCACAGGCAAAATTTTTGTTTCGTTTATTTTATATTTCGTTTATATCTGGTGTGCTCAAATTATGTTAATTTTTCTGTTTCTGTGATGTGTCTTGTTCGTGTAATGTCTTTCTTTCTTTTCTAACTACTAAGCGGGAGAGACCACCCTAGGTTTCACGCAATGAGTTACATTGTTAAATTTGGGTCCCGCCTGTATTTTTTATTTCTGTCTATTTAATTCTTCTTCTTTCTTTTGCTGATTTCATAAAGCCTGACACTCGCGCAAACACGACGAATCGATTGAGATACTATTTGTCAGTCTGTCATTGGTTATGGAGTTATGAGGGTACATCGAATCGGACATACATACATACGAGCCAAACACATTGCCTTTCTTTTTGGGCTTCGCCACAGGTAATAAAATGTGTTGCATCGAGCCACGTCCACTTCATAATAAGCCTTTCGGTGCGTGGCACGACTCTCTCCTAGCCGGTTCTTATTAACACGTTCCCGCGTGGAAGCTCACTCGATTACGTGGCAAGGAGCGCCCGCATCTGGGCCACGGCCGAAGTTTTATTAATCCGTATGAGCGCATCGGGCCTCCCCAAAGCGAATGCGTGATCGACGCACATTAAAAAGCTTTGGGGTGGAAGTCACGAGCTCCATTGCAACTCTTTTCAAGGTTCGCAGCGGATATCGCTATAAGGAAATGGGCTATTTACGGGTGGATTTATGAACGATTCTAATAACGATTTCGTTCAGGGCGGCAGCAGACAAAAATTGGCATCTTCGGGACAAGTTTACGGCCTTTGGTAACTGGCTCGTCGCATAGTCGAACCGAGAGATTAGAATCAATCACCTGAGTTAAGCAACAATAGGCGCCGTCAGGTGCAGGATGGGTGACCGTCCCGTGACTACCGCTAGTGGCATTTTTTCGGAGCGCTTCCGTGCTTCGCAAGTCACGCTAAGCCGTTGGTGCAGGCTGTCATTAAGCCATGTCAGAGGCCTTATGTGTGGCGGCATGACAACTTCAGTACGGCCCTCCACTGTCTTACAAGCTGTGGTGGAGTGTGGCCTAACTATCGTGCGATGCAGGAAGAGACCCGTGCCCTAGCAGTGGAAACATACAAGGGGTGATATCGACGAAGCTAAAGTCCTGTGAATACTAAGTCACACTCTGCTTTCCCTGCCAATGAGACAAGTAATAGGTACGTCCAAATCAAGTGCAAGTTATCGGACATTATATCTACCGTTCTCAATCGGTCAGGTCATGGGTTCGAATCTCACGGCATGTACCAATGACTTTGTTTCCTAAGTTATGTGCATTTGTGAAGTTACAGTAGCAACCTTGCGCTATGGCGCTCATTTTCGCTCACTCACGCTCATAAACATTTTTCATTTCATTTCATTAGGGGAGGGCTATGTCCAACAGTGGACTAATATAGCCTGAAGAAGAAGAAGTAGCAATAGCACTCGCTAATCGCGAAGGAAAACATCCTGTGGAAAACCTAGTGTCTGAAGTGTTAACATACCTCAGCGCTTGCTGTCTTATCTTAGGTCTAACTAACCTACCGTTTTACTATCTTTAAGTCTGTCTAAGAATGAACCCTCCGAATTTCTTTACGGAAATAGCCCTTCTGCGCGGAGCTACCTAGTGAATTTGGTAATCGTCTTGCGTAGGCATTTATTTGTAAACAATGACGACATTCCAAAACGATTTTTTGCTTGATTTACGCGTAAAACGTTGATGTCCCTGGGAGGCACGTAGTTTCGATGATGTATGCGATGTATTATAGGAAGTTTGAAACTTTGAATAGAAAGAGTAGGCTGGTTGATAGTACATATTATTCGGTCAACTGTTATGAGGATGGGGGTTCGGGAGTGTCTGATCTGATAAGACAAGCGGAAAAAGTAGTTGAATTATAGTTTTGTTTGAGAGAGCTGTCTTAAGTTCCTAAATATTGTAAGACGAGTGTTTTAGAGGAATCGTGCTTTTATAAATGAGATCGTTAGTTATGAAAAGGTGCGCAAATAAAACGATTAATACATTCTCAGAAGTTCCATGACAATATTGTAGGAAAGTAGAGCTTCGACGCAATCTTCTTCCTATAAAATTTGGAGTTGATTTTCCTTTTAGTTTACTATTTGATTCAATAGAGTAGGTTATCCTACTCTATTGAATAACCGACCAAACTTTTTTTACGTAGCCTATAAAAGTCCCTTGCAGGGCACAGGCCTTCTGTTAAAGGGAGAGTACGGGCTCAATTCTCTCTGATTGAAAATTTTAAGCGCTGAGGTATTTGAACACCTCAGAGACTCCGGTTTCCTCACGATGTTTTCCTTCACAGTTAGCGAGTGGTACTGCTACTATAACCACAAATGTACATAACTTGGAAAACAAAGGTACATGCCCGGACTGGGAATCGAACCTGGGTATCCGCTTCCGAGTAGATTGTTCTACCCACTGGGCTATCGCCGTTTCCACAAAAATTGCGCAAGGTGATTAGAAGACTCAAGTTCCACGATTAACATGAGAGTAGTCGACCACAAATGCTTTTTGTAAACAATACTACGGTTTTATTCAGCTAAGCCTGATCTGACTAGAGCTAAGGTCGCAAAGAAGACCATGAGAAACAAGTAATAACGTTTTTAGGGATTGAAAATAAAGCGTTGTTTTGGTTGGTTTATCTGCTGATTATCTGTAGAACGAACAATGCTTTACACTGATAAAGTTATTAAACAACATGTTAGCGCGATGTATGAACATGTGGGAACAATTGGCAAACAAAGTCGACGCGGGTGGCACTAAATTGCGTGGGGTTTCTGCAAATATGGAATTGCAAGTTATTTTAGACGCACTGTAAGACTCGACGATCGTTATTCTAACTATGGTATCGTTCATGCTCTGGTATAGTACGTATTACAAGATTCACGCGCCAAAATGTTACATAGAATAGAGCCAGATGGCTTCTCGCTAACTTTTATGACTAAACAATCACTGAATGAAACTAATGATTCAGCTTTCGGCACATTTTCGGTCTGCGATCAAGACAAGCTCGATATAAATATAATTTCACTGTCTCGCTCGACAACTGCGCAATAGAGCGGGACAGAGTCCAGAGAATGTCAATGATGTCATACTGAACGGGCTGAAATCCATAGAATCCGGCATTTGCATTCTGTTATCGTAAGCGCTTCTTTGTAACGAAGGAATGGCTTCGCAGGATTATCGCGACTTATTTATCGATTACGTCACTATCGGCGGTTGACGGCCGCCGGTGGGTGGAGTGTGACCATTGCGGTCGATGACGTCACGCGGTCACGGCAAGCGGCGAAGCAAGGTGATCTCGACAATTTGGTGTTTTGAAGCGAAAATCCCTCATTGGTTATTCATGACTTGACCCTGGGTTTTGTGGCTAACAACGACGTCTAAGACGACAAATTTTACACGCGAAGTCCGCAAATTTTTGTATATCTACGTATTGAGTTACCACTTCCATTTAATAAGTCTAGTACAGTCTGTTAGCTTTTAGAATATACCTCGGCTACCACGGATAGAATCGGATATATTCGTGTAATAGAAACATCGGAACTAATATGACACTTCATTAAATAAACTTTATAAGAAAAGTTTTATACAGAGCAGGAAGTAGTATTACACTCGTATGCTTTCGGGGAAAACTGAAGCCTTCTCTAGAGCCAGAGGTATAAATTATTTTAAAAGCTAACAGACTGTAATTCATAATACAGTCGACAGCAGTTAGCGCGTAAAATTTCCGTTGTGAAGATAGTGAAGTCAGACACCCCATAACGCAATTGACTAGATGTGCTTTCAATGGTACCTAGATACACATTTACCTTGAGCAATAATTGAACTGAATCATCACAAGAAAAAAAGGTTATTGTCATGAGTCAATTACCTATTCAATAACTTTGTAAGGAATTTACACATAGACATGCATTACTGTAGTAGGTAAAAGGCAAAGGGCGCGCGACCTCACGCGCTCAGGAACTGCCATCGATCTACGCTTGAAATGGCAAAGTAAGTCAAGGTTTCCAGTTCTGGGTTAGTCACAGTGTTTCCTTCTTTGTGGATGCATCATCTGATCCAATAGTATGCACATTTGGTCTTTTCTTTAGCTAGAAATATCATTGTTAAAATGTATCCCATAATTTTCATAGATTACTTAAAACTTAAACAATGATTAATTTAGTATTTGTGGTTTACACTGTGTTAAAAGACATTCTTTGAACTAATAGATTCATATTAATCTAATCTAAGGAACTTCATCTCTCTAATACAGAATAAAAGAGCTTATTATTATATAAATTTAGTATCCATGAGTTACACTCAGCCAGCCACAAAAATAAATTACCGTAGCATTGAAACAAATATATTAGCACAGGAATAAAAATATACTGCTTTTGCCTTGACATATAAACTATCAATTAAGTAGTTTGACTGTTAGGTAAACTAGATTAGGCTGCCAACTGACAACCATGAACAGTCTGTTATGTTAACAGATAGAATACGAGAAATCTGAGGTTGAGCTTTATTATTATTATATATTCTTTATTATACCAGTAAAGATTGTACAATTGGTGGGTTAGTATTTTATTCTAACCAACCAACATATGACATGAAGAAGTTTAATTACAAATAATTGCTTAAGGGACTTTGCGAAACAATGTCAGAGATATTGTTACAAAAGATATTAATGTACTTGTATGTGTGAATATAGATAGAAAAACTATGCAAGCAATGGCTGTATGTAAATAGAATAATGATGCCAGCGTGCTTCGAGCACCAAAAATATTACCTAAATTGGATTGTCAATAAGCTGAAATTATAAGCAACTAACTGTGCCCTGTGGTGTTACCCGCGGTTCATCTATTTTCTCATGGAAGTAAGATATTTTCCTGCAGTGAAACATAGCCTATGTGTTAATCGAGAGTGTCAGCTAACTCCATACCAAATTTTATTGAAATCGCTCCAGTCTTTTAGACATGAAGAATTAACAAACATACACATTCACAAACTTTCACTTTATAATATTAGTAAGTGTGAATGTCAATAGTGTGATATGAGTAGTTACAGATTATGATCTAGTCTCATGGCTAAATGTGGCCACTGACGGATCACAACTCTGCAAACAACAAAAGGAAGTGTACCAAAACATAGTTTATAGTAGGAGTGCTTTAGTTATATCGAGGTATGATGTCACAGTGTCGTAAAAGCGAGGCCGAGCGCGCCGCGGCACCGAATCCCCGACGATGACGTAAACTTGAAAGTAAGGTTATACTCAGGAAGCTACACCGAAAATAATCAATGACCTTATCTAAGATCTCCGCTTGCATACTAAATACCGCCCACGCACGCTATCTACAGCCCAACTTGTAATGATATAATTAATGCGAACTTACCGTCTCTTGAGATCGTCGTTCTCCTCGTACAACCTCTTCAAATCAATCTCCAATTTAGCCTTCTCGCGAGATGTGTCGTCTAAGAGCTTCCTGGCGTCCTGGAGTTCATGCTCATACATGCCCTTTATGTTGGATACTTCACGTGTGACCACCTCCTGCGTGGTCTGAATCTCTCGGCGAAGGCCGGAGTTCTCACTTTCAAGTCGGCGGACAGTGTCGATGTAAGCCGCCAGCCGGTCGTTGAGGTTTTGGAGAGCATCTTTCTCCTGTAAGCGACTGTGTCTCGTTGGACTCAGCGGGCTGTTGGGCCGGCCGGCGGAACTAGAAGGGCGGCTTCCGACGGGAGTGCTCGAAGATTGCGGGCTTTGCACTGACGACACAACACTTATGTTTGTCGAAGATGACACAGTTTTTTTTGTTTTCGACGACATTGCGAACCGATGTTTTATGTCACAAGTTCAACGTCTAGCACAAAATATATTCAACACGAATTTTCACACACTACAGCGGCAAAGGCAAGCGTCCGACTCGAAAACTCTAAAAAAACGGACCAACCAAAAGCCAAGCTTAGTCGTCACGTGACCATGACTCATAAAAATGTTGCCAGTCTACATAATTTCTAGTCATACCCATCACAAGTTTGTCCATGTGTAATCAAACTATTTAGAAATGAGCGAAAACTTAAATGAATGAACGAAATGACGGACTGCTTGACTTTATCTTGGTTATGGTTGGAAAATATTTTGACGTAAACGGACTCTTTTGCTTTGTCTTATTTATGGTTGGTTTGTAATTTTTCTCGCTTTCGCGTGATATTTTTCAATGTGTATTTTAATGTTAAATCCAACAAAATGGCAGATATAGATAGCTTGTTCGATTGCTTTGAAGAACCGGCAGAAAATGAGGCAGCAGTGCAGTTTCCTAATGTGAAGAAAGAAGACATTGTGGAGTGAGTTTTAACATAACCTCTTCATCACCGTTATGTTGCGTTTTAACTCTAAACCCCTATTTATTGGTTTTTTGTTCATTTAGGAGCCCATCGGAAAAAGCTGAAACACCAATCAAAAAGCGTCCCCATGATGAGAGCGACGAGGAACCGACAAAAAAGTTGAAACAGGAAGAGAGTCAATGTGAAGAATTACTGAGTGACTTGAAGTAAGATTATTAATATATTTACGACTTAACGCTTGGTGGGTAATGTTGGGTGGTTGGGGGTAAAGTTGGGGGCGGATTATTTCATTTTTCAAAGCTCCATTAATCATTCACAAATCCTAACTGATAAACAACCGCCTCTATCATAGGCCTACCAATGTGTAGTACATCGGTGGAATACTCGCCATAGGCCTAGACCTTGTTATATACATAGTTCTATCAACTAGGGTCAAATTTAAGAATTACTGAGCAATGTGAAGTAAGATTATCAACATATTTTCCACTTACCACATTAATTTATTGCATTTTAAGTGACCAACCACCATGCACAACCCCTAACTTATGTCTACCATTGATATACTTGTGTATTATGGTTTACTATGACAATTCAATGTTATATAGCCAATTAACCCACAGATTAACAAGTAGGAAGACTAGGCTATGGTATGTACATATTATGTACAATTATCTCAATAAAGTATGAATTGTATTTTTATATAACGTGGCTCTGATTAGATTCCAGTATGTACCAATGACTTTATTTTCTAAGACACATACATTTGCATTTGAAGTTGCAACACCACTCCCTAATGGTGAAGGAAAACATCATGATGAAAAATATATGTCGGAGATATTCACAATAACAATTTGCAACTATGAAACTAACCCTCGGTTTTTCGTACACTAACAACCTATATTAACATACATTTTTGACAAATTCAATTAAACTATTTTTATTTTTAATGCACTAACCTGTGCTAAGGACAAATTTAAAAACCTATTTAGAGGCTAAAAATTTCACCTATGCTGGGATTCGAACCCGCAACCTCTGGCTATCCAGAGGTTGCGGGTTCGAATCCAGGCATAGGTGAAATTTTAAGCCTCTAAATAGGTTTTTAAATTCAATTAAGTCAAGGGTAGCCTGAGAACAATAGTAATAAACAACTTAACAGGCTCATAAGCAATTCGCACTGCCCCTGTTCTGTTACAGAAACAAACTAATTAATGTATAGAATACCTAGTCACAATGGAAGCAGGATCTAGCGTTCATTAAGGCCCGCACAAATTGTGAATTGACCAGTTTCTCCTTCACTTAATATTATTACCTGTCAATAATGATAAAGCAAACAAATACATGTACATTATTTGGGTGACAAAAGGTAAACAATACTTATGAAGCAAAGAATGTGCTTCTGTTGGATGTTGATCTGTTGGACCGCCTGGCCCATTGAGTGGAGTCTTAGTTGTTTCAGTCAAAGCATAGTGATGTTGCAGCCTTGTGACACATTTGTATTGATATGTGAGTGAGTAAGTGTTAGTGAGTTTCAAAATGTATTCAAAAAGTATCGGGAATTATAGGTTGGTATTTGTAAAATTCAGTATTGTAAGAAATACTTATTTAAATTGAGTATTGTAAGAATACTTTAGGGCTTTGAATTACTTGTATCTTTGGTTGGATCTGTGGTCCAGATAGGGCCGCTATATGTCATAATGCAGTGGATGGATCATCTATTTAGGAGGGGATTTCCAAAGCTGGCATGCCTTTGAGCCTTACATAATTGATGAGGGCGTTCAAATTTACTTGACGATCTAGTAAAATGCCTAGGTATGGGACAGATGAGTTCCATAAGACTGGGTGGCCATCAATTCTGAGAGTTCGATTTAGAACAGTATTCTGCAAAGTGTGTGTCGCGGCTCACTAGTGTACCGCAGACATCGTTGGGTGTGCCTCGAAAAAAATTCAATTTTCGCTAAAATTTGCGTTTTAGAGGATATGCAATCTTGTACCATATTTTTAGCCCTAGGTATAGCCCTAGATTCTAAACATATCTAAGGCTCTTATGGAGATTCATCGGTGGCACTTTTTTGCAAAGAAGTATAGTTTTTCTGGTGTGTACAATAAAGAATATTCTTATCTTATACTTATAGTATTTTACCAAGAATACAGATTTTTCGAAATTTCGTAGGTGTACCTTGAACACCATAAGTTTGCAGAACACTGATTTAAAATACGCCTTTTGCGAGTAATTATTACCAATTCTGTTTTGGCTGCATTTCATTTCAGTGTGCATTTTTTAAGTAATCTTGTAGGCCGTGAATAGCGAGCTGCAGGCGATCTATAATAGTAAGATCAATATCATCTGACCGATACTTGATACTAGTATATCAGCGAAGCAGGCTGAGTTTGTTATGGTGTGTTTCGGGACATCATTTAGATACACCAATAAAATTTAGGGATCCAAAATAGATCACTCCAGCAGGTACACATGTGAGACACTCAGAAAGTTGTACTCGTAAATATATTTTATTAAATCTTTTCAAAGTATTCTCCGCCAGCTTCTGTACAAAGTCTCATGCATCAGACCCAGTTTTCGAAACACTCAGTCCGCCACAGACACTTCGTTTACTGCTCGAACGCTGACGACAGGGCATTTTCCGGCGAAGAAAATTGTATCCCTTTAATTTGATTCTTATTTTCGGCATTAAAAAAAGTCACACGGTGCTTGGTCAGGTCAGGGCTGTAAGGAGGGCGACCCTTGAGTTTGACCGGCGTCAGGGGATCTGTCCTGGAAGTGCCTGGTTTTGAGCGCGGTATTCACGAGCGCGTTGTCGTGGTGGAGCAGTAGCCCGCGGGGCCCTGTGTTTGCTCGCAAAGCTCTAGGTCAAAATCTTCCGACCTAGATAGCTTCACTTTGTTACGTTTTGGTTTGTTTTGACACACCTAAACCTTCGACTGGCGTTTCGTTTCTGGGTCGTGTTGATAAATCCAGGAATCATTAACTGTGTTCATGTACAGTTGTAAGGTTAACACGAGCACTAGACATAACTAAAACTGTTTTTAACTGTTTTTGTCATCCGAGACCACGGCACCTGAAAAAGTGCCGAAACGTCGGATAATTATAAAAATGTAATAAACGAGCATAAATCCGTATAAAAACAGTTTTAATTATGTAATGATGTAAACACGCCGAGACGAGCTTGCTTCTGAGGGTCGGTCGGTGAGGTTGTGCTGCGTCCAGCGTCAAACTATCCTCACGCGAAGACGCACGTATAGTATCTCGTGAAGGCTTACCAATCCAATCTGCATTTTGTGCTAAATCTCCTGTACGTGCGTAACTCGCCTATAGCATTGGACTAAAATTTTCAAAGGAATACCACTTCTTTCTTAATCCCTCAAGGTTAGCCGACTGCGCTTGAACTCGTTATACCAACACGCGGTTGCCTTGGAAGAGGTTCATCCATGAATGCTGTTGGAAGTCTATCTTATAATTCGTTCGGTTTCAGACGACACTTGAAATCGGAATAAATTACCTTTCCGGCGCAGTAGGTACATTTTCAATGAGACACGATAATTTAAATTAGCTGGCAAAAATTGTTTAGGGCGTACCTTGGGACGAAGCGCTCGTGGCCTAGGCGAACCGAGTGATAGGACTCAATCACTTGAGTTAAGCAACAACAGGCGCGGTTAGGTACAGGATGGGTGCCCGTCCCGTGACTACCGCTAGTGGCATTTTTCCGAGCGCTTTCGTGCTTCGCAAGGCACGTTAAGCCGTTGGTAACGGCTGTCATGTAATGGCAGTCGTTAAGCCATGTCAGAGGCCTTATGGGCGGCTTGATAACTTCTGACAGTAAGGCCCGCCACTGTTTTACAATCCTCCGCCAACCCGGACTTGGCCCCCGTAGTGGAGTATGGCCTAACCTTCCTGCGATGCAGGAAGAGACCTCTGCCCCAGCAGTGGGGACATACAAGGGTTGATAACGTGCCTTGGGGGAGACCTATGTCTAGCAGTGGACGAGTACAGGCTGATTGAATGATGGATTGATTGATTATATATATATATATATATATATATATATATATATATATATATATATATATATATATATATATATATATATATATATATATATACATAACCTCACGCCTGTATCCCAGAGGGGTAGGCAGAGACCAGGGACTGCCACTTGCCACGATCCTGACAGATCACCTTCGCTTCATCAACGTTCATAAGTCGTTGCATGCACGCATGCCGGTTCCGGGTACTTTTGATAATACTATTTTCAAAGTAGACTAACTAGCCAGTCCCATACTTCCCATACACACTTTTTTTTGCAATACTTTCTGAATGCCTGGTATCTGCATTGTAGCTACAATCAGAGTATTAGGAATTTATTATTTTGTAAGCTTTGGAGGAACGTTGTTTACTAACAGCTTGTGAATAAGGCCTTTGTGCCAGACAGTGTCAAATACCTGCTCAATGTCTAGTAGAAACATACCGGTTGAATGACGCATGTTAGGTTTGTGTCGGAATCTTCAACAACCTTAGCCAGTTGGTGAACCGTAGTTAACAAATTTCTGAAGCTAATTTATTAGAATTTTAGAAGTAGACTTTTGTTGGCGCTCAATAAAAAAACAAGGAAGATACTGATGGACAATGGGGATAGATAATTTTTTTCCAATTGTTTTAATTGCTTCAATTCTTGCCATTTATATGGGGTGTAATAGAGAAACCGGCGTTGTAAAACTTAAGATGATAATAGCTTTTTGTGGGAGACATTTAATCAATATATTAGTGATACTGTCAATCCTGAGAGCTATCGTGTTTTCAGTCTGCGGATAAAACTCCACGTTAGGTCGAACGATTTGGAAGTCTGATGTAGAGTAAACAAAGTTAAAACTGACCTGTTGTTGTAAAGGACATACCTTTTTTAAATCTTTGGATAACTCTTCAAACTGTTCGTTAGGCGTTGTTGTCATGCCACCATGGTCACACTAGAGAGGTGGAGAGAACTCTCACATTCTCTCACACTCTCTCTGAGAGAAAGCCTGTGCCCTGCAGTGGGGTGTACAAGGGTTTCATAAAAAATTATAAATTTAGTAATGTACTCACACACATAAAAAGAAACCGCACAATAATTAACAAATATAAAACTAAAGTATGTTTCATGTGTGGAATACATAATTAATTTATTGATTTGTGAGACACAAGTACATCAGGTGATAACACCTGATGTACTTGTGTACATCAGATACTGAATGTACACAAGTACATCAACTTAGAAATACAGTTTCTTTTGTACGTAATACAGATAATAGTTTAAAGAGGTTCGAAATTTCACTGATGCCGGTGAGTCGCCCATTAGCTGTTGGAAAGAGCGCTGGCACGGATAGCCAGAGGTCGCGGGTTCGAATGGGTGGAATTTTTAGCCTCTAAATAGGTTTTTAAGTTTCTTTTGTGCTCTACCTAAATAGGCATACAAATTTTGTGTCAGAAATCAAAACATTTAAATGATATCATGAAATAACAATTAAATATAGAATGTCAAAATTTGAAAAAATATAACAAAATAAAAAACCCAATATTATTAAGAAATCAATTCAGAAAATACAAAATGTCAATGATAAAAACATGCATGTCATCTTGTCAATAATTAGATACCAAAATAATAAATATTTAAATTCATAATAATGTGTTTAATTTTTCAGCCTAGAACTCTTGGATTCCCGCATAGTGATCCACACTCTAGAAACCCATGAAGGTTGCACGCACGAAGTGGCAATACCTCCGAACCACGAGTACCACCCACTCGTCCCACTGACGGGAGAGCCTGCTAAACAGTACAGCTTCATACTTGACCCGTTTCAAAAGGAAGCTATCATGTGCATTGATAACTTGCAGTCAGTATTGGTCTCCGCTCACACGTCGGCCGGTAAAACTGTAGTCGCTGAGTAAGTTGTCTTGTTTACTTTCACTAATTGTGCCTACTACATTGAAATTACTGTCCCAAATTGCCCGGGCTGAAGCGGTGGTAGCGGGTCGGTAGAACTCCGGCTTCTCAATAGGGAGGTCGTGGGTTTGAATCCCGCTATGTAGCAATGACTTTGTTTTATAAGTTATGTACATTTGTGATTTTAATTAGCAATACCTGTTTAATATTGCACTACTTGCTAATCTTGCCTCCAAAACTTAGATTAGCAGGTAGATAATGCTAAGTAGCATTAAGCTCGCCTATGTGCAAAATTTTTATGCAATAAAGAATTTTAATAATAACTAGCTGACCCAGCGTATTTCGTACCGCCTAACAGCCGATTCTTTTTTTTTTTCTCTCCGTAAGAACCATCCTCGTACTTCAAGGAAAATTCTAAAAAAATAATTAGCGAAATCGGTTCAGCTCTCGAGATTTGCGCTTACCAACACATTCAGCGATTCGTTTTTATATTATAGATAACAACACCACTCGCTAGCGGTGAAAGAAAACATAGTGAGGTAGCCCTACTGTCTGAAGTCTGAACACAGCTCAGCGCTTGCTAAGTACAATGGCTCAATAATGAGTCTAAGTGCGGAAATGTCAGGTGTAACTAACTATTGCCCGGGCTGTGGCCTCAGAGGTTCAAGATCTTAATGGTATTCTTTTCTTCCTACTATTTGCATTATGAAACTGGTAGGTAATTTATCTAAGTCGCTACCCTACCTCGCTAGGCGTCACCAAAACAAAACTGGTTTTAAAATACGTTTTTTTAAAAAGTGTATATCAAAAATCTGAACAACTGTGATAACTCTTTTTAGAACCTATAGTGTAGAAAATAAGGCTTTAATCGATTTACGCTAAAAATTTTCGCCAAAAATACTTTAAAGCACTAGATTCTTGGGCCTTGATTTTTGTCAGTAGGTTCTAAAAAGAGCTAGGTACCTGCTATGTTTGTTGAGATTTTAGATGTTCAATTTTTTCAAATACGCCTTATAAAAGACGGTAATTGATTTTTTACACTGGTCGTTTGTTAACACCGGGTGGTGCCTTAAGTAATATACAAGAATTCAGGGCGCAACATGGTAGGCAAATATTTTATGTATAGATGATCAAGACCTACATATTTAAAGTGAATTAAAGCAAGAATAATATAATGATCAGTATGCAGATTCAGAAGATCTTAACGGTATTTATTTATAAACAATTTTATTGCACAAAAGTATAGTGTACAAATAATGCGGCGGACTTAATGCTACAAGCATTTTCTACCCGTCAACCGTGGTTATTCTTGATTTACTTCAATATTTGCCTAACATGTTGTGCCTCGTTCAATTTGTACTTTATAAATATAGTCTCACTTTCTCAGGTACGCAATAGCCGTGTCTCTCAAGAACAAACAGCGAGTGATATATACGACACCCATCAAGGCCCTCTCCAACCAAAAGTACCGGGAGTTCTCCGAAGAGTTCCATGACGTAGGTCTGATCACTGGCGATGTGACGATTAACCCATCTGCGTCTTGTCTTATCATGACCACTGAGATTTTGAGGAACATGCTGTACAGAGGGTCTGAGGTTATGCGTGAGGTGGGCTGGGTGGTGTTTGACGAGATCCACTACATGAGGGATAAAGAGAGAGGAGTTGTTTGGGAAGGTAAGTTGGCAACACATTACACTACATTGTTTAAGTCTCTTATGTAATTCCTGGTGTACATACGTAAGAGATTTAAACAATGCATACAATAAAGAATATTATATCTACCTATCTACACAACCTAGTTATAATAACAATAATAATAACTAGCACACAACACATACACTTGTCCTGGTCCTAAACTAGGATACCCTGTGCTATGGTAATGGCAAGGACATTACAAACACGGAAAGACACCCAAACTGAGGCCAATCATACAAAACCCTCTAAAGGAAGGCCAATGAGACGAGATAAAGAATGTAAACAAACGGACCATTACTGAGTTACATTGCGATAGTGAGCGATTATTATTTCTGTCCTTGTCACACGTATGCGGTAATGGCGTCATTTGATCGACGACAGCTGTCGTTGCGTATTTCGTGGTACAGGAAAACTTTCAGTGCGGCAGTTGTCAACATTTGGTGTCATCCGGCATTTTGTGAACTATAATAGTTTATTCCTGTTTAGATTGCATTCGAAGTTTCGTTTCCGTATTTACTAAGTTTATTGTGTTTATTTAATCCGTTACTGTTAGTTTTCTTGTTGATTTTTGCTGTTATTGTAATTAGTTGTTGGTTTTAATTATGGAATCACAGCCGGGCGGCTATAGACAGACTAGGACTCTTCCGGTGAATCATGTTTGACTAATATATACGACAGCGATTAGAATAGGGAATCCGAAATTTGTATAACTATAATTTATTCAATTAAAAATGTTTTGAACCCCTGAAAATTTGTTTACATTCTTTATCTCGTCTCATTGGCCTTCCTTTAGTGGGAATTGTTGCCATATCCTCTGTTTTAGTAGTGAATTGTATTAACAGCTACACTAAAGAGACAGTCGTAATTCTTCATCAGACACATTGCAACCCCTCTTCCACACTTCCAGAGACACTAATCCTGCTACCGGACAATGTCCACTACGTGTTCCTCTCGGCCACGATACCGAATGCTCGCCAGTTCGCGGAATGGGTGTGCCGTCTGCACTCGCAGCCCTGCCATGTAGTCTACACGGAGTACCGACCCACGCCGCTGCAGCACTACATCTTCCCGGCTGGCGGAGATGGAATACATTTAGTTGTGGATGAAAAGGTAAGTTGGGGGCTCACAGCCCTGTCATGTCGTCTACACAAAGCAATAACACATGCCGCTACGGCACATCTTCCCGGCCGGCGGAGATGGAATACTTCTAGTTGTGAATGAAAAGGTATGTTGGTGACTCAGAGCCCTGCGATTTGGTTTACACGGAGTACTGGCCCACGCCGCTACAACACTACATAGTCCCGGCCGCCGAAGATGGAATGCGTCTAGTTGTAGATGTAAAACTAAGTTGAGGACTCACAGCCCTGTAGTTTACCCACGGTAGTGGCCCACGCCGCTACAGCCCATCTTCCCGGCCGGCGGAGATGGAATGTGAAAATGTGTGTTGGGGACTCACAGGGACTCTATAGCCTGATTATTGTCAGCCGATAGAGGTTGTCAGGTGGTGTTATGGGCTGCACTGCTAGACCCTGATAGATTATAATGGTCGGGAAGAAATTGCTATCAGCAATAAGGCCGCCAATTGTACCTCTTCTTTTGTAACTGTTGTCTCTGTAATTATTATCTGGTGTGTACAATAAAGAATATTCTTATCTTATAAGGGGTCCAAAACGGTTATGCAGAGGAAGACCGAACATTAAGGGATGGACCTCGTAAAGAAAGATTTCTTAGAATGCGGAGCCTGATGTAATCGAGGTGGTGAACACAGCGAAAACATAGTCAGCTGACTCTACCACGAAAAGAGGGTTAGCGATGAGATGCCCTTGCTTAGTACGAGTTTCGTTTGCGTTTCGTTTAGCCATCTAACTGTAAAGAGGCGTCAAATTCACCACTGCTCCCAAGGGCACATTCAAGGAGTACATTTTATTATTATTTATTTATTTATTTATTTATTTAGGTTTACATAATATAAGTACAGATTAAGTGGATTCGGACCTAAAATATTCTTTAACACAGTGAAAATATTATGTTACATTCGTTAGAGAAACTAACATCACAGTATTAACTTTTACAAAAGTAGGTACTTGGATTAGCGCGCGAACCAGCAGAATTGACACAATGAATGAAACAAAAAACCAAACAAGTAAAAACAATCTTTATTGCTACGACATACGTACCTACTTCTAAAGTTCGGAAAGGACCGACCGGCTGAAGGGAGACCGATCGAAACAATTTCGCTCCGTTCAGTTCAATCACCACACTCTCATGCAGCGTTCGTTCGCTCTCGGCCATATTCGGTCACCCGGTCTGGTTCATTTATTCATTCAGCCAATCCGTGATCGCGAGAGCAATGAACGAAGAGACCGAATGTCCGATTATCACTGGGAAACGTTTCCTTTCGTTCATTGCATGGTAACGTATCTTAATCGTACTTCGTACATGACCGACACAATACTACAGTACACGTGCGGAACCGTCATTGCAACTTGTTCCGACTGTCAACTCTCGCCTTCGGCTGCGCCTCGGCTCGGGTAGACATTTGTCGGAACTCTTTGCAATGACAGCCTTTCCGCACTTGTAATGAAATATACTATTTTATTTCCCTCATATTCGAAATAAAAAGTAGAGTGTTTACCACGGGTAAAAGAATCAATTCCTACTCTAAATACCTCGGGACTTGATTCTTTCTACTATTAAATATTGTAATGTTGTTTTATCGTCTGTGGTATAGAAACAATATCGCTCCAATCTGAGTTTGAGGCAAGTCCCTCATCTCCTACCGACTCCCCAGGGCACATTCAAGGAAGACAATTTCAATACGGCGATGGCGGAATAATTTTTAAAGGTTGTAAAGTTTTAAAAAACCTATCAATGCCGGTTAGCCAGAGGTCGCGGGTTCGAGTCCCGGCATGTGTGGAATTTTTAACCTCTAAATAGTTTTTTTTAATTGTTCTTAGCACGGGATAGTGCATTATAAATAATACAATCAGGTTGTAAAGTTTCTTTGTCGTGTACGGTATAAAAACAATACCCCTCCAAACCGAGTTTGAGGCTATTCCCTCATTCCCCACCGTCTCCGCAGGGCACATTTAAGGAGGACAACTTCAACACGGCTATGGCGGTACTCAGCAACGCCGGCGACGCCGGGAAGGGCGACCAGCGCGGCCGACGAGGCGGGTTCCGCAACAATGCGGCCCAGACTAACATCTTCAACATCGTCAAGATGATCATGGAGCGGAACTTCGCCCCCGTCATCATATTCAGCTTCAGCAAGAAGGATTGCGAGGCGTACGCCATGCAGATGGCCAAGCTGGACTTCAATACAAGTGAGTTCGGATAGATAGATAGAGAGAACAAGCTAATATAGCAATGGTGATTACTTGATTTGCTTTGCTGTGTTTATCAGTTATATTTCAATATAACTGATAAACACACACGAAAGATAAACACCTACCTTCGCAAAAAAAAACAAGTTTATTTCTCAATAAATTTGCCCGTGATTGTCCACTGTTGGGCATCGACACCGTAATGATATTAATGTACTTAGGTCAATTAAAATAAGAGTTTTAGAATTTATAAAAATAAGAGTTTTTAATATATTTTTTGGAACTACATAGTTAAATCCATCATTGGCTGCATGTGCAAATTATTAAGTAACTATTGTTTATTTTAATTGTATTGCTGTGGATTTCTGTTGAATAAATAAAATAAAACATTTTATTGTACATAATAATGCAAATTACACAGATATTTCTTAACTGATATATTTTTTATAGCTTAAAGGCTACGTGACACAACGTCCTACAGGGCGCAGGCCTTATATCGGGGAGAAAGTATGAACTTAAATTACCAGGCGTGCCCGTGGATTGGCAATTTCAAGCGCTATTTGAACACCTCAAACAGTCAGGTATCGTCACGATGTTTTCCTTCACCGTTAGCGAGTGCTATTGCTACTGTAAGTTTACAAATGTACATAACTTAGAAAACAAAGTGATTGGTACTTGCCCGCACTGGGAATCTAACCTGGGTCTTTCGTTTCCGAGTCCATTGTTACCCGTTGGGCTGCTGCCGCCACCGGCTTAGTTGTCTTCAGTATTATATAAGACTCGCGAGACTCATATATTACAATACTTTATTGAACACATACATCATTTCATTTCTAACTTTCTTCCCTAAGAAAGTGTACATAACATTTGATTGCTTTATATTCATAATTTTCCACAGAATAGCATTGTATCATACCTTTTGGGACAGCACTTTCTCCTGAGATACAGGTTCCCGCCTAGTTCCAGAGTCAGGGCACAATCGTATTGTAACAAATTTAATCTTTTTGAATTCAAATAAACAATTATTTTATCTTATCTTATCATACAAATCATTCAAAAAACACAAAAAAAATAAATGTTTATATGACGAACTTATTTAATTATAAATCTCTTTAAGACAACCTAATGTAGTGATAAGAACATTGTAAACTAGGGCAGAACTAAAAGAAATGCAGCTAAGATATCGGAGATAATTTAAAGTCACCTTTATGAATTTCAAAGATGGTTAAAAACTAAAGGTCTGATTGTTCTGATCGCCTGATTGTAGTCTGATTGGTCCGACTGGTAAGAAGTCTTAAAAGCATGGCTTATCTCGGACTTAAAACTTTGTGTCAACTCAACAGTCGAAGAGAAGAAACTGGTGGACGAGGTGTTCAACAATGCGATGGACGTGCTGAACGAGGAAGATCGTAAGCTGCCGCAGGTGGAGAATGTGATACCGCTGCTGCGGCGCGGCATTGGGATCCATCATGGCGGCTTGCTGCCCATACTGAAAGAGACTATTGAAATCCTGTTCGGGCTGGGGCTTATCAAGGTATGTTTTATATCAACCCTTTGTATGTCCCCACTGATGGTGCACGGGTCTCTTCGGTTAGGTTAGGTCAAGGTTAGGCCATACTCCACCACGAGCCCCAAGTCCGGGTTGTTGGAGGATTGTAAGACAGTGGCGGGCCTTACCGTCAGAAGTTATCGAGCCGCCCATGAGGCCTCTGACAAGGCTTAACGATTGCTATTATATGCACTAACGGCTTAACGTGCCTTGCGAAGCACGGAAGTGCTCGGAAAAAATGTCACAAGCGGTAGTCGCGGGATGGTCACCCATCCAACACCTGACCGCGCCGGTTGTTGCTGAACCCTAGGTATTGATTGCAATCAATCGGGCTCGCTAGGCACTGAGCGCTTCAGCGTCCGAGTATCCATGTATTGCTTGGTTTCTGAACCTGAGGGTAGCTGTCTTGCCTGGGGAAATGGGTGATAGGGAAGATCACCATCAGTACCAAGTAGTCGGTACGTTGACTAAGTGGAACTGATGAAGTGATAGGGAGGACGATGATTATGTACGAGTATGTACACATTTACAATGTTGACCTTGTTTTGAGGCTGATTGTATGTGGGGTGCTGCGAGAGTGAAGGAAAGAGCGGGTAATCGTCGTCTTTCACTATAGCGAGGAATTTCCCGCCAGGCAGTCGTATGCCTGGGGACAGCCGCTGCATAAATCATCTCATTACGTAGAATCTACATATGCATCTGATGCATAGGCGAAAGGTTTTTAATTGTGTAAAGTGAAAAAAACTTTATTCAACAGGCTTGAGAACATTTTTACTATAATATAGTAGTCTTATGAGCGATGGTGGCATAGCGGTAGAACGCTGCTCTCACATCGGTAGGTCGTGGGTTCCAATACCGGCAATCACCAATGACTTTGTTTTTATGTTACCTAAATTTGTGAAGATGTAGTAGCAATACCGCTCGCTTACTGTGAGGGAAAACATCTTGAAGAACCCTGAGTTGTGCCTCAGCGCTTGAAATCCACGTAGGGCACGTGTGGTAGGTAAACCGATAATTCTCCTCTGAAAAAAGACCTGTGCTCAGCAGTGGGATGTATATAGGCTTCATAAAGCAAGAACATGCAATGATATAGATTGCCAATGTTTTTAACTACAGTAATTACTTTCCTCACGCTAGTGCTTATTTTGTAGGCTCTCTTCGCGACTGAAACCTTTGCCATGGGCTTGAACATGCCCGCGAGGACTGTGGTATTCACCAACTGCCAGAAGTTTGATGGGAAAGACTTCAGATTCGTAAGTTTTACTCCATAAGTAATGTAGTGTTTATTACAAATAATAATAGCACATGCGGAGTAGAAAGAAGGTAAATAAAAACAAACTTTTTAATAAAATAACCGTTTTAAGATGAACACTAAGACTAATAAGATGAATATTCAATTATTTTCTCACATCTCATTACAAGATCGTCCCATGTTATTGGTACAGTATAATTCGGAAAGTTAGAAAGAGGGTACCTCAACAGGTACCCGCTTTCTTCCAATTTTTTTAATGAAAGATGGAGCAATGTGATAAGGAATTATAGCTTAAACGTCTAGCCATAGTATTTTAGTGCCGCGATCTTATTTCTGTACACCCAACATGAAGAAACTACATAGCTAGCTATCTAGCCAATCAGAGTGCTTTGTAAGTAAGATGGCGGTTCTGTCGCCAATCGCAACTCTCAATTTTGGCGTAACTTTCTTAGCATAATCCAACCCGTTCTATTATTATTCTAAGATAGTTTTTCCCTTCTAGATATCGTCAGGAGAGTACATACAAATGTCTGGTCGCGCCGGACGTCGTGGTCTCGACGACAAGGGTATTGTCATCCTCATGATTGATCAGAAGGTCACACCAACTATTGTGAAGAGCATGGTGCAGGGTAAAGCCGACCCTATCAACTCCGCATTCCATCTTACTTATAACATGGTAAGTTGTTAAGGAGCATCTGTGTTATAAGGTTGATTTATTAATGACATTTTTTTAATGTGTGATTGTTTGTTGTCAGGTACTGAATCTACTTCGCGTGGAAGAGATAAACCCCGAGTACATGCTCGAGAGGAGTTTCTTCCAGTTCCAGAACCAAGCTGCCATTCCAGACCTTATTGACAGTGAGTTTTTCTGATAAAGGTTTTGTTGCCTTAGATAGTAGCATAAAACGTTACTAGAAAACTAGGTAACTTATGAATCAATATCAATGTTTGCGTTGAGAAGTCCGAAAGATGTTTGTCACACCATTACGCACACATAAATATATCTATTACAGATCATAATCTGCATTACCTTTTTTAGAGGAGAACCGAAGATCGGGTTCAGTGGCGTGTCTTGGGAGAGGTCTATTTCCATCAGTGAACTGACACCGGCTTATTATGATGATGATGATGATACCTTTTTTAACGAACTCGCGAGTATACTTACGTAGAGCACGTAGACTATTACACGATTTTTATACAATTACGTTACGGGCCAGTTTGCAACTTAAACCTTGATTAGATGGCGACTGTACGTTTACACGTTTTCATTGTTTCACCTGACTCAATTCCGCCAAAACAGAGCTGAAAGCCAAACAAAAGGAATACGACGCGGTAACGGTAGAGAACGAGCACTCAATAGCGTCATACTGCAGCATCAGACAACAGCTGGACCTGCTGGGGTCTCAGTTCCGGTCATTCATCACCAGGCCGGAGTATCTTAAGCCTTTCTTGCAACCAGGAAGGCTGGTCAAGGTAAGAGTCCATTCTGGTTTCGGATGTGTACTTTTTTGTAGTTTAGGTCACAAATGAAATATAAAAAAGAAACCCTATTTACAAAAATAAATGAAACGAAAGCGGTCTTATTTATAAAGAACATAATCCCTTTACAACACTCCACTTTATAACACTCCAAAAACGTTGTCTAAAATAGTGTGTGGTGGAGATGTCATAAAGAGAAAGCGCCACTACAGATTAAATAATTGTCTCTTGAGTACTTTAGAAGAATCGTGTTTTTATAAACACCCATTATATATATTTTTTTTATACTTGTGACCTAACACCACGTATATAATGCCAGCACGCGAAGCCAATTAATCCACAAATTGAGTACCTACATTTCACAGCAGCGTCCACTCATACACTTATACTCGTAATAAATCCTGTTTAAGGCGTGCGGTGCTTCAAATACTGAGTGCTTTGAACTATAATTACATCTGGAATTTTCCAATTTAGTTGCACGGTTTCTTTATTTCGAACTCCTGGGATCAAAGTTAGTGTTGACTGTTAATACCGTAAATTAGTACTGGTGATATAATACTAAGCTCCTCTTTTCTAGGTCAAAACAGAAAAGCACGAATTCGACTGGGGCATCATAGTGAACTTCCGTCAGCAAATGGGTAAAGGTAAAAAGCCACACGAAGAAAACCCACTTTCAGCCGACGCCACCATTGTTGTCGACATCTTGTTGCACATACAAAAAGTGAAGACTGAAGAAGACGGAGAGGCTAATATACCATGTCCGCCTGGCGAAGTGAGTATGCACTTTGTGGCTCTATAAACTAGGGCGGTAGTTGCTCGTCACATTTATCTAACAGGTGTTTTAAATGTAATTAGAGACGACTCTTTCCGCTGACGCTGCCGTTGTAATAGATACCCAGTGCCTTGACTACGTAACATAAGCTTTTAACGGATAGATCTGTGTGCAATAACGAAATATCTTCTGGTATTTGTCGTACAATTATGTGTTTCAATATCACTGTCATATCTTAGATATCCACGGTACGATACATATATTACGCCTCCATAGCTATGCGGCATGCCGCGGCAGTGCTAAGTAAACACTCTGCTTTCGCACGCAGATGTACGAGGGGCGGCTGAAAAGTTTTGAGCCTAAGGTATTAAAAATGCTGATAAAAATGTATAAAAAAAATATTTTTCAATGTAATCTCCCTCTATTTCAATACACATCTTACATTTGTTTAAAAGAGCTTTTAACCCGGTAAAAAAATATTCGCCGTCTTTGCCTTCAAAATGCTCGTTTACGGCCGCCTTCATTTCTTCGTCACTGGAAAATCTTCGTCCTCGGAGGTCCTTTTTCAAATTTGAAAAAAGGAAATAAACACTAGGAGCCAGGTCTGGACTGTAGGGTGGGTGGTTGATTTCTTCAAATCCTGTTTCGGCGAGGGCACGTCTCGCAACTCGGGCAGTGTGCACGGGCGCATTGTCCTGCAAAAACAGGACTCCTTTCGCCAGTTTGCCTCTCCTTTTCTCGACAACCACTTGACGGACTTTTGTCAACAATACGGCGTAATAGTCTCCGTTCATTGTAGTATTTTTGGGAAGGTAGTCGATGAACAAAATTCCTTCGCAATCCCAAAAAACAGTGGCCATGAGCTTGGAAGCCGATCTTTCCACTTTGAATTTCCGTGGCGGCTTTTCTCCCTTTGCTATCCATTGCATTGACTCTTGTTTTGACTCCGGATCGTACTGCCGGATCCATGTTTCATCGACAGTGACGAGGCGAGAAAAAACATCGTCAGGATTATCGCCACAGATGTCCAAAAACTCCTTCGAAGTTGTGACTCGACGCTGCCTGTCCAGTGGCGTGAGCATTTTTGGGACCCATCGCGCGCACACCTTTTTCATGTGCAAATGATTGTGCAAAATGTCAACAATTCGCTCCTTGCTGATGCCTATGGATTCAGCTATCTGCCACATCTTGATTCGCCGATCTTCGAGAACAAGGTTTTTCACTTTTTCAATATTTTTGTTCTTCTTGGTGAGGAATTTTATGACAGCTCTGTACTCCAATTTCGTGCAAAGCGCGGATGACTCAGACATGGTGTTGTTTAATGTTCAATTACTAGAAGCGTAATGATGATAATCATCATCTCGCGGTCTTCTCACACTTCCCCCTGGGGAAAGTGGAGGGTCGGGGTCAGGGCGTGGCCCTCTTCCCGAGGGATCTACCGCTGTCCGCGGCTACGGACAGGTCAATGGGTGGCCTTCCAGGCGGTGGTCTTCACTAGGGGTCGCAGGTGGTCTTCTTTAGACCGAGTTGGCCGTGGACTCGACCAGGCTTCGGGGGACGCGCTTGGCGCGGCTGTCGGGCGGTCGCGCGTGCAGTGGCGCCAGCCCGCGCAGGTGCTGCAGCTGCGACCGGTCCGCACGCGCGAACATATCGGTCGCCAGCCGCGCCACGAAAGCGTCCAGCTCCTCCCACTTGAGGTCCCTCGCGATCGTCGCATTCCTCACGTAGCGAGGTGCGCCGACGATGGTGCGTAGGGAGAGGTTCTCCTGGGCTCGGAGCCGCTTCTTATTCGACTCCGAGACAAGCGCGAACCATGCCGGCGCAGCGTACGTGAGGCGGGGCCTGACATAGGTCTTGTAGACCCCGAGCTTCGCTCGCAGAGGGAGGCGGGAGGTGAAGATTGGACGCAGCTTCGCGCGCGCCACCTTCACCTGGTTGACGACTGCGCTGACGTGCGCAGCCATCGTTAGTCCACGGTCGATGGTGACCCCCAGGTATTTCACTTGGTTCTGCCACTCGATGACCCGCCCGTGCAGCCGGAGCGGCGGCGGCGGGTGGCAGCGGCCTGTCAGCATGGCCTGTGTCTTCCCGACATTGACCGACAAACGCCACTTCTTCAGCCAGTCGGGGAGAGCGTCGAGGGCACGCTGCATCTTGGTTGCAGCGTGCTTAGGTGACATGGACGACGCCAGGTAGGCGGCGTCGTCGGCGTATAGCGCCAATTGGACGCCCTCCGGGACTGGTATGTCGTCGGTGTATCGGGCGTAACAGGCTGGGGACAGGCAGCTTCCCTGGGGGACGCCGGCAAGGATGTGGCGCTCCTCGGACACGGCGTCCTCCACCGCCACTCTGAAGCGGCGATCCCTCAGGAACGAGGCCACGACCGCGGTGAGACGTCGAGGGGCAGCGGACGTCGACAGTTTGTACAGCAACCCCTCATGCCATACCCTGTCAAACGCCTTCTCCATATCCAGGAGTACTGCAACGGTGCACTCCTTTTTGTTGAGGCGCACCGTCATGTCGTGCAGTACCCTGGTGAGCTGAAGCGTCGTCGAGTGCTCAGGCCGGAACCCGAACTGTTCCGGACGAGGCTGGACGTGCGGGAGCAGGTGATGCAGCAGGAGCTTTTCGAACACCTTCGAGAGGGTACTCAGCAGCGTGATGGGCCGGTAGCTTTCGGGCTTCTGTGGATTCTTGCCCGGCTTGGGCAAGAGGATGACCAGGCCAGTTTTCCACGTTTGTGGAAAGTGACCGGTGCGCAGGATGCCATTGAACAGGCGCGTCACGACCGCAATTGAGCGTTGCGGGAGGTGCCGGAGCGCCGTGTTCGTTATGCGATCCTGGCCCGGTGCTTTCCTTGGCTTGGTGCGCTGGATCATCCGCTGCACTTGGCCGGGCGTGAAAACCACAGGGTCCTCAGCCGGGGCCATCGGTGCTGCGAAGTAGGCTCGGAGATGTTGCTCGACTGCTGCGACGTGCTCCGTGTCGTTTGTGGGGTTCGGGATGAACGCCTTCTCAAGGCACTCGGCGAAGACTTCAGCTCGGTCTTGTGCCTTGAATCTTGGGTGGCCGTCGCTGCCCAGCAGCGGCCGAACAGGCGGGGGTTCGGTCGACAGCCGCTGGCATAGGCGATGAATGGAGGGGGTGTCATCGCCCACGGTCTCGATGTGGCGCTCCCAAGATTCCTCGGCATTGGCATCTAGCTCCGCCGTCACTTTCATCGTCAGAGCGTTGAGGCGCGTCTTGAGCTGAGGGCAGCGGGAGAGCTGCCATTGCTTTCGGAGGCGGCGCTTTTCGCGAATGAGGTCCATGATCCGAGCGGGCAGCCGAGTGGATTTCCCTCCGCTCGGAACAGTGCGCGAGGATGAGTCGAGCGCGCTCCGGATGCAGGCAGTCAGCTCGGACGTCAAGCACTCAGCGTCTTCCGGTGCGGCGACGGGGCGGGATGGGGTTTCCGCCGCGAGGGTGGAGGCGAAAGAAGCCCAGTTAAAAAGTCGACGTGGCGCTGGCGGTGCAACCCTGGTCGGCAGATCGTCAAGGACGAGAAGAACCGGCCGGTGGTCCGAGGGGAGGTCAGCGAAAACCTCCTGGCGAGGCGGCGTCCGCAGTCCCTTGTAGACGACGACGTCGAGTACGTCCCCCGAGCCATCACAGAGGTAGTGGGTGGGCTCGTCCGGACCCGCGACGTCGTAGTGGGACATCACGGAGTCGGCGAAGAGACGTCGTCCTTGGGCGTTAGTGGCCGATGAGTTCCACGCGGTATGCTTGGCGTTGAGGTCGCCGGCGACGATGGTCGGTGATGGCGACTCAAGGAGCCCCCGCAGGTCTCTAAAGTCGAAAGCGGCATCTGGGGGTTTGTAGGCGGCATAGAGTCGCATCACTGTGCCGGCGACTTGTACCTCGATGCCGAGAGCGTACATTGACGCAAGCTCCCGGAACTCGATCGGCTGGTGGACGACCTTCCTCTTCACTATCACCGCCAGTCCTCGGAAAGCACGGTGTTCGGTCTTCTCGTCCTTGCGATAGACGACGTAGTTGGGGATGGTGAGTTTATCACCCTCCCCAAGCCAGGTCTCGCTGAGTAGCGCCACGTCGATGTCTTGCTCCCGGAGGAAGACCTGGAGCAGCCGCTTCTTCTTACGTAGCGACTGGGCATTCCAATGCACCACCCTCAGAGGCCTAGCGAATGTTACGGGCATTCGCCGGGCTTGGGGTGACGGGGGTTTGTGAGATCCCCGTCTGCAGCGCCGCAAGGACCTCCATGAGGGCACTAACCGCACGCGTCAGTGCCTCATGGGAGGTCGGGAGTGCTGCGGCAGCTGCAGGTGCTGCTGTGGCTGCTGCTGTGGTCGCTGGTGGAGCGGCCGCTACCCCAGCCTGCCCAGCGGGCTTTTTCTTCCCGCCCCTCTTCCTGCGCGGCTTGGTGGCCGCGGGAGTGGACCGGGATGTGGACGGGTTTGCCGGCGCCATGAGATTGGTAGGCGCCGACTCCTGCACTGCTGGCTGCTGCTGGGCCGGGGTGTTTCTTCCCCGGCCTCCCTGGCCTGAAATGGCCACGGTGCCTGCCTTTGTGTTCCGCGCCTCCTTGCGGAACACTGGGCAGGAGGAGTTGTTAGCGGCGTGTGGTCCCCCGCAGTTCGCGCACGTCGCTGGCTCCTCCCTTGGGCGAGGGCAGTCCCGGGCGTGGTGTTCCTCCCCGCAGCGCACGCATTTCTGCGGGCGGTGGCAGTGCTGGGAGGAGTGCCGGAACTGCTGGCACCGGTGACATTGCGCCGGCCCCTGCTTGCCGCGCCATGCTTCGATTTTCACTCCCGGCATGTAGAGTAGCTCATTGAGCTCATACAAGGCCGGGAGGAGGTCGGGCGTTCGGCGGAGCGATGCAAAAAAGATGCATCCGGGGCGCCCCGCGCGCGGCCGGATGCTCGACGCATACTCCGCCTCAAAGCCGTGCTCAGCGAGGGCAACGATGATGTCTGCCGGCGCTGTGTCCGCCGGCAGTCCACGGATCGCTACCTTGACGCTCCGCTCAGCTGGAAGGGAATAGGAGAACCACGACACGCGGTCCTCCCTCTCCAGCTTGGTGAGGTAGCGCTGGATGAGGCGGTACTCGTCGTCCTCAGTTGGGGTGAAACGCACGCCGTTCCCATACGGGCGCGCGTTCGGTGGACGGCCGAGTTCCGCCGCGATGTTCCTGAAGTGGAACGCCCAGTTGGGTAGGCGCTCCACCACCAAGGGCGGATACTTCGGCCGCTTAGATGTTGCTGCTTTGGGAGCGGCGGAGGCGGCAGCGAGGACGGCGGGCTCGCACTCAGCGGCACCGGGGAGAGCAGTGGTGGTCGCGGTAGCGGTCGCGGCAGCAGCGGCAGTAGGGCCGGCGGGCCCTACAGGGGCAGGGCGGACGGGTCCTCCAGCAGAGCGGGCGGGTCCAGCGGCAGACCCCGGTGCGTGTCCGGCGGCGAGGCGAGCGGAGCCCAGCGCAGGGCGGGAAGGACCGGCGTTAGGGCGGGTGGCGGCTGCGGCAGGGCGGGCGGCGGCAGCGACCGGGCGTGCGGCCGTTGCGGCAGGGCGGGTGGGAACTGCGGCAGGGCGGGCGGCCGTTGTGGCAGGGCGGGCGGCCGCTACAGCAGGGTAGGCGGCCGCTGCGGCAGGGCGGGCGTGCCCCGCGAAAGGGCGGGCGGGCGCCGCGGAAGGGCGAGCGGCCACTGGAGCTAGGCGCGCGGTTCCCGCGGCAGGGCGGGCGCGACCCGTAACAGGGCGGGCGACAGCGCTGGCGAATGTCGGCAGTGGAAGCCGCATCGGACTGGACGGCGGCGACGTCAATCCGCGTGGACGGACTGGCGCCCGAGGGTCGGTCGAGGCGGTGTCAGTTTCCATGATCACCGCCCGGGGAGGCGGCGACGACTGCGCTTGCTCTGGCAGCAGGCCCAGCGCCTGCATCACCTCGAAGGAGAGGTCCCTGGGCGGTGGTGACGGCGAACGGGGGGCGGTGCCCTGAGCGGAGCTCCCGTCAACGTGGGCGCGGTGCGGCGATGGCGCGCGGGTGTTGGGGGCGCTGCCCGCTGAGGGAGGGGACACCTGATGGCGGCTCGTCAAAGTGGCTGGTGGCGGAGTGAGGGATCGGTTGATTGTCGCGCAGTGGCGCTTCGCCTCCTCCTCGGCAGCGTCCGGGCTTCTCTGGCGGCGGCGGCGTGGGGCCGGCGGGTGTGGACCACTTGCGTCACCGATGCGGTCGTGATCCCCATCCGCAGCGCCCCATTTCAAGTAGGCCGCCTCCAGCTTGAGGTAGGCCTCCATCCATGAAAGGAGGCCGTCGGAGAGCAGGCCATCGACACGCAGACGCCGAGTCCTCAGAACGTCGGAGTCATATGTGGCGCGCAGCGCTCCCAGGCGGCCCCCTTCCTGGTGAGGGCCCACGTTATCTTCACCCGCAACCCTAGGGGGCGCGGGCTCTTCATCCACTTCGTCTCGCGGGAGACCAGCGGACACACGGCGTTGGTCGCCATGGCGGCCGGGCTCGGCGGCCATGGCGGGCGGCGTGTAGGGGACGGGCCTGGCGCGACCAAGGTCGGCTAGCTCCCTCCGCACGTCTTTCCCCGGTGATTTCCGCTTGTGGAAGGCCGGGGTCCAACGCACGAAGAAAAGTTCACCAACCTGGCAGCTTCGAGAGTGAAGGCGATCCCCGCCGCAGCGCGGGCCGATTCGCGCAGCCTTTTTATTTTAAAAAAAAGGTGACGTGAATACGTAGGGAGGGCGAGTCGCGCACGTCCGTCCTCAACCTGTGTCGAACACGAACTGGTCGTCAGATAAACACGAACTGGTGATGATAATGACATGAAACTTGGTATTTATACTACTTAGAATACTCGCAATTAGTGATGCACATTGCGAGTCATTAGTGATTCTTAGAAGTACTTAGGCTCAAAATTTTTCAGCCGCCCCTCGTATATGTTAAAAGTTACATAATCAAGGGCTTTTACACGTTTACAAAGTGGCGACTAAAGATGATGAGAGAGAAGAGTTTGTCCGCCTGGGAAGTGAATATGCACTTTGTGGACCTTGAAACAAGGACGATATGCTTTGCTTGTTGCGTCAAATTGTAGTTGTTACGAGGCAATTCGCTGTAAGGGCGATAGTATTTTTTTGCGGCAAACGTAACATTCAAATGTTTCATACATTATAAAAAAGTATCGACGTCATAACTGACGCCCGATTTGTAGGGAGCGTTTTAGTACCACGTGACTATAAATACTCTCCAACAGGCTATATTCTGAATAGCTCTCGTATTTTTTGTAGAGAAAAATCTTATTTATCATTTACCAAAGCCTCTCCAGTGAGATCAAAACATTTGTTTGCGACTTCTCCGTTACCAATACGCTATTTCCACAGGCAGGTGACGTGGAAGTGGTCCCAGTCCTCCACACACTGATCTACCAGATCAGCTCACTCCGCGTCTACTACCCAAAAGACCTTAGACCCCCGGACAACCGGAAGTCGGTCCTCAAAACCATAGGAGAGGTCAAGAGAAGGTTCCCGGAGGGTCCTCCCTTGCTAAATCCTTTGAAGGATATGAAAATAGAGGACCCGGTGTTTAAGGACTGCGTGGATAGAATCAAACAGTTGGAGGAAAGGTAAGGTTCCGTGGTTGCTTAAAGTGGGTGGTTTTTGACCGATTTTATTAAACAGGAGGTGCCCAATTCGTCGGTTTTTTTTGTTCCCCGACTACTCAAAGACGCGTGGACCGCTTTGAAAAAATATTTTAGTTTGTTTGGAGGGTAGACTTTCCAGGTGGTCCAATGGTCTTTAAGTCGGGATCTTATGGGGATCTAGGAAACTCTTCAAATGTTAAAGGCACAATTGAAGCGATTTAGGTGTTTTGTAGTGTCTTGTGAATATGCTTTCGGAAAACACAATTTGGTCGAGTTGCGGTGATGATGAAGACCATACGTAGTTGCAATACAAATTTACTTTGATTACGAGAGACATTGTCAAAATTGACAGACCGCTTTCTTGGCACTCGACAATGCATTTAATATATTTTTTTGTCAAAAAATTTCTACCTCGGAGAATTTTCTCGAGAACTTTCAATCAGTACACGTTAGCATAATCATAATTCAGAAAAAAATCGTGAAATACTAAATTGTGGGTTATATTCGTTAAAATTATGGTTTTCAGTGCTGTAATGTTTCGAAGTCTGTTTTTATAAATGTAATTATCGACAAAAACGGCAAGAAAATATGTGTTAAACTGGATTTAGCCCCAGTACTTATAAGGGACCACTTCTGAGGTACTTCATATTTAACAAAAAAAAAAACAATGGTCTGTTATACTATTTTTATTATTTTTAATGCACTAACCCGTGCTAAGGAACAAATTTGAAATTTCACTGATGCCGTGAGTCGCCCATTGGCTCAATTGGTAGAGCGCTGGCACGGATAGCCAGATGTTGCGGGTTCGAATCCCGGCATGGGTGAAATTTTTAGCCTCTAAATAGGTTTTTAAAAATGGTCTGTTATTATCAATAAGTAATTTTATTTTTCTACTCTTCTCATTTTTAGAAGTTGGTTAAAAGGAAATAACATAACATTTACATACTGGCACATACATTGCTTCTGGTCCACACTAGGATACCCTGTGTCGTGGGTACCAGAAACAGCGACATCACAAACATGTAAACATCCAAGACCTGGGGATTTTTTTTATGTCCCCAGTCGGGGATCGAACCCGGGACTTCTCGCATGGCAGGCAGATGCGCTACCGCTGCGCCACAAAGGCATTCAAACAAAATCTTTAACCACTCCTTTGCCCTTGATTTGATGACCACTTAACTTTCAGACTCTACGCCCACCCTCTCCACGCGGACAAGTCTCGCGGCGCCCTTCAGGCGTCCTACGAGCGCAAACAGGAGCTGCTAGAAGAACTCACACTGGCCAAGTCCGAGCTGCGAAAAGCGAAGAGCATACTGCAAATGGACGAGCTGAAGAAACGGAAACGTGTGCTGAGAAGGCTCGGATATTGTACCGCGGCCGACGTCATAGAGCTGAAGGGGCGGATCGCTTGTGAGCTGAGCAGGTAAGATGATTTTTTTACTGTCTTTGGGGTCATTCTTGTATTACTTGCATTCTTGGCTCGACCGATATTATATACATACAAATGTGTGGATCATCTGTGCTGTCATTCAGGTATTCCTTAGGCTGGGATATTGTACCGGGTTCGTTGTTGGGGCTGCGGTACAATCTCTTGAGGGCCGGATCGTCTGTGAATTCAGTCTAGCACACACCGGCCGGCAGACTAGTAAATTCAACAGAAAGTTTTTAATGTGCTTGGGGGTGTTAAAGTGCTAACTAGAGCGTCACCAATAAAAAAAAATCATAACTTGTGTTATAATACGTATTATTATTTAAAAGTGAACATGAGAAATCTTAACTGCGACAACTGTTTAAAGAACCTACAGTCTAGAGCCTAGAATCAACAGCCAAGGACTTTAATCACTTTCTGCCAAAAACGGCCGTTTTTAACGGAAATCGATTAAAGTTCTAATGTATTGATCATACATTCTAGACTAAGTTCTAAAAATAGTTGTCACAGTTAAGATTTCTTATCTCATAGACTTTTAGATGAAAACGTATTATAATAGTACATTATGATATAAGTGCGGTAAGTTGAAAATTACAGCCGAGGCGATATTACTAGCCCGACCCATCGGCGAGGGCTATAAGGAAGCAGAGGCTGTAATTTTCAAAGCGCACGTATGTCATACGACGTTTTATAACATATTTACGAGGAAATTAATAAAACTTTGACTTTGTTATCATCACTACTTGACGACATTTTCAAATAAAACAATACATCGAAAAGAAAAAGCGCGCGGATTTATTTTTACTTGTCCACAAATAAGCGATGCGTGCGCATCAACATTTTTTTAGGCAAAGGTACAAAAACAGCCAGTATTACAATAAAGTAAATTAATATTTTTGTGTTTTTGTTACGGATAATGGTTGTAATTTATTGTCAAAATTAATTAAATTAAAGAATTAAATGTTTATTTGTTATATTTTATTTCCCAAGTTAATTTTTTTCATAAAATATTGACCACTTTCTTGACATAAAACCTCTTTGCTAAGATTTTTAAAAGTATCGTTCATTTTTAGACGGAGTATCTTAAAACTTTATAAAAAAAAAAACACGTGCCTTTTACATTACATTATCGCACAAGTACGTAATGAGATACATTACGATATTGAAATTGGTGTAATTACAACCACTTTACGAGCAAATATGTTATAAAATAAGTTATGTTTTTTTCCATTGGTACTTAGCACCCCGAAACGCCTTAACGTGCGCTTCGCTTGACGAAAAGTGAAGCGTGCATGAGTGAAGTGAACGAATCTATGTTGTTCATTCAGAAGCGCGCCAACTTTGAATTGGCGCTGGGAATGCAGAGCGCTTAGTCGCGAACCCAAATAAGTAATTTAGATAGTGCCCACTGGCCAAAAGCTCTCGTAGTGACTGTACAATGTTCCCCCAGCGCGGACGAGCTCCTTCTCACTGAGCTGATATTCAACGGCGTATTCAACTCACTGACTCCGGAGCAGAGCGCGGCGCTGGTCAGCTGCTTCGTGTGCGACGAGAAGGACACTCAGGGCTCCAACACTGGGGAGGAGCTGAGGGGCGTGTTGAGGCAACTGCAGGTAGATTGACACTCAACAAGTGTGTGTGTGTGTGGGGGGGGGGGGGGAACTGCTTTTTTTCGGCTTGTCAAATGAAGATGGGCATTATTATCTTGTATTCTTTGGATAAGCTTATATGTAGCGTAATTAGCGTTTTTTAAAAGCTTTCCGGTTAGTTTAAGAAACATGTTGTTAGCGGATTCACTTATTTTTTGTAAGTGCGTCGTCATCTTTCGCTTCTCTCCATTCTACTTGTTTGAGTTTCTTAATGTTTTGACGGACAAATACCTGTATAATTATTACTACTTTTTATCACATCCAATAAGCGCATTAAAAATGTTGAGTTCTTTATTCCTGACCCTGCGTTTTGTTTCCAGGAATACGCCAGACGAATAGCGAAAGTTTCAATAGACGCCAAGCTAGATCTGGACGAGGAGGAGTATGTGAGCAAATTCAAGTGCACGCTTATGGACGTGGTACTGAGCTGGTCCAAGGGTGCCACCTTCCTTCAGATTTGCAAGATGACTGATGTCTTTGAAGGTAAACGTCTTTTTTCCTACTTGAATTGTTACCGTATCATTTGTATTGTAGCATTTCGATAGCATATGCATTGTACATGCGTCCTACTGAAGGATTCGGGTTTCCAAAAAGGCTACAGTGGTTTATTTTTTCCATATAAACCTTATACAGACTATTAAAAAAAAAATCGATCCAACAGTTCCTGTGCGACGCGCTTACCGACAAGCATGATGTGTGTGTGTGTGTGTGTGTGTGTGTGTGTGTGTGTGTGTGTGTGTGTGTGTCTTCGCGGCTTTAACATTGTGCGGTCTTAAGTTAGTCAAAAATCCTCAATGTGCGGTCGGACCTCATTGTGCGGACGTCCGCACAATATTTTGAGGAAGCTTCAAATATAGCTATCGAATTCTCGCGTTCTGATTGTTCGACTGGCGAAGTATGAGCAAATTTTCGGGAGGACCTCATATTCGGTATTTTTGTCGAGTTGAGTTAACACAAACCAAAAAATAGTTCAGGTGTGTACCACCACGTGGCGCCACCAGTCCCCATTGTGTATATAAGCACAAAATGTGATAAAATGCGGACCTGTAAAAAGGACCGCACTTTATAAGAGAAATTAGACTCATTAGAACCACCACGTGGCGCCTCCAGTTCCCATTGTGTGTATAAGCACAAAATGAGTACCTGTAAAAAGGACCGCACTTTATACGAGAAATTAGACTCATGCTAAGTATGTATGTTCAATAATAGAGAGCATCACAGAGTTAAAGCACTTATCAGTGCCACTATAGCAAAGACAAAACACATCGTAGGTACTATACATTGCGTTACGCAAATATCCTGTTATCATTGAAGGGCTTAGGTTAGGTTGGGTTTGCATGGTTCTTAAGATTATTAGGTTTGTAGGGTTAATCATAATAATATTGGCTTTTTTGCATCTACTGAATGAGATGATTTATACAGCGTCCAGTGGTATCTTCACTCACACTAGATGGGTGAAGGGACCACTCCGACGCTAACAGTGAAGGAAAACATCGTAAGGAAACCCGCGGCATAGTTGACTCCGCACGTATTGACTAGTCTTTCCTGTGGGCTAGGCCGACTAAGCTGTCAGGATGGTATATGTGCTGGGCAAGCCTACACCATCTATAGAACCATGTCCCAGGCACTACAGCGTCGGAGGGTTAATAACAAATAATAGTAAAAAAACAAGAAAACATTGTTCCAACCAAATCACTGCTCTAGATCCTTTGTTAGGACCCTTTCGGATTTTTTTAATGACATCTTAAAAATAGTTTTTTACATCTGTCCAAGTTCTTCTGTTCAGGTCAGTTCTTGGCTTATGCATTACTCACACTTTTTCTTGTTGGGTATTTTCTTCCTTAGCCAGTTAAGATCTTATTCAGGTATACACATTCTGTGAAAATTTCAAGTGTCTACCTATTACGGTTCAAAAGATAGATCTCTGTGATAGAATAGAAATTTTATTCTTAAAAAATCGTCGCAATTATACTTAAAGATAAGGTTAAACAGACAGCGAAGTATTGTCAAGTAATAGGGTCTCGATTTGCACCCATTGGGTACGACACCCTAAAACGAGAGGAGACAAGAATCGTCGTAGTCTAGAGTAGTCATCACGAGTCGTGAACCAATGACCTTGAGTGCGGACGGATCCTTGGAAGAAGGTGAAATGTTTCTAAAACTTATGACATCATTATGTGGAAGGAAGTATTCAAAGAGCTGATATAAATAGAACTAAATCTTCAGGGTCAGAGGTCAGGATAGGAGTGCCACAGGATCGATTTTGGGGCCGTTCCTTTTCCTCGTATATGTAAATGATTTTCCTTTCATGGTTCAAAATATGTCAGAGATAGTATTATTTGCAGATGACACGTCACTTATTTTCAAAATTAAAAGACAAGAGAATGATCTTGACAGTACAAATAATTCTCTCCCTCAGGTACTAAACTGGTTTAAGTCTAATAACTTATTGTTAAATTAAAAAAAAAAACAATATGTATAAAGTTCACTCTACCAATGTCAAAGTAGTTGACAGCAAAGTTATATTGGGAAAGGACAAACTAGACTTTGTCAAAGAAACTGTATTTCTAGGTATCACAATTGATGCAAAGCTTCAATGGGGTCCTCAAATAAAATTGGCAAATAAGCTTTGCTCTGCAGCATATGCTGTTAAAAGAATTAGGGAACGCGGCGCAGCGGAACAAGCAATCGCGCGCGGCTTTTTAAAATTTTTACAGATTAAGATAGTTTGAAAACGCATTCACAAAGGAATATTATGAGGACTGCAGGTTAATGTGACTACCTAAATACTAGAAAAGGGAGAGGTGATTACTCAATCACCTCTCCCTTTTCTAGTATTTAGGTAGGTACCTAATTAATGCGTCTTCGCATTTTTTTAATACGCACTAAGTCACATTAACCTGCAGTCCTCATAATATTCCTTCGTGAATGCGTTGTTGCATACTCATGCAACAACATAAAAATGCGGTCCGTGTGTAACTTCTCTCAAACGGCACTAAAGTGGGGACAGGTGTAAATGCATTTGTACTCAGCATAAAATGCGGTCGGTGTGTAACTTCTCTCCAACGGCACTAAAGTGGGGACAGTGTGTAAATGCATTTGTACTTAGCATAAAGTGCGGTCGGTGTGTAACTTCTCTCAAACGGCACTAAAGTGGGGACAGTGTGTAAATGCGTTTGTATTTTGCATAAAATGCGGTCGGTGTGTTTTTTCGCACGCGTATGTTCGAAAGTGCGGTCCGACCGCATAATAAATTGGGACCGCACAAGCCCGATTTTTGACACAAATTATGAAGGGCTCTATCTCTGTCTCAGTCGTGTGTATGGAAACTTCAAATAAAAGTTCATGCCAGAACGAGATAGCTCCAGATTGTAGACAGATTTACACACTGCTAAGTCAACGGGAAAGGTAGGACCGCATAATGGGGAATTCTGACAAGGTCCTCACAATATATGAGCCGCGAACAAGGGTGTGTGTCTTCGCGGCTTTAACATTGTGCGGTCTTAAGTTAGTCAAAAATCCTCAATGTGCGGTCGGACCTCATTGTGCGGACGTCCGCACAATATTTTGAGGAAGCTTCAAATATAGCTATCGAATTCTCGCGTTCTGATTGTTTGACTGGTGAAGTATGAGCAAATTTTCGGGAAGGACCTCATATTCGGTATTTTTGTCGAGTTGAGTTAACACAAACCAAAATATAGTTCAGGTGTGTACCACCACGTGGCGCCACCAGTCCCCATTGTGTATATAAGCACAAAATGTGATAAAATGCGGACCTGTAAAAAGGACCGCACTTTATACGAGAAATTAGACTCATAAGAACCACCACGTGGCGCCTCCAGTTCCCATTGTGTGTATAAGCACAAAATTAGTACCTGTGAAAGGACCGCACTTTATACGAGAAATTAGACTCATGCTAAGTATGTATGTTCAATAATTGAGAGCATCACAGAGTTAAACCACTTATCAGTGCCACTATAGCAAAGACAAAACACATCGTAGGAACTATTCATTGCGTTACGCAAAGATCCTGTTATCATTGAAGGGATTAGGTTAGGTTGGGTTTGCATGGTTCTTAAGATTATTAGGTTTGTAGGGTTAATAATAATAATATTGGCTTTTTTGCATCTACTGAATGAGATGATTTATACAGCGTCCAGTGGTATCTTCACTCACACTAGATGGGTGAAGGGACCACTCCGGCGCTAACAGTGAAGAAAAACATCGTAAGGAAACCCGCAGCATAGTTGACTCCGCACGTATTGACTAGTCTTTCCTGTGGGCTAGGCCGACTAAGCTGTCAGGATGGTATAGGTGCTGGGCAAGCCTACACCATCTATAGAACCATGTCCCAGGCACTAAAGCGTCGGAGGGTTAATAATAAATAATAGTAAAAAAACAAGAAAACATTTTTCCAACCAAATCACTGCTCTAGATCCTTTGTTAGGACCCTTTCGGATTTTTTTAATGACATTTTAAAAATAGTTTTTTACATCTGTCCAAGTTCTTCTGTTCAGGTCAGTTCTTGGCTTAGGCATTCCTCACACTCTTTCTTGATGAGTATTTTCTTCCTTAGCCAGTTGAGATCTTATTCAGGTATACACATTCTGTGAAAATTTCAAGTGTCTACCTATTACGGTTCAAAAGATAGATCTCTGTGATAGAATAGAACTTTTATTCTTAAAAAATCGTCGCAATTATACTTAAAGATAAGGTTAAACAGACAGCGAAGTATTGTCAAGTAATAGGGTCTCGATTTGCACCCATTGGGTACGGCACCCTAAAACGAGAGGAGACAAGAATCGTCATAGTCTAGAGTAGTCATCACGAGTCGTGAACCAATGACCTTGAGTGCGGACGGATCCTTGGAAGAAGGCGAAATGTTTCTAAAACTTATGACATCATTATGTGGAAGGAAGTATTCAAAGAGCTGATATAAATAGAACTAAATCTTCAGGGTCAGAGGTCAGGATGGGAGTGCCACAGAATCGATTTTGGGGCCGTTCCTCTTCCTCGTATATGTAAATGATTTTCCTTTCAAGGTTCAAAATATGTCAGAGATAGTATTATTTGCAGATGACACGTCACTTATTTTCAAAATTAAGAGACAAGAGAATGAATGATCTTGACAGTACAAATAATTCTCTCCCTCAGGTACTAAACTGGTTCACGTCTAATAACTTATTGTTAAATTTAAAAAAAAAACAATATGTATAAAGTTCTACCAAATGTCAAAGTAGTTGACAGCAAAGTTATATTGGGAAAGGACAAACTAGACTCTGTCAAAGAAACTGTATTTCTAGGTATCACAATTGATGCAAAGCTTCAATGGGGTCCTCATATAGAAAAATTGGCAAATAAGCTTAGCTCTGCAGCATATCGTCCCCGTAGGGCGGAAACTCACCAACTCGAAAAACACCGTTTCGAGAAATCGACGTTCAAAGTTTTGAAAACGAAAAAAAATCTAGCCTCTGTTATACAGGAGATATTTTGAATGTTATTGTCTTCAAGCATTTTTACTACAACAGAACATTGTTTGATTTCACTTATAGGTATAAATTTACATCAATTTAAAAGTTATGATGGATAAACAGTTTTTCCCTTTAATATTTTGATCTTAATCCCGAGTTAGTGATTTTCTACCTAAAGTTAGTTAATTTCTACCCAGATTTGACTATTACAAGCAGAAGTAACTCGTTTTAGTGAATTTACAACTAGTCTCTGGAAATGCATAACAGTCTCGGACATAACTAACTAAATTTGTTTTTTTGCGAACCAAAGAAAAAACACTACAAAAAACTTTCAAAACTTTATTCAAAAAGAACAAAAAGTTTCATAAATGACCATAACAAAGAACAATGGCTAAATGTCTTCTTCATCGTGTTCATTAACATCGGGCTTGGCCAGTCTATCAATGGTGAATTTAACAGTAAGAAGAGAAGCAAAATTAAATGAAAAGGTTTTATTCAAAGTAGCGCAGAAACTGCGGCTTAATGAACGTTACAATTCAAACTGGGTGTCCATTTCAAAATCTAGATCATTTTGAAGAAAAAATGAACAAAGTTCTTAATTAATAAAGTTTAAATATTTATTATAAAACATGGAACTCATGCATTATCTTTAATTCCAGACATCATTGTCATCTAAATAATCGTTTATGTTATAGAAGCGCTTTTGGCACAAAGTTTGTTTAACATTTTTTGAACCGCGTTTCAGGTAAGCTTAATACATCTTCAGGGATTTTATTATAGAAGCGTATACAATGCCCCATGAAGGACGTATTAACCTTTACCAGCCTAAATAGAGGAAACAAAAGTTTGTTTATTTCTAAGCAGTTTTACATTGTATTGGCTACTTAAAGTTTTAAAGTTAGTGGTATTTTTCCTGACGTACTCGTTACGTTGACATACGTTAACGTAATGTTTTTATAGACATACTGACTGGCAACTGTTAGGATGTTAGTTTCTTTATAGAAATCTCTTTACGAATCTCTACTGCCTAGCTTATAAATGAATCTGATCGCTCTCTTCTGCAAGACAAAGATGGTCTTAATGTCTGCTGCCCGTCCCCACAGAAGTATGCCATAGGACATAACACTATGGAAGTTATTAAAATAAACAAACCTTACAGTTGCGACGTCAGTAAGTTCTCTAAATCTTTTAACTGCATATGCTGCTGAACTAAGCCTATTTGCATTTTTTTCTATATGTGGACCACATTGAAGCTTTGATCCATTGTGATACCTTAAAATACAGTTTCATTCACAAGTTCTCATTTGTCATTCCCCAATATAACATTGCTATCAACCGTTTTGACATTTGGAAGTGTGAACTCTATACATTTTATCATTTTTGAATTTAATAGTAATTTATTAGAAGTAAACCAATTTAGCACCCGAGAGAGAGCATTATTTGTATTGTCGAAGTCATTCTTTAGTCTCTTAATTTTAAACATAAGTAATGTGTCATTTGCAAATAACACTGTCTCTGACACATTTTGAACCATGAACGGCAAATCATTTACATATACGAGGAAGAGGAACGGCCCCAATATCGATCCTGTGGCTACCTCTGACCCTGAAGATTTAGTTCTATTTATTTATATCAGCTCTTTGAACTCTCCCTTCTAAATATGATGTTATAAGTTTTAGCTAAAACCTTTAGCTAGACCAAAAAGGTATTTTTGGTCTTTGCCAAAACTAACTAAAGTGGCTTAGGTGACGACGAGACTGTACTTTTGGTAGGCATAAAATAATTAAGTACATTTAATTAATTGTTGCTTTCAATGTGGCTGTAAAACATTGTAATTAGTTAGTTTTTGAAGTTTTTAAATTTGGAACTATGGCTCCTTTGAAAAAACTGGTTAGACAGAAATGTAGAGAAAAAAAATGCGATTCTAATGCTACTAAACGCTCATTTTCTCCTTAAGTCGACTTGGTAAGTTTCCGCTCTACGGGGACGATATGCTGTTAAAAGAATTAGGGAACGCGGCGCAGCGGAGCGAGCAGATCGCGCGCGGTTTTTTAAATTTTTTACAGATTAAGATAGTTTGAAAACGCATTCACGAAGGAATATTATGAGGACTGCAGGTTAATGTCATTTAGTGCGTATTATAATATTGCGAAGACGCATTAATTAGGTACCTACCTAAATACTAGAAAAGGATTGATTGAGTATGCAACAACATCAAAATGCGGTCCATGTGTAACTTCTCACAAACGGCACTAAATTGGGACAGGTGTAAATGCATTTCTACTTAGCATAAAATGCGGTCGGTGTGTAACTTCTCTCAAACGGCACTAAAGTGGGGACAGGTGTAAATGCATTTGTACTTAGCATAAAATGCGGTCGGTGTGTAACTTCTCTCAAACGGCACTAAAGTGGGGACAGTGTGTAAATGCATTTGTACTTAGCATAAAATGCGGTCGGTGTGTAACTTCTCTCAAACGGCACTAAAGTGGGGACAGTGTGTAAATGCGTTTGTATTTTGCATAAAATGCGGTCGGTGTGTTTTTTCGCACGCGTTTGTTCGAAAGTGCGGTTCGACCGCATAATAAATTGGGACCGCACAAGCCCGATTTTTGACACAAATTATGAAGAGCTCTATCTCTGTCTCAGTCGTGTGTATGGAAACTTCAAATAAAAGTTCATGCCAGAACGAGATAGCTCCAGATTTTAGACAGATTTACACACTGCTAAGTCAACGGGAAAGGTAGGACCGCATAATGGGGAATTCTGACAAGGTCCTCACAATATATGAGCCGCGAACAAGGGTGTGTGTGTGTGTGTGTGTGTGTGTGTGAGGGTGTGTGTGTGTGTGTATGTATAATGTTTTGGTATCAATTGTCGATAACTCTCTAAGCCCCATTCGCACCCGCAGGCTCGATAATCCGCTGCATGCGGCGGCTCGAGGAAGTGTTACGGCAGCTGTGCCAGGCGGCCAAGAACATCGGGAATACAGACCTGGAGAACAAGTTCAGCGAAGCGATCAAGCTGCTCAAGCGAGACATCGTCTTCGCGGCCAGTCTCTACATGTAAACGCGGCACGGTAATTTATTCGTCATAATTATTGTCATTATGTATTATTATTATTAAGGGGTTTCTAAACGAGCCATATTTTCACTGCCATATGTGGCCGGCAACTATTGATGTCCCTCTCCTACTCACATGTTAGAGAAAGACACCAATGGTTGTCGGCCACGTATTGCGGTATAAATATTACCTGTTTAAAAGTCCCTTCATTAAATTCTTTATTGTACCTGTAAAGATTGTATATTTGGCGGGTTAATACTAAATAGTAGTCGTTGATATTGCAAAAGATCGAAGGTAAAAAAATACGTTTTTTTCACGAAATTTATATGAAAAATTAAATATTAGAAAGATAGCAAGCCATTATAATACCTACATAATCAGACTGAGTTTATAATGTCTTACACTCACATTCAAAATCAAGCTTTCCTTTAATTTAGATAAAAAATCGAAAATCATGTTTTTTTATAAAATGCATTGCGTGGGACATAAAAGCTGCTAATTAAAAAAAATGTCCTGTAAAATTTACCATGATCGGCTTCTTGTGTAAATAACCGAAGTCTAAGGCGAGCAAAGATGGAAAAGAAAAGGGCGAGATAAAAAGGGATTGACCGGCGAGCCTGCGTGCAGTTACACATAAATGTAAAAGAGAAAGAGGTGTCAGTTTTGTTAGGATCGTGGCAAGTGGCAAAGCTTGATCTCTGTGTACCCGTCCAGGAGACAAGTTATCACAATCATCATGGTGGAATGCACTGGGGTGGGCAGACAACGGACGGCTCTCCTTGCAAGCTCGGGGACACTGCAGGAGGCCTGCACTGACATCAACAAGCTCCTGGCTTTCCTGGACGAACTGGGGTGGCAAAAATAGTTTTATCTTCCCCTTAACAAAATAGCCTCTTTAGCAGTCGAGTTGTGGAAACCCAATTTGTCACCAATACCAATCATAATCAGCCAGTGAACTGTACGACATAGGCATCTCGTAAGACACGCCACTGAGCCCACAAAGATGAAACAATGTATATTTGTTATTCTATACGGAATATATACTCTTGCTAGTCTTAAAATATGTCGCACAACCATCGATCGCGCCCCGTCACTAGTGAAACGTCATCAGAAAATTCAGTATTGCAGCACCATTTATACTCACAGGTTCGGTGGAAGCTGCGGCAGCTGTGTCAGGTGTACTAGAATATCGGCGACCCAGTTGTTCCCCAGAGCAAGTTCAGCGAAGCGATCGACCTGCTTTACGTGTGAACGCGGCATAGTGAGTGTGCTTTTGGCTTACCGAACGACGACACTTTGGTTTGGAATGTTACTTATACTTTATTGTACACGAAGAGAGAAATATTTTACACAAAACATAAGCGTAATATAGGCGAGCTTATTTCTATAGAAATGTTACACGTTATTCAAAATTAAAATGTTTCAACGCAAAGTAGATGTGTACTTTTTTCTCGCAGTTTATTGGTTTCAAACGTACGATTATTTTTAATATCGTTGTTAGGTGGGTTAGTGACACAAGAGTAAGTTCTAACTTCGGTTTGGTCACTAAATATGCCATTGTGTTCCTTGTAAAGCGCGGCACTTGATATTGTGAGATTAAAATCTAGTTTAAAGTTAAACCTTGTTAAGTTTGAGTGGGGAAATTAGCCCTTTAAATGGAACGGACTGAAGTCTCGTGGTTCGGTGTTGTTGCTAAAGTGTAGTGTAATTTTTAAGTAATGACTGTACTGTATAAGTATATTGGATGTATTATTAAGTACGCTGTAGTTTCATTTTTACTATAATAGTAGTTTGAGTAGATTCAAATTGGTGATGGTAGAACTGTATGCTTCACAACAGAGTTCCTGAAATCTTAGATACATTCAGATTTACTTACAGATTTTATAATTTTTTAAAGGTTGGTACCTACTATTTTTATTAAAAAAAACCTTGACCCTTGGCATCCACGTAATGAAATTATTGGCTTCACTATTGTATTAGGAAGAGACCCGTGCCCCAGCAGTGGCGACATACCAAGGACATGAACATCAACATTGTATTGGGACGGTAACACACACTTTTAGAAATTAATAAATAAATGGTAAGGTAAGGGATGTCCCAGGCGGACATTCATCGACCAAATAGGGGATGTATTAGCAAATGGAAAGATGAAAAGTACCCGTAACCGGTGGCGTGCGTGCATGCAACGACTTATGAACGTTGATGAAACGAAGGTGATCTGTCAGGATCGTGGCAAGTGGCAGTCCCTGGTCTTTGCCTACCCCTCTGGGATACAGGCGTGAGGTTATGTATGTAATAAATAATTAATGATTTCTAAAGCGTCCAGTGGCACTTTATTGACATATTTACTCACACTACATGGGTGAAAGGAGTCCAGTGGCAGCTACTCTCACACTGCATGGGTGAATGGACTACTGGTACGCTGCAGGGCCTGGGACATTGTTTTTTCTTAGATAAACAGGCTGATTTCGTATCAACGACGACCTCTGTGGCGTAGCGGTAACGCATCTGCCTACCATGCAAGAGGTCCCGGTTTCGAATCCCGGCTGGAACAAAAAAAAAACCCCCCAGGTCTTGGATGTTAACATGTTTGTGATGTCGTTATTTCTGGTTCCCACGCCACAGGGTAGCCTAGTGTGGGGCCGGAAGCAATGTATGTGCCTGTATGTAAATAAATGTTATGTTATGTAAACGAGGTTTACGTAATAAAACGTCCTTGTTCACAATGTTATAAGAGAACTTTATTGTTTTAATTATGGTATATCTATAGCATGAACGGGCAAGTAACAAAAGAACAGTATCCGCTAGAGTTACACTAGAGAGCCATGTTCATCGGCCGAGCCCAACATGCCTAGTTACTCTTAACCAATCAAACAACTAATAATACAATTAGAAACGAAATTTTTTCAACAGTGACATCAAAATTTGCATAATTAATTAGTAGCAAACGGTTTCCTTTTATTCCGTGTAATTTCGAACATTAATTCCTAAAAAGCTTTTAACAAGGGAATGACTGACAGTGAAATTTTGACTGACGAAAATTCCTTAAATTTATCTTTAGTATCATACCACGCGGTTAGAAAATTTTATACACAAAGATGATCTTATCATCGCATTTTTGAAATCACTGTTCCTCACCACCTCCTTACATACATTTTTATTGCACATACAAACCCTTAATTACAGAAAAATGTTTTTTTAAAAGTAAAATATCAAAAAACTGCCTCTTAAACCTTAAACTATAGTCTTCTTTGGTGCTTGATTGATATGTCCAATAAACTAAACATGTAAACGGAAGCTAATCCCTCTGACTATAAATGGAATTATAGCGTAAACGAAGGAAGTAATCGACTTGTGTGTACCGAAGTTAATATAGAGGACCCGACGCACAATCTATGCTAAGTATACGCTAGTTATTATCGCTTAATACTTAGACGTTATTAATAATACACACTCCTGCTCCCGACTGCTATGGAAGACTCGACGCTTAGAGTAAGCACTTTCAATACTTTACCAGTCGTTCGCCACTCATCAGAATTCTATGCCATTAAAATGTTACCTTACTGTATGTATTTTTTTTTTTACAAAATTTACAGTTTTTCAAACCGCGCACTTAGACCGTCCCTTTGACATTTAGAGAATATAATATTGTGTTCTTAATTTATGTATGATTGAATTGTCATCACAGAAATGATACTCCATGTTGCCTGCCGTGAAACTATCCGAGTGCAAATCACAAGTAGCTTTGATCTAATAAACAACATAAGGAGTACCAATAACTTAAAAACCTTTTCTATTATTTGATAAGCTTCATTTATCTTACACCTCTTTCAATTATTATTATTATCCTCTAAGTGTGCTATTGCCCTAGTATTGTTTTTTTTAATAGGTAAATCTAAAGTGTAGGCCCTGTTACTAGGCCTGACTATTGCTTGTTTTTGAGCGTGATAATGAAGACCCTTGAAAGGGACACTTAATAGCGATATAATCACACTTACAATTTACAAGTCATTTGTAAGTGTGGTCATAACTCTCTAGTGTGTAAGGGTCTTAATGTTAGTGTTTTGGCACTTGATATGTGTCTCTTTACAATAAAGTTTTGTACTATTTTAAAGGATATTTTTAGTGAGTTAGATTATGAATAGGACAATAGCAAACTAGATTGTTACGACTAGATATGTTATTGGGATATGATTCGTAGAGTGAAGTGATTATGATTATTTTAACGTTCACACATATTAAAGACGAACAGCATCATTATTTGGAGTAGGTAATTTTTGTGATTCCGATATTACGAATGCATGTAGGACACTATTATCTTCGCAAAGATTGGAAACGAGACTAATTACGAAGATAAAATGACATACGAACACTTCTTGCAGATTTCATACAAACCAATTTACGATAATCTATTATTTAACGACTTACTAATAGCAACACCCGTCCTAAAGTTCTTATAGGCCATTAATGATAATTTTATAATATATTCTTTTAATAAAATATTTACAAAATCCGAAATGAACTCGAAGCCGTTTACGGCTTCACGAAAAGTTACAGCATTACTCGAAGATTAGGCGAGAAAAATTACTAACAACTAGACGAATAAAAAATTTCACACGGATAAAGAAATGAACGTTTCGACGCATCCCGCAATCAACGTACACTACTTAGGGAGACAAGGACAAAACATGTTCATTCTAGGCGTCAAGTTATTGCTAACCCATTCTTGCACACCGGATGCGTCGCCATTGCGTCCAACGTACAAACTATCAAGAAATATCATGCGCGTGCGCACACCTCGAGGAAGACTGTGTTAATACGACATCAAGTAACATCTTAGTCCGTACGTACTATGATAGAGCTATCGCACGGCATTAATAGACAGGCACACATAAATCCAGCAAAGAATGAACTCTAACAACGGAAACTTGATCTTATTTACATCTATGCAACTATCCAATAAATCTGCAATAGAACCATTAAGAAATAAATTTTAGTGTTTATCAACATAGGTAAATTTTTCTAAAACAGTTTTTTAAACGTTATCCATTAGATTTACATTATTATTTCAATACCTATTAACATCGCCTATAGTTTGTTAGATTTTCAAGTGTGATAATTCTCAATTATTAGATTTAACAAGATATTCATTACCTACCTATTATTTAATTTTACGCAATTGGTTTCAATTTAGTAAGTACAATATGAAAGTGACAACTTAATCGAGAGGGGGTAATACCTTTTTTTAAATTTTATTCTCGTATCCTAGTTCGAATGACAAGATCAAAAGTTCATTTTGGTCGGACCAAAGCGTCAGTCGGTGAATTTGATTGAAACTCTTCTCACACACACACTGCGCACACAAGGGGGATACATGCGCAAGCGCAAACCATAAACGCTACAGCCTCTTCTCAACTTCAAAAACAATTTACTGTCCTTAGTCGCACTCTCTTATTTTTTGGTCACTGGTCGCCAGAATCAAGTAAGAAACTTGTCTTAATTACGCAGTAGACTAGAAGTAGACCGATTGAGCACAAACTACTACACAAATAGTTTTTCTTCGGATAATTGGAAAACGGAGCTTAGCCGAATGTAACTAGGTTCGGTTTCCCAAGGATGTGTAGTTATAGATTGCACATGTGAGCAACAGCAAATACAGGGTAGTTATGTCCAAACACGGAGATCTGAACGTTCACGAAACCCATAACATAAGGCCTTGTTCAGAAAGGGCCAATACGCCGCGAATACGCGCGTGAAACTCACCACTCTATGTCATGGATTTTTACGCGCGTATTTTAAATGGTGTCCAGAGTGCTTAGTGCGAGTTTTTACTACTTTAACTACTCGATCGCGTTAAAGTTAACTCATATTTCTATGGCATCGAGGAAGCGCCACCTAGTGACAAGTATGGAAATTGAAATTGCTGAGTGCGAGCTGTAATGGTTTACGTTGCGTAGTGAACACGTTTACCAGCCAAGACACGAATAAACGCGAGTGCGAGTTGTACTGTGACAGCGTTTTGCCAGTTCGAACGGTTAACCTACTCATACTCAATGCTCGATTAACGCGGTAGTAAAGTTATTCGATTGGATCTGTCAAACTCGCACTAAGCACTCTGAACACACGCGGACAATTTGTCAATACAATATACGTATTCACCCTAATCGTTTATTAAACCGTTGAAAATCGAAAAACTCAGTACACCAATCCGGTTGCTCAATTTTACGCTATGCAGGAGCTCCTTCCACCTAGTCTCTGTTACTTAACTTTCAAGCGACAAGCGACCGTATTACGTGGCGGTAGACACGGGTCTTGTTTAATAGTGTGCAGGCGCTGGCAGTCACGTCGCCACGCACAGGAGTAGCCAGAGCGCCACGGTCGCGAGCAAGGCGCGGAGCGGTTGCGTGCGCTCGCCGCGGCCGCACGACAGTATCTCGATCTCCTGCGGGGAAGGGTTAGTTAGTTAGTTAGTTAGACCTGAGATTTCCGCACTTAGCCTCATAGTTGGGCCATCGTACGTAGCAAGCGCTGAGGTACGCTAACTCCTCAGACACTAGGGTTTCCTAACGATGTTTTCTTTCACCTTCGGCGAGTAGTATTGCTACTATAATTTCACAAATGTACATAACATAGAAAACAAAGTCATTGGTACATGCCGGGGTTCGAACCCACGACCTCCCGATTGAGAAGCCGGCGTTCTACACCGCTCCGCTACCACCGCTCTTCTGCGGGGAAGGGGCTCACTTGTTATCGCTCAAAGGCCCGTAATGACTTAAAGGCAAATCCGTGGTGTACCGGACTAGTTTGCGATGGACCCCTCATCTAGCAAAGCCTTACACTACACTGATCTTTTCCGAAAGCCTTAAAGGTTTCTTTTGAGAAAATTGAAAAGGGACGTTTTGTGAAAAGAAGGTTTTGCGAACGAGACGTTTTGCGAATGGGTCGTTTTGCGAATGGGACGTTTATGAGCCTAGGGACGTTTTGCGAACGGGACCTTATGCGTCAAAATGATCAAAAGTACACTATTTATTACAAGCATCAAAAATGTCACAATCCGCGGGCGAGATGGCGTGCTAGACAGTAACAGCAGCCTTAACGAGAAAGATAGCTGACACACTTGGTGTGGTAAGCCTCATACCTCAGAGTGGTAAGTCTCATACTTTAGGGTGGCAAGTCTCATACCACAGGGTGGTAGGCCTCCTACGAGTGGTAAACCTCATACCTCGGTGTGGTAAGTGTTATACGTCAGGATGGTAAGCCCCATACCTCGGGGTGGTAAGCGTCATACCTCTCGGTGGTAAGCCCCATACCTCGGGGTGGTAAGCCTCATACCTCGGGGTGGTAAGCCTCATACCTCGGGGTGGTAAGCCTCATACCTCGGGGTGGTAAGCCTCATACCTCGGAGTGGTAAGCCTCGGGGTGGTAGGCCTCATACCTCGGGGTGGTAGGCCTCATACCTCGGGGTGGTAAGCCTCATACCTCGGGGTGGTAAGCCTCATACCTCGGGGTGGTAAGCCCCATACCTCGGGGTGGTAAGCCTCATAACTCGGGGTGGTAAGCCTCATACCTCGGGGTGGTAAGCCCCATACCTCGGGGTGGTAGGCCTCATACCTCGGGGCGGTAAGCCTCATACCTCGGGGTGGTAAGCCCCATACCTCGGGGTGGTAAGCCTCATACCTCGGGGTGGTAAGCCTCATACCTCGGGGTGGTAAGCCTCATACCTCGGAGTGGTAAGCCTCGGGGTGGTAGGCCTCATACCTCGGGGTGGTAAGCCTCATACCCCGGGGTGGTAAACCTCATACCTCGGGGTGGTAAGCCTCATACCTCGGGGTGGTAAGCCTCATACGCCGGGGTGGTAAGCCTCATACCTCGGGGTGGTAAGCCTCATACCTCGGGGTGGTAAGCCCCATACCTCGGGGTGGTAAGCCTCATAACTCGGGGTGGTAAGCCTCATACCTCGGGGTGGTAAGCCCCATACCTCGGGGTGGTAAGCCTCATACCTCGGGGCGGTAAGCCTCATACCTCGGGGTGGTAAGCCCCATACCTCGGGGTGGTAAGCCTCATACCTCGGGGTGGTAAGCCTCATACCTCGGGGTGGTAAGCCTCATACCTCGGAGTGGTAAGCCTCGGGGTGGTAGGCCTCATACCTCGGGGTGGTAAGCCTCATACCCCGGGGTGGTAAACCTCATACCTCGGGGTGGTAAGCCTCATACCTCGGGGTGGTAAGCCTCATACCCCGGGGTGGTAAGCCTCATACCTCGGGTTGGTAAGCCTCATACCCCGGGGTGGTAAGCCTCATACCTCGGGGTGGTAAGAGACGCAGGTCCTGGGCCGGCGGCGGTGCGCGTGCGGCGCGAGGCGCCTGCAGGCGGCCCGGGGCGGCGCCTCGCGCGGGCGCACGTCCAGCCGCTTGGCGCCGCACGGGCACAGCGTGTCCACTACCAAGAGGATCAGGTTGCTGTGCGGGATCTTCTGCACGCTGAACGGCCTGGGGTGGGGTGGCAAAGTTTTGTCTTTACAATCAATCGACAACATTTCATATTTTAAAAACCTATTTAGAGGCTAAAAATTCCACCCATGCCGGGATTCGAACCCGCGACCTCTGGCTACCCGTGCCAGCGCTCTATCCAACTGAGCTAATGGGCGACTCACCGGCATCAGTGAAATTTCGAACCTCTTTACACTATTCTCTGTATTACGTACAGGCAGCGACATCTGGCTGAAGTAGATTGCATCCCGGCATGGGTGGAATTTTTAGCCTCTAAATAGGTTTTTAAAATTGTCCTTAGCACGGGTTAGTGCATTAAAAATAAAAATAGTATAAACATTTCATATTTTACAACGCGCAAAACTAAAAATACCGTTTCTTAATTTTGCTATCTTAATTAGGAAAAAAATATTTAGAATTTTTATTATTGCTTAATTTTAGAGAAAATAAATAAAATCCAAAAATTGTGTGATGACGTCACAAATACGGTGGAATGAGGAGGTACCGTTGCCTAATATTACAAATGATATGACGGATATGTCATTTTCAATTTCATTCAAATGTCATGTTATTATTATTATTAAGCCGTATGTGTGACGTCATTTGGCGGTTACGTCCTTTTAGAATAAAACGAAATTCAAACAGAAAATTATGAATGAAAATTATCGAATTTCCGAAACAAAAAAAATATGGGTCGTTTTATTTCGTATCTAGTTTCCTTTAACTGAGCAGATTTGCTCATTCGCATTCTAAAGCTTAAAACAGTAAAATACGTATGCTAAAAAAATAAATGCTGTCAATTATAATGTTTGCCGAGGCCCACACGGATGGCTTTCATGCCATAATGAGCAAACGAGTAGCGAGTAATTGACCACGTCTCGTCCGCGGCAGAGCCAGTCGTATCCTAGAGGTATTGGTTGACAGGCCAGATTGCCCTATGTGGCATCATTTTGAGACGATGCATATTGGTTGATTTCATAGTTAGTTGATTGATTAAGTAATTAATTGATTGATCCGTTGAATAATTATGTTTATTTGTTTTTAATTTATAGTTCTATGTATATTTTTAAGGTTAGCTTAAGTTATATGGATTTCATGGTCCGAAATAAACGACTTAATGATAATAATCAGATTCTGTTAATTTATTGTAGTACAGTGACAACGGCATGAACGCGGCGTTTTAATTTCATTACTGCCTTAAGTCTACGCGCACATACGTATTAAACCTTCTAGGCGTTAGTCGTGTGAAAAAACTTGTGACGTGTCGCGAACGTGTATCTGCCATAGTACTAATAGAATCAAGGCCCAGCTTTTCCCGGCGGTTTCTTAGAAGTGCTTTCGACCTCCGGAATGGTATTTGGGCATGCTACTGCTAAACCGAAGAGGCAGTCAACCATTTTAACATTGGGATGACTCAAATTAGTGATTAAATCGCGATACAAATAAAAAGTTTTTGTCCTGAGTCCCTAGGTTCGGCACCATTAGACCGCAGTCATTGCGGCACAGCAGACTGCCTTCCTCGGTAGTTCTCTCGCCGGTCCCGATTTCGATTTAGGCCAGGGTTGTGAAGTCTACCATTAGCACTCAAAATTGTGACAAATGTAAAGTTTCGCTTTCTATAACATTACATTTACATACAGACACATGCATTGTTTCTGGCCCCACACTAGAAGCCCCTGTGTCGTGGGAACCAGAAACAGCGACATCACAAACATTTAAACATCCAAGACCTGGGGTTTTTTTTAGTCCCCAGCCGGCGTTCGAACCCGGGACCAGTTACCAGACATAAAGATGGTTTGAACACCGTACGCACCTTTCGCATCCAGAATTGTGACAGTTCGTCAGCTTTCCCTTGAGCGGTTGCGCGGCGTTTAGCCTCGAAGACTGCAGCGTGAACAGCTCGGCGCTGGTGTCGCAAGGTCTGACTGCGGCGGAGCGCACTGCCTCCCTCGGCGGCTCTCTGGCCGGTCCCGGTATCGGGAGGCCGTGATCTCCAGGGTTGTGATCGTTGGCCTCCTTGTCGCCAGTCCCGCCGAGGCCGTCGATGACGATCTCGTAGGTGCCGCGGTCTCGGTCCACGCTGTCACTGCCGTCGCCCAGTTCTTCGTTCTCGTAGTCTTCGTAATCTGGCAGGGTCGAAAAAACCCTTGAAAATTGCTTATGAAAATGGAATTTAGAGTTCCACAGAAATACTGTGGAACTGGAAATTGTGTATTTTGTTACTGATATTGTTGAATCATCTTCGAAAGAAGAGTTAGTCGTGGCCAATTAACGTTTGGAGGCAAGTGCTTGTGAAAGTGGAATTTAGAGTTCTACAGAAATACTGTGGAACTGGACCTAACTGCAAAGTAGGTAGTCGGGGCTGTAAGTGATGCAATTTACTTAAGCCAGATGTGGCTGCCTGTACGTAATACAGAGAATAGTGTAAAGAGGTTCGAAATTACACTGATGCCGGTGAGTCGCCCATTAGCTCAGTTGGAAAGAGCGCTGGCACGGATAGCCAGAGGTCGCGGGTTCGAATCCCGGCATGGGTGGAATTTTTAGCCTCTAAATAGGTTTTTAAAACTGGAAATTATGTATTTTATTATTAGTATTGTTGAATAATCTTCGTAAAAAGATAGTCTTAGCCAATCAACGTTTGGAAACAAGACAATATTGTATTTTCTTTATATTTATGTTGTCATACCGGTTTCTTCTTCATTGAACGGTTGGGCGTGAACACGTGCTTTCACATACTCCCAGAGAGGGAACCAGACAGCTAGCAGGTTCGTCAGATAACCGCCGACCCAGGCTAGCGGTTTCATTGGCTGCAAATTCAAACACGCCATGAAATAAATAACGCAGCTAAGTTCAGATTACAATAGTCTCAAGAATTTACACAAGTTCACACCTTCAAAACGTGGCCATCGCCACTAAATGGACTTCTTGAATCCGGACACCTCCCTTGATGATCGTGGACGGTAACTTTCTTGTAGATCCGATCCTGCACCAGTGAGTCCATGATAGTTCCGTCAACTTGGCCGAAGAACAACCCGGTCTGTGTTGCGTCTTCCGATATGATGATGAAGCCGTTGTCGTCCAGGATATAGCAGTCTAACTCCTCACCAGCGCAGGTCTTTTTGCAACTGCTTTGAGGAGAGCACTGAGGAAAAATGTGATGACAATTACTTATTATTTCCTTCTGTATGTTAAGAAAAGTAAATATTACTAGTTACAGGTATTCCAGGCAATACCGCTCAAACACAAGGATTGATTTTTTGTTGATTGACTTTAACACATCCCGCAATAGGAGAATGAAACATACCAGGTATATTTCCTACTATTAACAGAAAAAAAACTAAAAATTAATTATTAAAATAGTTTATGACACTGTTGCATAATAAGAGAACTCTTAACACGAGTTTTATAGTATCAGACGAGTGTTATAAGACCAAGTTATGTACAGTGTCATACACTACTTTATCTATTTTCTAAGTTTAACACGAGCACTAGACATAATTAAAACTGTTTTTATACGGATCCGATCCGAGACCACGGCACCTGAAAAAGTGCCGAAACGTCGGAAAATTTTAAAAATGTAACAAACGAGCATAAATCCGTATAAAAACAGTTGTAATTACTACTTTATCTACTCTCATACTATAATACATAAAATAATATTAAACAGAACCGAACTTTGTTTATTGAAAAATGTTAACGCCAAGCCGCAAACATCGATTGCGCATGCGTGTTGCGTCGTCGCGGACTCGTTCATTGAAAACTTTTTTTTTTCTTGTTCCAGCTGGATGTTGTATAGGTGTATCGTTATGATTAAAAAGTTATGTTATGATACAGGTGTCCATACAAGACCTGTATCGTAATAAAACTTTTTTATTTTTATTTTTGGCCTATGCGTAATGTTTGTCATAAGAGTTTTGTTTTCAGTTTTATAATCTTTGTATTATAGTATCAGAGTAGATAAAAACATTTACTTACCGTGGACGTGACGTTCAAGAAATGTCTGGTGAGTGAGTCAAGTTGGAAATGCATGCCGACGACGGCCGCAGGCGCTCTGTGTCCTCTTGCCTCCACGAAGACCGCGTGTGTGGCTAGCACCAAGGGGAGGCGTCCGCTCAGGTCTTCGCCCCCAGAGCCGTCGCGGAAAGGCACTGAGAACACGAAGCTCTCAGGTTCTACATTGTGGTGTTCCACGGCTCGCCGGTACCACTCTGAGTCGAATGCGCGGGCGTATCTCTCGCTGAAGTGTCTGAAATGGAAAGTTATTGGACTGTTCGTTTATTAAAGAAGATAATTTGGAGAGGGATGATGTACGAGAAGTGTATTTTTTAATTAGATGGTGGTGGGCCGGACCTTAGAGAGCTATTGGTCAAGATTAAAAAACTAACATAATGCAGAAGGGGTTTTTCCTCCTATGGGGGTGGGCTAGGCCTTAGATAGCTATTGATCAAGATTAAAAAACTAACATAATGTAGGAGGGGTTTTTCCTCCAATGTAGGTGGGTCAGGCCTTAGATAGCTATTGGTTAAGATGAAAAAACTAACATAATGTAGGAGGGGTTTTTCCTCCAATGTAGGTGGGTCAGGCCTTAGATAGCTATTGGTCAAGATGAAAAAACTAACATAATGTAGAAGGGGTTTTTCCTCCTATGGGGGTGGGCTAGGCCTTAGATAGCTATTGATCAAGATTAAAAAACTAACATAATGTAGGAGGGGTTTTTCCTCCAATGTAGGTGGGTCAGGCCTTAGATAGCTATTGGTCAAGATGAAAAAACTAACATAATGTAGGAGGGGTTTTTCCTCCAATGTAGGTGGGTCAGGCCTTAGATAGCTATTGGTCAAGATGAAAAAACTAACACAATGTAGAAGGGGTTTTTCCTCCTATGGGGGTGGGCTAGGCCTTAGATAGCTATTGATCAAGATTAAAAAACTAACATAATGTAGGAGGGGTTTTTCCTCCAATGTAGGTGGGTCAGGCCTTAGATAGCTATTGGTCAAGATGAAAAAACTAACATAATGTAGGAGGGGTTTTTCCTCCAATGTAGGTGGGTCAGGCCTTAGATAGCTATTGGTCAAGATGAAAAAACTAACATAATGTAGGAGGGGTTTTTCCTCCAATGTAGGTGGGTCAGGCCTTAGATAGCTATTGGTCAAGATTAAAAAACTAACATAACGTAGGAGGGGTTTTTCCTCCAATGTAGGTGGGCTAGGCCTTAGATAGCTATTGATCAAGATTAAAAAACTAACATAATGTAGGAGGGGTTTTTCCTCCAATGTAGGTGGGTCAGGCCTTAGATAGCTATTGGTCAAGATTAAAAAACTAACATAACGTAGGAGGGGTTTTTCCTCCAATGTAGGTGGGCCAGGCCTTAGATAGCTATTGGTCAAGATTAAAAAACTAACATAATGTAGGAGGGGTTTTTCCTCCAATGGGGGTGGGCTAGGCCTTAAATAGCTATTGATCAAGATAAAAAGTAACCTAATGTAGGAGGGGTTTTTCCTCCAATCTGGGTGGGCCAGGCCTTGGATAGCTATTGGTCGAGATTAAAAAACTAACATTATATAGGAGGGGTTTTTCCTTCAATGGGGGTGGGCTAGGCCTTAGATAGCTATTGATCAAGATTAAAAAACTAACATAATATAGGAGGGGTTTTTCCTCCAATCTGGGTGGGCCAGGCCTTAGATAGCTATTAGTCAAGATTAAAAAACTAACATGATCTAGAAGGGGTTTTTCCTCCACCACTTATTCCACACCGTTCGTCGCCTGTTTCGAGCTCAGTTTGAGAATCTCTCGATTTGCACAAGTTTTTCCATATGACGCAGCTGTACGACAGCTTTATACTTGGTATTAGGTATAGACTTCCGTATTAAACTTACGTTTCAGAAGAGTCTGAAGTTCGTGAGCTGTTCGTCTCTGTCCACCGGAGCAGGCCGCTGCGTGTGGCGATGAAGGACATAGTGACCACGAATTTGTGGAATCGGCCTTGTCTGTGGAAAGGAAGTTTGAAGATTAGCTATCGGTTGCGGTTGTGTGGGTAAGACGCGAGGAAATAAATGGATTAGTGTGTCCCTTACGCTTCGACGTTATTTGTCTTCAATACCCCCGAGAAAGACTGTTTCAACGCAACAATACAAGAATGGAATTGGTGCTAGGCAAGCTTTTTTTCGCCCGAAACACCTCTCTGTCACTACATAACTTCATCTATCTAGGAACTTACAGTTGTTAAACATAATGTTAAGTAGTGACAACTGGTAAGAGATAACAATAATTATTCTCTGAATTCGGTTGATTTTCTTCCTTAAACTATAAATACACACTTTATTCATCCTACATACCAGTAAGTCCTATTGTAGGGTACAGGTCTTGTTTCAGAGAGAGAGAGTATATATAGGCTTAATCACTACGCGTGTCCCTTAGAGTATACAGGGCGTCCCAAAGTTATGGGCCATGAAGGGAAAGTACCTTAAATATCGTAGATAGGGTATTTTGCTGAAAGAAGACTTTATGTTATTTTTAAAAGATAGTAATTCTGCATTCAAATATTTTCTAAACAATACTTGCCTTGTCTGGGAATCGAACCGACTTAAATAAAAAAAAAACCCCCTACTTTTATGATGCCAATCGAAAAATGGCCAGAAACTAACAACTCTTCTTAACATAGTATTTTAAAAGAAAGGAACAGCGTGAAATTAATCATTTTAATCAAATTGATTAAAATTATTTTAATTAAAAACATTCATGAAACTGCCGTAGTCAATTAAGTTGAAAATTAAAAATGAAAATCAACAGGCAGCGGACTTATTAAAAGATTGACGATTAGACAAGAGGGATCACATTTTGAGCATTTAATTAATTAATTTACAAAAAAATACCCACTTCATTGACTACGGCAGTTTCATGTATGTTTTTAATTTGATTAAAATGATTAATTTCACGCTGTTCCTTTCTTTTGAAATACTATGTTAAGAAGAGTTATTAGTTTTTGGCCATTTTTTCGATTGGCATCATAAAAGTAGGGGTTTTTTTTTATTTAAGTCGGTTCGATTCCCAGACAAAGCAAGTATTGTTTAGCAAATATTTGAATGCAGAATTACTATCTTTTAAAAATAACATAAAGTCTTCTTTCAGCAAAATACCCTATCTACGATATTTAAGGTACTTTCCCTTCATGGCCCATAACTTTGGGACGCCCTGTATACTACATAAACTTAAGGCTCTTACTAATAAATACCGTATAAGCCTGGTATAGTTACACAGTGTTTTGTTCACGTCATTTGAATATAATTTTCAGTTGGAAGAAAAGAGACAAAACACTGCATAGTTATACAATACTTACACCAAGTTTATTAGTAAGGCTGTAAGGCGTGTCCACGGCAGATTGGCTTGATTTGAAGCGTGTGAATTGTGTGAATACCTCTGACACTCAGGTTTCCTTCACAGTTAGCGAGTGGTATTGCTACTACATATTAACTTAGAAAACAAAGTCATTGGTACATGCGCCGGGGTTCGAACCTACGACTTCCAGAATGTGAGGCAAGCGTTCTAGCGACCGCTCTACCACCGCTTGTATAAAGTATATAAAACTAAACTATCCTATATGAGCACAAAATATAGTATATTGGCCGTACATTTTGTTACTTTCACAATATAATTATCGCAAAGAAGACGAGCTCATTTGATTGTTTGAATATTGTGACAAAAGGTATAGCGCTTCAGTCCTTGAGCAAGCTGAAAACAATCCTTGGTTGCTAAAATAAAATTATTAGAACGCACACTGTACTTTACCAGACTCCTTGAAAGCTTTTAAAGTGTTAACCTACGACGTTTTAGTAGAACTAAACTAATATTGGTTTTGGTCGACATATAGGTCTAGCTTACTCTTTCTAGCTTAAACCCTCACTTTTACTAACATGAATAGTTGTACTTTATTTGACTATTTGGGGTGCTCAAAACTTTACAATTAGCAATATTTGCTTTGCTTCGTATAAAGTGCAGTCAGAAAACAAATTCGGATGGTGATGTTACTTGTGTTTCTATGTATATAGGATGTCTACGTATAGACAAATTTAATACAATTTTCCTTGTTACGTTACCTGGTCAGAAGTGCCATTAAAGTTGCTATCGGGCTATTCGTGTGACAAACACAATGAAAATTAGTCATCAAAGAAAAAAGTGCGATTGATAACTTAATAACGTGCTGTATTAAAATTTACATGCAATCGTGTTATTGAAAATAAACATTGGGAACTTCGATTTAAAGTGATTGTTTAATTGCTTCTTCTTGGATTTAAATTAGACTCTGTAACTCTTCGATCACCAACAATTCAGGATCTTCTATCTTTGTTCTTTATCTTTTCTCGTTATATTTTTGTGTGCACCATTCAACATGCTGTAGTAAAGAATGAAACTTACTGTGAGTGGTGACTAGAATGTCCTGTGTGAGCGTCCAATTCCTTGATTACCATTGCATCGCGTATTAGGGATTGCACTAAAGTTTTGTCACCTGAAATGCAAAGACGTTGACGTATTTAATGACATAAAAATCCCCAGTCACGTTATGGCTACAGGGTAGTATAAACGGATGAAAGGGACCTAGGTTCAGAAGGGCTATTTTAAGACGTAGTTACGGGACTTCCATGTAACTCGAATAAAAAGGTAGATGAAAGTGCTAGAATTTTAACAAGCTGTTTATAAGGCCTGCAGTGAGTAACACAACCTTTTGAAACGATATACTAGCTAGACCATCTCAAGATAGAACAGCAATTTCGCAAGAATCATATTATGTTCCATATGATAAGGTCTGGTCATGCCAATTATGTCAGTCGAATGCACCCAGATAGGTGGGCGAGAGTCGCCACTAAGGATAGGGTGCGAAAAGACGGACTCGGAAGTTGAGGCCGATCTTGGAAACGGTGGAGAGATGATCACTCCTAGGGGTGAGCGTTCCTAAGACGCACCGTTTAAAAATACCGTTTCACTGCCAGGAACGAACGTACCGTTTTCCGATTTCGAAAAAAGCAGTCTCGTCACTAAACAAGTGTCTCGACGTGACTTGTATTGTGACGAGACGAAACGTCGCGCGACGCCTGGCACGGACTAACTACGCGTCGAGACTAGTTTCGAGACGATACTGGTTCACGGATGAGACTGTTTCGCGAGACGTCATTTTGGCATCATACAAATATGAACTTTATCTCGATACAATAAAGACGACAATTGCATCACACAGAACCAGTCACTGACGAGACTGCTTTGATGACTAGTTTTCCTGTCGGAAAAACAGGTTTCGTCTCGTCATTGAAAAAAACAGTGCCGACCCACTCCTAATCTCTCCACCGTCTGAGATGGTCCAGAGCCTTAACAGAATTGAGAGAGGGGGTTGCCCATAAGCAGGATACAAACATAGATGCTACGTAAAAAACGATTAGGAGTCTAAAACAAGCGAAGCAGTACAAATCCTAATAAAACTGTTTTTATTCGGATTTTACTCGTTTAATTTACATTATTACAATTTTCCGACGTTTCGGCACTTTTTCAGGTGCCGTGGTCTCGGAAGACTGTCTTCAGTCTTCCGAGACCACTAAATCCGTATAAGAACATAAACGAGTAAAATCCTTCTAAAATTTTTTATTAGGTATGTCTAGTGCTCGTGTTAACCTTAGAAAATACACTACAAATCCTCACAAAAATAAGAGTCGCGGTCCTGTTTCTTGTGCGCGCTGTGAACCGGCATCGCGCGGGGCCGGAGCGACATCCACTTCCAGCCGGGCTTGCCGGAACGCGTCAGGAAGTGCAGCAATTGCTCCTCGGGGGTGTTGAACGACTGCTCCGCCGTGGAGGCATATTCGCAGTATACCCTGGGGAAGAAATAGAGTCAGTACCAATACCTTCATGCTCAATAGCTTCGGTACAATGTGAAGGCAAGTGATACGTTTTATTTTGTCATTGGATAAGTATTACTATTTTTATTACGGTGTAGTACATTTGTGTAAGTGAGATGAGAAGAGAGAAGTATTAATAATAATAAGTAATAAGATCAAGAATTAATACTATCATCCCCGCGTCTCGGTCACAATTTGTGTGCAAAAGCCGTTTTATCCGCTAGAGGATAAAGTAATTTGAATTAAGAACATCGTTGTGAATTCAAATAGCCGTTCACATTAACTTGACGCGTGAGAGAATTGGTAACAAGGACATAACATGTGAATTAGCTTTTGGACCTAATCGGAAGACGGTAAAACAAGCCCTCAATCCTTTTATTTTCCCCAAGTAATGGGAATGATTTCTTATTTAACATGGTAACAGTAAACATCTCAGTGCTACCAATTCTCTCACGCGTCAAGTTAATGTGAACGCACTGTACATTATGATATAAGTAGGTAAGTGCGGTAAGTTGAAAATTACAGCCGAGGCGATATTACTAGCCCGAGCCATCGGCGAGGGCTATAAGGAAGCAGAGGCTGTAATTTTCAAAGCGCACGTATGTCATACGACGTTTATAACATATTTACGAGGAAATTAATAAAACTCTGACTTTGTTATCATCACTACTTGACGACATTTTCAAATAAAAACAATACATCGAAAAGAATAAGCGCGCGGATTTATTTTTACTTGTCCACAAATAAGCGATGCGCGCGCATCAACTTTTTTTTTTAGGGCAAAGGTACAAAAACAGCCAGTATTACTAATAAAGTAAATTAATATTTTTGTGTTTTTGTTACAGATAAATGGTTGTAATTTATTGTCAAAATTAATTAAATTAAAGAATTAAATGTTTGTTTGTTATATTTTATTTCCCAAAGTTAATTTTATTCATAAAATATTGACCACTTTCTTGACATAAAACCTCTTTGCTAAGATTTTTAAAAGTATCGTTCATTTTTAGACGGAGTATCTTAAAACTTTATTAAAAAAAAACACGTGCCTTTTACATTACATTATCGCACAAGTATGTAATGAGATACATTACGATATTGAAATTGGTGTAATTACAACCACTTTACGAGCAAATATGTTATAAAATAAGTTATGTTTTTTTTCCATTGGTGGCGCTACTTAGCGCCCCGAAACACCTTAACGTGCGCTTCGCTTGACGAAAAGTGAAGCGTGCAATGTAAAAGGCACGTGTTTTTTTTTTAATAAAGTTTTAAGATACTCCTTAAAACTTTATTAAAAAAAAAAACGTGCCTTTTACATTCCATTATCGCACAAGTACGTAATGAGATACATTACGATATTGAAATTGGTGTAATTACAACCACTTTACGAGCAAATATGTTATAAACATCATTAAACCAATTTGCTTCTACCTTCTCGGTGCCGAATTTATCATACAACCTTTTTTAATTTCTTAAGAACTCAGACTCTGAAACTTCTTGTGTGTACTTTTGTAGTGGTGGTGGTGTACTTGTTTTTTTATTTGCTTTGCGTTCGCTATTTTCTTTTCACGTCATATTGTTTTTTTTTTCATTCAGTCATTTGCCATTTCCTCGCTGATTTTTGCTTTCCTTCCTTGATTTTTGACTACGTCTTCTTTTGATTCCCTCGCTAACGCTCAGGATTATGTTTAAATCACTCATTGCGTTCGTGATTCAATTTTAGAATCTTTCGCTTGCTCGGTCATCAAAATTGAGCACGCGGTTAAAAAGCGGTGGGTAAAACCGCGGGGCACAATTAGTTGTCTATATTTCACAATGAATAAACAAGTGAGAAGATCAATTTAAAATAGCTATAGTATGTGAAGAAAATAATAATATAAAAAACTTAAAAAAAGAGAAGTCGTTCTCAGGAACTACGTAATCTACGGAATTTGCCTACTTTTGTAACACCAAAAAATACCGCAATGTTTATGGTATGCGTACTACAGACTACCTGCTAACCCGAAAAGAGTAGATTTATATTGAAAAAGTACCTCTTAGGCTAAAACTAACGTTCGAACTTACCTTCTTAAGCACATTACATATTATCAGCTTGATTCCGGATTAACTTACTTAAGCAAGTAAGTGAATCCGGGATTAAGTTAATGGACTTAATGTTTATTATCATATTATATAATATAAACTGTTGTGTATTGTATAGAGTGCACTCCGAAAATCACGCATACACCTCCCTGGTTTTTGTGATTTTGATTTGTTTAATTTAACTATGTACACTTATGTGCCTTAAATAAAAAAAATAAAAAAAATAGGTACCTATAGAAATACAAGAAACTTACCAATCAGGATGAAGTTTCCAATTCTCGCCTTTGAAGTATTCAGTTACTGGAATAGAAAATAAAGTGCGTTAGCAATTATTCTAAAAGAATGCAGAAGTAATAATAACAATAGAAATTAGAAGTCCGGTCCAAACCCTTACCATTAATAGGGCTATGCTTGACCTCCTGCTCAGATTGGAGTTCGTACATTCCATATCCGTCCGGCAAGACTACAGCTAAAGAGTAGGGTGTGCCCTCCACAGGGCTGTAGAAGTACCGTTGCCTTCTCGTGGCGACGCGCCTCATGCTATCGTATTGCACTTTCACTCCAATTTCTGTTTCGCCTTCGCGTTGTTCTATCATGTCGTGACGGAGCTGAAAGAATGTCGAAGTCGAGATTGTTAAATTAAGTCGCAGACAACGTTAAAAAAAATCTGTTACGAAAGTTCTAATTTTTCATGAAACCAAATTTTTTTACGAGTAACATGATCAAGCACCGTCTTAGCTTACTACATGTAACGCAAGCTACATGTGATGTGCGATTTTGACATGCTTAAGAAAATAATGATAGAATAGTCTTCCCTTTTACACAGAATGGTGAATATCTGATAACTGATAAGACACTTCTAAAGAAATAGGGATAGACAAAAGTAAAAAGCCTTTAACATAATTATGTTAGCAAAAAGTAGGTCATTTAACCTCCTAAAGCCCTCGATTTGTTTCTTAAATTTTGTAATGAAAAAAAAAGTATTTGCATGTATACCTGTCTCTGTCTGAAACAGTTGCTTTATTGCTTGTTTATTTTTATATTATAACTAGCTGACCCAGCGAACTTCGTACCGCCTACCATTTTATTAATTTTTCTTCATTATTTTTTTTCTGTAAGAACCATCCTTGTACTTCAAGGAATACTTATTCTAAAAAAAGATTTAGCGAAATCGGTTCAGCTGCTCTCTAGATTTGCGCTTACCAACACATTCAGCGATTAATTTTTATATTATAGACTATATCGTGTATTGCACCTCTTATTTATGATATTCTGATTACCTATCTGTGGGCAATGCTGAGGAATTGGCAAAGTGTACTTGTTAATTCAAATATTTTTTAATCTTATAAGTTTGTCAATTCTGTTTTTTCTTCTTGAATAAATAAAATAAAAAAATAATCAGGGGTCAATTGGTTACTTACATCGAGCAGTAGAGAAGTCAGATTGACCCTAGAGTTTTCATCAGGGTCCACGAGAAGTTCCACGTCTGTTAGATCTACACTTGAATAAAGCGGTCGTAAGGTCTCGGTATACTGTAAGAGGCAGAATATCAGATTAGTGGCCTACGTTGTATACGTTGCTGAGGATTCGAATGTACAGAAAGGGAAATCTTTGCGACGTCTTCAAAACTTACTTCCTCATTCGTGTGCTGTAACAAAATAAAGGAAAAAATCATAATGTGTGCTCAAATACGAGTCCTATCCTACCAATCCTATGAATCACTTACCAAAGGCCTCAAATCAGGATGGTACAAAACATGCCCGTTGTTATCCACCATGAAAGAGTAGCCGTTTACTCCGAGCTGCAAAAACATACAAAGATCATAAATCTCTATTGTAACTATGAGTATATTCAATTATCAGAAAAACAAAACAAAACAAACACTCATAACACCTTGACTGACCTTGTATGGTGGTACGAGCTTCTTTATTTGATCGACAGGTACATCGTTTCCCACGATACCCAAGAGATTGGCTTCTCTTTGCTAGAACAACATATTTGCACGAAAATTAATAACTATTATCTAAAATTCATTGTTATCATCAATGTCTTTATTATTATTGTTTTTGCTTTTACCGTGTGGTTCCGTCTATCGAAAATTGGCACAGTGACCGAGGTCATCAGTTGACCAATCCCATCATCGGAAAGGCTGCTACTCTGTAATGTTCATGAACAATTTAGTGAGGAATTACTGAATTTCTGCAACCGTACTGAAGTGCCTTTTACCAAAGCTGGCTGGTAAGAAAGCTGGTAACAAAGTTATGCTTACCCTTCCCCCGACGTAGGCTGGACTCCAATGTACAGGGTGAACAGTCTGATACATGACTAAGGGTCTTGCAAGGACCTCGACTAGGTGCTGTACTTTAGACTTAATTTCCGATTGGTGATTGATCGATACGTAGAACCCTGGAAAGTGGATAAATGTATCTTTATTAAACCTTTAACTTGAGTAACAATCGTCAGTTTATCGTGCTGACTCATTGAAGTTGAAAAAATCATACGACTTGCGTATTCTTGAATACGCTGCTGAGTTCATGATTGCAGTATGCGTGAATTTCACTGCCGTTTTATGTCTACACTGAAATGAAATAATATCTTCCACACAACATAATCACTTGTCTTGGTCGCAAACTAGGATACCCTGTGCTATGGTTAATAGGTAAGGACAACTTCAAAATGGAATTAAACCCAGGCTGAGGCCAATTGTACAACACCAAGTACAGCCTTGGTGGGAAAGCCTGTGCGTAGGCAGCCTACAGTGGGAAAGAAACCCACTATCTCTGTTTTGGTAAGCGCATAAGTACCTACTGCATCAATTGGCCAAAAAAAGCATAATTATAACGTGCATCGAACCGTGAATCTCTTTATACTCCTACTAGCTGACTCCGCAAACGTTGTTGTGCCATATTAAGCCTACGACGACAGACGTCCCAAATGTCCACAGAAAGATTCATTAAAATCGGTGACGACTGATACGACATTTTTATATATTTTAAAAAGCACTAGCAGAATCGGAGCCAAAGTCAAAGGCTAATAAAGAAATATTGTACAGTCTGTTAGCTTTTAGAATATACCTCGGGCTCTAGAGTAGGCTACAGTTTTCGCCGAAAGCACACGAATGTAATACTGTATACTTCCTGTTCTGCATAAATCTTTTCTTCACTATTTTGAAAAGTTATGTAAAGTTATAAATAACAATATAAAATAACCTTACCTTGTTGCAATATAATCGGTTTTTGATTGCTCAGCCGAGGTACCTATAATTATTCTAAAAGCTAACAGACTGTATCTGGAAGCCTAAGGCTAAAGCGAATTACGTTGAGCTTTGAATAGATATTAACAGTTGCCAGTATTTTTTTCGAGTCTATCTTTTATTCCTTATCCAATTTACCTTTATTAGTACAAGCCATGTCCTTCATATTGTGGCCCGCAGCGGCGTCTCCTCCCACGCGGTACGTAAACATGCGCACGGGCATATGCGGCCAGTTCCACGTGCGGAATATGCCCTTCACCCCGTTGGTACCGCCGCCGGCGCCTACCACGGCTATAGCCTGGTTACATTGGCAGCCTTGCCCGGTTCGGTTATACTGAAACAACATTTTAGTAATAACTCACTGTTATGTTATTTTGTACCTATTTACAATTAAGATTCAATCAATCACCCCGTATTCGCTCTCAGCTGAGCATAGACCTCCCCAAGGCATCCACTTCTTACTGTCCTCGGCCATGCCTATCCACCCGTTACCAACAATTTGCTTCACATCGTCGATCGAGCGAGATGCCAGTCAGAGTGCTTACCAGTTTTGTATTCGAAATTACGTTAATATAGTGCTTACGAAAGTTTTTGAATAAAGTACAAAAACGAACCAATGACATTGTCGAATCACACGTAGCCTCGTATGGGCTATCAGTCATACGAGGACAATAAAAAATTCAAATGAAATAAAAAATGTTTTATTCGCTTGTTGCACTTAGTTACTGCATAGAGCTTACCCCTTATTAAACAAATAGATAGTGCTGTGAGATAGCGTTGGCGTAAGCCCGTAGGCTGGCTTACACCAATGTGTTATTCTATGAACGACAAACTCGTGACTCTATACACCGCAAGAATTTTATTTAACATGAAACGGCGATGTACTTATTTTTGTAATTTTCATGTTTCGCTGTGATAGGATTGTTCCCATTCCAGCTCGGAAGGCCCCAAGCTGTAGGTAGTAGAATTATCGATTGTGGGGTAATCATTTGCGAATATTGTTTAGTGTTTAAAAGTGCTAGTGAAAGTGTAGTATAAAACCAAACAAAAGAATGTTAAATACCCGATGTAAAATCTCGAAAGCAGTGGTGAGAGCCGCAGTCATGTTGGCGGCTCCGCCTGTAGCTTCGATGCCCCAAAGAGCCGTCTTCAGCTCCCGCAGCGTCTCTGGCAGTGCCTGTGGGGAATAGCCGAAGGCCTTAATAGAGAACTTGCTTAGGAAACTTGTACAAAAAAGAGGCCTTGTTAAAAGATAAATAATCGTGGTTAATTTTTTTCTCTAAGTCTAATACTTTTCATAAAGTGAACTTCAAAAAGTCATTCTAGTCACGTGGTACAAGATCGCGCCATTAAATTCAGGCTCAAATTATGACGTAACGCTTTGTGATGTATAGAGCGTTTCTAAATATTCGAGTTATGTGGTAAAATAATTTTTTCATGCATCTAAAACTTTATTAAAAAACGTTTAGGACTCAGTGAAAAAACGAAATCTAATACATTTTTTTATTATTAGAATATTATGATTTTTCGCATCTTTTGGGACCCCGAAAAGTCCGAATAAATTATTTTGATGGTTTATTTTTAAATAATCTTCAGGTTTTCTATGACATCCATGGTATAAAATATTCATAACGAAATTTATTTCCTACCTACATTTATATGTTGAGCGAAGCTTTATGCAAGTCGATCAAATTTTAAAGTTATGGTATTTTGATCCTAATTTTTGTAAATACATAATATGTGTATGGTCTTAGTCTGAGAGATGTTCCATGTTTGTGAGATTTGACTGGTTACTATCTATAGACAAGGAACACATACAGTCTATTTATTCTTACTTGTCCAATTTAGTAAACAAGATTCTAACCTTAAAATTGAGATTAGATACCTAAACTGGACAATTTCTCGCAAATTCATGAACTATCATGAACTATGTTTATAAAATTGGCAGCGTGTTAACTAAAAAAGTGTTCCAGGTTACTTCGTTTATGGAAATATGGCAGTTTTGGACTAAAAAGTCACAGTTTAAGAGTAGAATCTTGTTTACTAAATTGGACAAGTAAGAATAAATACACTGTAGATATCTTATTATATAGACAAGTCCAGGGATTGTTACTTTAAATGTTAGATATTAATTTGGGGCTGAGATTCGATTTCCACGTATGCTTATACAGGCCAAATCAACTTCTTGCAACAATACCAACAAAAATAACTGCAACAATACCAGTAACCAAGCATAAAGTGAAATTTCTTGACCGACATTAGACTATTCCTAAGCATTTACGTGAGTGAAACTAACCACGAAGTTTAAGTTACATTGTTCATGTCCGAACAGACGACTTGAAGCTTAAGACAGAAGCACTCCATATCTACTCCTAACTCTTAAGGCGCTTTGGGGTGCTAATTAGCGCCACCAATGGAATAAAAAACATAACCTGTTTTTTTATACGTTTTTATATATTATATTATTATTATAATCTAGCGGTGAGGAACGCTTAGGAATTAACAAAATTTAATAAGCTTAGTCGTTTACTGTATTTAAGTGCTTGTTGTTAATTCTGTTTTTCCTCCTTTATAAAATAAAATAAATAAATAATACAATTTATATTATAATAATTAATTTTATAAAGCTATTTAGAGGCAAAAATTCCACCCATGCCGGGATTCGAACCCGCGACCTCTGGCTATCCGTGCCAGCGCTCTTTCCAACTGAGCTAATGGGCGACTCACCGGCATCAGTGAAATTTCGAATCTCTTTACACTATTCTCTGTATTACGTTCAGGCAGCGACATCTGGCTGAAGTAATTTGCATCACTTGCAGCCCCGAGTACCACTTTGCAGTTAGGTTTTACATCGGAATAGGTTTTTAAAATTGTCCTTAGCACGGGTTAGTGCATTAAAAATAAAAATAGTATAATTAATTTTATGCCACACCTGGCAATAAAGTGGCTTTTTCCGCATGCTGCGCGTACGGAAAAAGCCGCTTTCTGGCCAAGTGTAGAGATAAAAAGATGTACACAACACGGGAGGTAATAAAGAAAGCTCTCGATCGCATATTTACGTCCCTCGCTTGCAGCTCGGGCCGCAAACTTCTGCGATCTCGGCCTTTCTTTGTATTACCACCCTAGTTGTGTAATGTACTATTATATTATAATACGTTTTTTTCAAGAAGTTAACATCATAAATCATAATCACTATGACAACTATTTTAAGAACCTAGAGTCTAGCACCTACGATGAACAACCTAGGACTTTAATCGATGTCCGCCAGTAACGGCCGTTTTTAGCGGAATTCGATTAAAGTCCTAAGAGCAATAATTATTCTATTCTGTTTCATACTGATTCGGCTTCGTTTTAGAATTTTGGCGAAAGGACTTAGAAGCTTATGCATGTAAGCTGCACTTATTAGTGTTTTGGCGTTTAGTCAAATTTTGACAAACTATGTATAACAGTTTTAAAAACCTATTTAGAGTTGTATATAGGTTAGTTAAAGTTGGTATTGGCTATCCGTGCCAGAGCTCGCGGGTTCGAATCCTGGCATAGGTGGAATTTTTAGCCTCTAAATATTTTTTTAAAAGGGTCCTTAGCACGGGTTGTGTTAGTACAGTGAATGAAGAAGTTTTTCAAAGTTCTTTCAATATTTTAGATGAACGAATGTCCGCATCTCTTATTGTGAAAGAACGTATAACAGTATTTATATAGCGCGGTGGTAGTCCAGTGAGTAGAACAATGGACTCTGAAGCGAGAGATCCAGGTTCGATTTCCAGTGCGGGCATGAACAAATGCCTATGTTTTTAAAGTTAAGTACACTTGTGTAGTTATAGTAGCAATACCACTGGCTAAAAGGAAAACATCGTTAGGAAACCTGAGTGTTTGAGGTGTTCAAATACCTCAGCGCTTGAAATGGACAATAATTCAAATGAATTGCAATGACAGTTTTTTTTTTCAAGTAAAGTAAAGTAGAGGCAAATCTTTGCTTGTTTTGATATTGCCTTCTAGCCTACGTCACTTCCGGTTCTAAAAAATAAATTTTACAACTTAAAAATAACTATTATTTTCAAATAAATACGACAAAAGAAAAAATACGTGTCCCCTATTTTTCTGTTTTCTCGATAAAGCAATAAAATCATATGGCTTTATTTTTGCACTGTTGTCCATTGCCAAACCTCTGTGGGAACGTGTGGTAATAAAGCCCATACTCTCTCTCTCACTGAGAGAAGTCCTGTGCCCTACTATAGGGACGTTTATAGGCTACATAAAAAAGATATAATAGTACATTACACAACTAGGGTGGTAATACAAAGAAAGGCCGAGATCGCAGAAGTTTGCGGCCCGAGCTGCAAACGAGGGACGTAAATATGCGATCGAGAGCTTTCTTTATTACCTCCCGTGTTGTGTACATCTTTTTATGTCTACACTTGGCCAGAAAGCGGCTTTTTCCTTACGCGCAGCGTGCGGAAAAAGCCACTTTATTGCCAGATGTGGCATAAAGCATATTACATTGAATTGTAATGTCGCCGAAAGATCAGGAATTTTGGTAAATTACGTAATAAACAATTACCTACGACGAAACCCGTTAAAAGTATAATTATGAGTGCACGAAAGACATTTAACCATCAGAGTCGGCGATGTGGAACTTCTGACCCTCTATAGTTTGTGTTCGAGGCCACAACAAACAACTGCATAGAACTGAGTGTCCTTAGTAGTTACGAAAGTGGACGGCGAACTAGTTTTGATGCTTCATTAACATGCCAGAAGGTATTCTGGAGTTAAGATTGTGATTGGATATGAATTGGACAGGCACTGCTGACCTCAAAGAAACTGCTAACTTTTGTAATCTTATTTATTTATGAGTGAGTATAGTGATATTGACCCGCTCACACGTATAGCCCCGGCTGCCAGAGTGATCTTAAAACGATCAAAGGTTAAGCAACATAGGGCGCATTCAGTTTATGGTCATTCAGTGTTTGCAGTCATATTATTTTAAACCATAGTATTTCCATTTGTTAATGATTCGCAATTCTCATACATACTTATATTAAACGTGCCTAGTCGGTGAATTAAGGTTTTACCTAATAAGTAATAGTAGGTCGTCTGAAAGAAATTGCTCTGAGCATTAAGGCCGCCAATTGTACTTATTTTATGTTTGTTTTTTCCTGTTGTATAATAAAGAATATTCTTATGTTATCTTAATTGGGATTGGGACATCCGTTTAATAAATAATTATCTTATACCAAAGGCATACCTACATCAATTTCCATACGATAAACCACAGTTTTTGGATTCTACTTTTAAAATTATTGTTCATCTGACTGAAATAAAAATATTTTAGCAAAAGCGGTCGGAAGCCAAACTTTTGCTTCGAGAAGTGCGTAATTATGCTCAGTCAAAGTTGATTACATCTCAATACGGAGAAACAAACACATAATTCCAACTTTTAATAACTCATCGAACGCTTTGATGTAATTCCGAGAACTTTCCGGGTTATTAAACACAAGGAAAACGAAGTTGCTAATATAAACATGATGTCGGGTTCGAGATAATTTCTCACCGTTTTCTCAACTTTAAAGACCTTGGACTGGTAAGTTTCAACGACTTGCAATGCGTCGGGAAAGCCAGTAACTAAAGTAATCTTTTATAAAGTAATTACCTGACAGATAATTATGTTAAGGCGTAACCGGGTGCTGAAACCGCCACTAATGAAAAAAAATTATAACCCTAACAATAAGTTTATCCAAAAAGTGAACAATAAATCTTAACAACCGTGATAATATTAAAAACTTATTTAGTGGCTAAAAAATCTACCCATGTCGTGACTCGTACCCGCGACCTCAGGCCAACCTAGCCAGCAACATCTGGCTGAAGTAATTTGCATCACTTGCATGCAGCCCCGAGTACCTTACTTTGCAGTTAGGTTTTACATCGGAATGATATCGCTGTACCCACATGATTATATTTTTTTAATGCACTAACCCGTGCTAAGGACAATTTGTTGCTGCCTGTACGTAAAGCGGTTCGAAATTTCACTGATGCTGGTAAGTCGCCCATTAGCTCAGTTGGGAGAGTGCTGGCACGGTTGGCCTGAGGTCGCGGGTTCGAGTCACGGCATGTGTGGAATTTTTAGCCTCTAAATAGGTTTTTAAAATAAATCTTAACAACCGTGATAATAGTTTTTAGAACCTACAATTTAGAACTTATTGAAAACCTAGAATTTAAATCGATTCTCGCTAAGAACGGCCGTTTTTTGGCAAAATCGCTTTAAAGTCCTAGATTCTTAGACCTAGGTGTGCCTAGGTTCTTGTTGGTAGGTTCTAAACAGAGGTACTTAGTTTACTGAGATTTACGATGTTTACTTTTTTCCAAAGACACGTAATTTTTTTATGTAGTTTATAAACGTCCCACTGCAGGGTACAGTGCTTCACAAGAAATAAGCCTCGCGGATGTGCCTGGGCAGATGACCAAATTTTGGATGTGCGGCAAGTTGATCGACCAATCAGATAGTTTCATTTTATGGCAGGCCGCGCGCCTTTGTTGCTATTGGTTGATTCAACGTCATCGATGCAGGTGACTGTTCGTTTGACAATATTAGCGTCAGCGAAATAGGTAGCGCAACTGCGACAATCAATTCTGCACCTTAACCGTATCGGTTAAAGATATGTTGAAAGTACTTATAGCTTCGGGTACTTTCGTTACACTTCTTCCTAGTCTGCGCGAACGTAGATTCCCGAAGGGACTTTTATGATGTGTAGTACTATACAGGCCTCCTCTCAGATAGAGAGTATGGTTAATTACAAAGTGTGCCCACCGCAGATTGCATTTAAACGCCTCAGTCACTCAGGTTCCCTCACGATGTTTTCATTCACCGTTAGCGAAATAAATATATACGATTTTTTTCATTGCTGGCGCATAGCATCCGGTAGCGACTGAACGCAATTATTTGTGACAACTATTTTCGGTCACAGAAATTAAGATTTTTGATGTTTACTTAAAAAAAAGTATTATAAAACAAGTTCTGATTTTTGTTCCATTGGTGGCGCTTCACCTCCATTCGACTCGTCTATATCCGTCATTATAATGAGTGTTTTAGAAGATCGCAAGCAGCTTTCCGCAACCTTCCACCTGTCACGGGCAGCGCTTCCTCGTTACATTGCTTCTTAGATTTTATCTTGAAACTTCTAGACACTTATGAAATGAACGCGGTGCTCGCATACTGGCTGTAGCTCTGTTGTTGGAAAGCGCGACTTACAGCTGCAGATGAATGTAAGGTATATAAATAAACACCCGGACAGTATCCAGCCAGTACATCTAAGCGCTCGTGGCCTAGTCGAACCGGGTGATTGGAATCAATCACTTGAGTTAAGCAACATCAGGCGCGGTCAGGTGCAGGATGGGTGACTGTCCCGTGACTACCGCTAGTGGCTTTTTTCCGAGCGCTTCCGTGCTTCGCAAGGCACTTTAAGCCGTTGGTGCCGGCTGTCATGTAATGGCAGTCGTTAAGCCATGTCAGAGTCCTCATGAGCGGCCGATAACTTCTGACAGTAACGCCAGCAACTGCCTTACAATCCCCCACCAACCCGGAGTTGGCCCCCGTGGTGGAGTATGACCTAACCTTCCTGTGCTATGCAAGCAATTTGTTACGATTATTGTATTCACTTTTTCTTTATTCTTTAGTTAATAAACGCGCATCGTGGTGAAAACACGTCTTTTAACTTGACTCCTCTCGCGCCACACCTCATGCGGGAAGAGACCCGTGCCCCAGCAGTAAGGACATACAAAGTTCGATATCGATATCTATGAAAACATTATGTATGTCAGGAAAAATATTAACAACTATAAAACTGTAGGTAGCCAACACAATGTAAGTATTTTATTTATTTTTATTTTTATGTAAGGTGAAGAAACAGATACAAGTACAGATAAAATTTAACAACAAACGGATATAAATAGACATAAAGTAGGTACTGCATCCTTAGACCTTCACACTGAGAAGTAATGTTATATTAATAATAAAAAAGTGACGCTAAAACAATAGATACTGTAAATTAGTGTTATCTACCAAAAGATGCCTTCCTCTACAACTTAGTTTGAACTAAAGTGAGCTTACAAATTCCTTTTAATTGATTTATACACAAAAAAGGCGAAATAATTGTGACAAATTACATGTTACGTTGGAGGACAAGATACCACTAAAGTATAGTGTGTACTTAAGGTTCCCAATGATACGTGACATTTATACTACTTATGAAGTACTACTTACTAATTAATACTAGTCGCCAAGAGCATCCTGCCCACCTGACTTTTAAATGCATTACGTGTCAAGTTGAAGAAGTCTACATCTGTGAGGTTCTCGTTATAGAACTTGCACATTCTACGTATGGGAGCTCGATGGCCAGAGTTGGTCCTGACGGGGTTAAGATGGAAAAGAGCCTTTGATCTGGTTGAGCGAACCGGAATACGGTAGTCTATCATAGGAAGTAGTTCCAGGCAGTTATAATGATTTATGCATATATTGCGTAGCGTGACAGCATCCTGAATGCTTCGGCGTGTACTGAGGGACATGAATTTATATTTCGCCAAAAGGTCAATGTAAGAGAGTCGAGGTCTTTTAAAGCGGTAGTTAACGGCTCTGAGAAACTTATTCTGGATGGATTCAATTTTGTTAGTATATGTATCATAAAAGGGATTCCATATTGGTGATGCATACTCTAGGTGTGAGCGTACTAACGATATGTAGAGTGTTCTATAGCTTGATTCGCGCTTAAAGACTTTTGCGGTACGAAGAAGGAATCCGAGCATACGGTAAGCTTTTAAAATAATATGCTGTACGTGACTATCGAATAATAGCTTGGAGTCAAAGTAAACACCCAGGTCGCGAATGACTGACACTCTTTCAAGTATATGGCCTCCTAAAGTGTAACTGAAAAAGTGTGGATTTAGATTTCTGGTGAAAGTTATTGTCTTACATTTATCTTGGGCAAGGAAAATTTTATTGTGCCTACAATACGAGCTGAATCTCGACAAATCTTCTTGTACTAACTGGCAGTCGCTTATAGAAGTAATTTGATTGTATATTTTTAAATCGTCCGCGAAGAGAAGAAACTGACTATGGTGAAAGCACGCAGAGATATCATTAATAAATATAATGAATAATAAGGGGCCAAGGATTGAGCCTTGAGGGACGCCAGACGAAACGCAAGACAGCTTGGAGGTAAAGCTATTCACAACCACTGCCTGTTGTCTTTTACAAAGATATGCTGAGAACCATCTTAAAAGGTTACCTTTGATTCCGTTAAAGTATAGTTTATGTAACAATAATTTATGATCGACTTTATCGAAGGCCTTCTTAAAGTCCGTATATACAGAGTCAACTGGAATACCTTTGTCCATAGACTGAAATAAAAAATCAGCGTACACCAAAAGATTTGTTGTAGTTGACTTTGACTTCATAAAACCATGCTGACGTGAGTCAAGCACTGGTTCAATGAATGGATAGACTGAGTCGTGGACAAGTCTTTCGAATATCTTGGGTATAGCTGACATTATGGAGATGGGCCTATAATTGTCTACTCGATCTCTCTGACCAGACTTGTAAATTGGAGTTATATGTGCAAGTTTCCATCTGTTGGGAAAAACACCTTCATCGAGGCTTTTGTTAAAAATTTCACATAAGGGGACACCGATAGATGAACATACATTTTTGAGAAAAACAGGGCTAACCTTATCAGGCCCAGGACCTTTGGTACAGTCTATTTGGTACAGTGCTTTTTCAACCTCAGTTTGAGTGAACCTAATACCAAACAGGTGACGTGAAGAGATTGGATCATCAATTAAATTACTTGACTCTACATTATAAGCTTCGATATTTAAAATAATATCATCATAAATTCTAATATAAGTTGTCTCGATTCCGATTCGAGTAAATAATCGATACCGAGAAAAAAAAATATTAACTTTTAAAAAATATTCTTCTTGCAGTATGAGTATGACAGTTCTTTTTTCAAATTCCAAAACCTATGCTGTAATGATATCCAATATCCATACGCCCCGGCATTCAGGGAAGTAAGTGGCTACTTACAGAGCAAGAGATATATATATAGCATGTAAAATGCATGAGTTTTGTAAAAATATTGTAAACTCTGTTAATTAAGGATTTTGAAAAGACTAAGTTTGGAGATTTTTGGCGATTTTCTCTCCAAAATTATCTAGATTTTGAAATGGACACCTAATTTGACTTGTAACGTTCATTAAGCCGTGCTACTTTGAATGAATAGGCAGGACTGCGAAGCCTTGTTTCGTATGTAGAAGCAATGTTCTCTAGCTGGCAAAAGACCTATACTCCGCCGTCTGTTCCGAGGCTCCACCGCATAAACAATGGAACACCAACAACTGATGAAGCAAGAAGTTTAAATTGTAGAGTTGGCAAACAGTTTTAGATGTCTTTTCAGATGAAGTTTGTTGATGTTATTGTATTTGAGCAACTCGTGTACAGGAAAAATAGTCTCCTAACGTCAACCCACATGAATTACATAAACGCCGCCTGTGTCCCAGTGGGGTAGGCAGAGACTAGGGTTTCTCAATTGCCATGATCCTCACAGATCTCTTTCACTTCATCAACATTTATCAGTCGTTTAATGCACGTACGCCGGTTTTTGGGTTCTTTTTATCTAGACTAAAGGTCGTATAATGGCAACTTTCTCATCTACCGTGAAGGTAGTTGGTTAGACCTGAAATTTTCGCACTTAGCCTCATAGTTGGGCCATTGTACGTAGCAAGAGCTGAGTTATGTTAACACTTCAGACACCAGGGTTTCCTCATGATGTTTTTCTTCATTTAACGAGTGGTATTGCTACTATAACTTCACAAATGTACATAACTTAGAAAACAAAGTTATTGGCACATGCCGGTATTTGAACCCACGACCTACCGATCGAGAAGCCGGCGTTCTACTGCGTTATACATGCATGGGCAGAATGACGTGCGAGTCACGTGACTCACGCCGTCGAACAAAATAACATTGACAATGTACTGGAAAGTCCCGATTTTATCGTTCTATACTCTTAGGTTACAAAATATCTGTGTAATTACTTTCTTTTTTATGTACAATAAATCATTGAACAAATTACCAACCGCATACTTCGCCCGAAAATATGTTGTCAAAACAAGAACTGTGATAGATGTACGAGTATATATTGCTCTTTTGCCAACCCAAAACAGCTTAATGAAACCTTAGTAGTGTGTTATTTCCTTCTAAAACTTTTCCAAACAGGAAATCAAAGTCTGCACGTATCGGGGCGCGATACGATCGCGTCAGATCCGGAGTCGATTTTAATTCATGTTCACATTAAGTGAGCTTGTTCCAAGTCCATTAACACCAAAACTAAGGTACAGAATGTCCTCTGGACACTCAATTCTCAGGTATCAACGACTCAAAACACTCGGAAAGAATAATTTTTGCGTCCTATCATGCTACCATAATGGATCAGAAGCCAGTGATCAGTGCGCTTGCTACTTATACTATTTTACAGTCGACAGCACTTCAACCTTTACATACGTTCACTGTAATTAGTTAATTAATTAATTGCAACATAAATGTAAAGGTTGATGTGCTGTGGATGGTAGGTACTCTATATATATCCAGTTCTCAATATAAGAAAATTCTAGTCTACTTCGAAAGATGATAGAAGATAAAATAAGTCTATCTGCCGACCAGATTTGCATCTTAGTTGATACGCAGTGCGTGTTTGAAGCATAGCTATCATCACAGAGGCGGGTTTTGTCTCTAATATGTGAAAATTGACAATGTTCTGGAAATTTTTGAACTAAAACTTTCGTAAGCACAACACATTGTAGACTTTTAGTCCGGATCTACTTACGGGTGTTGTTATATCGGAAGAGTCCGACCAGGTTTCGCTCCGATTCGCAGAGCTTAATCATGGTGAGCAGAACGGAGCTCGCGTCGTCGGTTGTTCGTCTCACACCATGATTAAGCTCTGCGAATCGGAGCGAAACCTGGTCGGACTCATCCGATATAACAACACCCGTAAGTAGATCCGGACTAAAAGTACAATGTTCTGGAAAGTTTCGACTGATGACATTTGAGCGCGTTAAAACGCGCGACTCCCATTGCCACGCTGCTTGTGCTAGACACCTATTTCGCTTAAGTACATGCTCTGGGAGCCGATTCTCGCCCATACGAATTCCACGCGTAGACGCAAAATATTCGAAGATATTTGTCGCATAAAAATAAGATAAGGTAACTCGACAGAGTCATTCATTAGACATTTATTTTATCATTCGAATTAAATGTAGCATGGCATTCAGAACACAGATTTTGGCTGTCGCTAGACTTTTAATGTAAAATTCAATTCATAAGCCTTAGGAGTCGTATACGCTTTTTTGGTCAATGAAGTGAGAATTGGCTCCCAGCTCCACGAATCGTTTTTAAGCGAATAGTCTGACGGAGAGTTATGTTTTTCCCTTCTTCGCTGCTGCCATTACTGCCTATATGCGTGTACGCAACGCCGACAAAGGGAGCGGGGATCGGGCAGATGCGTATCGGCTAATGCGGCCGTCGGCACGCAATCGCGACATTTGCATCGCATAGCCCACAAATCGGTCGGCTAATCGACTAATTTACGCACCGATGATGTGGCCGACTGTTGGCAAGAAAGGCGGCGCGGTACGGGCCTTTTGATTTGTTCTCGATTAACAAATGTGTTGTTATTAGTTTATTATTGCTTTGACCCGACGGGGTGAGGAAATGTTGGGCTGGGTTTTTATTTGACCACGCTTTCATGATTCTGTTGGGTTTGATTTGGACGACCGTAGATCTACTAAGTGAAAATAACCTATGTATTGTTACGTTGACTCTGCATGCTAGTTTTAATACAAATTAAGTTCACATTTATAATAACATTTCCTTTTCGTATCTTGTACGCATATGTTTAGGGTTATCGAATAGATAAAGGCAAATTGGTCTTTTTGCGTTTTGTGTAGTACTATCTGAACTTGGGTGAACACAATTTATCTGAACACAAGGTGGAATTTTTAGCCTCTAAATTGGTTTTTGAAATTGCCCTTAGCATGGGTTAGTGCATTAAAAAGAATATAACTAAGTATCTGAACTTGTTTCATGAAACAATTGAAAAAATCTGCTATGGGCCGGACGTCCAAAGCTTTGTAGCTCTCCACGTTTGTTTTGCTGATACTTTACAAGTACTATTCCGAAGCGGGCGGCATTGACATGTGTGTGAGTGAATCACATTACTCGACAACGCGAAGAGAAGCTAAGCCTAATTGTCGCTACCGTAAGTTTGGTGTCGCCCATTTATTTAAGCATAGGTATATTTATACTATTTTTATTTTTAATGCACTAACCCGTGCTAAGGAACAAATTTAAAAACCTATTTAGAGGCTAAAAATTTCACCCATGCCGGGATTCGAACCCGCAACCTCTGGCTATCCGTGCCAGCGCTCTACCAATTGAGCCAATGGGCGACTCACGACATCAGTGAAATTTCGAACCTCTTTACACTATTCTCCGTATTACGTACAGGCAGCGACATCTGACTTAAGCAAATTGCATTACTTACAGCCCCATATACATAGGTATATTTGTTGACCTAGATATAAAGAAAGAGAACCTAGGCAGGCACTTGTAACGTTCACCAAAAAAAGTCTTTGAGAAGTCATCAGACACATTAACGGCGTTATTTATAAAAATTCAATTTAAAAGTTAAGGTACTTCGGGGTGCTAACTAGCGCTACCAATGAGTAAAAATCATAACTTGTGTCATAATACGTTTTTATCTAAAACTGAACATGAGAAATCTTAACAACTGTGACAACAATTTTTAGAATCTACAGTCTAGAACTTAGAATCAACAACCAAGGACTTTAATCACTTTCCGCCCCAGCGGAAATTGATTAAAGTTCTAATCTATTGATCCTAAGTTCTAGAGTGTAAGTTCTAACAATACTTATTATAGTCGTTAAGATTTCTCATGTTCAATTTTAGACAAAACGTATTTTAAAACAAGTTATGATTTTTTTCCATTGTCGGCGCTAGTCAGCGCCCCGAAACGCCTTAAGTAAAAAGAAAATTCCACCCATGCCGGGACTCGAACCCGCGACCTCTGGCTAACCGTGCCAGCGCTCTCCCAACTGAGCCAATGGGCGACTACCGACATCAGTGAAATTTCGAACCTCTTTACAATACTCTCTGTGGCATGGGTGGAATTTTTAGCCTCTAAATAGGTTTTTTAAAATACTCTCTGTATTACGTACAGGTAGCAACAAGTTGTTTCTAAGTTGTTGTTGTTAGCTTATGTCCCACTGCAATGGACAGGCTTAATGTATGGGCTTAATTACCACGCGTGCTTACCTCGTGACATCCTGAGGAAAACTGAGTGTCTGAGGTGTTCACATACCTTAATACAAAGTATAGCAGGCTCAACAAACCAACTCAGATTTTTCGTTGGGCTTTAATACCAGTGCGCAGAAAGTGATAACTTTTGAATCTTTCGTGTATTTTTTCTAAAAAACAGCACAACAAATTTATTTTTAAAATACGCCGTCGCACAGGAGTTAGTGATCTCACTGTTTAGTAAACAAACAAATGCCAAGTCAACTCTCGGAGTCTCCGATTGCTATAGATAGATAGATAGAATATTCTTTATTTCATGTACATCAAGGATTACATAAGAGACTTATAAAATAACAGTACAGTACAAGTGGCGGCCTTATTACTAAAAGTAATTTCTTCCAGACAACCATTGACGGAAAAGAAGAAACGGAAACTGAAATACGGGTAGTCGGCGCAACTAAACAATATTTAATAACATATTATTTTATAGTTGATACACATACATAAACGATACATAAATAAGAAATTGATACACATACATAAACGGTACATAAATATGAAATAAATAAAAATAAACATGCACAAAAAAAAAACATAGGAAATGAACGAAAAATATACCTACATAATACTAGAAAGGGATTTCACAAATACAAATAACAAACTTACATTAAGGAAAAATAGTGGTTATGCACTCTGTTCTTAAATATTGGCAGGGACGGTGAAAATCTTACGCTATATTTAGTGACCTGGGCGTCATTATAGATTTGACCCAGACCAGACATAGCTCTTTTCGATAAAATTGCTACAGATACAAAATTATCGTGTTTTATCCTGTTTTTTTGCAGAAATTATCCTTTTTTTTAGGTTAAATGCCTTAAATCGGGTTTAAAACTCATAATTGATAGAAATGTATTAAATTAACACGCTGGCAATTTATACTTTTTTTTCACGTGTCAATAGCCGCTGCATTTTTAGTTTAATTCATCTACCATCAATATTATAAATTAGTAGTTTCAAGACGACAAGCGAAACTCACCTGGGCCAAAACCTTCGTGTAGCAGGGATGGATCTCCGAAACAGTGTCGCTGTACCGGTACACATTGACAAAGTCGTCCGGGCCTAGTGTATCCAGCAGGGCAGCTACGGTTAACTTGGCCAGTCGCCAGTAGGAAGAGCCAAGGTCATCAGAGTCGTCCAGGAGGATGACAAGGTCTTTGGGTGACGTGGCCGCCCCGACGAACCAGTTGGATGACCGGAAGTCGTAGAAGTTCCGTGCGTGGTGTGAGTATCCATCTTCCGGTGGCCAGGACATCGCTGCCAAGGAAAAGTTGTTACTGTTGTGGGCTAGTGGAGAACTATCACAAAATATGGTGGTGTGAGTAGCCGTCTTCTGGTGGCCAGGACATCGCTGCCAAGGAAAAGTAGTTACTGTTGTGGGATAGTGGAGAACTGTCACAAAATATGGTAGAAAAGATGTTGGTGTGAGTAGCCGTCTTCTGGTGGCCCAGACATCGCTGCCAAGGAAATTTCAAAGAGGAAAAGTGTGGGCTAGTGGAGAACTATAAAAAAAGATGGTATATAAACGTCATAGATTCCAATCACTAGATTCTAATCTATGATTCCAACCACTGGGTTTGACCAGGCTACGAGCGCTTCTTCTAGTACACCGTGATATTTAGACAAAAAGCTTACTGAGATAAAATCTCATAATTCAAAAGTTCTAAAACACAAGTTCTAATTGCGATTTCAGGAAGTACGCATTGTAGAGGTCACCTGTATAATAATTAATTATATTTGAAGTTTGATTGCCAATCCGCGGTGGGAACCCATGGTGCTTATTGAGCTTCTTACTCTCTCTCTGAGAGAAGGTCAGTGCCTTAAAGTAGGACTTATGCATATTATTATTATTTGTTGGTCAATAAGGTATGTATCACGTTCCAAAAGCACCGATCCAATGATGCACAACGGCATTCTAACTGCAAGGACATTTAATTTCCTCGGGGAATCGCCACCGTGGTGCTGTTATTGCCTAATTTAACTTCCCAGTTTCCTGTCAACTTAGATCCCTCACCTGGATACCTCCTCATGAATCCTGATGAGGACGCGTAGTACTGCCACGATAAGCTTGGGTCTATGTCGTAGTTGTTCACAAACGACGGGTCTAAGTGCTCCGACCACGCTATTTGGTTTTGTACCTCGGCATCTGCAAAAAAAATTAAGTCTTTAGCATGTGCGATGTACACGGAGGGGCAAGTATCTAGGTTAGTCTTGGGTATGGACACCTAGTTTGACTTGAAACGTTCATTAAGACGCAGTTTCTGCGTTACTTTGTAGTGAAACAAAGTATTATACATAAACTCGTGCCTGTATCTCGGAGGGTTAGGCAGAGACCAGGGTTTGTCTGTGACTTATCCTAGATACGTCAACGTTGTCTCGCTCCCTCATTCACACACTGTATGAAATTTTAATGAAATTTTGATTTTACAAAATCGGATGCATTCGCTTAACTCCTCAACTTTTTCAACTCACCGATTCTGAAGAGTCAGTTGGAGACATAAGAGACGCAAGAGAAACCATAATAATATTTGAAATATATGATTAACATATAGAGAGGAATATGATATATTACACCCTTCAAAGGCACTTTGCGTAAGACGCATATGTATGATGTATCCTGGAAATACGTCGTCGTCGTCAGCCTATACTAGTCCACTGCTGGACATAGCCCTCCCCTAATGAGCGCCACGTTGTGCTATCATAGGGGGTAATGCCCATAATCCCCAAGCTAGGCATGCGGGTTGGGGATCGCAGTTCGGTGGAATTGTACTGCAGGGGGCGGAAATACGTATAATAATTTTGGCTATTTGGTACACTATGGTGAGGGGCCACGCCTGGCTACCGAGTGGTTGCCGCGTGGCGTGGCGTTTATAGGTACCTGGCCACATCGTGGTAGTATCTGTCATAGGACCGAAAACTTTGGCTCTGGTCTGAGAAAGGGCAGGCCTTTGAAAAACAGTGACGTAAAAAAAGTAATACAATCGCTATTTAGCTGTACTGAATTGGATGTTTGGCCCACAAATAAACCTTGACCTGGATTTAAACAGGATACATTTTCTACTCCAATCCAAATCCCACTGAGGTGTGGGCACCGCTATGACTACTACTACTACTGTTAACTTCTAACAGTAGTTGTAGTAATCGTATGAAAAAAGTGTTGATTGCGCCGTTAAATAATTATAAAAAAATAGATCTAAAATATCCAAAAATGACGCGCTCGTGGCCTAGGCGAACCGAGTGATTGCACTCAATAACTTGGTTAAGCAACAACAGGCGCGGTCAGGTACGGGATGGGTGAGCGTCCCGTGACTACCGCTAGTGGCATTTTTCCGAGCGCTTCCGTGCTTCGCAAGGCACGCTATGCCGTTGGTGCCGGCTGTCATATAATGGCAGTCGTTAAGCCATGTCAGAAGCCTTATGGGCGGCTTGATAACTTCTGACAGTGAGGCCCGCCACTGTCTCATAATCCTCCACCAACCCGGACTTGGCCCCCGTGGTGGAGTATGGCCTAACCTTCCTGCGATGCAGGAAGAGACCCGTGCCCCAGCAGTGGGGACATATAAGGGTTGATAACGATCCAAAAGTATTGAGTCAATGCGGATGAATGTATTTCCTTGCGCTGCTTTTTTAGATTTTCATATTTTTTCGGGAATAATTAGGTTCCTAACCTAATTATTAACTAACAAAGAAACCTAACACTGTGGGTACTTATATTGCTCCTATAAATCTTGTAGCTAATTTCATGTTGAAAAAAAAAGTTATAAAATTATACAAATAACATTCCAGCCATGATTGCTTGGACCTACCACACTCATAAAGTTGACTAATTTACGATTTCATTAAAGACTCATAAACACAAACGTTATAGGTAAAGGTAATACACACGTGTGTGCTAAGTAGAATATTTAGAATATTTATTGGACGAAAAAATATTACACAGCTTTTCATCATCATCATTAACCCATTAGGTCTCCACCAAGGGGCACGGGTCTCTTCTCTGAGGAAGGCTAAGTACACAACTTTTAAAAAAAGAAAATTAAATGCTGTACACAAATTTAACGATTTAAATTTAAAATAACAATATTATTATCTTTGTATATGTGTATGTTTATAATTATTGTACATATTAATAAATAGTTTCATTATTAAAAAAGATATTTGACAATAAAGTATCACCTCACTGTTTGAGACTACCCCCCGCCTTCTCCATGTCACCTGTTGGTTGGCTAGAATAAATTACTATTTAGTATTAAGCCCGCCAATTGTACAATCTTTCAGGTAACGATTAGCTTCTGACTATACTAAAAACTTATATTGAAATACTGCTGTCCCGGCGAACTTCGTACCGCCCTATAATCAAGAAATATCTGTTACCTTTTTTTACATAAGAACCTTCTCCTAATAATAACAAATACAACAAAAAAGAATTAGTGAAATCGGTCCAGCCATTCACGCGGGATGCCGTGACCAAGTGAAAAAGGGATTCATTTTTATATATCGACGCCTTACTGCTAAAACCGACTATCTGCATGAAATGTTGTTATGCACACAATAACAAGTTTTAGTATAGTTAACGACATCCGAACCTTAAACTCGAGTTTTCTCGAAACAACATTTCATGCAGATAGTCGGTTTTAGCAGTAAGGCAACAAGTTTTAGTATAGTTAACGACATCCGAACCTTAAACTCGAGTTTTCTCGAAACAACATTTCATGCAGATAGTCGGTTTTAGCAGTAAGGCGTCGATATATAGATATAAAAAGCGATGCAAATTAGGTACTATTGTGGTAACCAACTAAGCTCTCTTTGAGTGCTAAAAGGGTAGACTGCATTTAAAACTGTAGATTTTGTAGAGTACCCGGAAACGGGCATGCGTGCAAAGTGCATGCAGCGACTAATGTCGTTGTTGATGAAGTAAAACAGGTCTATCAGGCAGGATCGTGGCCAGTGTAAGAACCTGGTCTCTGTCTACCCCTCCGGGATATATGCGTGAGGTTATGTAAAATAATGATGAGTACAAAGGCTACAGCTGCCACAATGATAGCCGACCTCCGATATGAAATTTCGTACGTTAAGTGGAATTAAGCTCATACTCTCGAGAGAGGGCCTGGACGTACTCGTAAATAGGCTACATAAAAATTGATTTCGTAATCGGTTCATGTTTTGGATATATCAGTCTATTTTTAATGTTGTATGAAATTTTGATTAAATAACCTACCCTAATTAGAGATGAACAGAGGAGAATTGCTCGCTGAACGAGAACTTAAATAGAACTGAGGGGAATCAACTGAATAATGACATCGTTTTCTTAATCATAGGCGGTTCCTCATACGGTAACATTATTCACGGCAGATCTTTAACCCTAAGATATGAGGGATGACGACCTCTGTGGCGCAGCGGTAGAGAATATATCTACCATGCAAGAGGTCCCGAGTTCGAACCCTGGCTGGTGACAAAATAAAACCCCAGGTCTTGGATGTTTACATATTTGTGATGTCGTTGTTTCTGGTTCCCACGATACAGGGTAACCTAGTGTGGGCCAGAACCAATGTATGTCTCTGTATGTAAATGTTATGTTATATAATTATGTCTGTTTTCCTCTAGCATCACACTGTTCTACTTGCTCTACCTAAGTAGATAGATCTTGACAGATATGACTAGATCTATGTAAAGAGACGTCGCTATAGTATAGACGTAAGTTCAATAGGAAATCGGTGACAAAAAACCACTATCCCACTCTTGCTTGTACGCCGAAAAACTCTAATCTATACCTTGCCCCACGTCCTTCTGTGTGTTTTGCCTTTACGAAAATGCGGTTCAATTAATTAAAGGGCCTATTAAAAAACTTAATTGGTTAGCGCGGTTCATTAGACGGCCCTGGATCGGCCTGATTGCTTACTCTCGGTCAGTCGGAGCGGAAATATTAATAGTGCTTCAGTCCACCGTGGCTCCATCGTATTCCGACGGCGCACTTTGGGGACTTAGCATTTTGGTAGAACAACGTTAAAATGTAGAGTGCATCAATTCTCACAGCTATAGCGTAGACATAGCTTAAGGCGCTGGGCTTTGCTAACTAGGGCCACCAATGGAGTTAAAATCATAATTTGCTTTGTAGGTAATACGTTTTTTTTTCATAAAAAAACATGAAAAATCTTAATATCCTTGATAATTATTTTAGAACATACATTCTAAAACTTATTATCAACATCCTAGTCGATTATCGATTAAGATCTTCTTTCTCGAGCCAACTTTATCGATTTTTGCTAAAAATGGCCGTTTTCGCCGGAAATCGATTAAAGTTCTAAGCTGTTGATCCTAGGTACTCGACTGTAGGTTCTAAACATAGTTGTCACAGTTGTCTTAATTAGCACACTTGCCCGCCGCACATTGATTATTTAAACGTTTAGATTATAGATACTACTTCGCTGCAAGCGAAGTGTATTGCTACTATAAATTTACAAAAATGTGTGTCTTAAGGGACAAAGTAATTTTACATGCCGGGATTCGAACCCTGTCTGTTTATCCACTGGGTTACAACCTTGTTTATAAGGTATAAAAAAGTATGATTGTGACTGATTAGAAACTATGGTGTTAGATAAAGACCGATCTATAGATTAATAACAGTAAAACACTAGATCTAGTTTTAACAGACTATACAAAAACTAGGTAAAAGGGCCATTGTCTCGTGATCCTATTCCATAACTTCCGACCGATGTCACTTTAGATAAGACGCGTCGCACATAACCTACACGCCATGAGTAATTATTTGTCCCTATAGCGTGCATCCTCGCGTGAAGCGACCGCGGTTGCTTTTAACGCCGGCGAGGTTAGAGAAAATGGGCCTTGTCCACTAATAGGCAGAAATACGTCAATGTGCCCATAAATCATTGCCCGGGAGGGTTGCCCCCCGCTGTCGGAGGCAAGAGGTGGCCTCCTACCCCCGCGTGTCAACAATATATTCTGTGTCATTATTTAAGGGTAATACGGGCGGAAGTTCGTCGGGTGGGTGGAAATGTGGGATCACTAAAATGCCCGGCAATAATTCGACCTATACGTTAAATTTTATCACGTACGCGTTTCTGAGCGTCGTCAGAGTTCGGTTCTTCTTCTTCAGGCTATATTATGTAGTCCACTGCTGGACATAGCCCTCCTCTAATGAGCGCCCTGTCTTCAGCTTGCCGTATCCATAATCTGCCTGAAGTTTTTCGCAGATCGTCATCTCACCTGGTCTGAGGGCGTCCTACACTACGTTTGCCGAGTCGCGGTCTCCACTCAAGAACACGCTTACTCCAACGGTTGTCGGTTCTTCACAAGATATGGCCAGCCCACTGCCAGAGTTCGGTTCGGGTCTGCCAATTATGCTGAGCGAAATGTCTTTTGGGCCGTTACAATTATGGAAAGATGGGCCCTAAGTAACTACGTAATAGAATGTGATACCGCTGAATTGTAGGCAGTTAAATCCATAGGCGACCCTTATCTTGCGGCTCATTGGACTATCCGGAAGGGTGCATTTTCATTGTGAATGTTTGCTGACGATAACCGCTGAATACGGCTCTATTGCGGGTCTATTGCACATGAAGACTAACGGGCTTATATTTATAAAAACACAATTCCGTAAAACACTTCAAAAACGCTGACTAAAATAGTCTGTGGTAGAGATTTTACAAGGAAAAGACGTAACCACAAATTAAATAGAACGCCTCTAGGATGTTTTGGTGCAATAGTGTTTTATAAACAAGGCCGTTAGTTTGTTTCTGACCGGCAAAATTTCGCGATGGCATCTTTTTAAGATGCCATCGCGAAATATGATCACGATGTATCTTGACGTGAAATAATCTATGTCTTTCGCGTTAGTAATTATATATGTCAGTACATTGACAAGATAAAAGTATCTTACTACAATAGTAACATCCCCACAACATGATCACAGTCCTAATTTGAGATTCATTCATCATCAAACCATTATGTTCCCACCGAGGGGCACGGCTCTCTTCCCTGAGGAAGATATAGGCCATACACTACCATGGGGCCAAGTCCGGATAATTTGAGATACCTTGCTTTATTTTGAATGATCAAGGAAATGACAAACAGGGAAAAACATCAAGCCTGAGCGCATCTACAGAGGTCAAAGCATGGACCCCAGCAGAAATTGAACCTATGACCCCTATATTGGAACAAACAAGCGTATCACCGTTTGACCATCGAGCCAATGAACTTCTCACCTTCGACATTGATATACGGCGGCATCAGCACCGCGCTGTAACTCGTGTTCACCGCTATATGGTCGAAGTGCCGACTGGGCGCCAGAACCAGTCGCCTGGCCCTAGCTGCCAGCGTCCCGTCATCAGAGTGGACGTTCAGCCATCGGGCATCGAAGTAGGAGCCCGGCGAGCCGTCGGCGCTGCCGCTACTTGCCGATAGGGCGGCCGCCTCCGCGGAGTCCATTATTCGCTGGAACAAGGAAAAATATACATAAATATACTTCACACCACACTATCGCTTCTAGCGATTCTGGTAATGCAAATGTAGTGCAATGACAATTGTATGAATGTATCGATTTCATTTCATTAGCGCTTCAAATCTGCGCTCACGCAAGTATTCATTGTGTGTACGAAGGAAAACATCGTGAGGAAACCCGCGGCTTGGTTGGCTCCGCACGTATTGACTAGTCTTTCCTGTGGACTAGGCCGACTAAGCTGTCAGGATGGTATAGGTGCTGGGCAAGCCTACACCATCTATAAAAAAAAACATGTCCCAGGCACTACAGCGTCGGAGTGGTCCCTTCACCCATCTAGTGTGAGTGAGGATACCACTGGACGCTGTATAAATAATCTCATTTCGTAGATGCAAAAAGGCCAATCATCATCACCCTAAAGCAACATTCGGGGTACCTACATCTCGTGCTGATTTAATGCTTTGTTTATAGCATTCACTCATTTAAATGTTTGAAAAATTGTTATTTTTTTATTTATTTATTCTTTTTAAAATTGTTCCTCTAGACGAGTAGAATAAGGATATAATCACTTTATATAACTGTCTATTATATCGATATATATGAATATTAATACATGCGTATGTATTTATCAATATAACAAATAACACGTTACATGATATAAGGCCCCACAAAACCAATTACTTGGTTTGACTGTGGGAGCAGTCTCGTTTACAATAGTTTTGCCAGAGATTTTTCAAAGGCTTTTTACGTAAGATTTGCACTAGCATTTTTTGATAATAAGAATAACTAACTTAGCTAAATTCTTGAAATTATTATAATTTTCTTTTTGAGAATAACTACCAGTTCCAACGACTAGAGGACTCGGGTGCTCCTGGGAGGAAATATTTCAATCATGTAACGATTTTTTGGACCCATGCTCGTGACCCTAACGCAAAAAACCTATAGAGGACGCCAAAACGCCGAGCATTAACGCCAAAAATGACCGTTTCCCCATAGGATTTGCCGTGGATTGTTAGTTGTTTGGTCGTAGGTCCTAAAAATCACTAAAAAGGATCCAAAAAATTTGTATTTTTTTCGACTGGTGGTGTTTCTCTAGTGTTCGTCATCGTGAGAAAACCTGAGTGTCTGAGGTTTTTACGTGGCTCTCAACGCTTAAAATTTCCAATCCGCGGTGGGCACCCGTGGTAATTAAGCCCATCAAGGCCTGTCTCTGCACTGGAGAGTATCCAGGCTACATAAAAAAATCTATAGGGCTGTACCCGTTGACCTAGGTTATGAAAATGTACTAACACATTTTTTTTTAATTTGGTACCTACTATCTTCTATTGAGGTGTATAATAAAATTATGTTAAAAATATTTTCAAAGTTAGGTTTGTACTCTTTTGAATTGTCAAGACGCGTGTCCAGCTTGATCGGCTTAATCAAGAGGGAAGACACTGACAAAGTCGACACAAAACAAACCATAAAGCGTCGGATAAAGGTCACTAGATTGTCATGTATTGATACGGCGGCGTCAAAGTTAATTCGTCTCTGTCATGAGCTGTCTCGTAACGTTTGTCATCCTGCTTAATCGATGGGTTTTACGTCGCGCGGAGACGCGTGAAGCTCCAACTATTTCCCTCTGTTACTCTGCTTTATGCATTATGCAGTGAAGTTTTTGTAGTAGTACCAGTCTTGAAGGTAAACATCGTAAGGAAACCTGAGTATCTGAGGTTTTCTACTCGTACCTCAGCGCCTCAAATCCTCTGAGAGAAGGCCTGTGCCCGGCACTGGGACGTATAAAGGCTACATTAAAAAATGCGTTGGAATAAAGCAGTATATACGAACTCTGTGGCGTAGCGGTACCGCGTCTGCCTACCATGCAAGAGGTCCCGGGTTCAATCCCGGCTGGGGACATAAAAAAAGCCCAGGTCTTGGATGTTTACATGTTTGTGATGTCGTTGTTTCTGGTTCTCACGACACAGGGTATCCTAGTGTGGGGCCAGAAGCAATGTGTGTGCTTGGATGTAAATGTTATGTTATGTTATATATGTACGTAGTAAAGCCGTGTAAATAGATAGATAGATAGAGAACACTTTATTGCACAACCAGAAAAAGAATATAACCATGATTTCTAATATGAATATGATGAATGGCGTCTAAGATGTCTACTTGCTAGACAATATCTGTTCCAAATTTCAAAGCTCTAGCTCAATTGCAAGTGACTTGATGATCCATCGATAGGAGAGTCAATGAGTACCGAAAACTACGTTTTTTACCTCTATATCTTGGAAGTTATAGATACAGAACATTTATTGCACAATCAAAAATGAATTACAACCATATTTTCTTAAATCTAATGTTAGTACAATACTTAGATTTTAGAACTATTGTCAGTACAATATTACTTCAGCCAGATGTCGCTGCCTGTACGTAATACAGAGAATATTGTAAAGAGGTTCGAAATTTCACTGATGCCGGTGAGTTGCCCATTAGCTCAGTTGGAAAGAGCGCTGGCACGGATAGCCAGACGTCGCGGGTTCGAATCCCGGCATGGGTGGAATTGTTAGCCTCTAATAGGTTTTTAAAATTGTCCTTAGCACAGGTTAGTGCATTAAAAATAATATAAAAAACTTTGATCTAAATTTCATGTGCCCAGTTAATATAAATTGTACTGACAATAGTTCTAAAATCTAAGTATTGTACTAACAAAAGATTAGATTTAAAAAAATATGGTTGTAATTCCTTTTTGATTGTGCAATAAATGTTCTGTATCTATAACTTCTTTATTTTTCGTTCTATATCTATAAATAGATTTAGCTTCGAATATAAAAGGGGGTTCAAAAGGGCTTAAATCGGTTCGTGTAAATATATAAGTGTTCCGAGAACTTAGCCTGGCACACTCCGTGCACCGTGATTTGTATTCATCGTAGCAGTAAATTTTTGATAATTTTTGGTGCGTGTAGCGACCCCACCCCATTTGCAACAAAATGCCTGTAAACTGAAGTTTTTAGTTACTAACATGAAACACTCTGTCCGATAAGACTAGCGGCCTTATTTATTAAAACAAAATAACCTGTTACTAAAGTAGTTTGTGGTGGAGAGTTTACATCGTAACCACTGATTAAATAAAAGAGCTGCTAGGAGTGTTTTAGTGGAATGGTGTTTGTATAAATAACACCGTACATCTTTATAGAAACCTGGAAAAATACGAAGCGCTTTCGCATCACCTATATTGGTATTTCCAAGCAGTCAGCTTTCAAAGCCGTCTGGTATTCAAACGTGTTTTGAAAAGAATAAATGTGCAGTTTCTTTGTTAGCTTTTTCTCCACATAATCTATTAAATGTAAAACTATCAGCTTGGACGTTCATTGAGTAAACATTTTGTTTTTATAGTGGATAAAAAAAAATGAGTTTGAGTTCAAAACTAGGTGCTAGAATAAGAATGTAACCTAGTAAAAGTATTTTCGTTTATTGTGTAACGTTCATTAACTCATAGTTTTTGCGCTAAAATCACTAAGTTTTTTGATTGATTAATCTTCGGATGATACCTCAAATTCCTCAGCGCGTGAAATTCTCAATCCGCAGTGAGCACGCGTGCGAATTATGCCCGTACTCTCTCTCTGAGAGAGCCTCTGCCCTGCAGTGGGACGTTTATAGGCTACATAAAAATCTTCAGGTGTACAACAGGTGTTAATACGTGTAATTAAGCTACCACTGGAGTCCAAACTCAGACGCAAAGCTTCCGTCCAGGAAAGAGGTTTGCACAAGCTGTCGGATTCGGCTGTCCAAAAATAACGGTCGCCGGCAAAAAGCCGACGTGAATAAAAGCGCTGACAATCGTCGGCAATTAGCCGAAGTCGAAGCCTCCTGATCGATCGCGCTTGCCTTTGTCCCGGCGAATTAGCGGCCGATGAAAAATGACAAATAATCAGCACTCGGCGCCGTCTTAATGGCGACCCCAGCGATCGTCATTCGAACGGGCTCAGCCCGTCCGTTTACATCCCGTCACTTGCGCTGCGAGTAGAAATCAGAAGTGAATCTTCGTTCTGTGACTTCAGTAATTTATTTCTTAAGTAATACGTTTTTGAATTCATTTATAATGTTTTAAATCCAAAAATACTCAGTTCAATCGTTCGTGCTTTGATAAACCATTGCTGGTTTGTCTCGAATCTATCTTCGAAATAGAATTGTGTTTCCTAAAATTCAGACACTTTATTTTCTTTTTTTATATACAATATTATTTTAGATAGATGACTCTTTATTGCACACCAGTAATTTACTGATATTTAATATTTAATTCTTAATAGTATACAATCGGCGGCTTAATAGTAATTATTAAATAAAAGCTCAGCTTTACGTTTTTTTCAGACAAAACAAACATCCAGAGTAAATTCGTGCTCTAATTATACTAAACTTGTAAGTGCATCTGACAGCACATAGACGTACGCTTAACACGTGCAGCACGTGTGTGCACCGGCAAATTTGACCCAAAAAATGTATTGACCATGTCGGCTGTATTCATAGGACTAAATTAGCTTATACTGTAAATGTGAAAATAGTGCTGTTTCTTATTTTTGGTTGAAAATTACAACTATCATATAATATGTATAGTTTCCTACTATTCTATTCCACAGTCTGCTTATTTGCTATAATACTTCGTTGCTCACTCCACTTGCAGTGAGCGTAGCATAACGCAAGTGTCGTGACTTTGTGAGCGTTGATTTGTGAGTCAAGTGCTTGAGGGTGCTTTGGGTGCTTTGCTTTGGTTAGCTTTTCTCTCTTAACTTATCTAGTGTATAATAAATTTTCACGAAGAGTTTTGTTTTGCTCACAAAGTAGTGCGTTTTACAATATCTTTTTCTAAATACCAAATCTGAACAGCAGAACTTTGAGGATGGTTATGCATACGCCAGTGCCACGGATGAAGGTCTGCCACTTAATCCTACTACGAAAAAAATGGAATTTTTAAGTGATATTCAGAACTACTAGATGGTTATATTCTTTTTAATGCACTAACCCGTGCTAAGGACAATTTTAAAAACCTAGTTAGAGGCTAAACAGAGAGTATTGTAAAGAGGTTCGAAATTTCACTGATGCCGGTGAGTCGCCCATTAGCTCAGTTGGAAGAGCGCTGGCACGAATAGCCAGAGGTCGCGGGTTCGAATCCTGGCATGGGTGGAATTTTTAGCCTCTAAATAAGGGTTTAAGATTGCTATAGATGGCACTATTTGAATTTTCTCCTCTTTCACTTGACATCCCACTCAAAATAATGAAGAAATTATATTCAGGGACCTCTATATTTTGGGTCTAACATCAGTTATATTGATTGTGTTTCTTTAAAATGTAGCCCATTCACCCGGTCCATAACAAAGAATCGATTGGCACCTCATTCATCGAAATAGCATTAATGTTTAGGCCCTACTGCGGAACATCCTTAAAAACAACCATATCTACATACAGCTACAGTCATAACCGTTCCTTTTGACTTATCCGTAGTTGTCCCGTCGTCTCACTTCCTATTTTTTTGACCATTCCTATTAGCGTATTTGGCAATTGATGCATGGGTAACCATGCATCACCGGGTTATCTGAAGAATCTTGAACTGATTTTGAAAAATGTGCAATGTTCACGCACACTTTCGCATAGACAAGCAGACGATCTGGCAGCAAAGCATGCTCCAGGTTTGCAGCGAATATCTACTGCGTAATTTCAAACCGAACACCGACACAGAAATCTGAAAAAGATGGCGGTTCAAATCGAAGAAAAGAAAGGCAAGCTCAAGGCATCAGAAAAAAGAAGCGAAGTGACTCATTCCATTTTAAACGATCCTTCTTTTATGACCATAAAATAATCATAGTTTATTCCACAAATTTAAGTATGCGCTGGTAATATGAAGGCTCAAAAATAAATGTATTATAAATCGTCTGCAAACACGCTAATGGAAATGAAGTGAAGCGCTAGGATTCAAAGAATTTTAACCTATTTATTAACTAAAGTTTGGGCTGTAGCGTATCGCGTGCGGCACAGGAGCGAGTATCAAACAAACAACAGTTAGGGTGTAATCCCCGATCATAACCACAGCTTCGAAGCCAGCCTGCAACACTTCGTATGCACGCTCGGATCAGCGCATTAGCTCACATGTAATGGATTACTGCTATAGAGCCAACACCGATTGACAACGGTAATACTGTTGTCTAGCTATCGTTGAATTCATTGTTGATTTGTGGTTTGGAGATGACTTACTCTGCTGGCTTAAACTCCCGGGGGTTATGTCTGTGCTTGCCGCCGATATAACATTGTTTTGTTTGGAGCTGTGCAACTTTTTTATCCAGTCGTTGTAAGCGTTGCGGATGGTAATATTACCTGAAATACTTGACTTTTCTCCTTATTGTGCAGTTATTTTTTTATCCTCGATATCAACCCTTTATATGCCCCCACTTTTGGGGCACGGGTCTTTTCCTGTATGGTAGGCAGGTTAGGCCACACTCCACTACTGGGGCGAAGTCCGGGTTGGTGGAGGATCGTAATATAATCATAGTCTATTTATAGAATCTTGAATCATATGAATCATAGAATCTTGAAGAAGAAAATTTCAATTTTGAAGTTAGAAAACCTCAAAATTTTAATTTGATGCCAAAACTAGATCTTTTCTTGCTAGTTCATGAACTTTGTTTATATAATTGGCAGCGTGTTATCTAAAGGAGTATCCCAGGTTACTTCATTTATGGGAATAGTTTTTGACTAAAAGGTTTATTTTACTGGTAGAATCTCGTTTACTTAAATTGAACGTCTATGGATAAACAGACTATACGACGTCTGCCTGTTTGTCTGACCCATGAAAGGCAGTATCTCCTAAACAAAATAGTAAAATTTTTCACACAACGTGTGTCGGATTTATTAGGAACCTAAGAACAATTATTACGGAACCTAAAAAAAATATTATATTTTTTATTACTATTATTATTATTATTTTTCTCTATTAAATTTTATTTTATTAGGATAAAAAATTGCTTCCGTGCTTCGCAAAGCACGCTAAGCCGTTGGTGCCGGCTGTCATGTAATGGCAGTCGTTAAGCCATGTCAGAGGCCTTATGGGCGGCTTGATAACTACTGACAGTAAGGCTCACCACTGTCTTACAATTCTCCAACTACCCAGACTTGGCCCCCGTGGTGGAGTCTGGCCTATCCTTCCAGCGATGCAGGAAGAGACCCTGCCCCAGCAGTGGAGACATACAAAATGTTGATATCATCGTCATTGTACAAATCAAAGGATGGCGCAGCTGTGGGCTATGTTCGATATGCCTAATAGCCATTGATCTAACACCGGGCTCAACCCAGCGATCTCGAGATTCCCAAGTAGCGGCCCGATCGTAAGGAGCAGTAGCGTCGTAGTGGGACCGAAGTAATTAAAACTTCCGCCACCGAGGGTCAGGCGGCTCTCGTAGATCACTGGCTAGGAGGGGAGGGGTTCCCAACCTGTGCGTCGCGGCGGCAGACAGACATAGACAACGCGAGGAGTGTTATTTTTTTGAAAAACAAGCGTGCACATTTTTTTCTACCTACTAGGTATAAAGTAGAGGAAGTTTCCTTTTTTTTATTTAAATTTTAGATTCCGAACACGAAACCAGTCGAGTGCGAAAGTACTTATGTTGGGCATACAAAGTAAGAGTGGTAGCTTTGTCTGGCTAGATTTACGTCTGTGTTTGCTGCAGTATCCTAGGGAACTACTGAGGCAATTGAGTTGTTTTAGAAATGGTAATCCTATATGTATATCTATAGCTGCATATACATTATCGTTTAAATGGAAGTAAGCTAAAAAATATAAGATAAGATGAAGAAAAAAGTGTAAATAAAATACATTTTTTAATACAGTTGCTCAAAAAGTGCCGTATTGCAGGGACGTATATAGCGTTCGGGATGTGGGCTATTACATACTCGTGCTTTTTTTTACCTTACCCGAACTCGTGCGTTCGCGAAAAAATAATTTTTATTTTTCTGTCAAAATAATGTCTATTAAAAAGAAAAACTAACCATGAAGTTTTTACTAAAAAAAATCATAGAAGTTTTTATGATTCATGCAAATACGTATATTTCTAAAAAGCAGCTACAATTTTTTTTCAATATCAGATTTAATGATTTGATTGAATGTGTTAGGTTAGGTTTCATTTCATTTCATCTCATTAAGTTTCATTTTCATTTCATATTAATAAAAAAAATCTACTGAAGACTTGGCTGCATGGGCATAGTACCCTTTGCCTACCAGAATGGGAGAAGAAAAAAAATTTACGGTACGGAACCTCCGTCTATGCATTAGGTCGGCGCATCTACCCGGATTTGAGTCCAGTATTTTCGGGATAGATTAAAGCCAGGAACTCTTGAGTTCGGATCTGCCACCAGATCCCTGTTGGGCACCTCGGAGTTTACCCACCTCTCCGTCCCATCCCATCTTTCCGACAGGGTCTTTTCTTGTTGTATTGCTGCGGATGCAATCAGTGCAAATCAGTGCCTGCGTGACTTGAGACGGAGTTCGCTTCTTGTAGTTTCCAGATCTCTATGGAGTAGAAGCTGCGGCATATGACTGATTTTGTCGTACTCCTTTCTGACAGAACTCCCTGCGAAGGTCCGGAGGCAGAACATTGCACTGAACCGATATGGTGAGGGTTGGTTGCACTGTACCAGATACAATCCTTATAGCAGAGTTAAGCTCTGCATCAATCAGTTTGGGATGGTGGCTGCCTGCCTAGGCTGGCGCGCAATATTCAGCTGTACTGAAAGCCAGAGCCAGCGTTGGTGTGCGCAGAGTGTTCGCTTTGCATCCCCAAGTGGTTGCTGTCAGCTTTTGGATGAGGTTGCATCTGGCAGAGATGTTCTTCCTGACCTTCTCAAAGTGGGCTTTGTCCAGCCGGACTCCCAGGTAGACTGGGTTTGGATCGTGTTTCACGGGCTCGTCGAAGAAATATAGGCTTTTAAATAAGTCTTAAATAAAACATTTTGTATTTTTTGCATTATGCCCTGTAGTTGGATCTGTTTTTGGGCTGGTTAGTTGATCTTGAACTTTGCTGTACAAGGTGATCGTAAGAATGAACTAGGGTATATTTGCACTAGTCCTTTTAGTTGTTCTGCATTTTGCTGTTAGCTACTCCTTGCGAAGTCTGGTAAACACGGCGCTCCATAATTCCGTTTCGGCAACAGTTTCATTAAGTGCGAAGAGTTGTGGGCATCGTTTTTTCCGTCGCCAGAGGCGGTTCGCGCCAACACTCGATTGGGCCGATCCCGGCAGCTTCAAAAGCTAAAACTCTCAAAAAATATGCATACTGCGCGGTGATATCCCTATTCGCCGGATGACTACAAATTTCTCTGTATAACTTTTGGAAATTTTTACGGTGAATAAGTTTTAAATAAGTCACTAAATTAATGTACTACTTTTTCGAAGTAGAAGGCTATAAGTATTCAGTTTTATTTTAATAGGAAAAATAACTGTAAATGTGACTTACGCAGAATATCACATTTACACATTTGCAACACTTACATATTTGTCGTTTTAACAACCGATTACGAAGAATTCATGGTATAAAAAAATCCTATGAAACCAGTTACGAAACCAGTCTGTCAAGTTGGAGACAGAATTACGTATGAAGCAAAAAAACGCTTTGTTCGAGACTGGTATCGTACAAAGAAAAGTTTTACCTCATACGTAATCAGTTATGAAAGGTCAGTTACGACTGCGAGGGCGGCCGAAGAGAAATAAATAATAGACGAAAGTATAAGCCGTCTAATACATAACAAGTACATAGAAACAGAAAACCAGTTTTCATATTAATCGTCTCACTGATTACTTTTTCACTAAAACTTTCAGTAAACCCTCTCAACACAATAAATAAGTAATAAACACGGATATCAAAAAAAGACGGATGCCATCTCGCATTGAAAGGGTGTGAAGCACCCCTAGTCCGACACTTTCGTGTGCATACACGAGCTAACTCACACAGAAACACCAAGTCGATCACTCTGCCGCCATTACTCTCCAGGCAGCAGTGCCAGTAAGTCTTGTTTGACACAAAAGAAAATTTTAAGAAATGTCGTCTTGTGTGGTACGGTGGTGTAAACACTTCTCGAAAAAATGCAATAAGTCTCATGGGAGCACCTACCATGCGTAAGTAATGTTTTAAGTTACTGATTCGTGATATTTTTCCTTATTAGGTTTTGTTTACTTTTCTTTATTTACTTACAAATTGGGATGTCAAATACCGCATTGATACCAGTTTTTTTTCGGGAAAAATTCCCGAATAGTGGAGAAATATGTATTTTGTAGACTTTTAGTCCGGATTTACTTACGGGTGTTGTTATATCGGAAAAGTCCGGAAAAATATGTATTTGTTGCATTTATTAGTGTTTTTATATGGAGTTATGGAAATACGCAACCGTAACCCTTATAAAATAACATATCTTTATTATCTTTAAATATCTAATTGTATGAAATTTGCCGCCTCATTTCTGTACAAGCCGTGCTGTGTGTGGACATCTAACAACGTTGTGCATGAGCCGTCTATTTCTTTTTATAGTGCCAATGGCTATACCACAAACATAAAAAACAAGAGATAACCTACAATAATTATTGACAGCTGACATCCAGCTGATATTAGTTAAGTTGTAATTAGTTTATCTTTCTAATTCTTGTTTCTTATTCGTTTTTATCAATGTTTTAAAAATTTAAGAAAAAATAAGAGGCAGTTTTTATAGGTATCTGCTACAAAAACACTAAATTTGTCGATTCCAAAATTCCCAAATTTTTTTTATACAAATTTCACTCCATATTAGCACCTTAAAATAAGTAAATATAGTTACACCCGATTTGATTTTATAGTAACAAACTAAAAGAAAGTGCTATCAATGCTAGCTAACATCTCAACTTTATGCAAATATGCATCCGATTATCCGATCTCTAGTCATAACCAATCCCTCAATCGAGGCCCCACTTCCTTCATAAAAGCCTTTTAAGTCACTCAGTAATGTATGATAAAAGTGAACCCTTCACTAGATTAGGTGAGTTTACTTTTCTGATAACATGATTTAAGGCGTTTTGGAGCAAATCATAACTTTTTTAAGGAACGTTTTTATCTAAAAGTGAACATGAGAAATCTTAACAACTTACAGTCTTACTTACAGTCTAGAACATATGATCAATAGATTAGAATTTTAATGGATTTCCGTTAAACCGGCTGTTTTTGGCGGAAAGTGATTGAAGTCCTTGGTTGTTGATTGAACTTTCTAGACTGTATGTTTAAAAAATAGTTGTCACAGTTGTTAAGATTTTTCATGTTCACTTTTAAAATAAAACGTATTATAACACAACTTATTACTTTTTTCCATTGGTGACGCTAGTTAGCACCGTGAAGCACCTTGATTCTCTTGATTTGAAAAAGTGGGCAAAGTGATATTAGTCTGGCAACACCGATGGCACGCACACATAAAGAGACGGCGGCCATTTGTCTGCTTCACTCGTGATTATAGAAGGTTCCATCCGTCTTTTTTTGACATCCGTGGTAATAAATAAAAACTTTATCATAGTCTGTAATTTATAATCTGTGCCTATATTATGTAAACATAAATAAACAAAATAAAAGAAAAATTCAAACTGGGAGTAATCAGACGCGCTACCGTTAGATCACCAAGGTAGTCAGAGTGCTTAGTGCGAGTTTTTTAACTACTCGATCGCGTTAACGTAAACTCATATTTCTTTGGCATCGAGGAAGCGCCACCTAGCGACAAGTATGGAAATTAAATTTGTTGAGTGCGAGTTGTAATGGTTTACGTTGAGAAGTGAACACGTTTACCAGCCAAAACACGAATAAACGCGAGTGCGAATTGTAATGTGACAGCGTTTTGCCAGTTCGAACGGTTAACTTACTCATACTCACTACTCAATGCTCGATTAACGCGGTAGTAAAGTTATTCGATTGGATCTGTCAAACTCGCACTAAGCACTCAGTCAGTCATTTATTCATCTTCCAGACACTATAGGCTTAATTACCACGCGTGCCCACCGCGTATTTGCAACTTCAAGCGCTGAGGTATATGAACACCTGAGATACTCAAGTTTCTGTATACTCAGGTTTCCTCATGGCGTTTTCCTTCAAAGTTAGCGGTTGTATTGCTACTACAACTTTTCAAATGTGTGTAACTTAAAAAAACTAAGTCAAGTGTCAAGATTTGTATTCACGACCTCCCGAATTTGACGCCGCTGCGCTACCACTGCTTTCCACGCTGTCCGCTGTTCACAGAGCTATCCACGAATAAATTGTACAACTGAAAACCCTGTCAATTAACTATGGTTTATCCTTTATCTATTCACTTATCCAGTTACTAGGCGCAAGTCGCTCAAATTCAGGTGTTGATGTGTAGAGATCTGTTTTTGGACCAAGAAGGAGTAGGCCGGTCGATTTTTCAACTTTATTGTGTAGCCAAGTTCCCAGGCCTGGAGCAGCGCGCGTCCTCAACTTCGCAACTACTAGGGCCGTGTACGGGCTGCGCAGTTGTGAAATTTCAGTTCCTGCAACTCGTTGGAAGAGTTGAAATTGGCTGGTAATTTCAATTGGATTTATTTGTATGTTCTCGTTACAAGGTCCGGTGCCTGGTGGATGCATGGTGATTGATGCAGCTTAGGCTGCTTGGCCAAAACGCAGCGAAAAGCATTGAACTAGGGCGTGATGCGGGTTTTTATACTTTGTAGAAATTTGAAGGAGCAATTTTCTTACGAACGTAGTTTGGTTTTATATTTATAAACAAAGTGTGGGGTCGCAAAAACTTGTGCTATAGTTAGAGGTCTCAAATCGAGGTTTGATCGTGCGATCAAAAATTGGAAATAAACTAAATTGTTACCAACAGGTTCTATTAAAAGTCTTATTTCGCTTTAATTTACTTTTTATTCTCAGTTGTAAGCACTATAAAACTGCGATTTGTGTCTTCTAAATATAATGACAAAGTTTTATTGCGATCCAGGATGCCGTTGTGAATAAAAATCTAACTACTTTTGTATTTGTATTGCTCTTTCCCCCATAATTATGCTATCGGGCCGTGGGAAGATATTTTGAACTTCAAATTGATCAATATTTTTTTGGTTTGGACTTTAGTGCAATAAAATTCGATAAGATACGATATCAAGTCTTGAATGTCCCCACTGCTGGGGCAAGGGTCTCTTCCTTAGGAAGGTTAGGCCATACTCCGGTGAACAAGTCCGAGTGAACTTCGAACCAATGAAAAAATCAGATACTAAACAGAAAGATAAAACTCCCCAGACATCAAAGTAGCTGCTTACGAAATACGCTAGTGTATTTCTCATTATATTTTAAAGGACATAAAACATTATGCCATTTCTTTGAGCGTAATGAGGCGATGCGTTTCATAAAACAGGCTTAGCGGACAAATTGCAAAGATTACTCTCGCACGCGCAATATCCGTGAGAATTTATTGCCGGTTCCCGTGACACTTCTGGCGAGGGCAATGACTGCCCACTTGGTGAAACAATGGTGGTGACATGTCGACATTTGTCTATATATTCATCATGAATAGAGCCCATCTGCTCGGTTTACTGCTCGCCGAAGAATTTAGTAATGTCATTGACGCATCGGATTGCTGGTATACCTACCAATAATAAGTGTCGACATAAGGTCTCATTTTTGGACTACGGTGTGGTGTAGCGCTGGCTGCACGGCTATGGAATTAGATAGTGAGACGGTGTGACTCTATTGCTGAAAAAAAATATTGCCTCCAAATGTAGTTTCCTAAAATACTTATCTATCTACAACGTTACTCTGTTAGACCTCAAATTATTTATATTCATTCTTTTTCTAATAAGTAATGTTTATTCACAAGAGGCACTTAGCCTAATCATTATTATTTCTTATTATAAAAATAAATTGCTGTTGGTTAATCTCGCTAAAACTCGAGACTGCCTGGATCGATTTGGCTCTTTTTTTTAATTAGGCAGGGCACATGCCGTCTCTCGGAAAGAGAGAGTATGGGCTTAATTGCCACGCGTGCCTACCGTGGATGGGCAATATGAAGCGCTGACACTCTGGTTTCCTCGCTATGTTTTCCTTCACCGTAACTTTACAAATGTACGTAACTTAAAAAAAAACGTGTTCACGATCAGTTCATGCCGGGATTCAAACCCATCGCTTATTAAAATAGCCAAACCGATTTGGAAATTATTTTTAAATATTTGTGGTCTTGCAAGGAAAGTTTAGGATTTAGGTGAGAACAAAAAAGATAGATGTAGTGATACGCAGTTCGCCGAGAGTTTAAAACAAAGTACAAGGAAATTGTGGCGGACTTAATTTTGTAAGCATTAGCCAGTCGAGTTGTTCGTAGCATGCGTCGAGGCATGTAAACACCCTAGACCTTTGGGTTTCCTCAATGTTTTCCGCAAGTTACAGAAAGTGGTTTTTCTATTCGTGTCTATGCAACGAATAACTGGTAGTTTCCTGGTTAGAAGGCGAATAAACTGAATAGTGTTATTTCTACAATTCTAGTGTGTTTGTAAACTATTCTTGTGTGTAATGTGTAATTTTAGAATTAGAATATTAGACCAAGCCCTCGGAATTTCAATGTCGAAAGTTAACAGGTCAATTCAAATCAATCCTTATCGCCATAAATTACAGTAAGTTCAGATGTTATTAGAGTTAATATTGCAATTTTACCTATAACGGCACAGCAAATACGTACTAAGCGTCGAATTTTGCTTGTAAAATTTCAATTAAACATGCACGTGAAGGTGATTAAAACATTTAAAATTGATAGGTGCAACAAGACAGACCCTGATCGTGGTCTACCCCTCTGGAATACGGACACGAGGTTAGGTAAATGCATATATAAAAAAAACCTTTCTGTAAAATCTGTAGCACCTAATACAGCCGTCAGTTGCAGAGACTAAATGATAAATATTGAGTTTTTCATGAAATAGTTTAAAGTTTATTGTTGGGTCAAATACGAGGTTGACCTCGCTGCATTCAAAGCGCATTGCATCTGATATGTGGTGAGCTGAAAAGCTTAATAGCCACCTCTAGTTTTTGTGCTGCCAAAATATTGTATACACGTAAATTTGCTACCATTTAGTTTTTGGCAGTAAATTTACGTGTAAACAATATTTCAGCACGTAACTTTTTTATTTTACTGCATCCTTATCCTTTCACACTGAGAGGTAATATTATATTAATAACTTAGTAACTTAAAGTCACGTTTGTATCCAGGGGATTGGTAGGAAAATACCAGGGTCTGCCACTTGCCACGATCCTGACAGATCTCTTTCGCTTCATAAATATTCATTAGTATCATTAGTCATTGCATAAAGAGCGCTACGTATTGCTACGTACAATGGTCCAACTATGAGGCTAAGTGCAGAAATCTCAGGTGTAACTAACTAGACGTTGCAAGCACGCTGGTTTCGTGTTCTTTCGGTTTCAGTATCTGTTACGAATTGTTTACAAACTCTGAATTGAAAAACACGTGAGGGTGTTTGTATATAATTTGAGGAGACCAGACCAGAGACCAGGGTTTGCCACTTGCCAAGATTCCAACAAACCTCTTCTGCTTCTACAATCGTAGGCTTCTGGTGTTTTGAACCGGCTCTTCGCTAACCTTTTTTACCCGAATGCGCCAGAAGGTGGGTTATTTACACCACTGCACCAGAAGGATTATGTTTTTCGAGTGTATGTATATTTCTTTGTTAGTCTCTGTACCATAAACAGTTTGATAGATTTTACTTTCAAAGGTTTCTTTCGATTCGTTTTAACTGTAAGAGTGACACTCGGTATATGAAAATATTAAAACAATTTACTTATATTAATATTTTAAAAACCTATTTAGAGGCTAAAAATTCCACCCATGCCGAGACTCGAACCCGTACTCTAATACAGATAGTGTGGTAAAGAGGTTTGAAAATTTCACTGATGCCGGTGAGTCGCCCATTAGCACAGTTAGGAGAGCGCTGGTACGGTTAGCCAAATGCGTGGTATTTTTAGCCTCTAAATAAGTTTTTAAAATTGTCCTTAGCACGGGTTCTTCTTCTTCTTCTTCAGGCTATATTAGTCCACTGCTGGACATAGCCTTCCCCAAATGAGTGCAAGGATGTGCCATCATTAGCACGGGTTAGTGCATTAAAAATAATATAATCACGTCTAAACGGGTAGAGCGATTTTAATAAATTTTGGTATAGAGTTAGCTGATACCCTGGATTAACACATAGGTTACGTTTTACTGCGGAAAAATATCTTCGGGTTAGTGCATTAAAAAGAATATAATTATATTTACATTGTTTAATAAATCGGGTGTCTTTGTTTTTTTAAACAATTCACAGTTGTTCAACATATTTTCCTTTATGTTCCCTCTATAACCCAATCAACGCAACATTCCTGTTTAAATTCTAGTTACTTCGTGTTCTTTTGAGCCACAACCTTACTTAATCACTATCTTGATTGTTATTACGTAATTTATTTCCGGATTCACTTACCTACTTGCTTCTTTGTCGACAGAGCAAATTAAGCTCTGTGAATCAGAGCGAAACCTGTTTCAAACAAAATATCAAGTCAGTGCACCCGGAACTAAGATAAGAAAGAAGCCGTATTCACTTATTTGTTTTTTTATTCGAAAAATCCGACCACTTTTCGCTTTGACGACCATCTTTCGCCTATGATTTGCAGAGCCTAATCATGATTAACCTTTGCGAATCGGAGCGAAACTTTGTTCCGACAAAAAATCAAGTGAATCCGGAACTAAGTTAATATACTCGTAGTGTAGCTTGCCAAAGTTTTAGTTCAAAAAACGATGGTTGTTACTCTACTCCGTACCCGTAAACGTCTGGGTATTCGGATGAGAAATAGTAGGTACATACCACAACTTCGCTTCGTCACGCATTATTCTAACAAACCACAACAATGATGGAGTGATCTAACCCAACATTATCGAGTTGACTAATAGAAGCCAAAATTCAGGGCACACCTAAGTCAATAGGATTAACCCTTAGGGCGGCCGCACACGACGCGACGGTACGTAACGCAATCAGCGAGCACGTGGTGCGCGGTTTGCTGCCCGCCTAATCCAATTGCCGCGCGTCAACTTGTCGAGGCCAAATTTGAACCAAACGAACATAGTCGATGTCAGTTTAATTTTGGTTGTATTTACTGTCCATTTTGGCATGAACACGTGCGGTGATTACGTAAAGATGGCGCTTCGCTAAGTAATTTTGGTTTCAGCCCTCCTAGTCCGTAACTGTACACTGTATTGGATGACTTTATGACTTTGGCGAAGAGTAAAACTATTTATTTATTATTGTATTATGTTTAGTGCTCGCGTTAACCTTAGCGCGAGCACTAAACATAATAAAAACTGTATTTGCACGGATATATTTACTCGTTTAATTTTACAATTTTCCGACGTTTTGGCACTTTTGCAAGTGCCGTGGTCCCGGAAGACTTAGGTGACAGGCGTTTTTTTGAAAGCATTAACTGTTAGTTTACTACCTTCGGCAAAAATTACAAAATAAAATTATGAACTTTTTAAAACAGGCAAACCTATTATTTTATATATTCTATTTTCTTTATTATTTACAGAATTCCTGTAACTTAACAGTAAACACTAAATCGTTACAGAACCAAAGACAACCACTCACAACGATCTCTCTAACATTATCCTACACTGTAAGTATATGTGAGTATTTCATAGATAAGTTAAATCAGATGAGTTTATACAGCGGAGAAGTGATAGTAGCGCCTCTGATTTTCTTTTTGTGATAAAGCCTTGCATTGTAGCTACAAAAACGGCCGACAAAAATTAAAAATATAAGTAATCTATAAAGAACTCACTGAAAGGCATATGCTTTCTCTCAGAGAGCGAGAGAGAGGGTGAGATAGAGGGGAAGGGAGACAGAGGTATGTGTTCGATAACCTCGCGTACCTGCATCGTATAGTCAATTTCATGCGTTGGAAAGTACTTTAAAAGGTAGCAAATTCACCTGAATTCGAAAACATAATCTAGCTTTTATTAAAGCTAGAGTATTTCGGACTTATAAGGCGTACCAACAAGTACATTCTCCTTTAACCTATCTTACAAGGCGAGATTCTAAGAAGAACGAGACCTGAAAGACCAAAGATGTGGCTACACAACCTACGACAGTGGTTTCAACAGAGTACCAGTTCCTTCTTTGTATTTGCAACCTCGACAAACCAGATAACCGAATCGGTTGATAACCTCCGACAGGAGGCGGCACATAAAGGAGAAGAAGAAGTATTTCTTAATGATTTACGATACTCATACATAGTTATAAATTCTTCTTTTTCTTCTTCAGGCTATATTAGTCCACTGCTAAATAGGGTGGTGGAATTGTACTGCAGGGGGCGCTGCTGCCCACACAACACACGACACAAACCGGGGTGTGTCCCTTAGTCGCCCTTTACGACACTCGCAGGAAGAATTTGGGTTGATGCTATTCTCTAGGCCTACACCACACAGCATAACCACCACACAGTTAGAAATTAAACGGGTATAATCGCGATTATTTATTAGGTAAAACGTAGTTAGATAGGTAGATAGAGAGTACTTTATTGCACAACCAGAAAAAAGAATACAGCCATGATTTTTAAATCTAAGTAATTGGCGGTTCTTATCGTTAAAAGCGACAATAATTACCTTATTTCCCGTATAAGTGATCACGGGTAGACTGAAGTGTGTAACGTCTTACCTAATAAATAATCGCGATTGGACCCGTTTAATATGAAACTTAAAGGAGCCTCTATGTTTACAGCTCTACGCGCCCAGTAGTTCAATAATAATAATATTCAATAAGTAGATATAAGCTAGTCTAAAGGTTGTCGACTCCGCCCTGGCCGCGTCTCGACCTTTCACCCCGCGCCCTTCACTCCGCCACTTGAGGATGAGTTACTCAAATATTTTTATTGAAATCTAGCTATACCCTGCGGTGTTACCCGCGGTTTATCGATTTTCCCATTTCGATAAGATATTTTTCCGCAGTAAAACGTAACCTATGTGTTAATCCAGGGTATCAGCTAACTCTATACCAAAATTTATTAAAATCGCTCTAACCGTTTAGACGTGATTATATTATTTTTAATGCACTAACCCGTGCTAATGATGGCACATCCTTGCGCTCATTTGGGGAGGGCTATGTCCAGCATTGGACTAATATAGCCTGAAGAAGAAGAAGAAGAAGAAGAACCCGTGCTAAGGACAATTTTAAACACCTATTTAGAGGCTAAAAATTCCACCCACGCCGGGACTCGAACCCGCGACCTCTGGCTAACCGTGGCAGACGTGAGGAAGTAACAAACATACACACTCGCAAACTATCGCCTTGATAATATTAATAAGTGTGATGTGATGGGATGACTAGCAGTTCCCGCGATTACGTTCGCGTGGTAAATAGATTAGTCCACATATGGCCACCTTAAAGATCCGTTCTAAATTAGTTAAAGATTTTTTGAAATCGAATGCGCAGTGTCAGAGATTACTCCCTACATACGAGAGGTGGTAGTGGAGCGGTGGAACGTTGGTTTATTATACGGGAGTTCGTGGGTTCGAATCCCGGCATGAACTTTGTTTTCTTAGTTATGCACGAGTGTGTGTATGTGAGGAAACTCAAGTGTCTGAAGTGTTAAAAATACCTCAGCGCTTGCTACGTACAATGGCCCAACAGGAGTTTAAGTGTAAAGTGTGAGGTTGAGTTAAAGTTTACCAAAGTTATCGACATAGCTCAGAGAACTAGCGAGCTGAAGTGACCGTGGGCTGGCCATATCTCGACAACCGTATGGGTAAACGTGTTCTTGAGTGGAGACCACGACTCGGCAAACGTAGTGTAGGACGCCCTCTGACCAGGTGGGATGACGATCTGCGAAAAACTGCCGGCAGATGCTGGATGCGGCAAGCTGAAGACAGGGCGCTCATTAGGGGAGGGCTATGTCTAGCAGTGGACTACATAATATAGCCTGAAGAAGAAGAAGAAGAGGTTAAGTGGTTGAAAGTGGAAATTATGGTTGTATTCTTTTTTCTGGCTATGCATTAAAGTGTTTTCTATCTCTATCTAAGTCAAGAAAACTCAGGTCTGACTACTACCCCCCTCAATAAAACCTTTCCTCTTTATAATATTGGTGTAGATAAAGCTGCAGATCATTGCACTCATAAAGTTTTAATTAAATACTACAGTATAAATTCTTTCGAATCGAAATGAATTTTTAATTTACGTTTAAATTGCCAACACCTGCCCGAGGGTTCTTAATAAGAAAACTAATTATAATTCACGGACTTCAAATATTTACTTAGTTTCTCTTTATAGACTATTTGGTTAATAGGTAAGACTGTCTGGTTAATATACTCGATGCTGATTTGCAACTAATTTGACGCCATGATAGTCGGTCTAGCGAGTCTGATCCATTAATGCATCGTATTACAATGACAGTTGCATGAACGAGTGGATTTAATTTCATGATAGCTTTATATGAATGCGGGTACACGCATCAAACCTTGTAGGAGTCAATGGACTAAAAACACATTACATGAAATGGCGACCAAAAATTGCAATCTGCAACCGTGTGACGGTGCAAACCTCTTTACACCATTTTTTATAAAAAAAATCTTTTTTTAGATATTTTTTTTAAATAAAGATATCTAAAAAATATTTTTTTTTACCGGTGCCCCCGGGTAATGTGACGGTGCAAACCTCTTTACACCATTTTTATTTCTTTTTCCATCTATCATTTTCAAATATTTAAATTATGTATGTCACTAATTCTTCGATTTCCCTCATTTTTCATCCACTACTACTTTACCCTTTGACTAGATCTGACTTTTTACCTGCTTCTCCGTTTTTACCCGACTGCAGCGAAGCCCAAAAGGAGGGTAATGTGTTTAGTGCGTATGTATGTATGTATGTATGTAAGTATGTCCGATTCTATGTTCCCTCATAACTCCTTAACCAATGGTCAGATTTTGTTAAACAAGGTGCCATTCGATTCGGCATCCCTGCGCGGGTGTCATAGGCTATATAAAATCATAATTATGTGATCAGAACCGTGACGAAAAATAAAATTCGTTAAGAAGCTTCGTTAAAGTACAGCTAGGAGCCACTAGATGGCGCTGTTATATTTAGTTTATTGAATTCGAATACTAATTTTATTGAACTACCCCTAACAGGTGTGAAATATTTAAAACAGAATTTTGCGGATGACGTAGGTTACATAAAATCAGCATTAATAGAGAACCAACGGAACAAAAAATAACATTTACTTCTAAGCAATTAAAGTACCACTTTTAGCCACTTGATGGCGCTGCTATATTTTATTTATTCTAATACGTGTGTATACATAATTTCGGCTTTGGTCTACATGTAAACAAACCATTTATAGAATCGGTACAAATGCGGAAAGAAATAATTCCTATAAAGTGGTTTGATCCTTCTAGATCATTCATTTAATTAAAAAATATAATTTTGTTTAACTACGCCTAACACGTGCAAAGTATTTAAAAGAGAATTTTGCGGGTGTCGTTGATTACATAAAATCAGCATTAATAGAGAACAAACGCAACACAAATAATATTCACTTCTAAGTAATCAAAGTACTGTAGCATTAGTTCCTCTACCCAACCACAGATGGCGCTGTTTGTGTTCTAAATTGCGGTATGGTTTTGTCCGAAGGCCCTACATAATATTAAACAAAATTGGATAGTATTTGAGCTGTGCGCCCTCCTCGGCCTGTGCGCCCTCCTCGGCCTTGGGCGCCCTCCTCGGCCTTGTGCGCCCTACTCGGCCATGTGCGCCCTACTCGGCCATGTGCGCCCTCCTCGGCCATGTGCGCCCTCCTCGGCCTCGAGGGGGGTCGCTCCCGTTGTGGGTTTAGGGGTCCTTAAGACCAAAACCAGTCGCAAGGTGGTGTTTAGTGGGTAGGCGCGCTTCTTGTGAGTCCCACATTGGCAGCACGGCCGGGTCCGTGCTGTTAAGCATGAACATTCACCACCTCCCTCCCCCGTGTCCTCCGGAGGGTGCCCTTTATAGGGTTAAAAAAAAAAACATAGTATTTGAGCACTCAACCAATCACTTCGACCAATACTGACTGTCCACTAATAATTGGCACGACTAGTGACGTAGGTAATATACCTCGCTTTGCGCTGTGGTGCGAGTAGTACAGTTACTAATCCGTAATCCTTAGTAAGTTCATATAGCTTAAATAAATAGATCCCTAAGTACGTGCTGTCATGCTGAAACAACGTTTCTCTTCTTGTCTGCTGAAACCCTGTCCTACAGTACCACTTTTAGCCACTAGATGGCGCTGGCATATATTTATTCTAGTGCATGTATAAATTTACATAATATCAGCTTTGCTCTACATGTAAACAAACCGTCTATAGAAACGGTATAAGTGCTGAAAGAAAAAATGCCTATAAAGTGTTTATTTCTTTCTACGCCATTCGTTTATCTCATTAATTTAAGAAATATCAACCTCATAGGGGGTAATAATACATTACTGCAGAGGCCGAGAAGTAAGGGATTGCTGGACGAGTTTGGGATAGAGGGCCGAGTCATAGACGAGGCCGTCTAGAACGAGTCCTGCAATCCCTGTTCCGGCCGAGGATTGTATAATGCTTTTCTCAAACAATGCGAGGAAGTTTGCCGCCTTTTTTATTTTTTAAATACACTAACATATTTGAGCACCATGTTTAACCGCACAAAAACCAATACCATAGATTGTTTTTTTTTAATCTTGCAAGTATGCTTACATAACTTAGTAGGTGGTTGGCTGTATGTAATTTTTCCTTGGTCAGTTTAATTTTAGTAAATTTAAAAAGTTAGAGCAGCGGACGGTAATGGATTTTCATACTTACTTTACTGGCTTAGGCCAGCAAAGTGAGGCGGGAGCCATGAAAGAGAAACTTTGTGGCTTTATTTCATGGTAATAACACAAACATTTCCGAGCATGTTTGAGAAAAAATAATTAATTTCTTAACACTGATATTAATTTCCTACTGACACTTAGACCAAAACTAACTGAACAAAATATATAAAGTGTAGCATGTAACTCCTTTTCCCCTGTGCGGTCATAGTCAGACAAGCTGGGTTCAAAGAAGAAACAATAAATGATAAAAAAAATATTTGAACGCTCTCACTGGTAACCGAAGACGGATCCTCCGTGACCTCGTATCGTAGGACCCATGAAATATTAAAAAATTCTAGCTCTATTCATCTTAACGAATTTTATCTCGTTTCCTCCGAAAATAACATTATGATTTTGTGTTAGGTTACACTTGTGAGACCAAAGATTGCTTATCTCCACCTAAATATTCAGTAAAATTTTTCAATGCTTTAGGGGGCCACCTCAAGATGAATTTGTTATAGTTTCATTTTAATACCGGTAATATTTTGGCATTCAGAAAACCAAGATTTTGTATGTCTCCACGCCCATGCCACAACTCTAAATAACTACGCCAGGCCGAAGGCCGAGCCCCATCATGCGGGTGCGAGGAAACTTGCCGCGACGATGTTGAAGGCCGAGCTCAATACAGGTCGCGGCACGGCCGAAGGCTGTGAAGCGGGCTAGAGGAATACTCCCACGGTGATTCCAAATGCTGAGCTCTATTTACGCTGATGCCAAATGGAGAGACTATTAGCGCGACAGTTACTTAAAGTTGCTGTTAGGAGGAAACCTGTCGCGCCTTTGTACAGGCAGCGGCTGAAGGCTCAGACCATTTATGTTCCCATTTACAAGTCCTTATTCTAAGTAATTAGCGAGACCGAAGACTGGGCCCAGCAATGCAAGCACGAAGAATTCTACTCTGGATATGTCGAAAGCTGAGCGCCGTTCAGGTCGAAGAGATAATTCGTGACTATTCCAGTCCCCACCTACAATCGTTTACATTAAATAACTAGGTGCAGTGGAGCGTTTTTAGGCTACATAAAAAACAGACAATTTATGTAAGGATAATAAAGAAAAAAATCTGTCGTTTCCTTTGCAAATATTCTAGATAGTTTAACACCATTAGACCATATTCATTATACTAGCTAAAAAATATCGTACGACATAAATTTTTAATGCAGGTAGGTGGTACCTATGACTATATCAAACAAGTATATCAGTAAAAATATTTATGATTTGCCGAGACATGTCCATTGTCGAACAAAAGAAAATAAAGCAATAAACTAAAATTCATTTAGGAAATAAAATAATATAACGATTTAAAGCATGTAAACAGAACAGATGGACCTTAAATTTTATCGTTTTACTGATTCACTAAAAGGTCAAAAATAAAAAAAATATTTAAAAAAATAAAAGAACCCGACTGCAGTGATAAATCAACTGAAAGGGAAAAAATAAGATAATTTTATTTTCAAATGCTAATGTCGAATCAGAAGAGTTCATGCTGCTTTACTTGAGGGACCAAATAATATAACTTTATAAGCATTATTTGCTCAAACTGTTGCATTTATTATTTTATATAAAATGATGCAGTCGGGACCCATTAGAGGACTTTAAACAAACAGTAATTTGCGCTGTGGTGCGAGTAGTACAGTTACTAATCCGTAATCCTTAGTAAGTTCATATAGCTTAAATAAATAGATCCCTAAGTACGTGCTGTCATGCTGAAACAACGTTTCTCTTCTTGTCTGCTGAAACCCTGTCCTACAGTACCACTTTTAGCCACTAGATGGCGCTGGCATATATTTATTCTAGTGCATGTATAAATTTACATAATATCAGCTTTGCTCTACATGTAAACAAACCGTCTATAGAAACGGTATAAGTGCTGAAAGAAAAAATGCCTATAAAGTGTTTATTTCTTTCTACGCCATTCGTTTATCTCATTAATTTAAGAAATATCAACCTCATAGGGGGTAATAATACATTACTGCAGAGGCCGAGAAGTAAGGGATTGCTGGACGAGTTTGGGATAGAGGGCCGAGTCATAGACGAGGCCGTCTAGAACGAGTCCTGCAATCCCTGTTCCGGCCGAGGATTGTATAATGCTTTTCTCAAACAATGCGAGGAAGTTTGCCGCCTTTTTTATTTTTTAAATACACTAACATATTTGAGCACCATGTTTAACCGCACAAAAACCAATACCATAGATTGTTTTTTTTTAATCTTGCAAGTATGCTTACATAACTTAGTAGGTGGTTGGCTGTATGTAATTTTTCCTTGGTCAGTTTAATTTTAGTAAATTTAAAAAGTTAGAGCAGCGGACGGTAATGGATTTTCATACTTACTTTACTGGCTTAGGCCAGCAAAGTGAGGCGGGAGCCATGAAAGAGAAACTTTGTGGCTTTATTTCATGGTAATAACACAAACATTTCCGAGCATGTTTGAGAAAAAATAATTAATTTCTTAACACTGATATTAATTTCCTACTGACACTTAGACCAAAACTAACTGAACAAAATATATAAAGTGTAGCATGTAACTCCTTTTCCCCTGTGCGGTCATAGTCAGACAAGCTGGGTTCAAAGAAGAAACAATAAATGATAAAAAAAATATTTGAACGCTCTCACTGGTAACCGAAGACGGATCCTCCGTGACCTCGTATCGTAGGACCCATGAAATATTAAAAAATTCTAGCTCTATTCATCTTAATAATGATGCAGTCGGGACCCATTAGAGGACTTTAAACAAACAGTAATGGGTCCCGACTGCATCATTTTATATAAAATAATAAATGCAACAGTTTGAGCAAATAATGCTTATAAAGTTATATTATTTGGTCCCTCAAGTAAAGCAGCATGAACTCTTCTGATTCGACATTAGCATTTGAAAATAAAATTATCTTATTTTTTCCCTTTCAGTTGATTTATCACTGCAGTCGGGTACTTTTATTTTTTTAAATATTTTTTCCCTTTCAGTTGATTTATCACTGCAGTCGGGTTCTTTTATTTTTTTAAATATTTTTTTTTTATCCAGTTTTCTGTTTTAAAGTAACTATAAATCTACAAATAAAATCACACCTGAAGTCGTTCCAGAGTTTATTTATTAATTATAAAAGTTATAAAACGTTCCAACCGGTCACCAATTTTGCTATCTCAATCGGCACTTTACGGCTACTTCCGAAAACAGTAAAAAGAAATGAAAATATCTTGTTAGACCATGGGTTACATTATGGGTAGTTGTTGTACAGATAATATGATTATATTCTTTTTGTTGCACTAACCCGTGCTGAGGACAATTTTAAAAACCTATTTAGAGGCTAAAAATTCCGCCCATACCGGGGCTCAAACCCGCGATCTCTGGCTAACCGTACCAGCACTCTCCTAACTGAGCTGATGGGCAAGTGCCGGCATCAGTGAAATTTCGAACCGCTTTACAATATTCTCTGTATTATTCACAGGCAGCGACATCTGGCTGAAGTAATTTCTACTTAATAACTAACAACTTACTTTGCAGTTAAGTTTTACATCGGAATGATATCGCTGTACCCACATGATTGTATTCTTTTCATTTGAGTATAGTAGTAGAATATGAGTTGTAGTTGTTGTTAATATGATGAAGGGCATGTATTAAATAAATTAATCATCGTATTTACGTAGCCTTTGCCAGCCTAAAAGAAAAGGGCTCTAATCATGGGTTTCAGACGTAGATGGACTGATAGAGGAACTATTAATTTTTACCACACCCCCTTTGTAAAGAGTAGAAATCCACCATACACTGCCGTTATCGCTTTGAGCTGCTACGTCAAATAAAAACTTGCCCAGTAAAAGGCTACGAAGTGTAAATTGCGAGGGCATCGATGACGCATACGTGACTGAACACAACAGCAGGTGCGGTTCACTCCTTGTTAAAACACTGCAGTAATTTGAGGAAAAATAACCTTCTCGTGCCTTGTTCTAAAAAAAGTAGGAATAGTCCCGTTGCCCTATTTAGTCATGTAATCGTATGCCAAATAAAATAAAATGTGTTTGAGTTGGCGAGTTTCAAAATATTTGAAGTACGTAGGTATATAAATGGCGGTATTTTTTCATGGAGTTACTATGAAACGTCGCACCATTGCGGAGGTGTGATAAAAAAAAACAAAGCAAAGGGACCATTTCAATATACCATTTCAAAAAATATTTATTCTCAGGTAATTGGAATTTATTTAAGAAACACTCTTAAGATTTTGCGTTATTTGCGGATTAAATAAAACCTAAGTTTTTTATGTTTTTGAAGACAGTTCGATATAACATTAATTTCAACACAGCGAAATAAAAATAAATGCTGGCACATTATATATTATAACATCTTATTAAAAAATATCTCACATTCTGTTTGCTATGCAAATTAGACAGTTGACCAATACCCCTATTGTAATGCATTTTTAATTCCCTAACGGGCTTACTAATAAATAAGTTATAAACTCTGAATAACTATTTGACGTATATCAATTTAAACTGGTTTAATCGCATTTAGCATACATTTGTATTTGTACCGTTATGCGAGATCTGACAAACTGTTTATTTAACCAGTTTGTCAGATCTCGCATAACGGTTGTATATGTCACCGGAAGATAACAAGATCCGCAAGTTTATAAATTACCTAGGAAATTTATAAACTTTCGTAGGATTGTAAACGAGAGATAAATTGTATTAGTTTACGCCCACATTTTCGCAAATTTATTAATTTGCGAAGTCTCGTGGTTAATTTATAAACTAACGGATATCCATTCGTAAGATTCTAAACAGTTCGACCAATCACAGAAGAGCTTTTTATTTTACGCTTTTATAAAATACGGCAAATAACACACTGCTCTCTGATTGGTTGATATCGACAGTGGCAATGCTTGTGTCCATAGACTTAGGTACGATCAAACTTGCGAAACTAGTATAAATTGATCAGTTTTGATTACCTACCTGCAATCCATTCTTGCCGGAGTTGCTCTATAATCTCAAAACGTAAGATAGTAATTATCCAGGAAAATAACCGCCCACACACAACCTGTCTGTACTAATGATATTTAATATTCTTTGACAACATTACAGTCGCGTGACAAGGCACTATCAAGACATTAATGTGTGGCGTCGAAGGGGCTGTTAATTCCGCATATCGACGGCAAAACACTGTTTGGCTCTTTGTAGCCTGCAGCAACAAAATATAGGGGAAAAGAACAGAAAGCCCGCGAAGACAAAAATGTCTAGTTTTTTACACAATATTTTTAGCTTCTCTTGTATATAACTGACAACCAACTAAGGGCTGATTTTTCAATCCTCGGATAAAACTTATCCGTCTAATAAAGTATTGCACAATTATATAAAAATATCACCGTGAAACAACAAAAGAAAGGCAATTAGAACACATTTTTGAATTGGTTCGTTATCAACCCTTGTATGTCCCCACTGCTGGGGCACGGGTCTCTTCCTGCATCGCAGGAAGGTTAGGCCATACTCCACCACGGGGGCCAAGTCCGGGTTGGTGGAGGATTGTAAGACAGTGGCGGGCCTTACTGTCAGAAGTTATCAAGCCGCCCATAAGGCCTCTGACATGGCTTAACGACTGCCATTAATGACAGCCGGCACCAACGGTTTAACGTGCCTTGCGAAGCACGGAAGCGCTCGGAAAAATGCCACTAGCGGTAGTCACGGGACGCTCACCCATCCTGTACCTGACCGCGCCTGTCATTGCTTAACCAAGTGATTGCTTCCAATCACTCGGTTCGCCTAGGCCACGAGCGCTTTTGAATTGGTTGTTTAATATAATATTCGAAGAATAAGCTTTATCCGAAGATTAAAAAATCAGCCCTAAGTCTGTATTTACCAGACCCGTATTTAACTGACTGACAAAATATACCGTTAGAGCGATTGCACAGTACGTCCGATCCGAATCCGGTCAGAGTCCGTGAAAATACGGTCCGAAGTAGTCATAGAACTATTTCTACGGTAGTTTACGCACTAGGTACGGCTTCCGACATAGATGTCTCTTCGTCATCCGACAATCTCCATTTCGGATAAGATTATTTATTGACGTACCGAATCCGAGCTGCGTACGAGAGCGGGTCGTGGCTGGGGCGAGAGGCATCCACTTTAGTTCTGTTCTGTGTGGCAGCGCATGCTTGCATAATGTTACCCCACGAGTAAAAAATAACCATGTTTATGGAACAACTTGAATTTACCCTCTGAACTGCTTGGATTTAGACCAGAGATCGGACTAGTGCGTTAGCAGTGTCCGAATTAGGTCCGAGATTTCTAGACCTTTATTTTCACGGATTCGGATCGGACGTAGTGCGAAACCGCTCTAAATATGTAAAAATATAGGAATTTCGTTTTAATGTACCAAAAGTGTAACTACTGAATAGAAGCGTATTAAAAACTTTACAATTTTAGCCGTTTTCTACTCAGTAACTCTTAATTCTATCGTTTTGGTAATTTTGTAGACTGAATAAGTCTAATATCAAGTATTAGACCTAATACTTGTTGAAATACTCTTTGAAACTTTCAAGAACAATCATATTAATCATACTTTTAACTTGAGTGTTCGTGTGAAACAAGCTTTCTTGACTGAAGCGCTCGTGGCCTAGGCGAACCGAGTGATTGGAATCAATCACTTGGTTAAGCAACAACAGGCGCGGTTAGGTACGGGATGGGTGAGCGTCCCGTGACTACCGCTAGTGGCATTTTTCCGAGCGCTTCCGTGCTTCGCAAGGCACGTTAAGCCGTTGTTGCCGGCCGTCATATAATGGCAGTCGTTAAGCCATGTCAGAGGCCTTATGGGCATCTTGATAACTTCTGACAGTACGGCCCGCCACTGTCTTACAATCCTCCATTAACCCGGACTTGGCCCCCGTGGTGGAGTATGGCCTAACCTTTCTGCTATGCAGGAAGAGACCCATGCCCCAGCGGTGGGGACATTCAAGATAACGATAATTGACTGTACTCGCCACTTCAGACCACGGCAACTGCCGTGTCGTGGTAATAAAGTACTCTCTCTTTCTGAGAGAAGGCCTGTGCCCCGCAGTGGGACAAATATAGACTACATAAAAAAAATATCCGAGGCGAACGTTGAAAGTCTTCACGTTTTGTGAACACGCCGCTTTCACACACGGGTTAGTCAATAGCTCTAATTACACGTACAAGCGATGATCGGTCGCGTGCCGATACATTATGTAGACCCTTCTACACCTGGGCAATTTACGAGCGATGTTTAGGTGTTGATGATAGCCAGAAATAGAGTAACACGCTGAATAATGGATACCTAATGCCAGAAAGTCTAGAAAGGCCATTTTTTTATGAATACGCGGGTAAAACTCGATTCCGTAAAACTTTCTACTCTGACTCATCTCTTTCGACTCTGAGTCAAGAGTTTTACGAGAGTATTTTAAATTCACGCGATACATTGACGCCCAGTATATCGTCTACGCGCTTACGAATTCACGCCAGTCGCTTCGCGGTGAATTCCCTTTTGGAGAGGACTAACATGTTGTGCTTTATAGCTACTTTGTGACGACGTCACCTAAAAAACTATATTTCTCGCCACTTAATAACGTTGTACAGTCTGTAAGCTTTTAGAATATACCTCGGGCTCTAGAGTAGGCTTCGGTTTACGCCAAAAGCATAGGAGTGTAATACTACTTCCCGCTCTGTATAATTTTTTTCTTAATAAGTTTATTTAATTAAGTGTTATATTAGTTCCGATATTTCTATTACACGAATATATCCGATTCTATCCGATAGTAGATGAGGTATATTCTAAAAGTTAACAGACTGTACCATTTAATGATTCGTTGTGTATTAACTTCTATATCTATCTATATCTATAATCAGCCCACATCAACCCACTGTGTATTAACTTATTCAACTTAAATTAGTACATCTTTGATATGATAGGATGGCTGCACATTTAACAGTAGGTATAGGCGGTAGCACAAAGTTCACTTTTGTGTATGCAAAACGTGAAACAACGCAGCGGCTTTAATGTTTTCTTTATGTAGCCTATAACCGTCCCTCTGCAGGGCACGGTCCTTCTCTAAGAGACATAGTATGGGCTTAGTTACCATGCGTGCCCGCGAATTGACAATTTCAAGCGCTGAGGTATTTCAACACCTCAGACAGTCAGGTTTCTTCACGATGTTTTCCTGTGTCAGCGAGTGGTATTGCTACTATAATTTTACAAATATACATAACTTGGTACATGCCCGCACTTAAAGTTAAATATGCTGTTGAAATTATTAAAAAAAAAATTCAAAAACTTCGGTAACATTTTTAAATATGTTAGTAATAAAATAAAATTAAAATTTTCTGCAAATTACGAATTTCTGAATCGTTGAGAACTGCACTCAGACTCAAATATTAGTTTCTGTCTAGCTTGAAGCCAGCCGCGTTTCATTTTGAACGTCTGTGAATAAGAAACTCAGCCAAGACGGCATTACCGGCGCGTTTCAATTGTCGTGTCAGTAGCGAGTTAAACTGCTGAGCGTTACTCGTGGCGCCTCATCGCGATTGCTGCAGCGGGACTCGTGATTTGTCACGACACGGCCGCCACTGAATAGAGAATAAAGGCGTAATCAGACGGGTCACTTTTAGGTCGTGTCTGTCTTTCATTCCGCATTTTTTTACTCGGCAACAATTATTTGAACCGAATGATATTGATTGACTAAATGAATGTCGAAGGAATTCATCAGTAAACATATTCAACAAGGTGATATCAGATGGTTTACTTTTCGGTCAGTCTTTCATTTGAAATAAATCGTGTAAACAGAATAAAAATTTAACGGTAAATGAATTCAGTAGTAAATAGGTCCAATAATACCAGTAAGACCAGCCACTAGTATTGCAAGCCACCACTGATTTGGCCCCCGTGGATGAGTATGGCCTATACCTTTCTCAGGGAAGAGTCCCGTGTGACTCAGTAGGGACATAATGGGTTGTTGATAATCATGTCCAATAATGTTGGATCGGGTCCTAGGTTCCGTACAGTTCTGCTAAAGAATTACATTGCAATGATATGAAGGAATTCAAGAATGGATACTTGAATTCATTCAGATTACGTTGTTCACGCTCACGCGTTGTTCTACACGGTCAGTCGAAGATACAGATTGAGCAACTACTTAATTTGTGTGTCGCTCACACGATGTCAACGACAATAAGTGAAAGTGAGTAGCAAATCGTCGTACAGATATTTTTTTATTTCACCGGGTTACACAAACGAAGATTGATTTTGTCCATGTCGTGTGATGGCGGAATAATAATGGAATACAACGTTAATTTCTGAGTTTACTAATATCCTTTTATCTACTAGGGGATTTTGCGATCCCCATCTGGTATCTGACCGATTCTTGAAAGAGATATTAAAATAAAACATTGAATGTACTTACGTGAATAATCCACAATTTTAAAAACCTATTTAGAGGCTAAAAATTTCACCCATGCCGGGATTTGAACCCGCAACCTCTGGCTATCCGTGCCAGAGGTTGCGGGTTCAAATCCCGGCATGGGTAAAATTTTTAGCCTCTAAATAGGTTTTTAAATTTGTTCCTTAGCACGGGTTAGTGCATTAAAAATAAAAATAGTATAATCCACAATTTATTCGTCTCACTATTTCACTAATTCAAACACAGTTTACACAGTAAATCAGCAATAATGATTCTACAATTTTGATCGGACAGAGTTTCGTCCTAAGTTGTGCGCACCTTAACGGTCAGTAAACGAATGGCACAGAATGGCGACACCTGCCGTTTTATAGGCTAGAGTGACAGGTGGCGGCGTGACGTCATTCGTTTAGTGATGTTTAATATAAATGTTTTCTTGATTTAAATCGAATAATGGCGTAATTAAATTGTAAAAAATGGTGTAAACGTTATTGTAGCTAACAATCCTTAAAAAATAAAACTGAAAGGAATCGTTACATTTTTCATTAGATAAGATAACATATGTCACATTCGTACGCAAAACAAACATTGAATAAATGACACAAAGCAACAAAATGCACTATTTGTGGAAAGACTGGAGCGTAAAGCTAGATCAAAAGATCTGTATCATCCTCCTAGGTTTCCAGGCCTCCCAATCTACAAAAGAAGCAGCATGATTTTCGACGAGTTGCCAGCCAAGGTACACTGTATTACGAGTAAACGTTTGTATAAAAAAAAAACAGATGTCAGCAAAACTTACATAGAAAGAAATTAAAATATACGTTTGTACGTATGTGTTTCTCTGCTCATACAAACGGAATGAAGGAGAAAACGAATGTTCACCCGAGTAAACCGCTTTAAGAGGGTCCCTCACGAGGCATATCCCATACGAACATAGTTTGGTTATTAGTCTTCTTAAGCGAGTTGTCTGCCAGTTCCCTGAGACTGCAACGAGTTTCGTGATTTGTCGCATCGCACTGCTGTGTCTACTTAATGCAAACGACTTGAGCGGGGCGTGCGGAAATATTACTCTGGTTCAAACGTTGTGGGCTGTTGCAAAAAGCGCCGAAACTGCATCCGAGATATGCTTATTTTGCACGGAGTTAGCGCAAAAGGTCTGGCTTTTATGTTCGTTAAAGAGCTACGAAACTTTAACGTACTAGGATTCTAATGGTGATTGTATGAACTGCAAATTTCCTAGTGTCGTACATAATCTCCACTCATCGAAGCGCTCGTGGCCTAGCCGAACCGAGTGATTGGAATCAATCACTTGATTTAAGCAACAACAGGGGCGGTCAGGTACAGGATGGATGACCGTCCCGGGACTAATGTTTGTGGCATTTTTTCCGAGCGCTTCCGTGCCTCCCAAGGCATAAGCCGTTGGTGCCGGCTGTAATGTAATGGCAGTCGTTAAGTCATGTTAGAGGTCATATGGGTGGCTTGTTAACTTCTGTGTGTAAGGCCCGCCACTGATTTTCAATCCTCCACCAACCCGGACTTGGTCCCCGTGGTGGAGTATGGCCTAACCTTCCTTCGATGAACCAGGAAGAGACCCGTGGCCCAGCAGTGGGGATAAACTTGGGTTGATTTCGTACATTCATAATCTCTGCCTGCGTAGCGAAGACGCCGTTCGTAGCACCCGCTACGAAGCGCTACGCCGTAGCCCGTAGCGGGCTACGCGACTGTTATCCCGCACTTACAATGGAAGGGTGCGGATAAAACTCACAGAAAGAGGGCCCCTAACGCAAAATACACCGAGCTTTATGAGAAGGACACGCATAAACCTTCCGCTTAGCGCCGTGCGTGTTGCCTAAGCGTCCTATTACTGCAGGCCTCCCCGGGCGAATACAAAGTGCCTCTCGGGTGCCGCCTGTCCCTCTCTCCCCCGGCGTGCTTCGCGAGAGTGAGGGGGATAGACGGAGCGTCTCAAGACTGCGAATCAATAAAGTCCACTTGCATAAGTCGGGTGCTGCACTCTGGATATGGGTCACATTGCACTCAGCCCGCGGATGGTATTTAATAAGCTCGGCCCCTCCCGACAGATATTACGCGATCCGCGCGATTCCTTTTGAAATGTTTGATGCTATCTAAGAACTTAAGTTGTTAGCTCAGCTGGTAGTTGGATGGAGGTGTTCGAGCACTTAACTATTAAAGCCTTCGTTCGTAGTTCGCGTTTAATATTATGAGAGAAGATTAATTGTGGAAAGAATGTTGGAAGGGGAAAAGTTTTCATTTACTTGCGTTTAGTTTTTTGTACCTCAACTGAACAAAGATGAAACTTTCCTTGATTTTAATTTTCTGGGTTTTTAAATACTATTCTGTTAAGAGAAAAACTCGAGTGCACGTAAGTTATTTACTTTAATATAATAAACAATGTTATTCCATTTATTCATTCGTAAAACACTACATGGTAAAAAAAGATGGTGATGATGATTTCCATGTTAGATGAATCAGCGAAGAGAATTGGTCTCACTTGTCAGAGGTCTTGGGGTCGAATCCCGGTTTGCTTATTTTTTATTTAGCCTCAGATGACTTGGATTTTATGTATTATGAAAAGTTGTTCATTAGCTACTTTTATCATGGCCGGATGTTTGAGAGCACAATTTTTACATGCTGCGCCGATGAATTGTTCGGGAAGAAGTGCATTCTTGAAATCACAGAAATGTCCTTCTAATAAATACGATTTTGATTACGTCTCTAACACATTATTTTTTTTTAAATCTATTACTGAGTTTAGCTGAAATAAAACCATGTTTCATTATTAGAGGAATGTTTGCGATTTTTTTATGCCTAGACAGAACATAAAAAAATTGCATATATATTTTTTCAGATTTTAAATACCAACGTTTTTATGTAACCTATAAACGTTTTATTGGGCACAGGTTTTCTCTCAGAGAAATAGTATGGGCTTATTTACCACGCGTGCCCAGTCACTCAGGTTTCCTCGCGATGTTTTCCTTCACAGTTAGAGCGTAATATCCAGTCTTAGGGGTAGGGTTGGAGATGGCACCCTTAATTATTGCGAACTAATTTCGGACGGATTTATAGGATTAAAGGACGGAATAGGTGTTGATCAAGCCTATTTCTTCTAAAAATAACCAAGCAATTAAAAAAACGGCCTCTGAGCGGTCACTTTACCTATCTAGTGTAAATTCTGTATAGTTACTTCTAAGCGCTGTATTAATAATGTAACATCAATACAATAGGCTTAATAAGCTGTGTGATTCATTCGATTTGACATGTGTTCTAACCGAAAACAAACGCCACCGACTCGTCCAGTAACAGTCATGGCGTGCGATTGCGGTCCAATAGCCTGAATTATGTCAGCTGGAGTTCTTGTCACATGCAGCTGCTTCGCCGTATGCTGATGGTGACTAAGGCTGTCCTTATGTGGAGCATGCTGTCTCGCTTATTATAGTCTGTTAGCTATTATAATATACCTTGGCTACTATCGGATAGAGCCGGATATATTCGTGTAATAGAAATATCGGAACTAATATGACACTTAATTTCAAAATCGGAACTAATTATGACACTTAATTTCGCTACCTGAACGCGATCATCAGTACGAAAACCGAAAATTGGCGAAAACCGAAGCCTACTCTAGAGCCCAAGGTATATTCTAAAAGCTAACAGACTGTACATGAGCTGGGGAGTGCTGAAAACCAGCGTTGGTAATGTTGCATATTACGAGGACGAGTGAAACACACGGCTGCCATTAGCACTATGGTCTTTAATCATTGACGTGTCTGTAAGCGTATCATTACATAACAGGTCTAATAAGTCTTAAGTCATAAGTCTGTTAGCTTTTAGAATATACCTCGGATTTCGCTTCCTTTATCGCTTTATAAATTTTTGCCAGTTTCCGTACCGATGATCGAGTTCTGATTTCGAAATTAAGTGTCATATTAGTTCCGATTTCGAAATTAAGTATCATATTAGTTCCGATATTTCTATTACACGAATATATCCAATTCCATCCGATAGTAGCCGAGGATATTCTAAAAGCTAACAGACTAATTAGTATTAACACAGTTTTATGTAATTGTTCCTAATTTATGCGCAGGCTGTGTGCATTTATAAATTTATAATAGAATCCGTGTTGTACCATACCTAGTCGTAATATTTAATGTATATTTTGCTAATGTGTCCGATAGATAAATAAAATATAAACCCACATATTAGCTGAGCTCTCTCCTATTACCAAAATGGTACACATACATACATAACCTCACGCCTGTATTCCTGAGGGGTAGGCAGAGACCAGGACTGCCCTTTGAAACGATCCTGACAGATCACCTTCGCTTTATCAACGTTCATAAGTCGTTGCATGCACGCACGCCGGTTCCGGGTACTTTTTATCTTATCCTTTGCTAAAATGCTAATGCCGCAGTTTAAAAAATAGTTGAATCTCTGTTACAACTATTTTTATTAATTATTGTGTGTTTTGCTAATAAGCCATTTCTTATCTATTCTATTCTACAAATGTGGTCTGCTGGTTTGACGCATAATTTAATTACCGACATTTCAAATATATTTTTGTTTTCCCTGTATATGAAAAAAGGGGTAGTCTCATATAAAACTCACATTCAACGAACCCAATTAATGAGAGACAACGCAAACATGAAAAAACGGGTAAATATACCCAGAGCTAATTTATGTACATCAATGTGTAACAGCCCTTGTGGCAACCCGGGGTATATGTACCTGGAGTCTCTGTGTTTAAACTTTAAACCAGCTAGATATTTAAGCAGAATAAGACTATGTAATTTTATATTTTGATTTTTAAAAGTCATAGAAGAAGAAGTGGGCAAAGGTTCTAGAGAATGGAGATAATGAACAGGCTCCAGAGTATAATACTCACATATTTTTTCAATAGAATGATATAAACTCGACATTAGTTGTTATTTACCTCAATTCGGTACTCTAGCACAATTTTAAAAACCTATTTAGAGGCTAAAAATAAAAGAAAGAGCGCTGGCACGGATAGCCAGAGGTCGCGGGTTCGAATCCCGGCATGGGTGGAATTTTTAGCCTTCAAATAGGTTTTTAAAATAGTCCTTAGCACGGGTTAGTGCATTAAAAATAAAAATAGTATAGTCTAGCACTAGATTAGCTTATTAGATTAGCACTAGCAGTACAATGTCATTCCAGGGATACAACCCGCGCAAATTAAATAGGAATCTCGCGCGAAGAAGATTGGATCGCGGGAGGCGCCTAGTTAAGTAGCACGGTACAACCCCTAGACTACCGATATTGTTAATGAAACCACCGTTACCTGACTAATATGACTCTATTGAACAATTATGCATTTCAGAGACTCACCCCCCTGGCACACGCAGCGTAAAACGCCCACCAGCACGCTGGACAGACAATCAGAGGTACATTACTGGCAGCGGCTGGATGAGGATGGCCGAAGACAGAAAGAAGTGGTCTGCTTGAACAGGCCTATATCTAGCTGGTGATGATTACGGGCTGATTGACAGATAGTACAAGACTAGTATTGGTAGATAGTATAAGACTAGTAAAACCTTGGATATCGGGTCTGTAGTGGAGAGGAAACGGCATTCTAGCTCCAATTTCATCATGAACACATGGAAAATGTTAAAAACCTATTAAGAGGCTAAAAATCCCACCCATTCCGGGACTCACCACGGGAACAGGTTTTTAAAATTGTCATTTGCACGGGTTAGTGAAATATATATACATAGAAAATATTTAAAACATTAAAATAATAAATAAATAAATATTCATGGACATATTTTTACACAGATCTCGTTAGCCCTATACTAAGTACAACTAAATGACTTGTGTTATAGGCGCTAACTCGACGAAAGATTTAATACAATATATACTTAGAAAATATCCATTCGCGGAAAACGCAGGGGTCAGCTTTAGCCAGTTTCGGTAATATTAAGGCAGTATTTCTTAATGATGCGCGCTACTCATGCATAGTTATATATTAAACGGGTCTATTCACGATTATTTATTAGGTAAGATTAATATCTTACCTAATAAAGCAGGCCACCATACTATCATCTTGTGAATTGTATTTACCTTCGTAACTAACTATTGTATTTTTAACCTAAAAGCATCTACAGTCCGTTTTGCGAACCTGTGGTTAATTTCCTTACTTAGACAAACACCTAGTATTTTGCGGTGTCTTTAAGGCATAAAAAAGTTAAGTAATTGGAAATGATTGTTTTAAATGCCAAATAAAAACTCCACGTGGTGTAAATAACTCAGTTGCACTGAAATCTCTTGGCATTCACTGTGTTAATTAATGATCAATTTATTCTCTATTTGCATTTGCACATAAACACTTATGATATTTAGGTACCTATAATGACGTAATGTTAAAATGAAATGAGGGTAAAATCAGGTTACCTAATCGATCATAACGTTAGGAACCAGTCATGTAAAGCATAACTGCATGTTGGCGTTGACTCTCGTCGGTCTACGTTGTGAATTGCTCGCCCTTAAGATCAGGCCAGTGCCTGTGCCGCCGGAATTTGGCGGTGAGCCTACGCTTGCAAGTGCAACAGAATGCGCGCGTGATAGGAATGCCTGCGGTTGCTCGTCTCGTATGCGAGCGACGGAGTTCGCCTCCTGAGTTACCGAGACTTTCCTAAGACTCAAGGTCGCTGTCCTGTAGCAAGCTGAACAAACGATACTTATCAAAAGGGGTCGGGGAGCTGGGAACTACTCTTTCTTATGTCATCGAAATGTCATAGTTTGTCCAAAAATTCAAGAAACCGAAAGTGAAACTAAATACATAACCTAACGCCTGTATCCCAGAAGGGTAAGCAGAGACTGGGGCCTGCCACTTGCCACGATCTTGACAGATCACTTACGCTTGATCAACGTTCATAAGTCGTTGCACCTAAAATTAAGACCATTTACTACCGTTGATTAAGCACAGTACATCTTTCTACTGAAATTACTGTAGTTGTTTTTTTAGAATGCTTTTAAGTGCAAGAAATTAACTATCACAGACAAAAGTCGAGAAACTACATGTATTTTAACAATTTATTGCGATCCTGACATAATTGAATTAGCTATACCAATCTTACTAATATTACCAACTTAAATGTGAAACTTTGAGTGTTTGGAGGTTTGTTACTTAGTCACGCAAATACGGATGAAGGGATTTATGTGAAATTTAGCACACGCAGCACACAGCATATAACCTACATTAACACAAAGGATACGTTTTGTTCTAGATCTCGTAGGTTGGAATCTCTGAATGTAATCGGATTTTGTTATCTGTCACATAAATTTATGAGTTTGTAATAGCAATTCTACCAACCCGGACTTGGCCTCCGTGGTGGAGTATGGCCTATACCTTCCTTAGTAAAGAGACCCGTGCCCCTTGGTGGGGACATGATTAATTGATGATGATGAATAGCAATAACCACTCTCTAAACCCAATTCTGATATCCACGCGGACTAAAGCGTGGGTAGAATTTAGTGTTACCAATATATTTTTAAAAGGTACTTCTGTGTACAGTCTATAAGCTACATAGATGTGGTTTATATTCTACGTTACCTTTAGCCCACGGATTATCTTCAAAGGTTATAACTTACGCGTTACCGACGCATTTGTGGGAGGACTTGACATTTGTTAACTGATGCCGTAGGCGGGTCATCTCTTTGAACTGTTGTTTAGTTCATCCTACGCTTTAACCTTTACTGTACGTAATTAGTTAAGGGTATCTATGAGGTTTTCTAATGCCACAAGAGAAAATACTAAAATTTTTACAGGTCATATTTCAAGAGTGTTTGATTATTCTCTCAATCATGTTAATAGGGGTACATAGGGGTAGGGCTAGTGACGAGGACTAGACAGCATTAAGAACAGAACGCCCATTTTTGCCATTAATATCTATGTAGTCCTGAAAATCACTAACATGATCGAGTGAACAGTAAGGCATTTTTTTCAAAAACGAACTGTAAAAAACGGTTTTATTTCGTTGGTGGTGCTTGGGAATTAGATAGCGCTCATTCACTTCATCTGCAGTAAACTAATTTAGTTTTAAAGCGTAAATGGTAAACTTGCTTGTAACTTAGATTGGAGTGACATTGCTTTTGTATCACAAAAGCACGTAAATTTTTTTTTTCTAAATATACCAAATTTTTGCGGTCTTTACGGGATCCCGAACGTAGTGAAGAATAAACTTGCTTTAATGAAATAAAAAATGACCTTGGAAGTCGGTTTTATCGCTTAATAGTAGATCTGAAGGCATGTTTATTTCCACCAAGGACTTCATATCACTCCGCTCATTGCTCATATCTTGGGTTCGTGTAATTGCAGATATGGTGACATTTGTAGCGGGCTAAATAAGACTAAACAGTCGATTATATCGGACATTAGTAAATCTTTTATTCCACCTGTACTCCTCCACTGCTGGACATGGGCCTTCCCAAGGCACGCCATTTATTTCTGTAGCTACGTAGCCTATGTTTATTATTCCCACCAAGGATTTTACAACATTCCGCTCACCGCCCGTGTCTTGGGTTCGTCTCATTGGGGAAGTGGCGACATTCAAAACGGGCTAAATAGGACAAAAAAGTCGGTGGTATCTGCCATCAGTAGACCTGTAGGCCATGTTTATTCCCACCAAGGACGTTACAACACTCCGCTCACCGCCCGTGTCTTGGGTTCGTCTCATTGGGGAAGTGGCGACATTCGCAAAACACTAAATACGACAAAAAAGTCGGTGGTATCTGGCATTAGTACACCTGTAGCCCATATTTATTCCCACGAAGGACTTCACAACACCACCCGTGTCGTGTCATTGCGTTAGTGGTGAAATTTGCAACGGGCTAAATAGTACTAAAAAGTAGCTGATATACATAATTATCAGCCATTAGTAAATTGGTGGCCCATGTTTACTCCCACCAAGGACTTTGAAACATTTCGCTCAGCGCCCGTGACTTGGGTTCGTATCATTGCGTAAATGGTGACATTCGCAACGGGCAAAATGGGACTAAAATATTTAAGATATCGTTAATAAATTACTTCGTACTAGTCCACTGCGTGTGACTAAAAGTCGGTGATTTGTTAATAAATCACTCCGTACTTGTCCACTGCTGGCCATAGGTACGCCGCTTCCTTTAGTAGATATCTATTAGTATGGTGTTTATTCCCACTAAGAAATTTACAATATTGTCAATAGTGCTCATTGCCCGTGTATTGGGATCGTGTCATTGCGGAAGTGGTAAATAGGACTAAAAGTTGGTGATATCAGGCATTAGCAGATCTGTGGCCCATGTTTATTCCCACCAAGGAATAAGATAAGATAAGATAAGAATATTCTTTATTGTACACACCAGAAAATGAACAACAACACCAGAGAAATGTACAACGCTCCGCTCACCGCTCGTGTCTTGGGTCCGTGTCATCGCGGAAGTAGCGACATTGGCAAGCTTCCGCCAGCACTCTCGGCGTGAGGCAAACTTTTAGTGCGTCCTCCATTTGCCCAGCTAATACGCTCGAACGACTCTTCCTATCAAATGTGAAGGCAAGTAGAGTAGAGGTTATTAGGGCTCCGGGCAGGTATTGCACTTTGCAATGGCTGATAAAAAAAAAAAAACTATTTATGAACCCCATTAAAAAAAAGATAAGTATGTTCATTGATTTTCAGCTTGCCACGTAGTGCAATTTTATTGATTCTTTTTTTGTTGGAGGTAGTCCCGTATAAATTTGTTTTAGAACAATCTATGCGATCCATGAGAATATGTAATCAAAATCTTTAAGGTAAAATTTGGTAACTATAGTGTCATATTTTGAATGCGCTAAACACAAACTTTAGTAAAAGATGATCAACTCTCAAACTGATGCTACAATCAGAAATGTCTCCTCGTAAGGACACTCCTCAACGGCAGGTAAATGAAAAATGACAATACGGGGACCTGGTACGTTACCCACAAAAGCGTTTAAATAATTGTTTCTAATCACATTCTTTATTTTATTTTGATTTCACGTAGTTCATGGTAAATTAGTCACCTTGGTAAATAAGACGTTTCAAACCGGAAGGAGTAAAAAAATGTGGTAACCCATTGAGTTGGGCGGGCCTTATTAACCAATGTATATTCTATTCTGAATATGGCCTTGGGATAATGTTAACAGTACTTAATTTGTCGCAACCTAATGAACAGGATAATGAATAGGATATTGTCTTACCTCTCACTCTATTTACTGCTTTCTTATTTTACTGCAAAGCCAAACTATTAGCGTAGGTATTCATACCCAACCATTGTTTAATAAACTGATAAACAGATCCAGGCCGTATAATTTTCCTGAACACATTAACTACAAAATTGACTGCTTATTGACTACAATAACACAGAATTAGATACCGTTATTTTGGCACCATTATCGTTTTCACCTCAAAATTATGTACGGTATTTTTTTATAGACTCATTGAAATCTGACTCCTTAGTTAACCTATTAGTCTCATGTCTAATAACCATGGTGAAGATTAAATAAATAAATATTCATGGACATATTACACAGATCTCGTTAGCCCTATACTAAGTAAAACTAAATGACTTGTGTTGTAGGTGCTAACTCGACGATAGATTTAATATAATACATACATGGATAACATCCAAGACCCGAGACAAACTAGAAAAGTGTTTCCTAGTTTGACCCGACCAGGGATCAAACCCGAGACCTTCGGTTTTACAGTCAGCGTGCCAAACCGCTGCGCCACTGAGGCCGTCAAATTGAGACTGTGTGTTTCTAAAGGAAGCCGCCGCCGCTCAGTCTAGGTGTATGCTTGCGATGTTTGCGATGTGCTTGCCTGGTTACCATAGCACAGAGTATCCTAGATTGAAACTGGGATAAGTGATTGTTTTGTGTAGAAGTTATTGTTTATTGAGATCGAAAACTATGTGTTTAAATCGTGAATAATAGACCAGAATCCGTAAATAAATGTAGACTAATGTAAAGCAATAGTAGTTAGTTTTCAACTAAATTGCAGAGTCACTTAGTTATTGGGGCCTTTGTTAAGTATACCAAAATAACTATATACTTACAAAACATTATGTACCGTCTAGAAATAGTAGAGTAATAACGTACTACGAGTACTACTTAACTGTGGCCTTTTTTTGCATCTACTTAATGAGATGATTTATACAGCGTCCAGTGGCATCTTCACTCACACTAGATGGGTGAAGGGACCACTCCGACGCTGTAGTGCCTGGGACATGGTTTTATAGATGGTGTAGGCTTGCCCAGCACCTATACCATCCTGACAGCTTAGTCGGCCTAGCCCACAGGAAAGACTAGTCAATACGTGCGGAGCCAACCAAGCCGCGGGTTTCCTCACGATGTTTTCCTTCACCGTTAGCGTGTGGTATTGCGACTACAAATTCGCAAATGTACGTAACTTTGAAATTAAAGAACGTCATTGGTACATGCCCGCACTCCGGATCGAACCTGGAGCTCTCGATTGCCAGTCCATGGTTCTACCCACTGAGCTACCACTGCTTCTGCTTCTTGGTCTGTGAAGCGGTACTTAACTGTAGGACTGTGATAAACAGAACGGCAAACTTGAAATTAGATTGTAATTATCTTCCATGGACTTTTTCCAATAAGAAAACCCATAACGTCTCTCGAAAGAAAATGATCTTCTTCCGTCTCGGTTAGGAACGATCGCGATGTTACGAACTCTTGAAAATATCAGGGAATTCCCCCATCATAGTCAAATAAAGCGAGCAGCGGGTGGGGTGGTCGAATAAGGTTAGAGGGGGGCGTCATAACGTGGACACTGTTTACATAATAGCCATAATATTATTTTGATTTATTGCTCTATCGATGCTGATGCTAACCCCCCGTGGCCCCGTCCCCCGCCGCCCCCCGCTTACCCCCGTGGCGCAGATTCTACCTCGCAATTTCAACACAATTTTGTTATCGTTTGCTCGCGTTCATAAAGGCATTCTCACTACGCTTCAACGTGCAAAGGAATCAGTAACTTTGATGTAAAGATAATGCCGTGTTTACTACATAGTGGTTTAGCTAGTCACGCGAGGCGCTGATTAAATGTTGTGCCGCTAATTTATTGTGTTAAATTAGTAATTTGGGATTAGCGTTTCTGTGTTTATTTTTCGTTCATTTTTGTGTTTCGATATAGGGGTTGGATTCCGTCGTGACATAAGGTGGCTGAATAATGACTCTTTGTAGAGAGTTGCCCGGCGCGCCGCGGTCAGAAACAAATGCATATTTATGTGAAACTATCCGCGAACAAGGAAGCACCGCGTCGCACATTGTTCTGCTTAGAGGAATCTCTATCTTACACATACCTACACGCCTCCGTGTGCACAATGTGAGAGTTATGTAAGTAAACAATGCATCCGTTGAATAATGCAAAGAATATAACATTGGCCAGCCAGATGTCCAGTGACATCTTCACTCACACTAGATAGGTGAAGGGACCACTCGTACCCAGCAGTGTCTGGGTCTTTGTTTTTTAGATGCTGTAGGCCTGCCCAACACCAATACCATTCTGATTTCTTCTTCGGCCTAGTCACAGGAGAGAATAGTTGAGAATACTGAAAATCATGAACAGGAGAGAATACTGAAAATCAGCGCTGAAGGTTTGCCCATCAGCATATGCTGAGTCCGTTGCCGTTTATAGCGGCAGTGACGCGCCGTAACCTTTAGTGTCCTTTTCTTTTTTTAATTTTTTTTAATGTTATTTAGTAATGTGTTTTAAGTTTGCTTTGTTATTGTGGCGTATGTACTGTGGCTATAATAAATGTTTTTTCTTCTTCTTCTTCTTCTAGTTAATACGTGCGGTGTCAACCAAGCCGCCAATTCAATTATATTAGTGTTAATGTTTTAGCGGAGATTAAGAGTCAAGGATTAACAGTAGGTGTCTTGAAGCGACTAGTGCTTGTTATTGAATCGAAAGAGGTTGTCAAGCTCAAGGCAAGTGGCAAACAGTGGCCATTGCCTACCCGTCTGGAATATAGGAGTGAATTTATTTATGTTCTGTGGGTTAACTCAAAGAAAATTTTTGACAGAGATATTTCGTTGTTCAATGGAATCACAATGAAAAAAAGTAAATATACCAAATTAGTTTGTCCAATCCCAGATTAATACGTAATGGCCAATTAATTTAGGTCTTAGAGAGCTATTGCGTTTATGGTGAGGGTTATAACATTGTTAATACAAACAAAATAAAACTTAGGAATAAATAAAAATGACTTATCACAAAAATATTCAATATCCGAAAAAAGTGTGTAAGCACAGGTGTAAGTCAGAACAGTCAGTGTTTGAGTGCGTCTTTAAATATATGGAGGTGTAGGGTGGAAAATCAAACTTGATTCCTTGTCAATAAATGGTGTATAGAAAAACCGACCTTTAATCGAATATATTAATAATCCAATTAGTTTTTCGTCACTGCTGCAAAAGACAGTGAATAGTTGATCCATGAATACTCAACTTTACGATATTTTTTTGCAGTCTATATGCGTCTCACTCCAGGCACAAGCCTCCTCTCACAGAGAGAGAGAGAGAGTGAGATAGAGAGAGATAGTGAGATAGAGAGAGAGAGAGGCTGTACACCCCAGACACTCAGATTCCCTCACGATGTTTTCCTTTCCTTCGCTTACGGTAAATAGTAACAAACCAGGATAATATTCACAATGCTTTTAACCACAAACGAGTGTGAAAAGTTTGTCAAAGACATTTTGCGAGTGCAGACACTTAAATTCCCCGAATAGGGGCTCGGACTAGTCCAACAATGCGTCAAATTGGGAGTGCAGCGTCAGTATGCAAATATAAAGACGTACGAGTGCATTCATCGGGATTCCAGCGACGCCCGCTGAATATGCTGCTTTGACTCGCGCACTAAAGCGGAATGTATGCCCGCCACCTCTATGCGGAAGCAGAAAATTTACATTGCCTAGCAGCCACCTCCGCGGCGCCTGCAAGCTAAGCGATTTAAATTAAATTTTTCAAATTACGTACACATATAATGCTCATGAATTAAACATGATAAACGAAATTTCCGGTAGTTTTTAGAGATCCGTATCCCAAGGGTAAGAGACCGAAGAGAAGGGTAAGAGATGCAGTTTTAGCTATTATTAAGACTTCACTGTCTATCTATCACCAGGCTGTAACTCATGAACCATGATAGCATTACAGTTGAAATTTTTACGAATAATTTATTTCTGTTACCGCTGTGATGAAAAGAGTATAAAAACAGAATAAATAAATATTTAAATGCGGCTCCCATACAACAAATGTACTTTTGCCGTTTTTTTGCTTGATATTAATAACGGCAATGGGTAGTTGTTTGATATATTCACAAAATATGTACTTATATTCACTTTAAATATAAATAATGAAATTAAAATAAAATAAATATTTAAGTGGGATGGTTGGATCTGTACGGCCGAGGACAGAAGGAAGTGGCGTGCCTTGGGGGAAGCCAATGTCCAGCACTATACAAGCTGATTGATTGAAATATTTAGGGGGGGGGCTTCCCATACAACAGAGGTGATTTTTTTGTCCGATATTAATAACGGCAACAGGTAGACAATATGGTTATAGATGTATAAAATGGATAATGGTACGAAACCTTACTTGCGCGACTCCAGTTCGCACTTGGCCGGTTTTTTTTCCACACGAGGGATAATGTAATGGCGCACCGAAATAAGCTTCCGCTGCAATCAATATCCACCTGAAAAGTAGACGGCGTGATTTCTTTGGAAATAACATTGGATGAAATGTGTTTTTACCACCGTTTTCATTCGAGACGGAGGGGAGGCTTTTGAAATGCGTTGATAGAATTAGATATTTTTACCCGGAGCCGGTACAAAACATTCGTGTCCCTCCGGCTTTAATTGATTGCTTTAATGTAGGCCTTCATTAGAGCGGAGTACGAGCGGCAAAAAAGAACTTTTACGGAGTGAAGGCGGGAGTTCCGGCAAAAACCGCAAATGACATTCCGGAGGCTGTCCGGATCCAATAATTACGGCGCGGCTTATGCTCCAACTTTCCTCTCACATGCCAAACATGCCTTCTTCAAGAACTTCGCCAACTTCTTGCTCCTTTATGCTCCCTATAGCGCTGGGGATGTGTTTTGTTTCGATCTAATGTTTTTAATGACAGCACTCACTCCCGTTTGGTGGATTTACGTCTGACGGAAATGTCATAATGTCGAGTGAGAGTCGAAGGGGCTTTCGTGTTGGGGATCAGTCGGGGGTAGTGTCAATTAGAGTCATGTTACTTGGACGATATCGCAACATAAAGTGCAACTTATTGCTACAATAAATCTACTACAGTAAGCACAATATTTTAAATTTCGCTGAAGATCGGCTTGGATACAGTTTGGTAGAATTTAAATAGCGTTACCATGAAGTAATACGATAGGTAGGTAGAGCGAGAGTTCGCCGCTTGTATAGGCAATCTCGGCGGCAGTTTCCGATTCGAAAGAATTTCAATATCTGCGGGAGGATGGCAAGTCGCGAACGCGCACAGATCCCCGCGAAGTTGGCCCGCGGGCGTCTGCGCTATCGGCTCACTATACCGGATATCAGAAGGTTCACTAGATACAGCCTGATTTTTGGTCCCGTCAAACTTTATACATTATGGGCGTGGATGAAAGTAACACGTCACGTGTGTTTCTTCTTTTAGTTTCACTCTGTACAAAAAAAAGGGAGTTGTCTAAAAAAAGTTTGTCATCAGCATACGCCTCTGATTAGTGTTGATGAATCGGTCTGTCAGGATTGGGGCAGTAGCAAATCCTGGTCTATGTGTACCTCTGGGATATAGGCGTGAGTTTATGATATGTAATGTACTTTTAGAATTTTTATCTAAACTTAAGGAGGCCTATGCCCAGCAGTGTGTTGATGTGGGCTGATTATAAATGTTAGTAGAGGACTTTGAACTTAGTAAAGTTTGGACTTTTTTACTCCAATTATTCTCCAAAATGTTCTAAGAAGAGTTTCAAATGGACACCTAATTTAACTTGTAACGTTCATTAAGTCATAGTTTCTGATCTACTTTGAATAAAAAAAAAATTCGTTAGTGGTTTCATACACTTTTATTATTGTATGGTATGCAATAAAACATAATATAACCTCACGCCTGTATCATGGAGGGGTAGGCAGAGACCAGGGACTGCCATTTGCCACGACGCTGACAGATCACCTTAGTTTCATCAACATTCATCAGTTGTTGCATTCACGCACGCAGGATTCATGTACTTGTTACCTTGCCCTTTACTAATACATCCTCTATTTGGACGAAGTATGACCGGTGGTGTGCATTAAAGAGATCTAATCCATGTGTTATTCTACCCTCCCTCACATCCGGTACTAACTGAGATTTCAGTAACTTTAACCGCTGAGTCGACCGCCTATGGTGACGTGCTCGCCCCCGCGGTATCGGGCATCGCTGAATATGTTAATGCAGTTGAGACGTCGGCCGCAATATCGCCACACTTCGCATCTGGGCCGACGAACTCCGCCACATTGTCTTTCGCGTTATTTCACGCCACAACGATTTGGCGTCCGTCAAAAGTTTCCAGCGCTATTCCCCATGTATCTTATTCGCGGAACCGCGGAACGCTACTTTGCTTATATTTGTGATATATTTGTTGTTATAGGAGACAGCAATTAGCTAGTGGTAATTTTTGTTTTTTTTTAAATAAACTCTTTTATTATTTATTTATTTATATTTATTTGAAAAGATGTATCCAAATTTATTCAGGGAATGTTTCGAATACTACGAAACAATGCCGCCAAATTAATTTGAAGGATATTTGGAATATTATTTTGAAGAACGTCACTGTGTAAAAATGTATTGGTTTGATAATGACACGGTTTATATACTGACTGGCTTTTTGGTCTAGCGTGGTATCACGAATAATTGCACATCACAATAAAAGGTAAACCCATAATTGGGCCTTATAAGTAAATTTAAACTGAATGTATTTTATCGACATAGCTCAGAGAATTAGCGAGCTGAAGTGGCAGTGGGCTGGCCATATCTCGCGAAGAACCGACAACCGTTGGAGTAAACGTGTTCTTGAGTGGAGACCGCGACTCGGCAAACGTAGTGTAGGACGCCCTCCGACCAGGTGGGATGACGATCTGCGAAAAACTGCCGGCAGATGCTGGATGCGGCAAGCTGAAGACAGAGCGCTATGGCGCTCATTAGGGGAGGGCTATGTTCAGCAGTGGACTACATAATATAGCCTGAAGAAGAAGAAGAACGTATTTTATAAACTTGCCTGTTGGATTACTAAATAAATAAAAAAAAATTGCCATGCCGGAGGTCGTGGGTTCGATTCTCACCGGGGGCCCCCGTACATTACAAATACAAATGTCCCCAGATTGGGTATTTCCATATCTGTGTTGTGGTTGTCTGGTTACCTGGGTAATACGATGACGCTAGTCACGCGTTTTAATTGTCAAAAGTCTCGATTTTCCTGTACATTAATTGTCAAATTATGACATTTTATCTCCAAAAAACGCCTGTCTGATGCCATGGTGGTACCCAGGCCGGGCAAGTGATTGTTGTATGGAATTTATTACTGAGTCTAATGTGAAGACTTTGTTTTAGTTTCCAAAGACACTATGTAATTATTACTTCACTGGATTACTCTTTCAACAATACTCTTTTCTAAAACTTTTCAACAATACTCTGTTTCCAAAAATATAAACTGTGATACAATATAGTTATAACCTACATTGTACCTGAGGATGCTTCGTGTTAGAGGTGAAACGCATCGTGATATTTTCTCACACAAGTATTGGTGTCGGTGGTGGTATGTTCGTGTCTTGCTTCTGCTTGAAAAAGTGGGAGGGAGAGCGGTGCATTAACTAACCGCATGGTGCTTGTGGGATTTTTGGCGGAATTTAGCAAACTAATTTTCACTTTTTAATGCTATTATGGATTTCCGCAAAGTAACCCATGATTCCATACACTACATTGTACATTTGTTAGTGTATCATTCGTTGCTCTAAACTATACTGTACAAGTACTACAAATACCCGGTTGTGTACAAAGAATTCATCAAGATTAGCGTGTTGGAAATTTATTTCTTGACTAGCTTCTTCTTCTTTTCGTGTCAGCGATTCGACCCGTTTATATTTTTCCTGCCCAATAATTGGCTACTGTAATTGCAGCGGTGTTGGCCTCTTTTAGGTCGTCCAGAGTGTAGGTGTAGGGGCACAACGGGCATTGGAGCAGGTGCACCATGGATTGCGATGAGGCTCCACAATCACATTGCTCCTCCGTTGGTGCAATATAATCCCATCTGCTTAGGTTTTGTCTGAAGCGAGCTACTTGGGTCCGGTGTCGGTTGAGTGACTGCAGATCAGAACCCGTTGGGACTAGCTTTAACCCGCGGTTACGACCGCGTTAGAAATTATCCCAAGTGACCGCTTTACCGTAAATCTAGAATCCTATCTAGTATCCTCCATCCAAATCACAGACTGTGTCCTAAATCACAGTATCCTATGTTTCAATTCAGATCTTTGTTTATCTGTACGCCAAGTTTCATGTAACAGCCGGTTTTGCCTGATTGAGTTACAGACATCCAATATCTTCAAAAAGTTTAAATATTTTTTTTTAAGTTATTTATTCAAGAAATTTACAAAATGCATATTAAATACAAAAAACCTTCACTGGAACTCGTAAAGGTTTATCTGTGAGGTTAGTTAGGTACTCTTTTCTTATAACTAACTCAAGAAGTACTTTTTTAGGGCATTTAGGCATTTATTTGGTTTACACAAGACCTTATCAGCCGAAGATGCGAACGGGTACCAGCCGTCAGTCTTCTCGTGACCACGATGAATGTAACGTCGTCGAAACGTCGAGGTAAAATAGCAATAACTTATCACGCGATTAAGCCCCGAAAATATTCTAACAATACACAAGACAAGTGCGGTGGCCAGATTGAATATTAGTAGGATTTGAATTAAGGCGCTTAAAGGTGCTAACTAGCAACTCTAATGAAAAAAACACTCGTAAGTTGTTTTACAGTAACCTAGGACGTAAATCGATTTCCTCCAAAACTACCGTTTTTAGCGGAAATTGATTAAAGTCTTAGGATGTTAATACTACGTTCGAGGCTGTATGTTCGAAAAATAATTATCACAGAGTTTAAGATTTTTGATGTTTACTTTTTGAAATTGCTGTGTGGTGTCGGCCTAGAGAATAGCACCAACCCAAATTCTTCCCGCGGGTGTCGTAAAAGGCGACTAAGGAACACAAACCGGGGGGTGGGCAGCAGCGCCCCCTGCAATACAATTCCACCAAACTGCGATCCCCAACCCGCATGCCCAGCGTGGGGATTATGGGCATTACCCCCTATGATAGCACACGTGGCGCTCTTTAGGTGAGGGCTATGTCCAGCAGTGGACTAAAATAGCCTGAAGAAGAAGTTTTTGAATAACAAACTTACTATAAAACACGTTATGATTTTTATTCCATTGCTGGCGCTAGTGAGCACCCCGAACCGCCTTTAGAGTATTTCCGTGGGGAGGAGCGAATTTAGTCGCGTTCGTGTGTATTGAATGCGGTCCGCGGTTTTGTGACTTAGCATATTGAGCGAGTTTTCGTCTGCCCTGAATACAAAATGTTGCATTGTCCGAACGGTGACGGTCTATTGTGATGCCGATGTACAGTCGGCAGTATGTGGACCTTTACATGCGTGCACGGTGCTTAGTTAATTATGCTATATTTTACGTATGTGCATTTAAAAAGCGGAGCGGTAGAACGCTGGCTTTTCGATCGAGAGTTCGTGGGTTCGAATCCCGGCTTTATTTAGGGTCTGAAGTGTTAACACACCTCAGCGCTTGCTACGTACAATGACCCAACTATGAAGCTAAGTGCGGAAATCTCAGGCCTAACTACTACATGTGTATTCAAATTATAATTATATTATGTAGGTAATTAAGTTCCAGTTCAGTTAGGGGGGCTTTTTAATATCGATATCAACCTTTGTATGTCCTCACTGCTGGGGCATTGGCCTCTTCCTGCATCCCATTGTCAAGGAGTGTAAGACAGTGGCGGACCTTACTGTCAGAAGTTATCAAGCCGCCCATAAGACCTTTGACATGGCATGCGACTGCTATTCCATGACCGCCGACACCAACGGCTCTGCGTGCCTTGCGAAGCACGGAAGCGCTCCGAAAAATTGCCACTAGCGGTAGTCACAGAACGGTCACCCATCCAGAACCTGACCGCGCCTGTTGTTGCTTAACTCAAGTGATTGATCCCAATCACTCGGTTCGGCTAGGCCACGTGCGCTAAACTTATTTTTGTATATTTGTTGTGTTGTTGACGAAACTTTTAGTGAATATTGTTTTTTTTCTGAATTTTCCATACTTTTTTCTGGCACTGCTCCTTCCACTCTCCACATCAACGAAGGTTAGCTGCAAGAAAATGCTATATAGCATTAAGCTCGCCTTTGTACAAATTTGGTTAAGTGCAATAAAGGATTTTACATTCATTCATTCATTCATTCATTCATTCATTCATTCATTCATTCATTCATTCATTCATTCATTCATTCATTCATTCATTCATTCATTCATTCATTCATTCATTCATTCATTCATTCATTCATTCATTCATTCATTCATTCATTCATTCATTCATTCATTCATTCATTCATTCATTCATTCATTCATTCATTCATTCATTCATTCATTCATTCATTCATTCATTCATTCATTCATTCATTCATTCATTCATTCATTCATTCATTCATTCATTCATTCATTCATTCAATCGTTCGTTCGTTCGTTCGTTCGTTCGTTCGTTCGTTCGTTCGTTCGTTCGTTCGTTCGTTCGTTCGTTCGTTCGTTCGTTCGTTCGTTCGTTCGTTCGTTCGTTCGTTCGTTCGTTCGTTCATTCATTCATTACATTTCTGATGACATTGGAACAAAAATGTAACGGTATTTTAAAGCATATTTCGACGCCTTACTGCTAAAACCGACTATCTGCATGAAATGTTGTTTCGAGAAAACTCGAGTTTAAGGTTCGGATGTCGTTAACTATACTAAAACTTGTTATTGTGTGCATAACAACATTTCATGCAGATAGTCGGTTTTAGCAGTAAGGCGTCGATTTAGTCAGCTGTCGATTGTATCAAACCATTTACGTTGTCACGTTTCGTTTCATCTTCTTCATTATATTATTGAAAAAAATATCTTTTGTTTAGTGCAGCATCCTCCACGTTTCATTTATAAGGGAGGTACAGGAAAGCTAAGGAGGAGCTACTTTGAACAAAGAGAAGGTGGAAGGAGAAGCTAGAGTTGGACCCGTAGGAATAAAGGCCGGGAGGACTTATAATTGAAAAAAAAATCTAGTCACGACGTATAAGGCTCTGAAAGCACTTGGCTGTGGCCGGAATCAATTATTTTACATAAACAAATACATTTTCACTAACTGTAAAGAAAAACATCGTGAGGAAACCCCAGTGTCTGAGGTGTTCAAATACCTCAGCACTTGAAATTGCCAATTCGCGGTGTCGGCATCGGCATTTAAGCCGATACTCTCTCTCTGAGAGAAGAGTGCCCTGAAGTGGGACGCTTGTAAGCCACATAAAAAAAATCATTACATACCGATATACGGTATAATATAAGTGTGAGTTTATGAACATAATTCAACTAGCCAAGTAATTACGTCGAGGCTGACGGTATAAAATACGTTACGTCTGTTAAATAAGCTAACAGTAAATGTATCCATTGTAAATACCTATACCTATTTCCGTTAAATTATGACATCATATCATATTTAAATGTGAAAAAACGCCGTTTTGTACTTAGTGTGCAGGTATACCATTCGAACCTCGACTGTTATAGATTTTCGATTGGAATGAGATCTTTGAACCTTTGAAGAAATGGCGACGGGCACCAGCGTCTTCCACATAAGTAGATAATAAGTCTGATGCCCCTGTCAGCGTGATAAGGCTGTGTGCAGAGCACTGAAGTGGAAAAGGTTAAGACGAGGGGAATGGAACAAATAAAGTGCAATTCAGACTAGTCCATATTATGTCTGTCGGGCGTCTTTCGTTGAGTTGCATGCTGAGACATCTGTGATAAAGATGAGAGATTAGAGTCAGAATAACATCGCTTTTTTATTTTATCGTCAATGAATGTCTGGAACAAATTACTTTGCGTAATAAGGGCGCCTATTGCACTTACCATGTTATTGTTTAAGTCTTTTAATATAAGAACATTCTATCTATATATTTATGACGATTAGAGTTGATCCCAAGCGAAAAGATAAATTCTGCATCACTGGACGCCGGTAAATAAAATCTCTTAAGGAAAAAGTGGAAAAGTATAATATGTCGAAATACTCGTGTGCAAAAGAAATGCACTATACGCACATAAACTTTGATCAAGAAAGTATTCATGTATGTATATTTGTATTTACTATCGCTTAAAAAAATTAATGAAGAGGATCCTAAAAAACTATGGCAGATCTAGCGATGTGATTTCTACTCGGTGCTTATACGCCTGAAAATAAATACTCTATCAATAATAATGCTTAGAAGAATTGAAAGGCCACATAAAGCGAGATTACTTTTGTGCAACAAATAAAAAATTAAGAAAATTCCATGATGCCACTTTGTTAGGCGAATATAGACTTTTGGTCACTATATTAAGAACCCTTAACAAAAACGCAGATTTTCGTTTGTTTTTAGTTTTCAGCAACTATGTTCATTATATGTTCAGCACTTCAATATTTTGTAAGCATTTATAATTGAAAAACAAAGAACTTTATTTTATTTTAATTTAAAATCCTATTCCCTCAGTTGTTTTTAACAGTATACGTATAAAAGTGAAAGTTGATTGGAAGGATGGATGACTGTTTATTATTACTCTATAACGCCAGAACGAATAAACTACATCACGGCTAAAATTAAAAAAATAAAGTTATTTGGTCCTTGCTACATAAAATACTCGTGATAATATTATAGCAAGACTTGTCGCATCACCATTTTGAAAACATGTGTTTATGAAGCGTTTCGTTTATAGTTTCCCGTCGAAAAATATAAGGAACTTCATGCACCTGTCAAAAGTTAAATAAACGGTCAGACCGATTATAGTTCTTCTTACTGTATGTACGCGACTTTAGGGAATATAGAGAATAAATTCCAAATTCGAAATGAACTCGCTCGCAGTCGGCGGAGCTCGGCAATGTTCGGGCTCCGCACGCCAATTCACTTTGAGAGGATTAATCAGACGTTAGGGATGAGAACGCTCACTCGTCACAATACTCCGGTATGCAAGAAGAGAAGAAAAATAAAGGGTTGTGATGTAGGAACCTACGAATAGCTTTACACACCTAGGAACTGTTGAGAAGGAAGGAAATACATTTCAGTGTCTGTGGTGTTATTGTGCGCCTAATATGTGATATTTATAACGATTACGAAATCATTTCTACATCTATGTGCCAATATATTGATTCCCCGAAACTTAGTGCACCTACTGTATAAATTATCTCATTACGTAGATGCAGAGGCCAATTACTACTGCATCTAAAGAAACATTTCCTTTTTAAGCATCTCCATATAGATATATAGATAGAGAACACTTTATTGTACATAAAAATGGTAATTACACAGATATTTCCGAACCTAAGAGTACAGACGGCGGTCTTATCACTAAAAGTGATCTCTTCCAGACAACCTTTACAACATATAAAGGTTATACACAAAGAACAGCCCTCTATTGTTTAGTTGCGCCGACTACCCGTATTTCAGTTTCCGTTTCTTCTTTTCCGTCAATGGTTGTCTGGAAGAAATTACTTTTAGTAATAAGGCCGCCACTTGTACTGTAATGTTATTTTGTAAGTCTCTTATGTAATCCCTGGTGTACATGCAATAAAGAATATTCTATCTATCTATCTAAAGTACCTTTAAGAGGATCGCTTTGTAACACATGTTATATGCACATAGTGACCTGTCCCTGTTCTGGATGGGCATGCGAAATGTTGCATTTACTAACGAATTAACCAACCAACACGGAATGGTGAAAGTGTGCGCTAAAATATAAATTAGAGCAAACTTTAAATTAAACGTGGCTCCATATTTGATGTATGTTTGCTTTGGTACGAGAACGTAGCCCGCGACATCCCTAGAGAGATTAACCTACACCGCAGCGCCCTCTATGATTATGTAATTTCGCGAGGCTTAAGTAAATTTTTGGCAATTTATTTAAATATAATTTGAAGTGCTTCAGCTAAAGCTTTAATAAACCTCCCTCTGTACGTATTAAATTTAATCGCAAGCAATGAGAGTGCATATCGATCTAGTGAAGCTTACGGATATTGCGTTTGCTGAAACAACACTATAGAACGGAGCGTCTCAGAGCAGCGGCCTCCGTCAATTATAAGTTTCTCGTTAAACCACTATTTCTCTTTACAATTTCCTTTCTTTCAGCTCGGAGCGGCGAGGGCGAGCTAAATGTATCATTGTATTCCTCGAGGTAAGGATTCTCCGAGCCGTACACTTGTAACATAGAAGACTATAGATTCAGACTCGTCGGTTGTTTTTTGCCGTGCGATGGTTTTTCTCTCAAAACAAAGAACTCCGAACTCCTCTTGATTTGTTTCAGTGCCATTAAGATTTTTGATGAGATTGCAATTTGTTTTGCATCCTTCTACTAATTAAAAGAACAATCTCGGAAGGAATGCTTTATGCACTTACCATCACTGCGTGGATTTTAAGTTCCATGTGATTCTTGACCTCCGCTGCGAGCTCTCTTACAAGCAGCAAACCATCTTTGCGTGCCACCTCCATACTGTACTCGTGGTATTTCTGAAAAACAAAGTCAAAGTTACAGACACACCGTCCCACCTTCCTCAAACTACCTACAATGCGTGAACAATATTTCAAAGCAAATGGAGTAGTGCTAGTAATATCTGCGTAGAGCAGGCAGTGTGAAATTTATTGCTTTCCCGAGCACAGATAAACATTGGCAGGCATGTAGCGCTGGCATAATTTGCGAAAATGACAACAATCGTGTCGCATTCGCGCTACATTACGCGCTGAGTTATTGGACCCAACATGGCGGCGGGCGCGGCCGAGACCTGTCAAATTCAAAAAAATAAAACAAACACATCCCGAATTTGGCGGATGTCGGCTGCCAAATTATTATTATTCGACAGGAGCGCACGTTTCGCGCTGCATTGTTATTGAATTTTAGATTGTGCCCGACAACGTCGTTTCCTTTGTTGTGCGATCGCATAACGCGCAATGTTTGCTGTCCTACAATCTACAACACAAACCAGCGTCGCTACCTATATATTGTACGCACATTTCGGGGAAAATATCGAAGGCTGGCCTATCAGATTAAACATAAAGAATGATCAAATAAAGTGAATGCGCCAAATTGGAGCTTTTAGAGCGTCGGAAAAACATTTTTCATGGAAAAGCAGCTGCCGTTCACTCAATAAAGTTCCCTTTAAGGGCACCTTCGACCGCGGGTGAGAAATGGCGGCACGGCAGGCGATCGGCACGCGGCAGAGGCATAGAGACGTCGGCCGCTGCGCCCCCTCGGGCCTCGCCTCGCCGTATTACATTGTCTTGAGCGACACTCCGCTCTCGGCCCGATTTAATCGATAGCCTACCGGAGTTTCTGCCCCAAGATAACATTTATGTAAGATCCTATCTAGCAGAATAAGAAAGTAGGTACTACTTTATGCGACAGGAGCTGGCCGCGCGTGTGCCGTTTACTGAAAACGTAAGCAGGCGGCCTAACTTTTTCATATGTCAAGTTAGGATTTTCGTAGCAGAGTTGGCACACATTGTGTTTGACGGATAACTTTGAAACTCATTCAGGGTTATGAAAAAATATTTACTGGCCAAAGATAATCGTGCAACCCGTTGCTCGATCGATCGGCTGCAAAATCAGCCCTGCATTATGGATAAGGGTAGGGCTGCTTCATGCAAACAAGCCCATGATATATTAGACAAAGATTGACTGATGTTAAGTGGCCCGCATAAACGGCGGTTTTCTTTTTTATTGGGCTCACTCGAGTGCATTTTGCAATAAGATATGGGGTTCTGGAAAAAGTTGACAAGGTTGTCTGTAGGTAAGGGAGACAAATATGTGTTATTGAGCATCTTTGCTCTAGTAACGGTCAAGAAAAATATAATTTTATAATTTGATGTAGGTATATGTACCCTCTTATTTTTTCTTAATTTTGTCTAATATGCACACATTATTCCCCTACCTCTTTAAAATCATGGTTTCACCACTGATCGGGTTGGCTATGGAAATAGCTCGCCTACGTACTCATTTACGTTACGCTTATGTTTTGTGTGAATTCTCTCTTTGTGTACAAGAAAGTATAATAATAAGAATATTAATAATAATAATTTAGTGAAAATATAAGACCTTTTTTAATATTTGGAAATTATACTTGGTCAACCATCTGAATCCGTTACTAGGCGTCGTCAAATAAAACAACTTAATTAAATTATCTCATGGGAACGCCTATTGCACAGATAAAAAGTTTTCCTATGTGTTATTGTTTATCAAGCGATTAAGATTAAGCTCAAACTATCACTTTCTCTTTCTCCGAAAAACAAATAAAACATGTTTTTTAGTTCGTCACGTTGCCGTTGTATTTTTTAACTTACGAGCATGAAACGTATTAATAATATTAAAGTGTATACACATCATGAGTTTCTGCAATTTACAAAATATCTATACAATGACAATATTACGGAGCAAAAACTACGTTTTATCTGTATCTCTGAGAGGGAGAAAGTGATAGTATGAGCTGTACGAATGACCTAGGACGAGCAAACAATTTTGTGGACTATTAGCTGTGCCCCGCGGTGTTACCGCGGTTTATCGATTTTCCCATGGGAATTAGATATTTTCCCGCAGTAAAACGAAGCCTATGTGTTAATCCAGGGTGTCAACTAACTCCATACCAAAGTTTATTAAAATCGCCGCCGGCCAAATCCAGCCGTTTATAACGTAAAGAAGTAACAAACATACACACTCACAAAGTTTCGAATTTAATATTAATATTTGTGTGATGTGATGATAATTTATCCAATTATTTGCTCGTTAATGATTCATCTACCTAATTCAAGAAATATTAATGTCTATTATGAATTACTTGATTTTGATAGTTTAAAAAAATAAACCTTACTCCTGAGGGTAAGGTTTATTTTTTGCTTTTTAATGCACTAACCCGTGCTAAGGAAAATTTTACAAACCTAAACTATCTGTACGTAATACAGAGAGTATTGTAAAGAGGTTCGAAATTTCACTGATGCCGGTGAGTCGCCCATTAGCTCAATTGGGAGAGCGCTGGCACGGTTAGCCAGAGGTCGCGGGTTCGAGTCCCGGCACGGGTGGAATTTTTAGCCGCTAAATAGGCTTTTATGCAAATATTTCCCTACCGTCTTTGCCTCAGTCCTCAATCTACATTCATGATGCATAGACACAAACATTAAGACACCTGAATGTACTTAAGTACTTAGTTACGTTTAGAGTTTACTCATCCCTAACGTAACAGAGTAGTTAAGTTTGCAAAAAAAAAGGTTAACCGGCTTGAAGGAGATACATATTGGGCGATACATATTGGTCTGAACTGAAGCAGAGCAAAACGAAATTTAGATGATCTGAAAAAAAACCACTACCACAAACTTGGAAATAGAGATTAATCAACAGTAATAGACGAAGAGCAACAATCAAATCAGGAGTCTGGCGAGTGTTGCATAATGAATTATTTCAGCGCCGTAGATCGGGGAGAGAGAACGGAGGACCCCATAGACCGCACAACCTTATAGATGCTCCATCGATATTGTATCATGGTTCATGAATTTATAGAAATATAGAAATATTGTATCATGAAGTGATATAATGAATGTTGCAAGCAATTTCGTACACGTAGATTTTTTATACAACCTGCAAGCCTCCACCAATCCGGACTTGGCCCCCGTGCCCCTTGGCCGACCGTACTCCAGTACGGTCCATACCTTCCTCAGGGAAGAGAGCCGTGCCCCTCAGTGGGGACATAATGAGTTAATGTGCTTGCTCAACATGGTGGCCGATCATACAGATATGTTTTGCTGTACTCAGAGCGAGTTCAAGAAGGCCTTAGTTCAGATTATAAGCTAAGGACTTATTTTATTTTATTTTGTAATGTGTATATAATGTGTAATATTAAGTGTTGTCTTTTTGTTTAAGTTTACTTTAATTTTATATAACTCTATCGCATTAGGTAACTGTAATGATAGATGTTAAGTGGTGATACAAATAAATAAATGAAATAAAAAATAATGATGATGATAACCTTGCTACCCCTTCGCACGCTTTTAGATATGGTATGTGACGAATCCCTTCTTAATATATTCCTACATCAGGGTCTTCTTTTTCAGCTTTCTTTTTCGGCTTTCCGTTTATCTCTGTTCATGGCTAGCTCCAGCCAAGTTTTTCCCTTCTCCTTCTTCACATTCCGAAGGTGTCTCTCGACTGGAAACCCACTGGAGGCTCACGAAGACCCGGAGGATCGTCCCAGACGTGGAAGAGATCCACCTTAGGGTACAGAAGACAGAAGCCCTACAATGTCCAAGATTTATATCCAGCGGTCCAGGCGTGTCCTGGACCCAGACTAATTACCTGTGCTAATTACCAGTGCTAGTTACCGGGCAAGGACATCACAAACATGGAAATATACCCAGACTGAATCCACGTGTACAAATGTACGGCTGCCCACAGTGGGAATCGAGCCCACGACCTCCGGCATGATAATCAGACGTTATACCGCTAGACCAACGATGCTGTCAGATAAAGTATATTCATGCAATGCGTTAAGTTGCGCCAAAATTTTATACTTGATTGATGTTTTATCATATCGATTAGGTCCCGTAGGGTCGGCATTATTGTAAATCATATGTTTTGAACATCGATGAAAACTTTATAATTTATTTTAAAAGTTTATGTATTAAATATATATATATATACCTTTAAAAATAAACCTTTAAAATAAATTATTATATATATATATTTTTAATGCACTAACCCGTGCTAAGGACAATTTAAAAACCTATTTAGAGGCTAAATTGCTATTTTAAAAGTGTTTAAAAAATTAAAACCTGTGTGATTTAAAACGTTTTATTTTAAACATGATAACCTTGACCCCAAAACGCAGCTGTGCCAGAGATTAGGAGATCATTCTTTCGATATAATTGTTTTCCCTCCTGTTAATCTATTTTTCTAGTCTATTCGATAGATTTTAAGGTGCTTTGAAAAAATCAGGGGCTGTATTCAGAAAACCCATCAGTCTATTCAACATAGCGCGATCACGTGAGTTCTAAAAGGCTCTATGATCTGTGGTCGGCCCGCGGGACACATTGGCTAACAAGGAACCTAAATTCAATTAAGGCAGTTAATTTAATCCGCTTTGTATGTCAACAGCGGGGGCACTTTCGCTTCTAGATTAAACCCTAAAACACTTTTTGGGGCCCCACCTCGAGAGACAAATGAAACTAACTAAGACTTATGTGGCCAGGGTACTCAAATGGTTAGTTTTATTTTAAAAGAGCCTTTTTATTGAAACAAAAGTGCCTATTGTTTATGTAGAAGGTACAAAATAGCTCTCAGTTATATGCAATATAAAAACACGGAAAGTATTGTGATATTATTAATGTGTTTCGCTCATATGTATCTAACTCTTTGTGTCAGGGTGTGTTTGTGAGGGTGTGTGTGTGTGTGTATTAATATTGGTTGTAAATATATTAAGCTTCGTTCATTTTAATTCATCGTCATCACCCTATCAGATCGGGCATGAGTCTCTTCCCTAAGGAAAGTATAGGCCATACTTTAATTTTAATTACAAAAAGTAATTCTATAACTTGTTAAAACAATAGGGATTTGCTGTTATTTTAGCTTTAAGTTTTTTTGGCATAAAAACAAACAAAACCTTTGTACTTTCTCATGCATGACGCTAGCAATTGACCAAGTATAGGATAAAAATAAAATTTTAACAACTTTCAATACTGATTAATTTTATTGATTTGCCAGAACGCGAGTATGTACAATTGTTAAAATATTGTGCCAAGATCATTCGTGTTCCATCTACAGGTGTACAAACATATTGACACATTATTAACCCCTAATCCTTAATTGGGCAAGGGGAAAAAGTTACCACTTTTGTTCATATCGATGGTTCGATACACTCGGTGACGTTAGTTACCACTTTAAATTGAACTTTACCACCTAGTTCTAAACTCCAAAACCAATGAAAAATTTACTACCCTAATACCGGATACAAACTTAAAACTTATAACACATCGTATACGGTTTGCTAAATATTACCTAAATCCGTTGAACCGCGGGCGTTTACTTTGAAAATATTAGTCGTATTTAGCAATACCTTTATGATCTTAATGGGTACTGAACAATATACCTACGAGTAGTGCTCGCACTTGGTAAGTATTTTTTAACTTAACGTCCAAACTGTTTCGATGATATTGTGCCATTTAATTTGTTTTTCTTTGCTTAGTTGACTTTTATTAAGTCTTATTTATGAGACTGGCTTCTATAAACACTATAATGACAGGACCAGATAATTCCCTACATTATTCCTGAGCCTCTGTATCTACGTAATGAGATGATTTACACAGCGTCCAGTGGCACCTTCACTCACACTAGATGGGTGAAGGGACCACTCAGATGCCGCAGTGCCTGGGTCATTGTTTTGGATGGAGTAAAGTAGTCTTGCCCAGCACCTATACCGTCCTAACAGCTTAGTCGGCCTAGCCCACAGGAAAGACTACTCAATACGTGCGGAGCTCTCCAAGCCGCGGGTTTCCTCGCGATGTTTTCCTTTACCGTGGTATTGCGACTACAAATTCGCAAATACGTAACTTTGCAATTAAGCAAAGTCATTGGTTGCGCACTGGGGATAGAACCTGGGTCTCTCGTTTGCGAGTCCATTGTTCTACCTACTTTGCTATCACCGCTTATTCGAGAGCATACTTATATATTTTATCGATATGGTTTTGTCCGCTCTAGTTTTCATTTTGATAAGAATAATATTTATTAGTTTTCCTCACGATGTTTTCCTTCACCGTTAGCGAGTGGTATTGCTACCATAACTTCACAAATGTATAAAGGTTGTGAGGAAACCTGAGTTTCGGAGGTGTATCAAATACCACAGCGCTTGAAATGGCCAGGCGGCTGTGAGCAAGCGTGGTAATTAAGTCCATACTGTCTTTGGATATGACAATGCGGAAAACTTAGACGTAACACGAATCATTGCTCCAAGAAACAGAAATCACCTATATGTTATTCTCTTATGTTATTATGCTCTTAGCGATAACACATCCAATTGTATAAGATTACTTAGATTTAAGAAATCATGGTTGTATTCTTTTTTTCTGGTTGTGATTTCTATCTAGTTATCTATATGAGAAGCGGTGGTAGCTCAGTGGGTAGAACCATGGACTGGCAAGCGAAAGCCCCAGGCTCGATCCCGAGTGCGGGCATGTACCAATGACTTTGTTTAATTTCAAAGCTACGTACATTTGCGAATTTGTAGTCGCAATACCACACGTTAACGGTGAAGGAAAACATCGTGAGGAAACCCGCGGCTTGGTTGGCTCCGCACGTATTGACTAGTCTCTCCTGTGGGCTAGGCCGACTAAGCTGTCAGGATGGTATAGGTGCTGGGCAAGCCTAAAAACCATCTATAAAAAAAACCATGTCCCAGGCACTACAGCGTTGGAGTGGTCCCTTCACCCATCTAGTGTGTGAGTGAAGATACCACTGGACGCTGTATAAATCATCTCATTAAGTAGATTTATTTATTTTTTTTATATGTGCAACAATTGCATCGCAGGATGGTTAGGTCATACTCCTCCACGGGGACCAAGTCCGGGTTGATGGCATGTGCAACATACCAGCGCTATAAAAAACCAAGAGGCTGTAAAACTGCTGTACCGGCTGTACGTATATTCCCACTTGGCCCCCGTGGTGAAGTATGGCCTAACCTTCCTGCGATGCAGGAAGAGACCCGTGCCTAAGCAGTGGGGACATACAAGGGATGATAACGACGAACGAACGATATTCTCACTCATAAGCAAGTTTAAACCTCTATTTGTGTCCTCTAAACTTAATGGCAAAGTTGCACTGCCATCCGGCATGTCGTTTTTAAATAAAAATCAAACTAAGTTTGTATGGGAATTGCTTTTAGAGGGAGCTCTTAAGTTCTAATAATTAAAATAGACAATTTATTATTATTACAAAACATGTTAAAGTAATGTCAACTATATCATTATCGAACGACAAAAACAAAACCATTAAGAGCATAAATTAATAGTGGAGAAACTACAACTAAGATAAGCAAGAGTCAAGCAAAAGTCAGTATAATCATATTTAGTTATATTTTCAATGTAAACATTGTGCATGTTGTACTGACATAGACACACTTCACAACCCGACCTCTCAGAATCAGAATCAAATGTTAACATAATGTACTGACATAGACACAATTCACAACCCTACTTCGAATTAGAATCAGAATCATGTCTTGTATACATAGTGTATGTTGTACTGGCATAGACACACTTCACAGCCCTACCTCTTAGAATGTGGCATCTTCATTTACGGAAGTTGTTTCAAGATTGAGGCAGGCGAGTGCTTGAGTGCATATCACAGGAAGTGAGTGCTGTCACAGCCACTAGCTCCTCTTTGCCATTGAGAATTGACGCAGGGATGGTTCTCCATACAGTGGTTATTGTGCAGGGAGTTGTCTCTGTATGTGTGTGCTCGAGTTCTCATGCACTCGACGGCCAGGGTTTGATTGAACCCGGACGCGTCATAGGTACAACACTACAGGGGGACTTTGAATTCGATTGTCAAATTTTAAAGAGACATTCTAACCAAGATTTAAAAACATATTATTTTTAAAATAATGCCATCACAATTTTTTTTTTTATTATTTTGCAAAATTACTTCAGTGAAGCATAGACAAATAATATCAGAATGAACATACATAACATAACCTCACGCGTGTATCCTAGAGGGGTAGGCAGACCAGGGTCTGCCACTTACCACGATCCTGACAGATCACTTTCGCTTCAATAACGTTTATGACGCTCGTTGGATGCACGCTGTTTCGGGTATTTTTTTGTAAAATGTATCGGAACAAAAAATTAGAAAATTCGAAAAAAAAACAAAACACAAGTCGAGCATCTTATGGTCGGCGTTGGCCATCTCGATTATTCTTTAAATTGTTGACGCATTTTGGTGGACAGACTCTTTTATATTTGACTTATTAGAAAACATTTTTCAACTTTATAGAACTTTTTACCACTTCAAATTTGGAAACCTACACAATGTCGAGCAAAGCTCGAAAATACGAATATTTACAAATAAATCTTACTATTGCCAATAAATCATTAATAATAATGTTTTGATACTGAAAATAACATTCTCACAAAATGTAGGTGACGATTTCAAAATCATCCTGTAGTATAATGCCCAACAAATAATTAAACAAATGTCTTTCTTTTCACCTCCACGTGTTTCTCGTCTCATTGGCGTCGTCGCGGAAATTGTTCGGGCTTTGTTTAGTCAAATTATTTAATATTTATATTTTTATTAAAAAAAAAACTACGTACGTGTCACACACAGCAAGCTTATCCCGTTTGCGCGCATTTTTGGTCACACTATCTGCCGGACTTTGTACTAAAGTAATCAGCGCAGTTCGGAATTAGCAGAATATGGGCCAGTGTCTGCATATAACTAAGTAAATATTTAACTTTAGTGCTATATCTTTGATTTTATCAGAATAGAGACAGAACGTGACAGAACTTGTAACGGTGCAAACCTCTTTAAACCATTTTTATTTCTTTTTCTATCTATCATTTTCAAATATTTAAATTTTGTCACTCATTCTTCGATTTCCCTCATTTTTAATCCACTACTACTTTACGCTTTGACCAGATCTGACTTTTTACCTGCTTCTCCGTTTATCCGTTTTTATCCAGTTTTCTGTTCATATTACTATAATTCTACAAATAAAAGCACACCTAAAGTCGTTCCAGAGTTTATTTATTATAATAAAAGTTATACAACGTTCCACTGGCGCCCAACGATAATAACGAAACCCACTACTACGACGGATTCTACCCCGTCGGGTACTATGTACCCAATATTATAAATATTGTTAAAATGTAAATAACTTTTATAGAGCGGATTGTGACTCAATAAATAAGCCTTACCACTACCGAATACCAGCGGGTGGTAACTGGCTAAATAAGCCTATTACTAATTTAGGCCAGTTTCTGGATAAATCTAATTAATAAAAATAGATTTTGTCTATACTGAATGAACGTCTTCACCTTCACTTTAGATGAAGACAATGCTAGATGATGCATGCTAGGGCTGAATGATAGATGATGAATAAAAGTGGAACTGCCTTATGTAAATATTCATTGTAAATATCACCCCACACACTCAACATTTTTTTCATCGCCCATCTTTTATATTTTATTTTAATATTTAAACTTATTTACTTACCATCCCATATCCCCGACCTTCATCGACCTTACTCTGGACCTTCGACTTTAAATTTTAATTTTATAATTTAAACTTAACAATATTTTTTTAAAATAATATTTTTTTTAAATATATTTTTATAAATGAATATACTTAAAAAAAATATTTTTACCGGTTGCCCTCGGGTAGTGTAACGGTGCAAACCTCTTTACATCATTTTTATTTCTTTTTCTATCTATCATTTTCAAATATTTAAATTTTGTCACTCATTCTTCGATGTCCCTCATTTTTAATCCACTACTACTTTACGCTTTGACCAGATCTGACTTTTTACCTGCTTCTCCGTTTATCCGTTTTTATCCAGTTTTCTGTAAATATTACTACAATTCTACAAATAAAACCACACCTAAAGTCGTTCCAGAGTTTATTTATTATTATAAAAGTTATACAACGTTCCAAACTTAAGTATTTACTTAGTGAAATTCTCAATTCAGTAACCGGCCCTAAAAAATTTTATTTGGCGAGGAGACATAATGTTCTCGATCTTTCATAACGCCTTAGCAGCTCTTGTGAAAACACTAAGGCCAATGGCGCATTATAGAACCTTGTTGGAGTTGCGAATTGAGAGGCAGACGAAGGGTTTGAAAGGTTTGTTAGAGGTGTATTTTATTTTAAAACCTAAAGCTAGAAAAAAACTACTTCTAAACAAATGCGGTTTCACTATGAGTGAACCCTACATTTGTAGAGTAGAACTATTTTTGCAAGCCGAACTATTTTGGGTACAGAAAAAAGGCCAAGTCAGAGGGGTAATACAACGTAAGCGATGGTAAATAAATTAACCGTTTCAAATATACTAGAATCTGCAACTTTCCTGTAGATTACAATACAACACAGTAAATAAAAGTCCACTGCAATGCTATTTTGTATTTGCTCTTACAACTCGGAGGCTAATGAAGACCGGCTATTCACGTTTCTAATTTACGCCTAACATAACAGCTCTATATTTACGTAGAGCGACAGTGTTTCCCTAATTTTACATTAGCATATCCACTACAGCCTTTATAAATCCCCGGCTGTGTATTTGCGCGTCCGAGACACAAGAGAAGTCCATTTTGCCGCAAAAAACGTGTAGCGAAAGGGTAGTACGCTCGGACACTCCCCCCCTCTTCGCCCCTCGCCCCCTAGCCACCATCTCCCGTAGCTGTTCTCCGCGGCGCTACTATGGACTGTCAACTCGAAATAAACGGAGCATGAAAACGATCGATATCAACCCTCATATGTCCCCACTGCTGGGGCACGTATCTCTTCCTGCATCGCAGAAAGTTTAGGCCAGGGGGCCAATTCCGGGTTGGTAGAGGATTGTAAGTGGCGGGCCTTACTGTCAGAAGTTATCTAGCCGCCCAGAAGGCCTGTGACATGGCTTAACGACTACCATTACATGACTGCTGGCAACAACGGCTTAACCCACGTTGCGAAGCACGGAATAAGGGTAAGGGTATAAGGGTTGATATCGAGCACGAACTCACATCTACAAGGTGTACCCAAGTCCCTAAATACGTCTGCAAATTAAGGATAGTAAAATTAGTTCGCGATCGAGTAGGTAGAAGATTCGTTGATACAAACAACTTTTAGCACTGAAGCTGAAGGTGCTACGTCCTGCTAAGTAGCATCACGCCACCAATGAGAAAAAACATCTTTTTTTTTATAACGCGTCTTTGGAAAAAGTAAACAACATAAATCTTAATAAATAAAGTAATTTTTTTAGATCATAGTGTCAAGAACCTAAGTCCAAGGATTTAAAGCTACTTAAAATGAGTATTTCCAAACACGGCTGTTTTTACGGTGATTGCCTTAAGTCCTAGGTTTTATACTAGGTTATAAAAATTGTTGTCGCAGTTGTTAAAACTTATGATGTAATTTTTTTGGAAAAAGCTAACAAATAAACTCTACATTTATCCATTTCAAAAAACTTTTAAATTAGTTAACAGTTTTCAGCTTTTAAAACCTATTGCTAGTTAATGTGAATGAACTAGACACAATCGTCCTCTAAATACCCTTTAATATTAATCTACCGTTTCATATCTTTATCTTATAATCTTAATTTTGATTGTTAATTTGATAAGAAGCTTTTCTGCACAGAGTGTGCTTAATACATTTTTTAAACCACGTTGGAGGTAACTTTATTAATTATCATGAGGAATCTTGCTGTAGAACCTTATACGGTGCCCCATAAAGGGCGTATTAACGCTCAAGTTTAAATCGTTGAAATGATAATTTATGTTTATTTCTACTTTTAACATTATGATGGACATTTCGACCGCTTTTTGGTGGGAGAAGGAGAAGAAGATAGGCACGTGCGCCAGTCAATGGTCTCCGCTAAACCGAACTATTGCTCGATTGAAACAACTGCCTGCGGCGGCGCCCCAAGGTAATATTTTTGTTGGTCAGTGAAGGGATGATAAGAGTGAATGCCTTGCGATTTGTCAGAAAGATTAATAAATGAGTCCTTTTAGAGCTTCTTACATGACGTTGGATTTTGCATATCATTTTTGACGTCTGGATCAATTAAGTTATTATTTGGGTCGCAATCAGACATAAGTTTATTGATATAAATGGGCTGTATTAATAAAAACTAAAGACAACTATTTAAAATAAAAAGAAAATTAACCTTTTTAGTATGTGCCATGCATCTTCTTGTACTATTTCATACAGTTATACATGAATTATTGTCATGATACCTTTGGTACGATTCATATTGACGCTATTATTCAATTTCATTGACACCTAAGATATAAAATGTTTATATTGATTTATCTAGTGCAGTTTGGAGAATTATTGTATATCAATTGCATTATTTGGCTTGAACTATATTTAAAAACCTATTTAGAGGCTAAAAATTTCATTCTCAATTTCAATTGTTTCGCACCTGGGTTTGCTAATACCGAGTAGGGGTGTACCGTGGTAGCGCATCACGGAAACCAGGCTCTTGGAAAAACAGGGCGGACGGAAGGCCCGGGCGGGCTTTGATCTCGCCGACAGGTTGCGGCCTGTTTATTGAAACCGCGGTCGAATTCAAACGTAGCTTGTTATGTTATTTGTTAGACTGTTTGTAGGGACTTATTATTATTAGTGGCAGTCGAGCCTCCAGCCTGCGAATGAACGGCGCTTTAGTATGGAACTTCTCAACTTTGTCTTCTGGTTTTCGCTTTTGCAACTGTAGCGACGTTTCCAGGCAGTTAGCAGAACAACATAATCTGCATATAGATTCTACTGTTTTGCACAGTCTTTGTTTCAGAGAGAGGGTAAAGGCACAGAACGTACCCATTGCAAATCGGCGATTTCAAGCGCTGAGGCTCGTGAACAACGCATATAGTCTGGTTCCTGGGGCTGTACTACGCAAGTCCTCAAATACATACATATTTTGATACTTTGGTGTCGTCAAAGTGGTTATCGATGTTTTCCTTCACACACAGTGAGTGATGTTTCTACTGCAAATTCACAGATACACAAAACATCCACCAGTCAATTTATAATTGAGTTCAGGCCAATAAAAGTGGCGCTTTTAATTTTCGGCAAGGTAAAATAGAGTTCCTTGTCTCTTTAATTAAACTCTAGTAAAGTATGTGTTTCGTATTTTACGTAATAATTGTAAACGCACGTTACCCATATTTTTATTGTACATTAGGTACCTACATAGTGTTTGCCAATCATCTAAATTCTGCACCGAAACTGTGCCGAAAGCCAATAAGTGTTTTTAAAAACCTATTTACAGGCTAAAAATTCCACCCATGCCAAGACTCGAACCCGCGAACTCTGGCTATCCGTGCCAGCGCTCTCCCAACTGAGCTAATGGGTGACTACCGGCATCAGTGAAATTTAAAACCTCTTTACAATAGCCTCTGTACTACGTACAGGCACGGGTTAGTGCATTAAAAATAATATAATAAGTGTTTTGTAAAGCTCTTAAAGCTTGTAGTATACTCTGTCTTTATGTGGTTCTTTTATGGTGAGAAATAAACTTTACTTTATTATAAAACTAGTGGTACTTGATTGTTAATAACAGACGCGAAATTATTGCTCATTTTCATCGACTCATTGAAGGTTTGGGCAATTGACCTACCCTTAACGACATCGACATGCAGGCTACCTTTGTTGGTAAGGGTTGCAAGTGATGCAAATTACTTCAGCCAGATGTCGCTGCCTGTATTACGTAATACAGAGAATGTTGTAAAGAGGTTCGAAATTTCACTGATGCCGGTGAGTCACCCATTAGCTCAGTTGGAAAGAGAGCTGGCACGGATAGCCAGAGGTCGCGGGTTCGAATCCCGGCATGGGTGGAATTTTTAGCCTTTAAATAGGTTTTTTTTAAAAGTATGTACTGTTAACAATAGCCCTTGAGGTTTTTCATTCCTTTGTCAACGCTTTTCAAAGGGTAACCTTGTCAAGCCAAGCCCAGACGAGTTAGTAACAAACAAATACAAATACTAAGTAGCGAGCCATTATACGTCCCGCTTCTAATCTTTTCAAGGCATTGTCTTCGCGTCTCGACAGACGTCCGATCGTCTCCCTGGAAACCCGCACCTCTCGGTACAGTTACAGATAAAAGTGTATTATTTAACGTGAAAATCACAAGCAGTCTTGCTATATTTATTGTTAACCTGTGCCCTTTTTTCACCAACCTAAGAAGCCTAACTGACCAGATATAAATTAGTGACTCAGTATCCTATTATAAACTCATATTATAAATGTGAAACTTACTTTTTAATCTGTCTATATACTTACGTTTTATGCCTAAACCTTCCGACCAATTTTGATGAATATTGGTAATTTGATTGCATCATGACGTAGGACATACTTTCCTAATTCCAAATCGCTATTATAATCAATTAATTAAAACCAATATTCATGCAATATTACTTCAATGTGGCTGAAACCACCTATTAAAACGGTAAAAATTATTGACTTCAATAAAGCCTTTCTATTAGCTTTAATAAGATAATGCTTTGATATGGTGTTAACTATGCCGCGTATATATAGGAGAGACAAAAAAGTTAAAAATTGTGCCTTATCTTTAATTTGTTGTAGAGTTACGCGTACTTCATTCTGTTGCTATGATATATTAATTATCAATTGAGACGTAATAGTGACCACTGTGACAGGATTTGCTAATATTGCAGCATATATAAGTCCCACTGACACAGGCCTTCTCTCAGAGAGAGAGATTATCTATGCGTACCGTGAAACACCTCAGACACTCAAGTTTAGGTACTCACGATGCAAGCCTCCGGGGTTAGCGACTGGTTTGATGAGAAATACTGTATTAACCTGGTGTCAAAATAACGATTTGCTCCAATTTGAACATCAAGGTAGGAAACATTTCTTCGCGAGTGTACCTCACACCACTCCTAGAAAAGGGAGTTTAACCTAATTCTATTCGGTGCCCTTCTGCTTATTTCTGGTTTTAGTGTTATAGTTAGTTTTTTAGGTATTGGCATTGACTTTTGAGTAAGATTGTTCCCTATTTCAAATTCAATTGTATAGGCTAGTGTGGAGACCTCCTTTCCTTGGCACTGTTTTATAGGGTGTAACAAAATCCCCGTGTATATCTTGAATGGCCTAAAATGCTGACATTTATTTTGCCATTTTACAGATTTTCCGGCAGTAAAAGTTGTCTGAAACTTTTTCAGTCACGTTGTAATTTAAGCTACCTAACCATCCTATTATACATTTTATACATTCTTAATAGGTTTTATTGTTGATTTTTATTAATCTTGTTCTATAGGAATAATGAAATGATATGAAAAGGTTTTATTCTAAGTAGCGCAGAAAATGCGGCTTCGTGAACGTTACAATTCAAACTAGGTCACCATTTCAAAATCTAGATAATTTTGGAGAAAAATTGGCCAAAAATACTCCAAACTTAGTCCCTTCAAAGACCTTAATTAACAGAGTTTACATAATTATTATAAAACATAGAACCTATGCATTGTACTGAGTTTAATTCCAGATATCACTGTCAACTAAATAATCCTTATACTAACCCTTTTGGCACAAAGTGTTTTTTGAACCGCGTTGTAGGCAAGCTTAATATATCTTCAGGAATTTTATTATAGAATAGTAACTTCTATCCTTGTTTAGTAACAGAACTTCCTCACAACTCAATGACTTATGCTGGTCCCAAACTAGAATACCCTGTGCTTTAGTCACCAGGCAAGTTATATTATAAACATGGAAACACACCCAGGCTGAGGCTATTTGTTTGCTTGTACGAGGGCCATTAGGAATCTAACCCACAACCTCCGACAATCTACGTAATACCGCTAGACCAACGAGGCAGTCGTGATGGCTTACATGATGTCGTAACTAACTGACATAATGTAGTAGTAACCTTGGTGATTGATGTTTTATTTCAGTTCAATGGCATTTCCTTTTTTCCTCATACTCAAATAGAATTGTGAATATTACTTACTCGTATGGAAATCCATAATAGCAAACTAATCCATAATAGGTCACTTGCACTTGTGCAAGTACTTTGCGGAAATCCATAATAGCAAACTAATCCATAATAGGTCACTTGCACTTGTGAGCCTGAGGATGCCTAGTGTTAGAGGCGAAACGCGTCGCGTGTTTTCTCACACAAGTATTGGTATGGTGTAGGTGGTGGTGTGTTCGTGTCTTGCTTCTGCTTGAAAAAGTAGGAGGGAGGGCGGTTAACTCACCGCACGGTGCTTGTGGGATTTTTGGCGGAATTTAGCAAAGTAATTTTCACTTTTTAATACAACTTGTGAATTAAAAAAAAAACAAAAAAATCTACTACTAAGCCTTATAAAGCCTAAATAACACTCAATTTTCAACCTGTCGTTGAATTTATTGTAATTAAGTTTGGTTCCGACTGCTCTGGATTTATACTCTATGGACTCATTAAAGCTTTTTAGTATTTTAATGATTGTTTACTAACAATATGAGAGCGGAAGTCAATCTTTTATTACGTAATGTAGCCAGTGACTTTCGCGTTATCAATACCTTTCACTTGATATCTCATTGGTTGAAATAGGATCAGCCGATTTGCCTCTCCGTGTTTATAAAGTAACTTACATATAATAATTCACATCACGATCCTGACGAATGTCTTCCGCTTCATCAACCTATCAGTACATGTAAATGTAATCATGAAAGAAATATCGTACATACATATGCGCAAAAAACATAATCCTCCTTTGATTTCGCAGTCGGAAAAATGATATAATAACTTCACCGAATAAAAATGCTGCCACAAAATTCGAGATACATTTAAAATTCTTTTACCTGATGGAACGTTTTTTTATTGTTGTGTTGTTACGCTTCGTTACTTTATGCTGTATGTCGCTCTGATTCTAAGTTCTAGAATAAATGTGGCACTTTCATCCTGAAATCTGGGTGGTTTGAAAGCCGTGATTACATAATTATTAATAAAAAACGCCATAAATTAGACTGCTACTTTTACGGATTAAATATTTTTTACGAATAAATATTAATTTTCGTATGGCCTATATAAGTCCGTATGAAGCGCTCGTGGCCTAATCGAACCGAGTGATTGCAATTAATCTACAATAGGCGCAGTCAGGTGCAAGATGGGTGACCTTCCCGTGACTACCGCTGGCGGTATTTTTCCGAGCGCTTCCGTACTTCGCATAGCACTTTAAGTCAATGGTGCCGGATGTCATATAATGACAGCCGTTAAGCCATGTCAGTGGCCTTATAGGAGTCTTGATAACTACTGACAGTAAGGCCCGCCACTGTCGTACAATCCTCCACCAACCCGGACTTGGCCCCCGTGGTGGAGTATAACCTAACCTTCCTGCGATGCAGAAAGAGACCCGTGCCCCAGCAGTATAGACATACGAGGCTTGATATCGTATCCTATTGTACATACTCGTAAGTCCTACTGCTGGGCACAGATCTTCTTTTAGAGACAGAGTTTGGGCTTTGTCTCTAAGAGAAGGTCTTACCTTAGAAGGATTAGCACGTGTACACACCGAGGATTGGTTATTTCTTGCGTGGAGGTATTGAAACACCTTAAATACTCAGGTTTCCTCACGGTTAGTGAATGATATTGCTACGCATAAATGTAAAGTAAAAAAAAACAGTCGAATCCGGATTAGCTTACTCGATTTTCTTTTTTGAAAAATAAATCAAGGAAGTTAATCCGGAATCAAACAGATAATGTACAGTGCTTTCGAAAGTTTTAGTTAAAAACGTGCATTTAAAAAAGCGAATTCGATAGTTATTATTAAAGAACCTTCATTTCACTATGGCTTTCGAGCCATCCAAAATTCATGGTGTATATTGTCACGTTTACGGAATCACGCACATGAACAATTTCGCGTCGGTTCAGGCATGGCGCAGTCACGTTACCTTACTTATTGAATTCTCTCGACGGTGATAAATTTAAAATGAACAAGAATTTTCTCTATTCGCCTTGTGAACATTTTTTTCGTATGAACCCTGACAAACGTTACCGTATGTGATTAATCCATATAAAAAAGGATTTCATTAAACCCCCTATGGGTTTAATGAAACCCCCTATGGGTTTAATGAAATCCTTTTCCTCGGTTCCTCGAACGATAACAACCTGTTGATGGTTGTCATTGTGGTTTATATATACCGAAATAGGTACCCACTGACGAGTGGTTGACATTTTTATCTACACTGACCTGCAAAAAAAAACTGTAGTACTTAGGTACTACAATTTTTTTTTTACCCAAACTATGCAAAAAAATTGTTTTTTTTTCAGATGTCTTAAAAGAAGGTTACGTATGGAGATTGCCTTTTACCCACACAATACCTTACCTACCTACAATTTCCTACAATACACAAAATTAAACACTTTTCGAGTCCTTTTCTATTAATTTCGAAAGTATATCTTGTGCACTTTAAAAGTTATTACAATTTTAAAAGTGTAACTTTTGCAGGTCAGTGTATATAGCGTATTCGGGTTCTACTACAAGGAAAAATTCTTTCTCGTTTTCCACTTCTTCCTGACCCTGGTCATCACCTGCCACCCTGATGAAAATACTGTGAGGTCATTCCTCCAACTCCGCCAAGGTCGGCCATATTTTTGATCGCTTCTCATCGCTCCGACGCTTGGGACCTCGTTAAATTCACAAATTTCAAGATTATATGCCGAGTACGACATTTAATGTTAACTAATGATAAATCAGAGATATGTCTGCCCAAAATATTTGTACCTATGTCTTAGCAAATTCTTGGGATTAATCTGCGGCCAGAGTTTAATTAAGTTCGCTTTAGATATAGTTCAAAATCGCTTTCAGACATTTGTTCTAAATCCCTCTTCTCGTGATTGCGATTAATTAGCAATCATGAGAAGAGGGATTTAGAACAAATGTCTACACAATGTTAATTAGTTCCGTTTTTTCATTGGCTTTACAGCGCCCATTATTTAGGTAATAATAGGAGACGTATTAGCGACGGGCATGATGTGTGAAGCGCTCTTGGCCTAGTGCAACTGAGAGATTGGAATTAATTACTTGGGTTAAGCTACAGTAGGCGCGGTCAGATGCTGGATGGGTGATCCCTCCCTACCGCTAGTGGCATTTTCTCCGAGCTCTTCTGTGCTTTGCAAGACACGCTAAGCCATTGGTGCCGGCTGTCATGTAATGGCAGTTGTTAAGCCATGTTAGAGGCCTTATGGGCGGCTTGATAACTTCTGAGAGTAAGGCCCGCCACTGTCTTACAATCCTCCACCAACCTGGACTTTGCCCCCGTGGTGGAGTATGGCCTAACCTTCCTGCGATGCAGGAAGAGACCCGCGCCCCGGCACTAGGGACATACCAAGGGTTCATATGATCATCACCATCATCAAGAAATGTCTAGTCTCTGTCGGGATACATTCGAAATGTTATGTATGAATGTTTTTTGTTTTGTATGTAGTTACGTATGTTGTATTGTATGCTGTGTGGTGTCGGCCTAGAGAATAGGACCAACCCAAGTTCTTCCCGCTGGTGTCGTAAAAGGCGACTAAGGGACACAAAGCAGGAGGTGGGCAGCAGCACCCCGTGCAGTACAATTCCACCGAACTGCGATCCCCAACCCGCATGCCCAGCGTGGGGATTATGGGCATTACCCCCCAATGATGGCACAACCTTGCGCTATGGCGCGCATTAGGGGAGGGCTATGCCCAGCAGTGGACTAATATAACCTGAAGAAGATGTAGTTACGTAACATTCGGAGTGCAAACATACCTCATTCACAGATTTATTAATCGGAATGAGCATTATCGACACGGGCAGCCGCGAAGACCGGCAGGCCAATATTGAACAAGTTTTGCTGGAAAAGTTTGCCTTACGAAACATTTTATTACTTTTCCGAGCCCGAACCGGGGCTGAATTTTGATTCTATTCATTCAGGTCGTAATGGCGTCTTTCGTTTTCTTGGCCACCTATTTGTATAGCTAATTATTGGGTCTTTGTTTTTATGGCACAATCCAATGGGGAGGTCCTCAAATTCTTTAAAACGGACATAATGTATCTAAAACATAACACATAACATTAACTCGCACCTGTATCCCAGAGGGGTAGGCAGAGGTAGGCCACGAACCTGACAGATCACCTATATCAACGTTCATTAATCTTTGCATGCACGCACGTCGTTTTCGGGTACACTTTAGTTTACCTTTTGCTAATACATCCTCTATTTGGTCGAAGTTTGTCCGCCTGCGACGTCCCTTATCGGCCTTTCCACGCACATTCGCTCGATATGTTCGTTCCGTCGTTTTTCTAGTTTCTCTTTTTTTTATAAAACTCGTCTAATAGTAATTTTAAAATATAATTCGTATATATACATTTTCCCGGACTTGGCTTCCGTGGTGGAGTATGGCCTAACCTTCCTGCGCTGCAGGAAGAGACCCGTGCCCCAGCAGTGGGGACATACAAGGGTTGATATCGATATATACATTTACTCTAGTTATTTCAACCTGTTAAAACCGATCATACACTGGAAACTTCACTATACTACAATGAAACAATTTAACCATTAGGTGTGTAGTTACCACCTATAAACCAATTGTTTACGTTTGTTAATTTGGGTGCTTGAAGGGTCAACGGATTTAGATAAAAATTTGGCTTGAATCAGGTCAAACAGGTAGAAGTGCCAAGCGAATATCAAACAAAACAATTAACAGACTTAATCATTTATCAAAGCAATATAATCAGCGACGCTGACAAAGCACCTTAATCCATTAATTAACTCCGTCCTGACAAATATCGTCAAAGAGCTCCGTACTAATTAAATAGGCTTTTATTTTAAATAAAGGATTTTATTTTAGGCACCTGTATATTACTCTCGTCCATCCTACTCATGACATCCGTGTGCGTAGATATGCTGTGCTGCGTTTACACTACTCCCTTTGTTATCGCGGTGCATGAAATAAACCTCTCCGACGACTAAACTGACCCTTGACTACTCGTCAGCGATTGGCAAATCCTTTTACCTTGACGGCGAAACCTGCTTTCCGTCGAAACGTGAAAAGAAGACTCACGGAAATGTGATGCGCAGTAGAGTGAACAGAACACGTGATTCCTAAGTGGCTCTATTGTATATACTCCACTTTATTATATACGTGAGAGTTTGTTGTTCGTATAGATTTTTAAACCAGAGTAGCGTGGAATATGACATTTGACACATATACGGACCACTTCTATATACAAACATAAACTGCCGCCTGTATGCCGGAGGGGTAAGCAAAGGCCAGCAAGGTAGTACGATGACGAGAGTCATAAGTTTTATGGCGATGAAATGTCAGAATTTGACAACTAATGTAGGTACTGGAAAGTCGCAACTACTTGTCACAATCCTGACTGTTCTCTTTCACGTCATCAACATTCGTTAGTCGTTGCTAGCATGCACGCCGGCTTCCCGTACTTTGTAACCGACTTCAAAAAAGGAGGAGGTTATTAATTCGACGCGTATATTAATGTTTATTTTTATTTTGATTTTGATATATTTTTTTATCTTGTCCTCTGCTAATACGTCCTCTAATTGGTCGAAGTATGAATACTTGTATTGGTTTAAAATAGAGAATGCCCTTTTATGCGATGTCCATTCGAATGGGTGCAGCTACTCGGCATACAAATCTTTCAAATGTCGACATGCTCACTTCTACCCCCCTATTATGTAACGGTCTACTGTGTTAGGTTGTCCATCTTAACGTTTTCAAAGTGTCAACATATGTATGCATTTGACAGCTAGTCTAGCTTAAAAAAGTAAAAATTGACGTCACTCACCCCGGTGGATACTTACATAATAGATACTCAGATCTTTTTGCCATTATGTAGTAAAGGTGTAAAGCTATGAAGCTTATTCAATTGAAAATTTCGTAAGCACTACACACTACGCTATGATGCTGTTTAATTAAATTATTACGTGAAGGGTGCTTAGCTCTTAACGTTGTACAATATAATGCAGTTAAGACGGTTTTGACTACGAATTTTGAACAAGAGAGGACGACAGCAGTGCGGATGTATAAAGGTTTACCCTCGTCTGTGTAGTTACGTTACTCGGGCGTACGTGTGTGCGTGAGCGCGTGTCACACGTACATTAGCTCGAGAGGACCTAAGACGTAGGCTTTATTGCTACGACTTTCAGGACATAACTCTTCACTAAAGGACAATTATTTTGTTAAACCTTTTGCTACGCATAATTTTGTCTTGTCCTTTGAAATCGATTGATAGTGAACTTCTAGTTTATTAGTTCTATCGATATTCCACAAAGAAGACAGTTTGTATGAATATCGCGTCTCGATCTCTATCTGTCAATATCGAAGAACAACTTTTGAAATACAAAACAAAATTGCATACTTAAGTTACCACGGCAACAGGCAAATCGAAATTTCCTACGCCAAACTTATTACAAAGCTGTTACTTTTGTAATATATATGCTCTGTGCTATTATGAAGTGGTGATCATACAACCAAAAACACAATACCACAGTAGTTATTTATACTAAAGAAGAGAATCCCACAGTTTCATGTAGCTAAAGGGATTTTATCACACTCTCTATAAAGTGTTCTCTTTAGAAATGTGACGAGCACTTACAAAGAAGATCCTTAACCCTTAATCGGGCATGGGTAGAATGAATTCTTCATTGGTTTTGGATATTATTTCATGTTGATAAGTTTCGATTTAATGTAGGTATTGTAATGCCATTGTCTTAATAAGGATTATAACATTACATTTTGGGTGATTTTAAAGCTAAGCGAAATGAACGTGCTTAGACAATAACTACTGCTATTTTAAAAACCTATTTAGAGGCTAAAAATTCCACCCATGCCGGTATTCGAACCCGCGACCTCTGGCTATCCGTGCCAGCGCTCTTTCTAACTGAGCTAATGGGCGACTCACCGGCATCAGTAAAATTTCGAACCTCTTTACAATATTCTCTTTAATACGTACATAATTTTTGGAATTTTTAGCCTCTAAATAGGTTTTTAAAGTTGCCCTCAGCACGGGTTAGTGCATTAAAAATAATATAACAACTACTGCTAGTTTGTTTTTTAAAAGGCATATCTTAAAATATTTCAACACAAACTTGAATCTACGAGAACCATTAGTAGCCAGCCAGAGTAGTGTGTGCGTGCCGCAAAGCTGCAGGCTATTGTTCTGATAGATGAAGAGGCTGTACTAATTGTTCGTGATTTTATTCGAGATTTCGTTGTTGAGATTTCCCAACATTTTATTTGTCGTTTTTTCTCTCTACACTTTTTCATAACCGCTGCTTTCAAATTTTTCAGACAAGTTCAATACAAACTGAAAAAATCAACCTTACCCCTGACGGGAGTTAAGCCTACGACCTTTGCAGTGATAGTCTGGCCTTTAACTGTCAGGCCAATGACGCATTAAGTGTTGATAAAATGTAACGTGTCTAGACATCGTACAAATGGGATTTAAAATAAGAATAAGATAGTGGTAGCGGTTTGCTTATTAAAAACCTCTAGCCAACCTTGTTTAATATTAGAAAACTTGGCCAATATAACCTGCATTTTCCTTAGATTCTACGAAGACTGCAAACATTGAACGAGCGCATATTGTACTTTGGTCGTCCTAGTTAGTTGCGCTACATCACATTTTCTTTTATGTAAAGAAATATCTGGAATGTATCCGGAATGTTCGCTTAAACATAAATTTTATTTCGAATAAAAATACGTTACTGTTCCAATATTTCAAATACAATTTACCAACGACAAACATTGGAAATCTTTCAAAGGCTACAAAGAAACCCTGGAATCACGTATTACAGATTCACTGATTGTGTAATACGTAGTTAATTCTAAAATGCTCAATTCCTGAAACCACTCTATTGGAATTCACATTTTACAAAAACTTTTGCGAGAACATTTTACAAAAAAAAGCGAAAATATATTTTCGCATTTTTTATGTAGCTTATGTATATCCAACTGCAAGGCACAAACATTTACACAGAGACTGAATGGGCTTAATTACCACGCGTGCCCAAATTACCAAATATTTTGCAATAGTAAAAGCTTTTTTAAAAACCAATAAATTACTTAATAATAACGCGAGTGTCACTAAACCACTTCCGATTTCGGACCTTGGAACAAATTTATTACAATGATTTTTTTATAGACACCTTGATAGTGCAGAGTCACAGCGGGCCTCGGTAGATGGCGCTGCGAGCGCTCGAGGAATTTTGCCGGATCTGCTAGTCGATTATAAAAATATTATTAGCGTCGACACGATCAAGTCATCGGCTAGTAAGTTCATATAGCCGCATTTCTAACTGCGGCAAACTCTAGTTAGAACGGGGCTTATTACGTAAACCTCTAGAGGCAGTTTTACGAGGCGGTATCTAACACGGGCATCAGATTCGGCGATAAAACGTTGCCTCGGGTTGCAGCCGCTACATAAAACGCACAGAAGATTCATTCAGAACAAGTTATCGAAAATTGATTTCACCAGACACACGGACAGTTTCCGTTCACGATAATAACGCAGGTGTTAGCCATAGCCAGTTTCAAATATATTAAAGGTTGTAAGATAAAGATAGGCGACGGCAAGTAAAGTTAGGACAATATTACCACCGGTTTCCGAATTGAAAATTTCAGTAAATTCTTAAGCATTGTTCTGTCTGGTTCCTTTTTGGAGAAGAAAAGCTAGACTGACGATTAAGTATTTATGTTGTAAAAATTTCAATTAAGAAACCGATTGTGCAGAGAAGCTCTAATTTCATAATTTCCTGTGGAGAACTTTAAACAATTTTTTATCTGCTGCGTGAGGCCATAATTAATCTTATTAACTTAAGTGCACATGGTTTTTTTTTCGGAATAATATAACCTGTAAATAATATAAAATATGGTAATCAAGCCCATACTCTCTCTTTCTAAAAGAAGACCTGTGCCCTGCCGTAGGACGTACCTATATAGAATAAAAAAATATTTAAAAAAATAAAAAAAATCCCGTTAAATAGTCATTCTAACCACGTGGTACAAAACACTCCATTAATGCGACGCATAATTTTGTCATAATATTTGAAGCGTTTATCAATATTTGCGTTATCTCGTAAAACAATGTTTTTATGCATCATCTAAATGTAATAAGTTTTTTTATTATTATATTAACTTCATTTTTCACATTTTTTTTTGATCTCGAAAACATTGGAAAATGGTTTTTTATGGTTTTATTTTGTAACTTTTATTATGTTTCTATATGGTATTTAAGAGAAGCGCTCGTGGCCTAGTCAAACCGAGTGATTATAATCATGGATTGGATGTAGCAGGATGGGTGGCCGTCCGGTGACTACGGCTAGTGGTATTTTTTTCGAGCGTTCCCGTGCTTTGCAAGGCGTGCTAAGCCGTTGGTGCCGGCTGTCATGTAATGGCAGTCGTTAAGCCATGTCAGAGGCCTTATGAGCGACTTGATAACTTCTGACAGCAAAGCCGCCACTGTCTTACAATCCTCCACCAACCCGGACTTGGCCCCCGTGGTGGAGTATGTTATAACCTTTTTGCGATGCAGGAAGAGACCCGTGCCCCAGCAGTGTAAAAGCAATGTCACGCCAGTCTAAGTGAGACGCACACAGACCAGCTGGACGAGTCGAGCCTTCTGGTGTTTCCAACGTATTTCATGTTGCAACCCCGTGATAAGTAACAGGGAGGGGGAGGGGGCGGGACGAGGGGTCGTGGGGGAGCCCTGAATGCCGAGTGTAAACTCTCGCCCGATGCGTTTTTGTGCCGGCGCGTCCGACCGATAGTGGTCGTTCCGCCGCACCTGGGGCTTATACAGGCTTTTTGCAAGACTTTTTACTTAGTGCATCGTGGATAGACGGTGTTGAACTGACGCAATACCTGGTATAGCCCCGGCTGCCTGAGTGATCTTAAACGATCACGGAGGTTAAGCAACATAAGGCGCGTTCAGTGCATGCATGAGTGACCGTCTATGACTAACGCTAGTGGCATTTTTCCGAGTGGTGCCGTGATTTGCAAGGCACTTTAAGCAGTTGATGCCGGATGCCGTCGATAGATGGCAGTCGTTAGGCCAAGTCAGAGGCCTTACGGCTGCTTGAAAACTTCTGATAATAAGACCAGCCACTAGTCTTGCAAGCCTCCACCAATCCGGACTTGGCCCCCGTGGTGGAGCATCATCAACCTATTATGTCCCCACCGAGAGGCACGGGTTTCTTGAGGAAGCTATAGGCCATGCTCCACCACGGAAGCCAAGTCCGGATTGGTGAGGGTTGCAAGCCCAGTGGCTGGTCTTACTGTCAGAAGTTTTCAAGCCGTCGTAAGGCCTCTGACTTGGCTTAACGACTGCCATCTAGCGACGGCAGCCGGCACCAACTGCTTGACAAAGCCCGGAACCGCTCAGAAAAATGCCACTAGCGTTAGTCACAGACGGTCACCATCCATGCACTGAACGCGCTCTATGTTGCTTAAACTTCGTGATCGTTTAAGATTACTCAGGCAGCCGGGGCTACGAGCGATTCTTATTGTAATAAAATAAGTAAACGATAAAAAAAATTTTGGAAGTGTGTGGGGCGTAGGGTTGGGAAGCCTTGAATGCCGGGTGTAAACTTATGCCCGATGCGATTTTGTGCGGGCGCGTCTGACCGATAGTGGTCGTTGCGCCGCACCTGAGGTTTTTTACAAGCCTTTTGCAAGACTTTTTACTTAGTGCATCGTAGAAAGACGCTATTGAAGTCGCTATTTCTTTTATCCCTATTAAATTGAAGCACATAAAAGTCTAAAATGTTATTTTCCTCAGATCGTCGATCCAGCGAGCTGGCGCTCCTAATACATAATAGAGTATATATTTTTCATGTTTGTAGTATTGTCCTAATCTATAATACTGGGATATTTGTCACACAAAAGATGGCGAGGTCATTGTATATGAGAAAAGAACATTTGCTATTTGGAAATAGTAACAATATCAATACTGAAGAAACGTCTTAAAGTTTTTGGGGTATTTCAATAATAGTTTTTATAATTGTATATAGCCTAGTTACTGAATAAAAGGAATAGTAGTACTGGTTTTCGTATACCTCTTCTCTGTTAGGATTCCAAGACAATGATAGACAACTGCATAATTGAAGTTTTAAAATAGTTGAAGTAATTAAGTGAAACAGTAGTATAGTTTTGGGCTCCTTTCTTCGCTTTTTGTACGGCATTTAGCAAACGTCGGGGACATGTTTTTTTCAGTAGAAAAAACTGACCTCAAAATAAGTCATTACAAAATTTTACAAATAAGCCCCAAACATTTAACGACTAAAAAACGCACTGTCTCAGCATTTTCTGGTCCAGTCAAGACGTTTTCCTTAAAGATGAAAAATGCTGTTCTACGTTTGAGCAAGGGGTGTCGGTACTCACGTTTTGTATCTGGTTCATCTTTGTGAAGTGCCTCCCGAACTCCCACAGGTCGACGCCGAATTTAAGCGCCCAGTTTTTCACTCTGCAACGAAAAGAAATACAAAAAACACTGCATTAGTGTGTAAGACTTTACGTTCACACAACTACAATTTTGACATGAATTGTTATGGCTGTCTGATATAATAATAATAATCGATCGATTTATTTTTATTGAGAAACTGCTTAACATAAATTTTATGTAATGTTATTTCGTTTTTACTGTTTGCAATAAAGAATATATTATAAATAATTAAATCACTACAACCCAGCGTTAGTTAATTCTAGGAAGAGGTATCTTATCTTAGATTACGTTTGTAGGCCAAAAATTAATGCCTTTTAAATCTTTTAACTTATAAATCAAAGAACAAACATGTTTAATCCATCGCAAGTACTTATGTATACTTAGTTCAAGTAGTATACATTGAGTAACATAATTACTTACATACAGAACTGGTCACGCAGGGACATTACAAAAAAACTAGAGAAAGTTGTTATTTGAAAGGTGTTAAATCAATGGTATTTTTATATAATAAATAAATAAATATTCATGGACATAATACACAGATCTCGTTAGCCCTATACTAAGTAAAACTAAATGACTTGTGTTATAGGTGCTAACTCGACGATAGATTTAATATAATAAATACAAAGATAACATCCAAGACCCGAGACAAACTAAAAAAGTTCGTTTCGTAGCTTGACCCGGCCGGGGATCGAACCCGAGACCTTCGGTTTTACAGACAGCGTGCCAAACCGCTGCGCCACCGGGGCCGTCAATAATAATAATAACTTTCACACAGCGCAATTGCTTGTCCTGGACCAAAAATAGGATACCCTATGCTATGGTAACTAGGCTAGGACATCACAAACATGGGAGTATACCAGACTGTGTCCATTGGTACGGTACAAATGAAGTACGACAGTTTCCCGTGGGAATTGAACTCATGACCTTCGTTGTCTCTGGTATAAACCATCTATAAATAAGTAGGTGACTGACAATAACATTTGATAGTTTTTTTGTATAAGATCATCATCATTTTGTATAGGCGCTGCGGGTGACGCGGGTATCGTAAAAGGCGACTAAGGGACACAAACCGGGGGGTGGGCAGCAGCGCCCCCTACAGTACAATTCCACCAAACTGCGATCCCCAACCCGCATGCCCGTCGTGGGGATTATGGGCACTACCCCCCAATGATGGCACAACCTTGCTCTCATTAGGGGAGGGCTATGTCAAGCAGTGGACTAATAAAGCCTGAAGAAGAGAGAGAGAGTTTTTTTTGAACATTTGATAGTTTTTTTTTGTATAACATCATCATCATTATCAGTCGGTGTTACTCCACTACTAGATGTTAAGTTGGAACGTTGTATATCTTTATAAATAATAAAATCTGGAACGACTTCAGGTGTGGTTTTATCTGTAAATAATTATGTAGTAATATTAAAACAGAAAACTGGATAAAATTGGAGAAGCAGGTAAAAAGTCAGATCTGGCCAAAGGGTAAAGTAGTAGTGATGAAAAATGAGGGGAAATCGAATAATGTGTGACGTACATAATTTAAATATTTGAAAATGATAGATTATAGAAAAAGAAATAAAAATGGTGTGAAGAGGTTTGCACCGTTACAAAGTCTCTACAAGACACGCCACTGAGCCCGATCTTATTAGGTCCACTGAGAATAACATTTGATAGTTTTTTTTTTATAACATCATCATAATTTTGTATAGGCGCTGCGGCGCAAGCCAGCGGGAATCCCCCGCAGCCAGTGTCGGCACCCGCCTCACCTATCTCGGCGCGGGCGCGACGCGCGCTTGCCCGTAGTGTGAGACGAGCAACCGACGACGCCAGCTCCGTCTCTGCTCACCATGATTAAGCTCTGCGAATCGGAGCGAAACCTGGTCGGACTCTTCCGATATAACAACAACCGTAAGTAGATCCGGACTAAAAGTCTATAACATCATAATCAGTCGGTGTCACTGCAGTACTAGATGTTAAGTCTCTACCAAGACACGCCACTGAGCCCGATCTTCGGCCCTCCTCTTCCAATCACTGTGGACCACTTTGCGATTTCGTCGCATAACATATGTCAATAAGTGTATTCTTTGTTATCTCTGACCCAAAGTATCTAACATGACTGATGGCTCTTTATCTACAATCTATTAATATTCTTACTTGCCCAATTTAGTAAACAAGATTCTACACGTAAACTGTAACTTTTAGTCCATATTTCCATAAATGAAGTAATTTTGAACACTCTTTTAGATAACACGCTGCCAATTTTATAAACATAGTTCATGAATTTGCGAGAAAATGTCTAGTTTAGGCATCTAATCTCAATTTTAAGGTTAGAATCGTGTTTACTAAATTGGACAAGTAAGAATAAATAGACTGTAGACGTGCTATTGGATATTTGGCCTAATGTGCGAACACTTCCTTGCAACAAAAATTGAATTGGCTCATAAGATAGGAAAATGGCCGGGAGCAAACTTATGCTCAGCGATTTGGCTACATTCCCAGATTCAGCGGTTCGAGGCAAATGGTTTTTATAATTGTCATAATACTATTGGATGACGACACGGGCTCCATTCTTCTTCTTAGATGACACTTCGTGTAGACGTACTTTGCTTAGTATTCAATTACTATTAGTCGCGCGAACCTACTAATATTTTAATTTATATGTTTTGTTAAGTGTTACTTACGCGGACTTCGCCCCCGCGGTGGACTATGGCCTAACCTTCTTGCGATGCAAGAAGAGCCCCAGCAGTGGAGATATACCTACAAGGGTTGATATCGAAGTGTTACCGGATCCCGGAGAAGAAAGCAGAGACGAGGTCTGTCACTTGCGACAATCCTGACAGACCTCTTTCATTTAATTAACATTCATTAGACGTTGTATATAAGATCCACGTCTGTTTGCTCGTCAGAGGAATAAAATTATTATTGCTTTTACATTTTACGCAAATACTTCTTATTGTTTCAAAATTACCTAGCAGGTATTTTGCTTTTGGCCTTGAGTTGGCATTTAGTTTTAAAGTTTACATTTATCATTATTTTAACAACCTATTTAGAGGCTAAAAATTCCACCCATGCCGGGATTCGAACCCGCGACCACTGGCTATCCGTGCCAGCGCTCTTTCCAACTGAGCTAATGGGCGACTCACTGGCATCAGTAAAATTTCGAACCTTTTTACACTATTCTCTGTATTACGTACAGGCAGTGACATCTGGCTTAAGTAAATTGCATCACTTACAGCCCCGACTACCTACCTACTTGCAGTTAGGTTTTTACATTGGAATGATATCACTGTACCCACATGATTATACAATGTTTATTTTTAATGCACTTACCCGTGCTAAGGACAATTTTTAAAACCTATTTAGAGGCTAAAAATTCCACCCATGCCGGGATTTTATCATTTTTATTTATCAATTCAAATGTGTGAATCCATTTTAATCAATATGGACGTACGTTAGGAATAAATATATTGAATTGAATTTAACTATATTCTTAAGTCCCTGAACTTAGGGTAACTCGTTTGGTCGTTTAATATACATACACTTTATCAAAACTCAATTACAATACTCGTACAGCTTACAAGCAGCTTATCTTCGCACTGCTGTAGGGCACAGATATTATGGTAGAGTAGATAAAGAGAGAGTGTACGGCCTTACATTATGGAACCCCACCCTGGGTTAGAAATTTTAAGCGCAGAGCACATTAGTTATATTTCCTCAGGATGTTTTCATTTAATGTTAGTGAAATGGTTCAGTTCAAAACGAATCTCGAACTTTAATAAAATCATGATTACTTTTAAATAAAACGCACGGAAGATTCCGGAGCCCTCACGGAAGTTTTCTGAATATTTCTCATAATTCTGTCACCGGGAAGCGAGTGTGATTGGGGAAAAACGGTTAAGCATTTTTCAACCTCAGTAACCACCCTTCCATTTAAAGTCACCGTCAAAGGTTTTAATATGACAAAAAATAATAGCAAGCTTTCAGGGAAAAATGAAAGAAACAAATCAAATTATCCTCATTATACCTCCATGGCACATTTATATCCCAACATGGGTTTGTTGAAGCTCTCGTGGCCTAGTAAAGCGCTCTTATTTATTATTATATTTATATCTTATTTATTGTTTATGTAGAAGGTACAAAATAACTCACAGCTATATGCAATATAAAAACATGCAATGTATTTTGATGTGTTTCGCTCGCATGTATCTAATTCTTTTTTTACTGTGTTACAGTAAGTAGGGTTGTGTGTAAACTACGTAATGTTTGTTGTATATAGATTAAGTTCCATTAATTTTAATAACTAGAAGTAACTCTGTGGAAACGTTCGTGGCCTAGTCACACCAAGTGATGAAAATTAATCACTTGAATTAAGCAACAACATGCGCGGTCAGGTGCTTAAGGGGTTCGTCCCATGACTACCGCTAGTGGCATTTTTCCGAGCGTTTTTGTGCTTCGCAAGGCACGTTAAGCCGTTGGTGCCTGCTGTCATGTAATGGTAGTCGTTAAGACATGTCAGAGGCATAATGGGCGACTTGATAACTTCTCGTAGTAAGGCGCGACACTGTCTTATAATCCTTCACCAACCTGGACTTGGCCACCGTTGTGGAGTACGGCCTAACCTTCTTGCGATGCAGGAAGAGACCCTTGCCCCAGCAGTGGCAACGTACAGGGGTTGATATCGATGGGTTTGTAATAACACTTAAGATAAGATAAGAAAATTCTTTATTGTACACTAGAAAAACAACAAAGGTAGAGTGCCTCTTTAGTCTAGCGCTATTCCGTCTGCCTACCATGGCGGAGATTGTAGGTTCGTTTCCCTTTGGAGGGGCCGCCTCACATTGGGGAGTAAAACGCAAGGCTGACTCCAGATGTCGCCACCGGCGCGGCGAGTAGGCCCAATACGCCGCCATTAGCTTGTTGTTGATATTCGTATTGAGTTTTTTTTCTCAATATTTACTAACAAAATGTACTCCATGATGACCGTGCCGCAGCTAAAGGAAGAGTTAAGAAAACGGAAAGCTTCTGTTGTTGGTAAAAAACGCTGTTTTGAGAGGCTGTCCAATTTTTTCTTCTCATGGCCCACAACTTTCTTCTTTTAGAATCCTTGAGAAACATATGAATCCCTTTATTCTTACAACCACGTGCAGGACAGTTCCTCATTTTGTTAACTATACGAGAAAACAAATAAGTAAACAAAAAAATGTACGGCGTTTGATAGCTTTGACAGTTTATTTAGGCCTAGTCGATCATTCGCCCTCTGCCGGGATCAAAAAGCAGTTTTTCTCCCCATTATCCTCGGTCTGGTAATTAGCCGGTGTCCGACATAGGACTCTCGAAAAGGGCGAGCAGTGATTAGAAGAAAAGAGCCGAAGATCGGGCTCAGCGGCGTGTCTTGTTGTTTGTTTATTTAGTTTGTAATATCATGAAAAGCAAATCATTCCAAAGATATTATAAATGTGAAAGTTGTATACTCGTATGCTCATGCGCATGTAGTTCCACGAGTTCGAGTGCATTATTTAGTATACAGACAAATCGTATTATTTTATTAAAACATGGTTAGAACGAAGTAAAGGAATCATCTATTGGTGAAATATACGACTATAATTTATTCTTTTTTGAACTAGAAGTTTCGTAAGCACAACACATGGTAGACTTTTTGTCCGGATCTACTTACGGGTGTGAGACGAGCAACCGACGACGCAAGCTCCGTCTTTGCTTACCATGATTAAGCTCTGCGAATCGGAGCGAAACCTGTTCGGACTCTTCCGATATAACAACACCCGTAAGTAGATCCGGACAAAAAGTGTACAATAGAATTTATTCTACAAATTTGAATACGGCCTTAATGTGTACCGTAAAAACAAACGGTAAACTACCCACAAAAATAACGAACTACAAATTTAACAGCGAGCATCTGAGTAGAGATCTCCATCTAACTAATCTACGTCTTTGAGCTTGACAGAGTGGCATAAGGACGCAATATACAAACATCAGTAACACGTATCGCGTCACGTACCGAGCTACGGTGCTACGACATTGCTACAATTTCTCGTAGCGCAAATTGTCTGACAAAACCACTTGACGGCCTGCACACGACTAATGTTCGTAGCGTTTGTGTATTATAATTTCACTACAATTTCATACAAATTCTTAAGGCAGAAGATTTCATTTGATTGCTTGTGTGGTGGGCCAGACTTTGTATGTTTTCTTTTTTCTAATAAGTTTTTCGAAATGTTTTATCGATGTGATTATTTCGTCACAGAGATGTTGCTGTAATCAATTAAAATTGCAAACTCTGGTATATGCCTACCCCTACGGGGTACAGGCTTAAGTTTATGTAATGTTATTTAAGCAACAAACTGGTCCCATTGAAACGAGTTCTTCTTCGAGTAAGTTCTAGAGGCAAACGTTGAGGGTATTGAACTGTGAATATTCTTGTTTTCGTCGAATCGAGGTGCATTAGTAAAACCCTGGCGTATTGCCACCAGGTGCGCCGCCGCACCTCTATAAAAACACCCGTGTTATTAGTTAGAGCCTCATCATTTCGATTTTATTTCATTTTGCGAAGCCTCCAGTTGGTACAGAGAAAGAATTCTCTGAAATAATAGAAGGCTGAGATTTCGACCCGCGTGGATTAGAAAACTAAGTTATCACACACCTAAGATTTTTAATTAGTACGATATCATTTTGCGCTTCTTCTGTCTTATCAAACTTATCAAACTAGGAAAGGAACTTTGCTAGTTTGTCTCGGGTTTTGGATGTTATCTATGTATTTATTGTATTAAAACGATCGTCGAGTTAGCACCTGTAACACAAATCATTTAGTTGTACTTAGTACGGGGCTAACGAGATTTGTGTAATATGTCCATGAATATTTATTTATTATTTTAATACACTTATCATCTTACGACACAAATAGAAAGTGACTGTAACTAGTTGTGTGAAACTAAGGCGGCAACCCAGTTATGGGTTTATGGTAAGCAATCTTGTTTCCTTCAGGTCAACGACACAGTCAATATCTAAACTCTTTCAGTGCTAGCAAAAAAATATCTGCTAAAAGAAAGCTAATTTGGTACTTTTAATAAAAAGCGATGGTACCTACTTAAACAAAGTAGGCGTAGCTAAAAACGGAGTCCAAAATTTTCTTCCGCAGCGAAGTTTAATTTAATTCGAGCTATTTCACAATGTCCTCATTAGCAATCAGGGGATGTTTCGCGGGCATTGTTCGCGCGAGCTCGGCTATCTTCGGGACACTTCGGAGACATCGAAATTATTTAAAATGTTCCCTCGGACGTCGGCAGGTGGTCCCAAGCGCCTTGAGCGCTCTTGGAGCACTTCCCGAGCGCGATGCCAACTAAATGTTATGGGCGTCGCGGCCCTGCCCGAAACGAGCTTTTGAAACTTCGAGCACCGTGTGGAGGTGTGTTTGACTCATGGTATTTTTGCTGACGTGACGCAGGAAGTTCACCGGCCAACAAAAAACTAAATACGTCCCTGCGAATTTTCATGTAGCAAGAAAATTTATTTGTGAATTTTGTGATTCACATTTTAATGAAAGGGTATTATGAATACAAAATAATGAAACAATTCTATGAAATACATTTAGACATCGAAAAACCTCGATGCGCATTTTTTTCCAAACTCGGTCTAGGTTTAGAGAAATATGCTTAACACTACAAAAATCTGCTTAAAATATCTTGTTACAGTAATCGGTTTAACCGCCGCTGACGTCGAGGCCTGAGGGGGCGGCGTGTGGGGGAGTCGGATGCGACGAAACGAAATTTCGTATTTTTTGTACTAAGCATTTATTTTCGTAAATTGTGAAGCAGATTATCTTGGACTGTAATTACTTGTATTTCGCGGCCGTATTCCAACTGAATTTAATCTTAAGACGTGATGACATAATGTCCTCAATAAATTAGTTATCTGATTTTTGTTGGCTTAACGGCATTATACGATTCCTAAATACTTTGTAACTTATAGTAGTGTTTTGTTGAACCAGGCAAGTAATTGAATTAAACCACTGAGTGACAAATCAATTAGCCGAACCTACAACACGGCCTCGCCCACGGAATAACTTCAAATGTGCACAAAGCAACCCTAACAAATTAAACAACCATTCAACTTTTACCCCTTCATTTAAAATTCATACGTGTGAAATTTTAATTAAGATATAGTTCGGTGAGTCGCTGCCGGCAGACGGCTCGTCAGACGCGAGCCTTACGTAAGGAAGACTCTGTAGTACGCCGCCACCCGCCCCCAGCGGCCCCCGCCCCGCCGCCCGCGCCTCCGCCCCGCCTCGTCCCAGTTCTAGATCAATACCGGAGGCCGGTGCCTTTGACATGTGCCCCGCGTGCCGCTCGGCAAATATTTACGTTGTGGAAACAGATCATAAGTTTCATTTGCCTGTTTGTATAACCTTCACTGATTTGCCGATATAAGAGAGAGAGAGGGAAGAATCGCCAGAAAAAAGTGCGAATTAATCAACTCAGGTTCTCACCGTCTCAATTAATTTGCTAGTCCTAATTACCATTCGGTTTTCGCTCACGGCCGTGTGGGTTTTCACCGCTGTAGGTTAGGGAGGGAGCAAAAATTGTAGACGCGCCCTTGTGGAGGTTTTTCGCCTCGTCTGCGAGCGGTGTATAAGATATTGGTTACTGAGATAAAGGTATTAATGGCGCGTTTTGTTGAAAGGCAAACTCGTTAAAGTTAATTGCTGTGGAGAGCAGGTAAATGTCGTCTACAAGGCCCGTAATACGAATCGTATAAATTGATTGTAAAAGATAACATTAAATAAAACCCGGCACCAGTAAAACTAACTATTGCAGTTCTCAGCGCGGCAGTATCACAACTGAACGATCGCAAAATGGGTCAAATAAAGTCCACTCGATGAATATCGCCGCAAATGAACTGTGAAACGCATGTGCTCCGAGCTACGCGCGCCGCTACGCCGTAGCATCCGCTACGAATGCCGGCTACGTAGTGGAGTGGCGTAGCGTTGCCAACGTCTACGCTATCATTAGTTGGCACTTAATTTTACTTCCAGTCTACGTGTTATTTCAATTTCTCTTTGAGTGGAAACACCCATGTAATTGACGTGTGTTGAGTGGTGTGCGGCGGAAATGCTGGACTCGATATTTTCGTCAATAAAACTCTGTAGTGTAAAGAAAGTGGTACTAAGTCAGAATTTTTTGGAGGTTTTACTAAATTGCTGAAAAACGTGAATGCAATTAAATTATTTTTATTCATTACAAAAACAAAATGTTTACTTAATGAACGTTAAAGTTCTTAGTTTCACAATTAATAGATAATGTGGAGAAGAAACTCCACATTTATTCTTTTCATCTCATTTTCAGTCGTCAGTCTGTGCTTCTGTAAAAATCCAGTTCTGAATCAGGGTGCCTAAAAAGGCATAAATGTGACAAACACGACTACGTGGGTCACACTAAAAGTTTATAGAGTGTGAAAATCTGATCAAAGTAGGAGTAGCTAATAATCTTTATTGGTTTTTAAAGTAGTTTCATTTCGTTCCTTTTAATCGTCGCATACAAATGAACCTCTGGATGAAGCAGTGAACCTTTTCTGAGACTTTTAAATGCAGTCACTATACTTAGTGCTTATTCAACGAACACTGGCAACTTTTTTAACCTGGATTCTTATGAAAATTAATGACACGCTCGTTCAAAAACTTAAGCAAAGATATTTCCTTGATTTTCACACTCTTTCATTTTGTTGGGAAATCCACAGAACGGAACACCCAAAACCAGTAGGTAATATTTCTTTGGTTTGAATCCCTGAGTTTTGGGTTTCCAACAACATATATTCAGCTTTCGCAGCGTAGGGCACCCTAAGCTGGGGCAGAATTTGCAGAAACAAAACGCTTTCCTTGGGAGAGGCCTATATCCAGCAGCAGAGAAGTACGGACTGATTAATTGAATGATTGATTCAGATTTCATCTTTGTTCATTATCAACCCTTGTATGTCCCCGCTGCTGGGGCACGGGTCTCTTCCTGCATCGCAGAAAAGTTAGGCCATACTTCACCACGGGAGCCAAGTCCGGGTTGGTGGAGGATTGGTAGACTGTGGCGGGCCTTACTGTCAGAAGTTATCAAGCCACCCATAAGGCTTCTGACATGGCTTAACGACTGCCATTGCATGACAGCCGGCACCAACGGCTTAACGTGCTTTGCGAAGCACGGAAGGGCTCGGAAAAATGCCACTAGTGGTAGACACGGGATGGTCACCCATCCTGCACCTGACCGCGCCTGTTGTTTCTTAACGTACTTACTACGTACCTACGTTGATTTTTTTAGCATTTTGCGGTTCCAAATCAGGCAAAACATTTTTTGATCTCTGGTTAAATTATAAAGCATGCATCAAGTTGTGACAATAAATGCTCATGTAACATTTATTTACTCATGTTTTCTTTATCAGCACCTATGTTTTCCCAATCGTTTCGTAGGTCACTGTAGACTAAGGTAATAAATGATGGAGAAAATAATTCTGCATCACAATCATCTTGAAATTGCTTGTTCTTTCAAACTTTGAATACCTGTGAATGTAAGTATGTTAAGATCGTAACAGACACTGAATTTTGTGATTACAGATCAAAACTGAGCGATTAGCTACAATTCGTTAAGCAGCATTTACGAATTGCTCTCGAATAATAATGCGTAGTTGTGAATTTCATCCAATTACAAAGATATCGATATGCTGACGTCGTCGGCACGGTAATCCGATTTTACCATATTGTATTTTAGGTATTGTGACATTTCCCCGTCGTGCATTTCCCCATCTCAAGCTTCGCGTCGCTCTCTTGTCACATTCCCCCGTCCTTATTCTAGGAAGAGTTGTGGAATAACGTCTATTTTTTAAATAAACTTTAAAGATTTAAATAATATAGCTTCTAGTTTCATCCGTGTGTAACAAACTAATGCATTTATAAAAAAACTATTCCACTAAAACCACTTTGAATTATTTATTCTGGCATAACGTATTTTCCTCGATTTTTTTCAGTCTATTTAGATCGGCGTTTTAGGGATTCGGTAAAGACACGAATCTTTTATAAAGATAAAATAAGATCGTACGTCTCTGTATCTATGTCCAAATTAGTGAAAATAACAATGACACCTAGCAGTAAACCACGCTTTGTGTATTCGCCTGGTATGTTCTACTATTTAGTGCGACACTCACACGTTTTCTTAATGGATATAATTAATTTTTATTACTTCTATTTTTAGGAGAATTTATGTTAAAGTTATGCACATATGAGACATAAAAGAAAAGTACTTTTTGATTACGAAAATTTGGTACTAAAATGAATAAGTTTGAAAACCACTTTGTTTATTGCGCTTTATTGCATCAAAAAAAATTATAACAGGTATATATGTTGATGCACAAAGGCGGACTTTGTTTATCAAACATACAAAGTATAGGAAAACAAAAATATATTAAAATGACTGTAATTTTATTACCTATCTAACCCTTAGACCACATTTATCAAATGTATGCACATTTTATTAAAATCGCTAAAAATATTGGACTGTGCAAGCGAGACAGCGTGCCCGCCCGAACAGCGCCCTTAACGCCATCGGTAAAATATAGAATACGATATCAAGCCTGGTATTTCCCCACTGCTGGGGCACAGGTCTCTTCCTGCTTCGCAGAAAGGTTAGGCCATACATCACCACGGGGGCCAAGTCGGGGTTGGTGGAGGAATGTAAGACAGTGGCAAGCCTTACTGTCAGAAGTTATCAAGCCCCCATAAGGCTCTAACATGGCTTAACGACTGTTATTACATGACAGCCGGCACCAACGGCTTAACGTGCCTTGCGAAGCACGGAAGTGCTCGGAAAATTGACACTTGCGGTCGTCACGGGACGGTCACCCATCCTGCACCTAATCGAGCTTGTTGTTGCTTAACTCAAGTGATTGATTCCAATCGCTTGGTTCGGCTAGGCCACGAGCACTTCTAATCCGTTTCGCGGTAAAATAAAGAATACGCCAAAAGTAATTAAGGCTGGAACGTTTTATAACTTTTATAATTAATAAATAAACTCTGGAACGACTTCAGATGTGGTTTTATTTGTAGATTTAGTATAATATTTTAATAAAACAGAAAAAAAACTGGATAAAAACGGATAAGCAGGTAATCTGGTCAAAGGGTAAAGTCGTAGTGCATGAAAAATGAGGGAAATCGAAGAATGAGTGACAAAATTTAAATATTTGAAAATGATAGATAGAAAAAGAAATAAAAATGGTGTAAAGAGGTTTGCACCGTTACAAGGCCACAATAATGTCTCGTATCCTTGTCGCTGGCATATTCTTATATTATTATCATAAAAAAATAGTATACTTTTGAATTATGTGCTCTCAGGCTTGGCTAGATGATTAAATTATTGACATTTTAAGAGCACATATCACCATAGGGGTAAAAGTAACTTATTTAGTCCCGAGACGGGGTTTGGCCTCTATTTCTAGGAACTAAATATTGTGCGTTCACGTTAACTTGACGCGTGAGAGAATTGGTAACACTGAGATGTTTACTGTTACCATGTTAAATAAGAAATCATTCCCATTACTTGGGGAAAATAAAAGGATTGAGGGCTTGTTTAACCATCTTCCGATTAGGTCCAAAAGCTAATTCACATGTTATGTCCTTGTTACCAATTCTCTCACGCGTCAAGTTAATGTGAACGCACTGTAAGTCTTTACCCCAGACCTAACACTTTCCTTTTCATTACGAATGTGTGAAAAGTATAAACAAAACTCTACTCGAATAAACAGATGATGATTGGCTTTCCCGCCTATTTTTTGCGGTTAGCCAGCAATTAGTTATTTTGAATTAAATATTTTGCCCAAATCTAAGTTATTTTAAGGAAATTGTTAATTGCAAATTATAACTAAGTAATAATATATATATATATATATTTAACTTTATGATATTCCAATTTTACATCGCGCTGTAATTGAGTAGCTGTGGTAGAACAGACATCTGTAAATATAACTAGTATTTTTCTATAATTTGACAGCTGTCACTTGAAAACCATTCTCCCTAGGGCTGAAAAGTATTACTGCTTTTCAGGAAAGTAATTCCGAAAATGAGTAATGAAAACATATTCTGTTTTCCAATGCTTAGATTTTGATAAGGGGAAATCACGAAAGTGGACACTTTCGTGATTTCCCCTTTTCAGGAAAGTAATTCCGACAATGAGTAATGAAAACATATTCTGTTTTCCAATGCTTAGATTTTGATAAGGGGAAATCACGAAAGTGGCCATAAATTTTATTATCTAGAAAAGTCTTAAACCACTTTCATCAAAACATTACCAATTTTTCCCATAATTAAAAATGTACGAGCGAAACTTAATGGTTTGTGTATCGGAAAAGCCATCAGAATCGGCCCTCAGGCGCACCGTTACAATTGAAGGCATCCCGCGGCGTCCCTTTTACATTAATCTCCTTATGCACACCTGTTGCAGGTATATTCGCCTCATTTTTCTTGCCTCCCTGCACAAGAGACTGTATTTTATTCCCATTTGAATGACGCGTAGAGCGAATGCTACAAGAGTCGCCCGAAGGCATGGGATGTAATAGTGGCGTGGGAGTTGGCGTTGGGTAAGGGAATATGAACTTTATTTTAACTTTATTCAACTCTAGGATTGTCTCTTTGCTGTGTCAGAATTTGCACACATAGATTTTTTGGAAAATTCAGTTGTTTCATTCACGCTTGTATCATGCTTGGGCCTGATTTCAGTCACACGCGATTCGTATGAAACGTTTGTCTTTAATCATATTTGTCAATGCCCACATAAAAATCGTACCATGTGTAATCCATAAATTTCCAGCTTAATATCGAAATTCAGTACACAAGCAAGAAGTGGCGGTTGCTCTTACTTTCTCATAATATGACTCAAGGCTGATTTAAGGCTGCTAGTGTAAAAGAACAGAAGAAAGGACTATTGCCATATAGATTTTGTGTGCAAATTCAATATTTTTCACTCACGTTTGTATCATGTTTCGGCTTGATTTCAGTCGCACACGATTCGCATGTGTCCTTAATCATTTTTGTGAATTACCCAACAAGTTGTACCATATGTAATACATTAATTTAATTTGCTTGGGCTATCTAGCGAAAAAAAATCATAACATGTGTTATAATACGTTTTTATTTGAAAGTGAACATAAGAAATCCTAACAACTGTGACAACTATTTTTAAAAACCTATTTAGAGGCTAAAAATTCCACCCATGCCGGGATTCGAACCCGCGACCTCTGGCTAACCGTGCCAGCGCTCTATCCAACTGAGCTCACCGGCATCAGTGAAATTTCGAACCTCTTTTCACTATTCTCTGTATTACGTACAGGCAGAGACATCTGGCTGAAGTAGATTGCATCACTTACAGCCCCGACTACCTACTTTGCAGTTAGGTTTTAACATCGGAATGATATCGCTGTACCCACATGATTATACTATTTTTATTTTTAATGCACTAACCCGTGCTAAAGACAATTTTAAAAAGCTATTTAGAGGCTAAAAATTCCACCCATGCCGGGATTCGAAACGCGACCTCTGGCTAACCGTGAGAGCGTGGGCGGCATTCGCGGGTTCATTCCCGGCATAGGTGAAATTTTTAGCCTCTAAATAGGTTTTTAAAATTGTCCTTAGCACGGGTTAGTGCATCAAAAATAAAAATAGTATAACTATTTTTAGATTACATTCATTTATAGTAGAGGCAATTATAGATTTCCACGGAATTATTACAGATTAAAAGATTTTTGGCATGTGTTTTTTATTTACTGTTTTTTAAGAAACTGCACTGTATGCAGATATTACAGTTTTAACGATGAAGCCAAAAAAATCGCTAAAAAACTGATATACAATATAACCACCAACAGTCAAGTTGGTGGTTATATTTTATATCAGTTTATTTTATACCGAGCATTAACTACTAGCAGGCAGAAGCAACCTAGGTAATTTGCAATACGCTAAATGAGTAAATTGTTGAATTTGGGTCCCGCTTGCGTAGTATTTAATATTTAGTAGTCGCAATCGGGTTATTGGTTATATTTTATTTCTGTTTTTAATTTTGTCTTCTTCCTGTTTTTTGTCTATTTATTCAATTTTTTGGATTTATGACACTTGTACAAATACGACAAATCGATTGAGATATTATTTGTCAACATCTGACTAAGGAGTGATGAGGAAACATAGAATCAGGCGTACTTGCATAAATACAAACATATCTGTTACTATTGCTTACTTTACATTAGAAAAGTCATAATTGTATTTTTCTTCTGGTTGTGCAATACTATCTATTTATTTCTTTATACCTGCGAGCCCGCATGCCTAGCGTGGGGATTATGGGCATTAGCCCCTATGATATGATAGCACAACGTGGCGCTCTTTAGGGGAGGGCTATGTCCAGTAGTGGACTGGTATAGCCTGACGACGACGACGACCTGCGAGCCAAAGAAAAAATGTCTCTTTTTCGGCTCAGCCGCAGTCGGATAACAACATATTCTTTGAAAAATTTAACTAGCTACCAAAGGATTCCGTTTGTACCCTAAAATGTAGTGTATACCTACTGGGCAATCCAATCAATATATTCTTTGAAAATTTTAACTAGCTACCAAAGGATTCCCTTTGTACTCTAAAATGTAGAGATACAAATGAGCAGATCAACAAAAACTTAGTGAATGTGAGGTCGACTTCATAGCGAAAGTTGGACAAAAAAATTATATCACTCAAAACAAAACCTGGTGTACATAAGATGTACCTATATGTAGTGTAGCCACTTAGCAAACCGTGTGCAGAGATCGTCGCCCAAGTCACACCGCTGAGGGTGAGACGGGTGATTATTAGTCACGGGGGTCGCGCCCTATGATTGCCTGTCAATAAGCTGCTTAGTAGAAGCCCGTGATCACCAGACATGAATGGGGGAACATCATGTGGTAACTTTCCTTTCTTCTGCACTTTTACACTAGCAGCCTTAAGGCGTTTCGGAATGGAAAAATTCCTAACTTGTTTTATAATTAATTTTTATCTAAAAGTGAACATGAGGAATGTTAACATCTGTAATAGTACATTATGATATAAGTGCGGTAAGTTGAAAATTACAGCTGAGGCGATATTACTAGCCCGAGCCATCGGCGAGGGCTATAAGGAAGCAGAGGCTGTAATTTTCAAAGCGCACGTATGTCATACGACGTTTTGTAACATATTTACGAGGAAATTAATAAAACTCTGACTTTGTTATCATCACTACTTGACGACATTTTCAAATAAAAACAATACATAGAAAAGAAAAAGCGCGCGGATTTATTTTTACTTGTCCACAAATAAGCGATGCGCGCGCAAAAACTTTTTTTTAGGCAAAGGTACAAAAACAGCCAGTATTACTAATAAAGTAAATTAATATTTTTGTGTTTTTGTTACAGATAAATGGTCGTAATTTATTGTCAAAATTAGCTAAATTAAAGTATTAAGTGTTTATTTGTTATATTTTATTTCGCAAAGTTAATTTTATTCATAAAATTTTGACCACTTTCTTGACAAAACCTCTTTGCTAAGATTTTTAAAAGTATCGTTCATTTTTAGACGGAGTATCTTAAAACTTTATTTTAAAAAAAATACGTGCCTTTTACATTACATTATCGCACAAGTACGTAATGAGATACATTACGATATTGAAATTGGTGTAATTACAACCACTTTACGAGCAAATATGTTATAATAACTATTTTTAGAAGTTACAGTCTAGTGTAATGTCTTTATTAATTTATTATTTTATTTTACTTTATTAGGAACAACAACAGCGTAACAGGTTATAATTACTTTTTAACTAAAAAAAAGGCCAATAAAAGTTGTCCACGGTTAATAAATAATTAGATAGAGAGATAGGGAACACTTTATTGCACCACCAGAAAAAAATGAAACAATGATTTCTTAAATCTATAAGTAATGTTATACAATTGGCGGTCTTATCGTTTAGAGCAATCACTTCCAGGCAACCTTTGGATGGGTAGACTGCAATGCGTAGATAAACGCGTTAGCGCAGAAAGCTCGCTGGACCGTGCTAAAGGGTTGATGGCCAAAAAGTGTCTGGTTTAGATTAGCTGTTGATTACTCTATCAATAAACAAATAGATGTCTAAAGTATGTAAAATATTTGTTTTCTCTGATTCATTTCCTATTCTTGAATACGATCGGCCGCTTTCGAAAAAGAAAATTGCAACGCCTTGTCAATTGCGGGGAGATCTCGGCATGATACGGGAATGGGACCGGTAATGATGGACTTGGAACGAACCTAATGAAACAATGATTTCTTAAATCTATAAGTAATGTTATACAATTGGCGGTCTTATCGTTTAGAGCAATCACTTCCAGGCAACCTTTGGATGGGTAGACTGCAAAGCGTAGATAAACGCGTTAGCGCAGAAAGCTCGCTGGACCGTGCTTTATAAAAGGGTTGATGGCCAAAAAGTGTCTGGTTTAGATTAGCTGTTGATTACTCTATCAATAAACAAATAGATGTCTAAAGTATGTAAAATATTTGTTTTCTCTGATTCATTTCCTATTCTTGAAACCGATCGGCCGCTTTCGAAAAAGAAAATTGCAACGCCTTGTCAATTGCGGGGAGATCTCGGCATGATACGGGAATGGGACCGGTAATGATGGACTTGGAACGAACCTACGATTCGCCGATAAACGAAAAAGTTTTACAACGTCGAACAGTTTAAGCAATGGATCGCCGATGATAAATGCCATGTCCATTTGGTTAATGATGTACGTACGACAGTCCCATGTAACAAGGATAAATGTTATGCTTACGTTCATTTAATTTCCGTCTCTATCTCGAGAGCAGCAAGAGCTAGATGGGCAAAGTTTGTGGCAAACATTACTGTTAGCGTTAGGCGTTAGTTCGAGTCGGACTAAATAAGCGTTTAAATACGCAAATATGTTTTAGCAGATTGTCGGGTGCACTATGAAAGCTTTCAGTAACCGTTATAGGTAAAGTGGGCGCAACTCATAGATATACCCTTTTGAGTTAGAAAGGTAACCGCACGTATGCTACGCTATTACGTAGCAGTTAGCGAAGTTAAGTATTTCAAACGGGTAGCGCGTATTTCTTACAAGAAGCTTCAATTAACGACAATCTGCCAGTGATAGGAACTTTTTTTGGAGTAATCAGCGTTTAGTTTAACTGATAAAATTGTTGCTAATCTCCATTCTTAGTTTAAGTCCCAGAGTTTGTCAATGAAAAATAGTTGGAGTAACAAAAAATCAATTAATTTCCACTTACGTGACATTTAAAAAGTACTGCAACCGGTCTAAAGGAGCTACATCAACAATATTATAATTAGAATAATGTTGGACTAAAGTTTATATCTGACTTCTCTAAAAAAATCTTCGGACAACGTCACTCTCGCGAAACTTTTATAGGAATACCTATCCCACTTTCCAAACTAGAGTACAATCTAATTCAGCATATGCGCTGACATGACAGCTAGCGCATTATGGCAAAGGCATTTATATTCAGAATGCACTGTACATCGCGTGTCTTTCTTCGCTGCATTCGGCCGTCGCCATTTTCAAACGCTTTGCTTAAAAGATATCGTTGCTACTCCGAATAAGATATCTTCGGCGGGTGACTGACCGCATCATGAACAATAATACTGAGCTGAAATTATTTCAGAGCTACTTATTGCACTCTCTCTCTCTTTGAAAGAAGTTTCAGAGAAGACTAGCAGCGGAACTAAGTAGCTACCTACTTATTTCTGCTGCTAGTCTTCTCTGAGGCAGATTGACGTATCTCATGTAGTTTAAATTGGCCGTACCTCATGACCTTAATACCGATGTTAATACCTGACTAAAGGTTGTAGTAACCAGATATTCGAGAAAATAGTTGTGGTAACTAGATAACAGACACCAAAGAGGCCTTAGGATAGAAAATAATTTGCGTACGAGTATAAGTTAATTAGATTTTCTTGTCCTTACTTACCCTGAAGGCTTATTTTCGAGTGTCCTTGCGTTATTTTGGATACACTTACTTGTAATTGTGTCCAGTACCTAATAAGGTTCCAACAAAAGTCTCAGTTTGAAAAAAGCTATTTCGTTGTTGCTGTGAATGATACAGTATGCGAATGTTGTTTTAATAATAATTTTAGTCTTTGCTATCTTACAGAGGTTAATAGGTGAGAGATAGTATTTAGAGATTATAATGACACACATGAATAGATTAATCAGTGCTCTCATGTTATCTGCTAAGTATTTAAAATGTCTGTCTAGTGCTGCGACTTCTAACGACTATAGGCTCTTCTACTATCTGTGATCTTCTCTACGAGGCTAAATGCCCAAAGATAAGTGTATGGTCTTACTCGTTGTGCGGTATATCCTCGAGTTGGTTCGCGCGCGCGGCGGCGGCGGCGAGAAGCGCCAGCGCCACGGCGGCCAGAGGCCTCCACATCCTGCCGCGAGTCACCATCGCACGCCCGACATTAGCACAGCACTACAGCACCACCACACTACATCCCATAGCACAACACTGAGTCATCGACAGTCAGGTTTGGTCGCAGAGGTGGCGTGTCGCGAGCGCGGCGCGTGTGTCACTGGGCGGGAAGCCTCGCGCCGCCGCGCCACGGCCTTCCCCCCCGCGCCCGCACCGCCGCACTGCCGCTGCGCGAGGATCATACGCCCAATAACGCGCCCGTACTCGCCGAAATTTATTCTCGTAAGGTACTCTTGGAATGCTCAGCGACCTGATCCGCTCTAGATGCCATCGTAGTGTGCCCTTCAACTTTAATTAAGTTCAGTTGAAGTCGCATGTAGAGCTTACTATTTGCGGTGTAGCGATGTGGATGAAGGTTTCGTACGAGATTATTTTGTTCTCGTTTGGGTTAGGTATAGCACGCGCAGCGCAGGAAGGCTTGCTAGGGTCGGCCGTGCCGCGCGCGGTCGTGCAACGCGACGCACATGCGTGGGCACGTCGCCAGAAAATCCTTTATTGATTCCCGCGCTGGCTGTCTAAGGAATGTCTCCGTTTGCCGCCAAAAGTCCACCGTTACCGCTCCAACTCGTTGAGTTGTAATTAGTACTAAGCCGATCAACCGGCGAGACGATTATTTTTCTTGTTTGTTGTCTTTTGATATGTTTTACTTAGTATGGAGCACTTTGAAAGTATTTTATTTAGTACTAAACTTTTTGTGTTGATGTCAATTTTTAGTAGGTTCTTCGTAGGTTTTAGTGCAACTTTTCTTGTTGCTACGGCGTAGCAGACTTCGTAGATGCCAATGGAAATCTACGCTGCTATTTATTTGAGAAAAGATGAAGTTAGAATAAAACCTGCGTACACTTTGAATAGTTTATTCTCTCAATACACTGGAAAGGTGTTAACTTTCAACCAAATACATGCTGCAGATGTTTGACATTTGTTTTTGATTCCCTTGTCAATTTACAAATACAAAACTTAATTTACATTAAAATATATGCATATGTAATAAAAGAGTATTAAGTAAGAATTTAAGAGGTAAAGATGAAATTTAAAAAATTATTCATGGCCTGAATGTTTATTCGGAAAAGTTTACTGGTTTGACCAACTACGAGTTCGATTAAGTTATGCTCAGTAAAAACAAGTATTTCGTCATAACACCTGATTACATCTTAGATTTTGTGAAACTGTAAACATGTGCGTTCAAGAGAATGAAGTAAGTCTAACACAGCAAATATTTGTCTTTGTAACCGATCACTCACTTTGTAGTTTGGTAGTGTAAAGTTGCTGAAGTATCAAAAATGAATGAACGATCCCAAGATAAATATTGTCAAAAAAGTTGTTAAGAAACTAAAAAAGAAACTATCTGCCTATTAACTCGCATACAGTACTGTTTAACACCTACATACAATAGCATACAAAACAATAAAGGATTTCCTTCCTTTAGATTACAACCTATAGTTTTTCGACAATGTGTCAGTTAATATTGTATAAAAAATCAATGATACAAAATTGTACGCATCAAGCTTCTATTTGCTCGGGCCTTGCATTCAACATTATTTGAATAATTACGCTACCCCACTATATTTACAAAAATATCGTTAATAAGATATAAATTAATACGTCTAAATAAGTACTTTGCACAAGTCACAACACTTTAGTAATTTCATACAATCGAGGTCTTTGTTGGAAGAAAAAGGATTTTACGATATCAACCATGATAGTTTAAAACTTCTTCCTCCTTTTGAAATAACTCTTATTATGTTTTAGCAACTAATAAATTGTTCTATAAATACTGTGTTTTGATCTTTTGTATGCAGTCTTCTTGACAAATTATATGAATTCTAAAGCAACATCACAAACACATACGTTCCAATTTAAGAATCTATGTAATCTCATAAATAACGCCTAACTTAAAAATAAATCTGCCTTAAATAATTTGTACAATGAGATTTTAGATAACCATAATGAAAGATAAATTATAATAATAAAGAGATAAAATAAATAATTAAAACATAAATTAGGACATTCGACCACAGTCTTCAGAGAAATAAGTAAAATAAGATTTAGTGGAGACGAAACATGGAAATGTGTTTAAATTAGGAACACGCACTGAATTGTAAAACTATGATATGAGACTCTACAATGATATTTGGTCTGGTTCTCTTAGTGCTTCCACATTAAAACTACCACAATCAACTAAAAGCCGTAGAGGTAAAGACAGTAATTTGTGGAATGACTTCAGTTCTTATTGCGATGCAGGTAAGCTGTATATTTGTACGTATACTTAACATTTGTATTGTTTACCAATTTCTAGCCTCCGTTGTGTAAGCTAATGAAGAGCGACTTAACTAAAACATACGAAATTCGGGGACCTCTCTCAAATCAAACTGCCCACATTTACACTACCTAGAGCTAGCAATATCTCAAGCTTTTAAACGTACAAGGCATCACACACCATAACTTTACGGTAAAGATGTCTTCAGACAGTCCATGACCACACGGCAAATGTGTGCGTAACATAAATGCAGTCTATATTTACCAATCGTATTTAAAAACCAAGCTTCCTTGCAACGAGCTCAGTGTCTCGAAGAGTCACTTTCATGTCCGGAGTCGCGGCCGTTCTCGCGTGGCGATGCGCGGTGGTCCCTTTCGTCCCGGTAGCGATCTCTCCTGTCTCTCTCGCGGGAGCGGTCCCGGTCTCTATCCCGATCTCGATCTCGGTCTCGATCCCGGTCCTCGTCGCGTTCCCGGCGCCGATCGTAATAGTGGTACGACCGCCGGGACTTGCGGTCTCCTGGGGTCACCACCTCGACCTTTATGTTCGCCGTCGCCGTAACCTGTAACAAGGTAGGTTTTTATATAAGTTTCCTAATAAAGTGTATAGTCTTATAGTTGCTTACCCAAGGGCAAGGAACTAAAAGTCACATAACGGAAAAGCTTTGTAGTAGACAAAATAGTTTTACGCGACTGCGGCGGAGCCCAAAAGTAGTGTAATGTGTTTGGCTCCTATGTATGTATGTCTATACGCAAGTATGTCCAATTGTACTCCTTAACCACTGGTCAGACTTTGACAGTTATTATCTCGAGCGATTCGTTATATTATGGCTATATAAAATCAGCAAAGAATTCAACGGAAAAATAAAAATCACTAAAAAAGCAAAAACTGAAATAAAAAATTAACCAACAACACGACTGCTGAGCCTTAACTTAAAAAGCCAGGACCCAAACTCGGCATTGTAACTCGCTCATTGCGGAGTAGCTAGATTGGTTCTACCTGCACAGCAGTCGGGTAGTTACTTAATTTTTACCTATTTGTGGTTTTGTTATAATCTCTCCCTAACTATCACCATTGAATTTTAAAACGTAGCGCTATCACATTCATAAGGCGCCCCAGTTGAGCTATTTATTATAAGAGATGCATAAATAAAGCGCCCCTTTAGGGGTTTAGTGCTTGCAGAAGAGCTGCATAGCACTAGTGTATACGCAATAGTGAGATTTCTAATCCAAGTGGCTCCATGCAGAAACATTACAGAAAAAATCGTATCGTTTTAATAACCTCGTCTTTTTTTGAAGTCGTTTAAACTTAAACTTCAAAAAAAGAAGAGGTTATCAATTCGACACGAATATTAAATTTTTTTGGTTATCTTCCTCTTCCTCAGGTTATATTAGTCCACTGCTGGACATAGCCCTCTCCTAATGAGCGCCATAGCGCAAGGTTGTGCCATCATTGGGGGGTAATGCCCATAGTCCCCACGCTGGGCATGGGGGTTGAGGATCGCAGTTTGGTGGAATTATACTACAGGGGGCGCTGCTGCCCACCCCCCGGTTTGTGTCCCTTAGTCGCCTTTTACGACACTCGCGGGAAGAATTTGGGTTGGTGCTATTCTCTAGGCAGACACCACACAGGATTAATGACTATGTTTTCGCATAATTTCGTCAAATCTTATTACAAATCGATTTCGTAAAAAGCGTCAGAATCTCTCAACCATTTTAATAGTGATTTTAAAATCCATGACCGTGATCCTAAGGCGCTCCCTTTGGGTTTTACCGGTTGCATATCAAGTTTTGCATCTGCAAGGGGAAACCCCGGTTTCTCGCTTCTGTTTAACTACAAACTGTCAACAGTTGTTACTTTATTTGTATGCACGGAGCTGTATGCCGGATATTTAGCCAACGGAGAGCTGTAGATTGACATAACAGTACATGAACAAATAGTAGTTCTCTATTCTAAGCGGGATCTAGACGCAGAAAGTTATGGGGAGTGCAATTTCAGATATAAATAATAATATCTTCAACACAACACAATCAAATGTCCTGCTCCTAAACTAGAACGCTCTGTGCTATGGTAACCAAGATCGTCACGAACATGGAAATACACCTATTTAAAAATATAATTAACAGCTCGGAACTCGAATATGGCGGATTTTTGACAAAACCCGAAAGAAACCCACCTTAGTAGTGATAGCGCCAGGATAAGGCGACTTAGTCGGCGTAGACCGCCCACTGCCGGCCGAATCACTACCGTTGTACGTAGTCGTCTCAACTACGACTTCTGGTTGCACCACTATGGATTGCATCGAGGATTGCACTGACGGAGCTGAGCTGTGCCAACTGGGTGGCTCCTCAGTGATGGTGGTCAGAGACGGGGCGCAAGGCCTCGGGGCCGACTTGCTCGTTCGAGACTTGTCACCGCTGTTATTGGAGCTCGAAGTCGATTTCCGCGGATGGACCGGTGAGCCCGTTGGCGAAGGCGTCGAGAGGCGCTCCGGGTGCTCTAATGGTCGGACCTGCGAAGAAAGACTTCGTTAGTGGCGTCATGCGACTGCGTCTCGCATGTGAATGGGTATTGTCCTAAATATTGACGATAGTTACAAATAATAATTCACTTTAAAAGTATAAATATCAAACTCCAAAAAGTCATGAATAAAATTAATTGATTTCTTGTATTTTTGTGAATTATTGAAGAATAACTCAGTGTCCTAACATTTTTGTTTTGCACATAAATACTTAGTATTAAATATTTTATGCTTAATATTTTTTGTCCACCTTTGCGTTATCAATTTTCAACTAAATTGTCTTCCTTGCAACGAGATTATCATTTAATGCCAATAACATAAATTTCGAAATACAATAGACGAACACTAACCTCCGCTGCGGGGCCCATTATGGCCAAAATAACGGGGAAGAATAGCAGCCCATCGATCAGGCCCAGAAAGACCAATGCTAGGAGCAGTCTCAAGAATAATCTTGCGACGAAGCCGAATTCGCTGGTCGCCAACATGGAGGCGGCTAGGGCTGCAGCCAAGGCTCCGTGGAATACTGGCGCCAATACAGACTCCAAGGCTAGCGAGGCTCGTCGCCGCTTACAGCCGATTGAAGTAACGAAGCTCTGTGAAACGCAAAACAATGTAAATTATTTTCGGCTCCACGAATTTGCGGTTTAAAGAGCTGAACTCATAGACTGGCGTTTCTTCACGATTTATTTCACGTTTAGCGAGGGGTATAACTTCAACTCTTCAAAAAATAAACGAAAATTTGAAGCTTACAGTAAAATCAAATTGTAGGTAGCTTTATTACTTGCATTGTAAAATAAATGTCTACCTCATAATTATATTTAAAAAAAACAACTTGTAATGTTACTTTTTTTATTTAACATTATCTTTTAATTATAAACTCTTTGGTAAGTTTAAGTCGAAATCAAATCCAGAACCTCTCCGACGTAATTCGTGCTTTTAGACTGAGTCCTTTGACCTTACTTGATTTACAAATTATGTGTTATCGGAGTTCCGTTCTATAATAAATTGATGAATACACCTACCAAGCACAAATGCACAGTAAAATGCACGCCTCTTCCCACAGCCACGACCAATAGGACCGCAGGGACTGCAGATAACTTCACACCTAACAGCGCCATCACTCCCATGAGTTGCAACACCAGGACGATCAAGGAAAACGTTACCAGCGCCGCCGCCCACACGTTCAGTAGAAGAATCATTACAGCCTGGAGAAGAACAAGGAATAAGTACTTTTTGTCATAAGGCATAGATATTATAATCGAGTGATTTAAAGGTTAATAGCTTACCACAAACACAGCCGCCAAAGCGCAAGCCAGAGCCAGTAACAGCGATGTCCTTAAATACAAGTATTGCTCCCAGAACAGGAAAGGTATTCCAGATGGGAAGTTGAGCAGACCTTTAGCTTCGAACTTAAGACATAATTCTCTTACTGACATGATCAGGTTTGTTATGCTTTCTGTGTCGCTGAGGCCTGATAAGTAGAACGGAAGCTGTGTGTATATCAAAGGTGACGACTTCGGTATTTTCAAGTCCACGTCTCCCGGTGAATGTGTCCACCGTTTTGGTTGAGGTTTCAGATTGGCTTGTGAGGCTCCGTAAGCCAAAGCGTCATTCGTCGCCCACGCTGATAGATAGTTGTAGAATGCTTTGGGGTTTATAATACCGTTTTTGTCTACTAATCTATGGCCTTGTCTAGAATCGTTTGTTATCAGCGACTTGTCGATCGGGTTGTCAACATGACCGGTTTGCACCATTAGCTTGTACGCCAGTATACCTTCTTCGGTGGCATTTTTACACCAATATTCAGGTGTTATACACCCGCTTTCAACATCTTTATCAAACGCCTCTTGTAGATCCAGCAGCCAATCTCGAAACAAGCTGAGCCAGAATTTTGTTAAGCCACCGTTGTCATTCTTTATTATGTTAGGTATCCTCACAAACTGCTCGTGATATTCATACAGCAACTTTTGGTTGGTCGGGTACTCAAAGTCGCCTTGTGTTACTGCATACATATTGTAGAAGCCGAAGTATTTCTCTTGTCGGAAAAGGAACTCGTGTTCGTCTGTTTTTTCTGGTACGATGTCAGTGAGGTCTAAGCCATCTCTGACTTTGGTGGCACCCCAGACGCTGGCCAAAATGATTGCGATCAACGCTAGCATTGACATCACCTACAACGGAGATTAGGTTCGGATTAATGTGATTAAATGTAAACTAATGAAATTAAAAATATAATATTGTAAAGCGGTTTGTGTACCTTCACAGGAGGGCGCATGATGAACGGTGCGTAGTGGTTTTTCGTCCATCGTGTCAGTGATAAACTGAGGCAGCAGGACTTTTGCTTTGTATCTCCCATGTCATCGGGGTCCAAAAGCTGCCGGTCTTTCCTGTTACTCTGTAAATAAACATTATTAAATAAATACATAACTTCCACAGTAAACAATCACTATTATTTCAAATTATTGGTAGTAAGCAAGTCATCCAGAAAGCTAGAAAAACTTTAAGGTTATCAAAACGTTATTGGATTTAAATCATGGAAATTTGTTGCGAAAGAAAGATTTATATAAGAAATAATGTTTATGTGATTTTGTTACATATTTATTGTGAGATCAGAGCAAAGCACTTATTTTTAACCTTTTCGGTCTTTGGCAGTTTTTTCGTTCTGCTGTCGATCTTCTTATTTCTCAACGGCAGAGGACTTTCGGGCATCAGGCAACACAGCAGATCTGCTCTGGCTGCCGATCGCCTTCGCAGGTCTAGCGATATCATGGCGGGGAAAACCAGGAGGATAGATGCCAGGTTGAACAGTAGGAGAATCGCAGCCTTAAAAGAGAAAGAAGATATTCAGATCAGTACCATAATAAATACAGATTACATACATTGGTGACCTAAGATAGCAAATAAAAACACCCAAAGAAATCTAATGCTAAGCCAGTTAAGGAACTCTCAAACAAAGCGGTTATTTACTGCAGTAGTATTAGTATGGATGCAAATAACTAATTGAGCCTAAATTGAGATGTCATTTGAGGAAAGAGGCCTATATATAACATAACATTTACATACTGGCACATACATATATACCCAGCCATGGGTAGCGGTGGGCTGATAATGGTGGGGTAAGAACGCGTTGTTTTTGAAGACGTCCATACAAAAAGAACTATATTAAATGGTGCAAAATACTTTGGTTTGGGATCCCATTGGAATAAAAGACTGGAGTATAATCTAGATTTTTAGGTAGTAATTAGGTAAAATGATGGAGGCTCCACACTACTTTGAAATTGAATAGAAGAAATCAACAATAACGATTTTAAACTCACTTGTAAACAGAATACTCTCAATGCTGGTATGGGGAGTAACGCAGCAGCTAAGAAGGCCAGAACGTTGCATAAGGACGCCAACAAAACACTAAGGCCACTCTTCCTTAGTACAAGCCCCGTCCTCTCCTCTCTTGGCACATCTCCCGCTTGCTCCACATAAGTGTGAGTGAGAAGGAACATGTCTTGGACACCCAGACCAAGCGCCAGAAAAGGCACTATCTGCGTACTTGATGCGTTGAATGGGATACCTAAAACAGAAAGAGATCTAGAAATGTTGCAGAACACCTTTAAGTTAATTTTGTATTTTTCTTTATGGTGCTGGTTGAAAAAAATAATTGAAAAAATAAAAAAATAATAAGTAGGTACCTAATAAAGCACAAAAGCCTAATCCGGCGGCGACTGATATGGAAAGTAATAGAACGCCAGCGATTCCGACACCCGCTTGAGACCGGACAGGATCCTGCCATTGCACTAATGTCACTGCTACGTAAATTAACTGAAAATAATAAAACAAAAGGAGGTCAGATTCAAGTTAATAAAAAATAAATAATTATTATAAAATAACGAGAAATCTAAAGCTACCGATAAAACAAAAAAGAGCTAAGAACCAAGTTTAATTAGCAAAAAGTTCTCACCATAAACATGTATCCTAAAATTATGTATTTCAACGAGAGCTCGGAGAACTTTCCGAGGATGTCGTTCAGTGTAGAAGTGGAAAAAGGATAGAAACTGTACAGATGGGAAGCATCATCCGACGCGGTAATTTTTCGCACCTCCTGCAAAAGTAAAAGACCATAAAATAAAAGACCGCCATAAGACTTTGATAACGTCTTTTTGAAATGGGAGATCTGCAAAAAGATACAGAACCACCAAAATATCAGCAGTCGGCAGATTGGGTAAAAGAATATTTAAATAGGTCTGAAGACTTAATTCTGAAATTATAGAAAACGGTTGGTACAGGTTTTTACATTTTCAATCGGACCGGTGAAGAAGAGATACCATGTAGATACCATGATGATATCAACGCTTTGTATGTCCCCATTGCTGGGGCATGGGTCTCTTCCTGAGTCGCAGAAATGTTAGGCCATACTCCACCATGGGGGCAAAGTCCAGATTGGTGGAGGACTGTAAGGCAGTGGCGGGAAATTATAAAGACGCCTATAAGAGGTACCATAACGCCTAATATTTCCAGGAGTTTCAAGAAGAATCTACTTACAGCGGCAAACTTCCTTTGCCAAGCGTCGAGGACGGACGCGGCCTTCTCTTGACTCCACCCGAAGTGATGCACTTTGTAATGGTCTGCCCAGTATTCGAACATCTCGCGTTCTCCCATCAGCTGCACGACCGTTTGCAGGGCCCGAGCGCTGCGTAATGCTGACGTCACATTCCTGGTGACTCCGCCTACTATGAGCTGCTCCGGCCAGTGCATGTACGCTGCCGCAAAACCGTAGCAACCGTTTGATAGTTCTGCTGCTACATCGGGAATCTGGAAATTTGACATTTCGGTCCATGTTAGGCGTAGTCTTACTAAAATGTGATTTTGGAACCGTTCCATTGTGGAAAAATTGTATTAATTTGTTCATGTCTATGTTATCTAGATTACCATGTAACTTAGATAGGTATTTAAGATATCATATCATAAACATGTTTGTGATGTCGTTGTTTCTGGTTTCCACGACACAGGGTATCCTAGTGTGGGGCCAGAAGCAATGTATGTGCTTGTATGTAAATGTTATGTTATGTATATTAAGATGCACTTTTATAATGTATGGTGTGCAATAAAGAGTATTAATTTGGTCTAATTTTGTTTAATCCTTCTCTTCTCTTTATTGCATACCATACATTATAAAAGTCCAACTTACTCGTATCTAAGTTACATGGTATATACTACAGGCGGTTAATTAGTTATTATGAATGTTTTATAACCAAACTGCGATCCCCAACCCGCATGCCCAGCGTGGGGATTATGGGCATTACCCCCCAATGATGGCACAACCTTGCGCTGTGGCGCTCATTAGGGAGGGCTATGTCCAGCAGTGGACTAATATAGCCTGAAGAAGAAGTAGAATGTTTTATCTGTAATGGTACAACATATTTGTAGATATTCGTGATTTCTGACCTATTGCTCGAAACTGTGAATCCAAATTCAAAGTGGTAGGAAGTACCGTGATGTTGCAATATGTATTTTAATATGGTGATGTATAAGGGTCTGTCCTCCGATATGCGTAAATAATTAAAATAACAATTTGTTTGGCCGACGCCAGCCATAAGACGCTAGACTTTTTTTTTGTAACTTTTCGATCAACGAAGTTATTGTGGAAAACCAAAAATGTTTTTAAGCCCCATTTCTTTTCATGCCTACTAGTTCCATATGTTTATATACTTTGTCAACCGAATTCAAAGTCACACTGAAGTTACGATGGAACCGCTTAGGGCAGTGTGATTCAGAGTCTGCAGATTGAAGAAGAATACCACACTTATACCAGTTTACGATAAACAGAGGCAACTAAACTAAACAAGGGCTGCAATAGGATTCTTTTGGATCGGAATTTACGGTCAATTTAGAGAACCGGCATCTGAAAGCATTACCGTGCGTATCGAAACGCATTGAGTTGTCAAAGCAAAATGTCTACTTTGGCCGCCATTACGGTCGACAGTGCATCACCTGCACTCAACAACATAGTTAGGGGACAATGCGCACGACCAAAGATTTACGAGGTTTCGTCGGAATTCTTTCGAGGCATTATTGATAGTGTTATTGTGATGGGTGATAGCGGCGGCAAACGAGGGCCATTGAAGCGTGTACAATGCGCCCGCATAATGCACCGGTCGGCTCGGACGGCGAACAAAGCTGTGCGAGCGCGCCGTGTGGGTGGCGGCCCGAGACCCAGCGTTGCAGCGGCTTTACAAACTACCTAGTGGTGACGCTGCCGACGTAACACTGATCTCGACTAGGTATACTTTGTAGGCTCAATTCCTAAACTATTATTTTTGTTGGAAGACTTAAAATGTATCTACTAATATAATCATACCCGTGCCCCTCGGTGGGGACATTGGTTGATGATGATGATGAATATAATATATAAATCATATTCCCCCATTTGACGACTTTGTAGAAATTGATCACACCTCAGATTGGGTTCTGAGGATCACACCCTAATAAATTACTTGTACAATGTAAATTTGTTTACGTATCGATACACGAAAAGAGCCTCACCGGATGACGGATTTATTTCCCTACGTCTAGCGTATCCTGGGCAATAATCAGCAAGCTCCTTACGCTGATGGGCATATCCTCTCACGATTATGGTGAAATTAGTTTGGCATCTAACTATACTCTATCGTCTGTAGGTTTTAAAAAATGTCCTACAAAATATACATTTCTAGAAGGAGCGCCTCTATAGTAGGTTGTAAAATCGCAGTCCTCCGCCAACCGACCAATATCTTACAAAAACAAACGAACCACTACTTGACGGCCCAATGCCACTGCAAGGAAGACTAGTTCGAAATTCAGCTATGTTCTATCATGATTACGGCTAAAGAGTAGATAAATTATGTTTCCGGGTTATTGATTCAATTATCCTCCCAAACGTGACTTTCACGGACGTAGCCGCTTGCGACAGGTAGTCCCTCCTCCCCCCGCCCGGGCCCTGTGGACGTCGCCGCTTTCAAGTTGCCGGCATTACCGTTTCCAAAAAATATTTTATTATTATGGAAAGTATTTAAAGTTTATGCGTTCGCTCCGATAAAGTTATTTTATTTGTCGCGATCCTATACGGCATAATTTATGGTGCAGTAAAACTGTCGTAAATTGAAGTCTTCATAAAGGGATCGAGCGTCGACGAAATGGTCCCTAATGTAGGTCCCACGGTGGCGGAACGAATGATTTGGTATACAAACTGTGAGTTCTTATCCATTCGTTTACTTAGCAGAAAAACATTTAAGCTACACTTTGTAATTTAGGACCGCAATTTGTCATTTTGTACTTCAAGTCAACATCTGACTCCACTCTCCGTATAGCTCCAAGTAAATACATTCATACATTTTTTGATTGCGTTGTATCTATAGGCGGGAATCTGTTATTAGCTCTTAGTAACCTATTTCTTCTACTAGCATAATTTTGTAAAATGAAGATTCTCCAAACTGTATAAATATATAAATAAATAAATGGTCAAACAATCAAGCCAAGACATTAAATTTGGCACATTCGACAGTTTAGATATAATGGACACTAAATTTCACATTTCAATACTCTTATAATACATAAACACACCTGTATCTCTGAGGAGTAGGCAGCTAGATGGAGAACAAGGTGTGCCAATTTTCTGTATCTCTGAGGAGTAGGCAGCTAGGTGGAGAACAAGATGTGCCAGTTTTCTCAATCTTGACACAATTTCGATTCGATTCAATTCGATTTTGATCCCTAAAGCACGTTATTGCCGTACCAAATAAAATGCATATAGCCTCATTCAACCCTATTACATTATCAAGAAGACTCCAGCAGCAACGGATGACCAGGAATCGCTTTGAAAGTAGCGTGATTAATAAATGGCTTTAGCAGTCACGGTAGCTTAACAGAAATGAGCAGTAAACCAACCTGTTTGTTCTTCTTGTTTGGCGCTGAGTCTGGACACTGGGCATCGGCAGGGTCCAGGCAAGGCTTCTTCATGTAAGCGGAGGTGATACCGGCCCGCTTCATGTATGCTTCCATCGTACTCAACGGAAACTGATAGTTCAGCTTCTTCACTTTCTCTAGGACCTCTTGGGGGTTCAGATTTGTCCATTGTAATTTGTCTCGAAGACCCCTGTAGAAGGAATTGAAGCTTATATTAGAATGTATACATGAAAGGCTCTCTACTGTCGAGGATACGGGATGGTTAAGTATTCAAAAAAGAATATTCAGGTTGTTCATAATCTATTAATAATTGTGAAACTAAAAACTTTGACGTTCATTAAGTATATATTTTGATTTAATTTGTTCTAGAGATAGTACAAAGAAAAAAAAACTAGTAGGCAAAGAAGAAACAACGAAGCAAGGCACAACACGTCAACTAGAGTTGTCAAAGGGTTTGTCAGTTTCTGAATTGAGAATTTTGCTAAGTAAATACTTGACTGTAGTTCTGTCCCTTGGAATTTCCCAGAAAAGAGCATGACAAAACGTTACATAAGTATTTACTTAGTGAAATTCTCAATTCAGAAACCGGCCCTAAGCGTCTAAACTTGCTGAATTGCTAAGAAAAAGGCATACGTTCACTCACGGTATCAAAATAGGATAATCCGGACCGAGTAACTTGGAACCCTCCCAGAAGCAGTCAAGCGGTGTGATGATGGCACACGGGATGATGTTGTCGAAGATCTTCTCTATGTGGTACGCTTCAAAGTCGGGGATGCTAGGGCTGTAGCACAGGTCTTTGAGCCGCCACTCGATGTCGAACATATGCACCGTTACACGGGTCGCTGCTTGCACCACCTGCCGAACGAAGAATTCTTAATTTGATTTTTCAAACAAGTACCCAAGTCTTGGATGATTACATGTTTGTGATGTCGCTGTTTCTAGTTCCTACGATACAGGGTATTTTGCTGTTGGGCCAGAAGCAATGTATGTGCCTGTATGTAAATGTTATTGCTGGCACAGAGAAGGCCTGTGCCCTGAAGTGGGACTTATATAGGCTACGTAAAAGAAAAACATAACTTTTCTTTTACGTAGCCTATATAAGTCCCACTTCAGGGCACAGGCCTTCTCTGTGCAAGCTTTTGCCTCATATTTATTGTGTGTTTTTGGTACAGCAAATGACCTTTTTATTTATCTATCTTCTCTCAGAGAGAGAGCATGAGCTTGTTTACCACGCATGCACAGCGCGGACAGCACATCAAAGTTTACATACGTGCACCCTATTCGGTTATGTTAAGGGCGAATTTAACGTTCCAGGAAACCAGCTTTGTGCATTAGTTGAGTTTTGTCAACCTTTACCTTTACTTTGTCGACTTTACATGCTTTTTAGTGTGTAGTAAGCTGATTAATGGTAATAAACTCTTTCAATTGTTTACAACAAAAATGTATGGTTTGACCGGTTGGAGACTAGACCAATGTCTTTATTTTCTAAGTTGAGTAGGTACATTTGTAAATTTATAGTTGCAATACCTGGTCGCTTACTGTGAAAACAAACATCGTGAGAAAACCTGACTATCTGAGGTGTTCGATCACCAATCCGCAAGCATCAATCCGCAAGCATCAATCCGAAAGCAGCTCTTTGCCTAATGGGATGCGCCCTTTTGTTAGTTTTTTGCCCAACTCCTAATGCAGTATTGTTAGTGGGAAAAAATAATTGATGTATATTTATGTAGAACTTCAGTATGATATATTAATCCATCGTCAATAAAGATCTGGGTTGTATATACCCCAGGTCTTGGATGTTTACATGTTTGTGATGTCGTTGTTTCCGGTTCCCACGACACAAGGTATCCTAATGTGGGGTCAGAAGCAATGTATGTGCCTGTATGTAAATGTTATGTTATATCCTTCTATATCAACTACAACTAACATCATCGTCATTTCCTTTTTAGGCAGGTACATTAAGTGTTATCTATCTGAATCTGCACAGCAATCTGATAGCAAAGGCAGAGCGTCTGTTGCGCAAGTACGCCAGTTGTCTGGATAAACTTAGATACACTATCCACTGCCTCAGAATCAAGATCAAATCGAAGCTTGTGCGCTGTTATATGCATCGTGATGTCATGGCCTGTTAAGAGTACTTATGAGTTTTTTTGTACATAATTATGGATTAGAGTTATCTGAAATGAAAGTCAACATAATCATCAACCCATAATGTCCCCACCGAGGGGCACGGGTCTCTTCGCTGAGGAAAGTATAGGCCATACCACCACGGGGGCCAGGTCCGGATTGGTGGAGGCTTGCAAGACTAGTGACTGTTCTTACTGTCGGAAGTTTTTAAGCCGCTCTAAGACCTCTGACTTAACGACTGCCATCTATCGACAGCAGCCCGCACCAACTGCTTAACGTGCCTTGCGAAGCACGGAACCGCTCGAAATGCGTAAGGCCTCTGATTTGTCTTAACGAAATAAAATCCATGTAACTATGTATTTTCTCGCTCGTGGCCTAGGCGAACCGAATGATTGGAATCAATCATTTGGTTAAGCAACAACAGGCGCGGTCAGGTACAGGATGGGTGAGCGTCCCGTGATTACAGCTAGTGGCATTTTTCCGAGCGCTTCCGTGCTTCGCAAGGTACGTTAAGCCGTTGGTGCCGGCTGTCATATAATGGCAGTCGCTTAGCCATTTCAGAGGCCTTATGGGCGGCTTGATAACTTCTGACCGTAAGGCCCGCCACTGTCTTGCAATCCTCCACCAACCCGGACTTGGCCCCCGTGGTGGAGTATGGCCTAACCTTCCATGGGATGCAGGAAGAGACCCGTGCCCCAGCAGTGGGGACATACAAGTGGTGATAACGAACGAATGTATTTTCATCCGTGTACCTTTAGATGTTCAAGCAGCGCGCCCGCATGCAGCAAGGAAACGTCAGGGTCCCTCGCAGTTTGTATGATGAGCTGGTGCGTGGAGGCGTCAGTCTCACCCAATGCCTTCGCCGTATACCGCAGCTCAGCCTCTAGCCGGCCGCCCTCTGTTGGAAAAAGATAAGAAACTGATGACTATTTGGTTTTCTATCATGAAACTAATGATGAAAAATTAAGATGTAAATTCTTAATGTACATCATACACGACCACGCGTAATATACAGGGCGTCCCACGGCCATGCTACATGGAGGGAAAGTACCTTTAACATTTTCTACAATATTAAAGATAAGATAAGAATTATTATTTACTTTATTGTACACCAGGAAAAAACAAACAAAAATAATTACAAAGATACAGTACAGTTGGCGGCCTTATTGCTTAGAGCGATTTCTTCCAGACAGCCTACGATGGAGAGTTACTTTTGAAAGGTACTTTTCCTCCGAGTGGCATAGCCATGGGACGCCCTGTATAATTTCAGAGCGTGGTTTAAAGCACGGCATAGGTTCAAAGCAAAATCCCGATATCCAACCACGGGGTTATACTGAATTCGCATGGTCATTTCATACGTGCTATACGGTATAACCTAAACCCGCGAACGTCGTCGTATGTTTCAAATCAGATGTTTGTCTATCTGTACGCCAAGTTTAATTTAAATCCGTTCAGTCGTTCAAAAATGTTTACAAACTTTCACTTTTCAATATGTTTCACATTTTTTCACAATTAAGTTTGTCGAGAGCACATCAACCTTTGTAAAGGTGAGGTAACTGAGTATAGTTATAGTTGGATGTATCCAACTAAGTTATAGTTGAGTATAGTTAACTGAGTATAGTTAATACTCAGTTACGTTAGGGACGAATTTGGGACTAAAACACAAAGGTTAATGTGCTGTACAGACCGGAAAATCAGAAGAGGGGACCCATGTAAGTCCATATATCAAGTAACTTGACCTAAACCCAGGCCTTCTGCTCCCGGCGTAGTCCGACGCCCGGTAAAACCAATTAAAATGCGATGTTTACTCAAAAAACAAAAGAGGAATCAATTCAGCGGTGTTATTAATTCGCCGCGAAATGACCGAGGCCGGTGGTCCGATACTTTGTTTATAGCAACATTGTTAAAATTAGTGCCCAACCTCTCGGCAGCAGAGCAAAAACCTCACAATACATATTAATGAAAATGCAATTAACCGCGACATTATATATATTTTATTTTTTTATTCCACATCGGGTCCGGTGTTTGTGTCGCTTGGCTTAAGTCATTAAAATAAATAGCTCACTTAATTCAGTACCTAGGCGCTGCAGTGGTGTGCCGGACAACATAATTTACTTATTCTTGTTCTTGGAGTACGTGAGAGATAATGTTGCACAAGCTCTTTAACTACACTTTTGAGTACAATATGGACGTGTTCTGTGACCCCAGAGACCACGATAAAATTAAATCTTCCTTCCTACTCAAGGTAGAGACGACTTTGATGATTTCATTAAAAGATTCCATAAAAGGCGTAATTTATGTCTTAACTGTAGTTCGTCGACTTAATTGCCTGGCACAATTATGTTATTTATGAAATGTTTTGGAGGTATGTGGTTCTAAAATTGTCTTGGACTCATGAGCAGTTCGTCTACGTCGTCGCATTAGCGTGGGTACGAGGGGTGTGAGGCTGGTAGGCACTGGCGGTGAATCGGTGATAGTTAACACATCCAAGTGGTGATTTATCGCCAAGTTGTGACAGTTTCATGCCCGCCCCTCTCAGCGCCATGTGGCGAGGCCTAATTAGAAAATAGCTTGTTGACAAGACTTTGGAGCTAATAAAAATTCTTCGCTCGAGTGATAGTCAAGGTAGGAAACTAATCTTTGATTTTAGGTAGGTAATGGTTAAATCTAAATGAATTTCACTTAGGACCTAAATGCTTAAAATTATCGGTATGTGTATTTTTGTTTTAAAGTATACTTACTTATATTTACCGGTATATACCGATATTTATGTATTTAGATACTAAGAGACAGAATTTCAATACTTAAATACAGTGAAATTCTTAATACAAAAATCGGCAGCAAAACTGTAAAATATCATCTCACTGTTTGGCACTACCCCCTTCCTACCTATTTTGGGCGACGGATCGCCCAAAATAGTGGACAAATATATTGTGGTGAAACGCGGTGTCGTGAAAGTGCACTGCAGGTACGTAGCTTTCTGGGGAAAGAGCTCTTGGGGGTAGACGGGGAAGTCTAGGGGTCCCCAAACCTCAGTGCACCCACCCCGGGCGGCGGCGCCGGCTGCCGGGTCGAGAGGCGTCGACGCGGACAGACTGTAAGTTGTTTGATTCATTAGTTTGAAGTATTAGTATTTAAGTGGGTCTTTTACCCAACAAATACTATTTAGTATTAAGCCCGCCAATTGTGCAATCTATACTGGTTGGTACACTAAAGAATTTCATTATAATAATAATAAAATATAAAAGTAAATCTATAATATAGATAGATAAAAGTTAGTATAGAATGAAAATAGATAAATAAATGCCGTTCGGGGCTCTAAAAGTTTCAAATAAGTTAGATAGTATAACGTATTTCTATGGATAGACGTCGATTAAAAAAACTAGGATTGAATGCAGCAGTTCTTGGTACGATCAAGGCCGTGATTAAATAACCGAAGAACATTATCGATTTTTATGAAAGAGGTCTAAAATAGGGGAATATTTTATTTAACTTCTTCAATAAGTAGTCTGTCTGTTTATCCCTACAATTCAATCTTCTCCATCTTCGACGGGTACAAAAACCAAAAGACCTTTCTGCGATGGTTTTTTGCGACCACGTCCAATATATCGTTATCAAGAAACGGAGAAGGAATTCGTTCCAATTAACACCCAGCCTGCTGATTTATCGCGATGAGTTTGTCACTTTTTTTTATTGTTTTGTACAAAATTAGAAGCTCCGTGAAGTGAAAAATACGTATATAACTCCTATACACGTTTCACACGCAGCCGCGAAGAATGTCCCCTAAAGGTTATACAGTATTAGGTGTTATCTGTGGTTATACGTTGCGGTGACAAAAGTCACTGATAAAACATATAGTTTTTCTTAATGATTCACGATACTCATACATAGTTATATAATTAAACGAGTCTACCCGAGACCACGGCAACGGTAACGCTGCCGAAACATCGGGAAATAAGGGAATTACGTTTTACCTACTAAATAGTCGCGTTTAGACCCGTTTAATATATAACTTGAAACGTATAGTATACTTCATGACAACCTCCAGTAGTTTAACGGCCTGCGTAACTTTCCACTGTTACTGTTACGGTAGCAATTAACACTATAGCTGCCAACAGTCGTGATTGCTATTTATTTTGGTCGCTAATTTACGGCGTGTGGACTAACTGGCGGGAGTCAAACGTGAGACGTAATGGTTCTAGGAAGGCGTCGTCTATTTTCGGGCTACATCGCTCTGTGGAAATGGTATGCTGTTGCATGTCTGCTGCCACTTTTCAAACCGGCTTTATTCTGTTCGGGGAAGAATAGAATAAGGATATGTACAAAAAAACATTAGTTCTCCGCTCTTAAGTGGCTAGAACTCGACTGTAACATTTCCCTTTGAACATGCAATGCACCTGTGCTCAATCGTCAGATGTGTAGACTTAAAATACACTAATGTAAAACAGAATTATAAATTCACGGAACACCTTGTACGATAATCAACTTGGCGAGAACAAAACCTTTCAGAAAAACAATGGGAGACTATGAATGCGAAGAGAACTTTTAAAGGTAGGTGTCTCGACCTCGACAAGGAATGATCAGAAACAATAGAAGGGAGAGACTTGTCGTTAAAAAACTAAAAACGTCAACAATAACAACCGAAGAGCAATTGCAGGGGCGTAGTACCATCCCTTCGAAAGCTAAACATAGCCGGCCACACTGGTTCCGGATATTAGGGATTATCATAAAGCAAGTGGAATGGGATCCCGCACAAGCCGCCTATTTTAACACCTAGCCGCGGCCGTGGGCGCGATTTACGACCCGCCAACGTTTTCTATACACCCTCGTTAAACTCGCGCGTGGACCGAGCCCTGAGAGCTAGGATTATCGATAGTGTAGCTTGTCTACATTTCAGAATTCGTTGAGGATTTAAGTCGTTGGAGCTTTGAACGTGTCGGGCGGTTGCGGAAACGTAGAAACGATAATGGAGGTTATCGCGCCACCTTTCCCGCGTCCTTATCGCAGCGCGGTGCCTTTCATCAATCCGCCCGGTCCTTATCACCTGTCTTGGTACACGACGGAAGGCGGACACGCAAAAAGCTTACCCTAATGACCGCCCTCTGACAGTACAATGTGTAATAATTCTCTCAAATGATAAATCTGTCAATGTATGCCGCAACAGTCACGGGGGGCGAGTCGCGAGCCTTTTATTGCATGCTGGATGCGTGCGCGCCGATAATGACAACATTTCTACTCGGCGGTAGCGGGCGATCGGCGCGGACGATCACAATGAATGACGTTCGTGGAGCGCGCAGTGGGGGGAGGAGGGGGGTCGTGCGCGCGCATGTGGTGGTGCGGCCACCCGCGCGCCGCCGCCGCGTCCGTGTGGTCCGCCGCCCCCTCCGCCTCGGGCCCAACACCCGCAGCGCCCTCTATGCAAATTAGCCAGCGTACACAACAGATGGATAGCGGAATAAACAAACCAGCGTCCTTTGCGACCGTGCTGCTCCACATGGAGTCGGCAATCACGACGTAAAATGCTGAAAGCATCCACGACTATCCCGGTCGATTTAAGTTTCGAGAGTTTTCGAGGGACAGCGAAGTGTAAACATAAGAATTAATAGTTATCTCTAGTGGGATACCGATAAGAGCCTCGACATGTCGGTCACGGTCGCCAATTCGTTTGGGCTCCCGAGAAGCCGGTTTTGAGACAAAAACACGCGGCATTCCGTCCGCCGGTGTCCGTAGAGCCTTCGTCGTTCTGCGTGAACGATCTACGCACGCAGCCTCCCGCATTCTTTCTGAGTCGAATCAATGTCAACGGGACTGTGATGCCTTCCTGGTTAGGGTTTTTACTTAAAAGTTTTGATAAGAAGTGATTCTGGTACATGACATTATCGGATAGGAGTCTGACGGGCTCTTGGAGAAGGTTAAGATATTTTTTTCAGCAACACGACTAAAGGATCATGACCAGATATTGCTTGACTTAAAATAATAATATCATTAACAACAATAACTTGAACATACGATGTTGAACATTCGATTAAAATTCCTGAAAATATACTACAGAAGTATGCAAGCATTGTACGCATACTACGAAAGCTACCTACTGCTGAACGTACTACAACGCCGCAATCTAAGCTCCATTATGACATGAGATCCATTATACAGCCAATATCGGTGGCCTTAGTTACACTGGGCACGAGCCAGCTAGCATCGTCGACGTAAACACGTGACAGATGATACGACCACGTATCAGTTACCATTTACCACCGCTCGTAACTGGTAAAACATACACCTACGTAAAGTAGAGCAATTCGACATTATGAAACAAATCGTCCGGCATCCTACAGTTGAGGTGGCAATGAAGTTCCTGCCCGGTAGGTCGGAAGGCACTACATTATTTGCCGACCGCCCAATCATACTTTTTTAAGTTTTTTTTCTTCTTTGATAGCTTTTTCTACATTATGTTTAATTTAAAAAAATGGGACTATTTCAATGCCAATCTGGACAAAAAATGGAATAAAGATAGAAGTTAGTTTCACGAAATTTTTACGTGCATACGTTTCAACATTCTCTCTGACCTATTGTTGACTATACATACACTTACGAGTATTCGTATCTTAGTCTGTATCGGGAATACTTAGGTATTTATAACATGACGATGGAAAGGTTTTGGTCATTGTTATGATGATGCATTTTGGTGAATATTATGTATGTTGATTCCACAGATATCAGATTTAAAGGTTTGGGAAGCTTTGCTACACCAATGCATCTTATATCGGTCACCGACCAACAAATGCGAACACAAAATAAATTGAACGAATCTGTTGTAGACTTTACGCCAAAAGCAGAAGAACTGGTGGTTATTCATAGAGGACAACATAATTGACCTTTATTAGTAACTACTAATGTACTCTGAAGGTCAATGAAGTTTTGTTTTGAGAACCAAGAGAACTTTAGAAACATCCAGAGAACTTCTCTTCCTCAGAAGCGGCAAATACCTCCGTTTTCATTCATTCGGTTCATATTGTTTCTAAGACACACCAAAAAATAGTCCTCATAATGTTGATATGCGCGTGTTCCGTACGGTATGTTAAGACTCAATTAAAGGCTATTCCTGCTGGATGTCTAGCAGCCCGTCACGTTTCACCACATAATACTCATTCTCCATGCTAGCTAATGTAAGAACCCAAATAGAGCTGCGTGAATAACTTGAGGGTTCTTTCCCGTGAAGTCATTCTAATTGATCTCGAAAAAAAGTCCGTTAAATTTTTCTTTCGAAACCAATTCCAAATTAAGAGAAGATTTTTTTCTATAAGGTGACGACAAAGATTGTGGGTATAGGAAGTGGTAAGAATTTCATTGAAATTTATATAACAGTCGACGTAAAGTAGGGGAGACGGGAACCCACCGTCTCTCAGCAAGAGGTCTTCACACAAAAGCGGTCCGGACAATCCAATTCCTCGTTTTTTGTGCGTCAATAGAAATGTTATACATTTTTTTAGTTTTATTGGTCGTAATTTCACGTGGGGATATTTACGGGCGGCCGCGGGCCACCTAATTAAGTTGTTAGGGCTAGGGCTCTACCATATTGTTTAAGACAGGCAGCATTGTTATGCGATAAGGCTTTCTTCTCGCCGGTGAATGCATTGTTGGGATGGACAGTAGCTCGGAATGACTTTATTTGAGAGATCGAGATTCTTGATTAAACAGGTTTAGTTCTTTTCTTTTCCCCAACAGTAGAGGTTTTGCAGCGGCAGGTGTTTGAATAAAATCAAGGCCCAGTTTTCCTCCCTTGCATGGCAAAATTTTGCACCTGCTGGTCTGATCACAGAAATTTCACATACTCGTAGCTTTATTTGTTAAAAATATGACCTGGATTTTGGTGTAAATCTATCTGCATCAATAATTATATCACAATGGCAGATACAGAAAAAGAGAAGAGGACCAAGCTTATGTCATATTTTAGTGGGTATGTTTGACATTTTATTGTTTTTATTTTAACGTCTCCTTCGATCGGACAATATCTCTGCGTGATCCTAAGACCACCCGGCACTCTGACAACTAAATAATGGAATTGAAATAACTTGTCGTATATAAGAGACTTTTGTGATTGTTATACAACCTTGCGTATTGTTGTATTCATTCCAAATGCTATCTCTGTTTTGTGTATTCTGCTGAGGTTGATTTATGGACATAAATATTTATCTGTTATCGAAACAAAACACAGTTATCCTTATTCTTTACACAATTTTTCATTTCTCGACACAGTTATTTATTTATTTATACAGATTGGAGAATCTTCATTTTACAAAATTATGCTAGTAGAAGAAATAGGTTACAGATTCCCGCCTATAAATACAACGCAATCAAAAAATGTATGGACTTCATGCTTCGCGGTTCAAACATATAATTAACTAAACTTACAATGATGATTTTACTACATGTTTATATTTAGACACTTTAATGTTTATCCCCGTGCAAAAAATGGCGCACTAATTAAGCGTCTTAGAGTGTGGACCCCTGTATTAAACTGTTATGCCTTGCTTTACAGAGCGAAGGCAAATAGGATGTTCGGAAACGAGCGGTGTCAAACGATTAGCTAGGATATCGACAGGGCATTGTGACGCCCGCATAGGAAATGCGTGCGTCCGGCGTCTGTCACGCTACTTGCACTGTACACTACAGTTCAGTTTTGTTGGTCGAAACGAGGTGCCGCTGCACAATTACAACCATTGACTCATACACGAGTGCATGTCTTATGGAAAGGAAAGTAATAAATATGCAAATGGTAGGCAATTACAAACACTTGACCGGTGGTCGTAAATTGAGAAACAAATTTGTGCCAGATTCAAAAACCGGTCGCGAGCTTATCATGCGTGACTAAAATCTATGTGGAGGCCATTATTTTAACATGCGTTAGTGAGATTATTTAATCGATGTTTTAATAATGATCGCAGAGAGAGAGGGCGGACGGGTTGCTCCGTTGATATTGGAAGTTTAATGTCATTCGACATCCTGTCCCGCTCGAATCAAAGACACCGGTCAAGCTCACGTAGATACTATAAAAACGGACGCTAGCAACAATCATGGAGCCATTCACACGCACCGCGTATGCGGCTTGCGACGATATAATGAATAATTTCATTACAGAATTGAGACTATGTTGTCTGACGCCAGGCAATTTGATCGCTGATCATTGATTCTGTATTCGATAGGTGTTCTAAAGGTGGGGGTACACCGTGTGCAGTCTACAAAATGCCTCGCACGTCGCTCCGGCATGAGACGGAAGCGGCTGGATCGTAGCAGCTGCATTGGTATTCAGTGTCAGTACTATGCGCCACAAAGTTTTGATCGGGTTACAGATTACTTTACCGTTTTCTGATTTTTGAGCCCGATAAGGACGACATGGAATTATGTAGATTCATTGCAGATAGAAACAGAAGTTGGAACTGGGCCGGTTATCTCACACTTGACTAATTAAATTGAAGTACAAAAACGTCGATTCCTTCCCTTAGGTATCCTAAGAAGAGACTAGACGAAAGTGGTGGAAAGTACCACAGAAGGTGAGCAGCAGACCAGCAGTAGAGCGTTCACCAATCCACAAGTTCAGCGTGATAATACTGAGTAAAACCCCCCATGGCCAGTGCCTCTTTGTGGCGTACTCTGCGAGGTCTATGACCAGCAGTGGACGAACGTTGGCTAGTGGCTGACTGACAAACAACACATGTATAATCAACTCTACGCCCAAACCCAAGAAGTTCTAAGCAGAACATATTAACGATAAGGAGTAAGTAAAAACCATTAGGTATATAAGATTCCTACCTTGGACCCAAAGTTGGTCGACCCGCGAGTGTATCTGCGCCGACTTGAGTCCCACGCAGAATGTGGAGAGTACCAGTATGGCCACGAAGAGGACCTTCCCGGCGTCGCCTTGAAGGAAGCAGCCGAGAATGAACAGCTGCTCCTGGAGCCAGGCGCGGATCCAAAGTGAGGTGCGTCCCCCTTCGATGTTACCCTGGTGGTGGAAAATGTTTTGTTAGTACGGAGTAAGCGTAGGTTTTCCAAGAGAATCTATTGGACTGAGGCACTCATTGTGGTTGCCGGCCAGTGAGTAGAGATCCGCATTCGGACGATTGTGCCGACGCGACATGATAAAGAATGACCCTAACTGGCTAGTATCCCATTTTGCCCTTCTCAGTATCTTGACTAAATATTTTAAAAACCTATTTAGAGGCTAAAAATTCCACCAATGCCGGGATTCGAACCCGCGACCTCTGGCTATCCTAAATATGACTAAATATGTTAAAAAACTATCGGAGATGGGAAATATTTAAATGGGCCTCACTCATGTCACTACAGCGATGTCTGCTTAGCGTTAAGGCATTTAAAGTTGATACGCACGCAAATAGAGATGCTGTGCTGCTTAGAATATCTATGACGGGCGTCGATATGGTTAAGGCGTTAGATTCAGTGATTTTAAAAGATTATTTTATTATATCGTGCTGATTCAATGAAAACGGTTAGTCCGAACTATGAGCATATAATTCGTATATTTCTGATACAAGCAACACATTGTTAGCGGATTTAATAACGTGCAAAAGTAAAGGAATGTTAAGTAGGCACTATGGCTTAAGTTATGAGTCATCAGGATGTCATAAACCGATCAGTAGCTACACTACAACTTAATCATTGATCTGAACTGGCTCGGTCACTTAATTTTGTGAGCCGTTGTATTTTTTATTCACACACGAAAATGTTTTGGCGAAGTTTTATGTTCTAGAGACATTTTGCCGACATGAAGGCTTCTACTTCATCAGTTTGAAGGGTTTCTGCTTAACGTTTTTCATAATTGTGTGTAGAAACCAGTAGACCGTCAGTTTCTTAAGGCGCTTTGGGGTGCTAACTAGCGCAACCAATGGAATAACAATAATAAATGGTTTTATTTTTTTCAAAAGTAAATATCAAAAATCTTAATATCGGTGATAACTATTTTTTGAACATACAGACTAAAACGTATCAAAAACCAAGGATTTCAATCAAAAACGGCCGTTTTTAGCGGAAACCGATTAAAAAAACGTATTTTAAAACAGGTTTTTATTTTTATTCAGCTTATCACCCCAAAGCGCCATAAGTTGTTTTTTATTTAATTCAGCCGTGATCATTTTCTTTAGCTTTGTCGATATTACTAAGGACCAAAGAAAAAACATGCACTCCTAACGTACGAGGTATGGGTAAACAGTTCACCTAAGCTCTAGGCTATGGCTGTAGATATTAAACATCGCTGGCATATAAATACGAAGCTAACTTCTCGGCTAAAAATCTTCAGGTACTTTTGAAGCGTGGAGGTTTTAAGCGTTATAATAATTTCCCGGGTGATTGTGATTAATGACGCTTCGGCTCTGTGGCGCCACAGGGCGTTCTGGCGTTCTACCAAAGACTTGACCTGCGCCGGGTACGGGCCCCGGGCTCGTGAACAGCTCACTAATTACAAAATAATAACTCAATCGACAAAGCAATGCGGCTATTAGAGTGTTACGTAAGGCGTTGCAGCACCGCAGATTACGCCAAGAGGCAGATTAAACCTTTTAGGATCTCTAAACCGATCTTCCACGCTCGCCGTCATTAGTAAGGAATCTATATGCGTGCGCTGGAAGATCATTCTCCAATAGCATGACGAGCGGGTCACGCCTTTTAACGCTCAAATGTCAAAAGTCACGAAGACTTTCCAGTCAAATTGTAATATTTTTGCGCGACTTGCACCGTGATTGTTTCATTTCACAAGTATTACTATTTCTCCTAATGCCTTTGCAGCTATTTGGCACCACATTATTCTTTAGATAGATAGAACTTTTTATTGCACACCAGTAATTTACCTACGATAAGATAAGACACTTAATGTGTATTATATTCTTTTTTATTTATTTTTTTATGCACTAACCCGTGCTAAGGACAATTTTTAAAAACCTATTTAGAGGCCAAAAATTCCACCCATTCCGGGACTGGAACCCGCGACCTCCGGCCAACCGTGCCAGCATGCCAGCGTGATGGATTTTTTGGCCTCTAAATAGGTTTTTAAAAACACTTAATGTCTAGTTATAAATAGTTATAGATCTTTTTTGCAAATTTGTCAAAGTTGTCACCAGTTACGTAACCAAGTACTTACAGTGCACGTATAAATGTTAATATACTGTAATTGTAGACTGTTTAAGGGCATTAAAGCATATTTAGTGAAATGCTACTTGTTTCACAATCGTTTTGAAGAACAACAAAAATCTTGGTCGCTCTCCAAAAGTTGGTCAAGATATAGGTAAACGCGGTGTGTCAGTAAAACGTATGGTTCGCTGCAAATGTCGATGGGCGGTGTGGTCCAGCCGAGAGCGACTGTGATCGATCGCTGTACGCAGACTGATCAGTCTCATTTTGCCCGCTTTTCAATTCCACCAGCCGACCACGTTGATAATCGGGATAATGTATCGCCGTACTCGCAAGGGAACTTGGTTTATTGTAACCGGCTGTATACTCGAGTTGAAAATGTGATAAGTACTTATACACAGCACGTCTACCTACCTATATACATACGTGCATTCTGATCAGTTCACGTATATACATACGTGCATTCTAATCCTCGGGCAGATTTTGCAGTTAGGTAAAAACAATTTTGAGAGGGAGGCCAAGAGGAGGATCCAGCTGGGCTGGGCAGGTTTGGGAAACTACGCCGAGTCTTCTCGTCATCCATACCGCAATGCTTGAAAACGAAAGTTTTTAATCAGTGCGTCCTACCTGTCATGACCTATGGAGCCGAGACACTCACGAAAGGGTTGGTCCACCAGTTCGAAGTCGCTCAGCGAGCTATGGAGAGAGCTATGCTCGGAGTTTCTCTGAAGGATAGGATTCGTAACGAATGCATCCGACAGAGAACCAAAGTTATCGACATAGCTCAGAGAATCAGCAAGCTGAAGTGGCAGTGGGCTGGCCATATCTCGCGAAGAACCGACAACCGTTGGAGCAAACGTGTCCTTGAGTGGAGGACTCGGCAAACGTAGTGTAGGACGCCCTCCGACTAGGTGGGATGACGATCTGCGAAAAACTGCAGGCAGATGCTGGATGCGGCAAGCTGAAGACAGGGCGCTATGGCGCTCATTAGGGGAGGGCTATGTCCAGCAGTGGACTAGTATAGCCTGACGATGACGATGAAGATTCTGATCAGTTGCGATACTGGTGACTTTGGAGAACAGATCTACTGTCGACTGTAGTAGATAGCAGAACATACTGTAAAGGTAGTACGTGTAGGTATGTAAGGACCGTTAGGTTAACGAGTATGTTTTAGAGAAATACATGTTGTTAATTAGCAATTTACAACATAAAATCTGTTCCTTACAGCGTAGGTACTTGGACGGGCAAGTGTACCTTGTATTTATGTAGAGTCAGTCACTGCAGCCAGTGCACGGTTTGGTTTGATTTTCGCACTTATGCAGTCCTTTCTAAGTGCTACTGCCATGGTTTGCTTTTACTGCACCGTACTAGAATGCATGCAGCATACAGTTGCCGTTAAAAACTTTTTCAAAGAAACTGTTAATAACATTGACAAAGTAATAATTATTACGGTGTCGATCATTTTGTTGGCTCTAATACTACGGTCAGTTAATAATAATGTTGTAGCTATGGACATGGTAATAGAAATAATCTGTGTAGAGTGTTCTCAGACTCGGTGCATGTGTAATTATGTCGGTTACCCTGTATTGCAGACATGTGTCGAATAGTGGCAGTTAGACATAAATACACTGATCATAAAGTACTTTGGATGCAGTCTTAGGAGAAATGCGGATCAGAAACATCAACAAAGAGAAGTTTCAGATCAGCGATGGAAGGAACAGACTCCCAATCATCCTTCACTCGTATTATCGGGTACCTTTTTGAAAAGAGTTGATCTTCCCTTACCTCATTGGTGGTATAGTAAGAAGAAGAACTTACCACACCATTAAATTGTGTTGTAGGTTCTCCTTTTATTCTAAGAAGTTTCACTAAGTTATGGGCGTTAGTTATACGACACCGCTCTATGGTCCCGCCCGCGCCGGTGAGGGCGCAACGCGCACCTTACACCACGCTGCGTCCGCGCAACGCGAATCCGACAGCGGCAATTAAACGCTCGTTAGCGACCCGATGCGAATTCTTCCGGTGTTTATTTTCAATCGTACGTCGTAACGCAGCACGAAAGCGCCATTGTTTAGCGAGTTCGTTAAACTGTGCGCTTCCCGCCGAAACAGACAAACAAATAAATAGTTGGGCACTTGGACACAATAATGGCAGATATAGCGAGACGAGGAACGGTCCGGAGCGCGGCGAGCGAGGTGAATGTCGGGCGCGCTGGGTGGCCGTGACGTCACGGACGGAATGCGCCAGCGCCGCGGCCAGCGCCCCGCACGGCCCACGTGGCCGTGGCCCGTACGCTCCACTACCAACCGCAGCTCTTCATTCAGCAGACGCAATGCTTGCGAAAATTACACTCGAATGTTCATCAGCCATTCATGGTGATGCAATGGAATTAGACGGCGGAGTAACGTTATGAACGGGATAATGCGCTGGCGCCGCAGTCTGAGCCACTTCCTGCAGATAAGGCACTAGGCCGCTCGAGACTAACTCTCGTGGCTGATGACTTTGTTGGCTTTGCAATTATAATGCATGGACGTTGATATAGTGAACGTTTCGGTAAACATCGGATCGAGTAACAGGAAACGTCGTGGTGGGATAATTTTAGAAATGCTCTTCAGTGCTCAGACGACGGCATCTCGCTTATCAGGGGCTAGTCAATATAATGGAGCCGTTTTATTGCGTTTAATGTGTTTGTAAACAGTATGAACTTTTATCGGCATGTGTTGAAGTCGTGGGTGGGCTTCAGTCGGTATGATTTGTTACCCTATAAAGAAGCCCAGTTATCGGGATAACTGATAACCCGCTTAGTAACCAGAAAATATTCCGGTATTTATTCCTAAATCAACAGTGAGATAAATACCAATGTATAAATATGAAACTACTTTCTCTCCTGTTATTAGTTTCATCTTGGTCAGATCATAACAAGTTACGAACGGTTTTAGATTGTAGAAAGTAAAAACGACCACGATTGCGTATGTGTAAACTAAAAAACTTTAGTTTTCTTACGTGACATTTGTAAAAAACTTTTTACAAATGTCGCGGTCAATTTTCTCATAACAAAGTATGCACCAAAGGTTTCTTAGCAACAAACAGGTGAACTCCAAAGCTTTGACTGACGCGATCTTTGACATCCGGCCGCGGCGCCGCGGCGGCGGCGGCGGCGTTGTTCCGGATCTGCATATAATAGCGTGTGGGTGTGGACCTCTATTATCCCATCAGAATGCTCCACGGGCGCTCGCGCTTGTGTCGTGAGCTTAGTCAGATTTTATTGCCGTGGTCTTTTCTATACAATAACATTCTCGAGACTCAAACCTATTGTTTTCTAGTCGTTGATAAAAGTAGAAGTTGTTGGTTCTTTTTTTAATTACTTTCAGGGAAGACAATTCTCTGTTTCCAGGATTTTGATAAATATATGGAGTCCAGTTCAAAGTATCTTCTGGATGTACAATAAGATTCTAAAAGACTTTGAATAAACCTGCATCAAACACAGTGTTTTGCATCGGCATTTTACGTATATTCCACTAGCTAAAAGTATTCTCGTTGTTGATAGTCGACACCACGCTTTTTATTGACTCGGAATTTTGTAGTTAGACTACGAAGGTCGATAAAGACAGTGTCACATGAGCTGGTGTGATGTTATTTGATATTAAAGGTTATCGAGACTCAAGCCTAGTAAGGTTCTCCAAGTCGTAAACTTTTTACGACTCTCTACCTCACACGTTTCAGCGAGTAAACATACCAATATCTCTAATAACGTATATCCTTATCAATTTTATCACCTAAGATATATAAATTTAACATGGATGAGCATGGAGTTTTACGACTGACTACTTGAAGAAGCTTAAGGGCATTACATTTCATTATCATTCAAAGTAAAACCAGCCACTCGATCACGCAAAATCACATCTGATCAAGAGACCAATATACGTCTGGCACACGAGAAAGTCGTCTAGGTAGTTAGATGAATAACCGGTTCCGAAAGCCATATGACCATATAGAATTTAACCAATAACGCACTGGGTTACCGAGCAAACCTTGAAAGAGTGAAACCAAAGCATTTTTTATCCTCACGGTCAAAATCCTAGTTTCCGCTTCTGTTCTAGAGCATGAGGATTAAAAGCGTTTTCATACTTGAAGTCAGCAATTGTATAGAAAAGTACCGTTTCCTGAATCCGAGACATTCTGCGAAAGACCTTGACAAAATCGTGTCAAATAACAGCTGTTGCGGCTGGCTACTGGATCGGAAGTGATGGGCAATGACGAGAAAACTGCAGACGCAGTGGAGTGTGTAAACAGCCACGTGTTGTGTTTGGCACTAAATGCTCCTGCCGCGTGACGTAACTCGAGACGTGATGCGCCTCCATCCTTGCGGTTAATCAGTGCATATGCCGGTCCTTGTTCAATCGACTTTGTAGCCGAGGTTTGGTTGTTTTTTTTGTGGTTGAACAGATTTCTTCGTCAATCTGTTCCTAAACGTTTTTCTTGTCAGAATCTTGATGGGCTTCATTTTTAAAAGCGACGTCGTTAAAGTTTTGTTTGATCATAGTATTCCGTCGTAATAAAGTTGCTGAAATAACCCAGAAATAAAGCATAAAAGCAGCACCTTTGAAAATCGTGGGTGTAATCATTTATAGGTCTCCAACGCAGCTGCCGACCGAGGGCTGTTCAATGTTTGGACGAAGACAGACGATATATGGGAAAAAGGAGTGGGAACGAGATGCAACATAAACTTTAAAGGAAACGAAAGCAAGTGGGAGAGAAAGGGACGGCAGATCGGAAACCACAAGATGTCTCAATTCCACGAGGCGAGTTCTGTGCGGGCCGGACATAAAACATTGTAGAATCTCGCCGACGCATTCTTTCATTTTATATCGGAGGGGCCAATTATGTAATTGGAAATTTAATTTAAGAACCACTTGGAGACTCTTTCAAGTTTTGCGGACAACTTTTTGAATGGTTCCTGGATTCACCAGTAAGTGCAGGGTGTTGCTTGAACATTTTTTTAAAAATCTAAACTAGATCTTTGTGTCTTCCTATAATATGTTCTATCTCATTGACTTTTTAACTTTATTAGTAAGTGCAAACAAAAATATAGTTTCAACTAGCGGCGACTTCATTTACAATCTAGAAGGTTCCAGCATACATTGGCACGATCTCTGAGAATCTTACAGAAATGACTTGGTCCAATAAGATTGGTGTCTGATGTTTACTCATTATTTCGCCGTAAACTTTGGTTCACTAGATAAATGTTTGACGAGCTTTCCTTATGTATACATGTAACTCGTTGAAGTCTTTTCTATGCGATAACCATAATCTACATTATTTATACTGTGTTTATTAACTTTTGAAGTTCTGACAAGCGCAAATTGCCAGCAATCCAGTGAGATTAGCCTCCAAATAAAAGCATTTCTATCACCTTTCTTCGAGCTGCAATAAGCAGTCTATACCTAGAATACGTTCCAAAAAAGGTCACAGACCTTCTCTCAGAAAGTAGAATCAGCCCCTGAAGATTAGCGTTGCGCAAGTAAAGCGGTCAGGCATGTAAATATCTTGTATATTCCCCCTATGTTTTTCGTCATCGGAAACGAGTGTTATTTGTACTACAACGTCATAAATGTACAAGATCCTCGCCTCATGTCCGAGAGATCTTGTATTCAGCTTGAATATAGGATTTCTCCGAGATGAGGCAACAAAAGACTTAGGTGTTCTAGCGACGCTGCACTACAGCTTTTGAATTGTTATGCGGCTGTTAATCTTCCCAACAGAAATCAATTTTATGGAATTTATCTGTTGGATTCCTCCTCTAGTCGATTCCGATGGCTGGGCACATTGATGTCTCTATCGCGCCGCTGCGCGTGCCGCGACCCCCGCGCCTCCTCCAGCCTTAATTGCTTCATCTTGCATACGACCGCACCGATATTAATATTTACGTTCTCAGCTGGGAGTACGGTTTCTTGTGGGTTTTCTTTAAGTTATGTATGATGGTCGATCTCACTCAAGTGGTCGAATCGGTAAGGATTAAATAAAAATTGTGACCATACTCGGTTCCCTTATTGGAATTTCTCGACAATTCTTTTTTCTTTGAAATTATTCTGTTTCAAATGTGATTCTTTGACTGAATTTGCAAGATGTTTATTGTTCGAGAAATGCAGCTGCTAAATATGAACTCATCAATGTCAGTAAATAAAAACTCATACATTCTATTGACCTAGAAGTGACTGATGACTCTGGATTGCTTAAACTTCGTCTTCGTGTTCGTCGTTTGTGTACTTTTGTGCATTTTTTTCATGTGCATTTTTATTGCTCACACACATATACTTTATCAAACAGTTTTCTTAACATCGTCAAAACCACGGTCAAATTTGAGTGCAATTTTTACAAAATCTTATTAGTTTGCAGGGCATTTCATCAATTATTATTATTATATTATTTAAGCGAAGAAATAAGTAGATACTGTATACGTAAGAGCTCGTTTCACATCTACTGAGACAATAAACTTAACTGTACCAAAGCTCCTCAAAATGATGCAATTGAATGCTCAATCTGAAGAGACTTCAAAGTGTATAGTCAATTTACTTTCTGGTAGATTGAACAGATGGAATTGTAAGGCTTTTGTTGGTTTATAAATGAGGGTATTGCGAATAACAGCGGGCCCTGTCCCGGCGGGGCGCGTGTGCGGCCCCTTCTAGGAAAGCGCTACCTTCCCCGAACCGCCTTCGGTGGCCCTTTCTGCTGTCGTGCGATACGTGCCGCCAGAGCACCAATTACAATACCCCCTCTAAAGGCATACTCTGCCATTATAACTGTTTCCTACGCTCGACAGTTTAGCTTTTCCCGAAAGGTTTAAAAGACTTAATGACTCCTAAGTTCAATAAATATTGATCCTTCGAGCCGGATATTAACATTGTGTGACAACCGTTGACGGTCCTGGAATTAAGTTCTTTAAACTAATTTCTCTATAGTAAAGTACAAAATTATTTTTCTACAGTTTTGTTATAAGAGAACTTGTAAGTTGGTTGTACGTAATTTTACGTCAGGCATGAAACCTCATAAAACGTGCGCGCGGCCTTGATAGTACGCACGGTTACCGCTAGTCGGCGCTACCGGCTGCACCGTCGCGTCCCAAGATGCAATGACATTCGCAGAAAAACAATCACACGTGCAATATGACACTAAGAACTCGACACTACGATCGGTATTATGATGTGAACACAACACCTTTTCTAATTCGGAGAGCGCTAAGGCGGCGTCCACCCAGCTGGTGCGGATGTACAGGTCCGCGCTGTGGCGCGCCTCGGCGGCGGACTGGGTCTCGCGAGCAGCCGCTATCCGAGGATTCGAAGGAGCCTCGGAATTGGGAGCCACCATGATCTCGGGGCCAGGCTTGTCACCAGTATCCTCATGAAGACGGCCGGAGTCCGTCTGGCGGCGCACGCTGTCATATCACTCGCCGCCACATAACCACACACTGGCACACGTTGATCCTTCACTTCTGTTTATCACTTTCGTTCGCAACTACGGATGACAGCTAATTTTAATACAGCGTCAATATAACGTACGCGTCACGACGCAACCGCGGCTCGAGAAATACTGCCTGTTTGTTGAGCCGCCATCATGTTTCGGTCTGTTACGTTGCCGTTCTGCTAGCCGAACGCGACCGAACGCTGGCGGAAACGCACGAAGCGTCTCGCTGGAGGACCACACACGTGATATTGCTGTCACTGTTGCACTCGCTGGTGAGAGCGAAGCAGATAGAGGCACAGCAAAATAAACATGGCAAAGGCAGATCATTGAATGAAGCTGTGTCGACGGGCGCCACACGGCAGACCTGTATCAAGCAAGACTATCACAATATGAACTGAGACTTCAGTCAGTCAAGCTGCAAGATTTCTCTAAAATAGCTTTGCGTAGCTCCATTTCGCCAATGTCAATGACAGCGCAGCGCCGGGAGTTATTGTAAATTAAGGCGATATTTACTTTTGTAATATTTTGTGACAACAAAGTGTCTGCTTTCGTATTGAAGCGGAACAAACCTAGATTGAAATTAGGCATTCCAAGAAAACGCGATACAGTTTTCCACCATTGGCGGTTACTATTACCTACTATTAGCCAGAGGGAAACACTTCAAAGCGGTGTTTACTCGCTCTCACAAAAGTTATTACATCCCCACAATTACCACAAAGAGAGGGCGTTTGCTAGCCAAACATTCACTCTGTGTACAGATAATAAAGGTGGATCAAACATTCGGACGCACCATATCATTTTGTTTACAGAGTTTTCTCAGTAAAAAGTGGAAGGGGCGCGCCCGGGGCGAGCGGACGGGTGGCGGCTCCCTTTGATGTTGCCGTCACAAAACGCCGCCGGCGGCGATTTAACTAATGAATTTATTTAGCGGTCGCACCAAGTGCGTGCCACAGCTCCACCAGGGTCCCCTCACGCTCCTACTACGGGCCGAGTCCCGACAGGCATAATATACCTGAAATCCTTGCTACTGCATGAACCAAAGAGTCGAGGAATGTCTTGATAATGTTGGTCCTTCGAGCCGGACACCCTGTTAAACAATGTTAGGTTGTAAATTGTAATATATCTATTTTTTCTGGTGTCCTGCCTTTTCGCAGAAAATTGTTACGCTGATTATCACTTGCCAACCAACGTTTCCCCTATTCTTTAAGTTGACAACAAACGATTTACAAATTTTTGTATCACAATGTTTCATTTGGTAGGATTATTGTTAAGCTGATTATTATAATGACACAAAACGTTTTGGAAATTTATTATTTGTCAAGTCTTTTACTAGGCAAACAACTATTAGATGAACAAAGTTTCGTCAGTGTAAGTTCCCTTTTTATACATTGATTTTATGATAAAAAAAAATTATTTGCATTTTTAATTTAAGAAAAATATTACTGGGAATGGAAATATTACTGGCTAGAGGGGTGGCCGACGAGACTCAATCTGCGACAAAAATATAGGTGCGACGAAGCGCGTAGCGTAGCGGAGCGCGAAGGAGCGTGTTAGGTTGAACATGTAAGACCGAAGGTTCTCTGCCTTTTTGCAGAAAAAAATTTGGCCGACCGAATGAATATTACGCGTAAAATATACGCTACGCTAGTTGGCATTTTGAAAGATTTCATTATAAAAAGCAAACCAAACAAATAGTTGGCAACTTGGCAACTACGAGGTTGGGAAATCAAAAAAAATATAAGAATAGTTGGCAAATGATTATTCCGCAAAATAATATTATTTGAAACGTTAGTTGCCAAATGATAATCGGCCGAAAATGTTTCTGCAAAAAGGCAGAGAACCATTTATATACATAGTAAGCACAAGTTATTCAGTAAATTATTACAAAGGCCTTTGCATCTACGTAATGAGATGATTTATACGTCCAGTGGCACCTTAACTCACACTAGATGGGTGAAGGGACTGACTTAGTCGGTCCAATAGTTGGTCTTAGTAAATTAGTAAGAAAGCACAAAACTCAGTTTTATTTCACTAGAGATTTTCGATAGCCCAATGTTCTCTCTTGCATACCATTCTAATAGAGATTTTATGTAATTAAGGCGTTTCTGGTGATCTTCCGTGAGGCGAGAATAGTTTCGTTACCCACAGAATGCTAGGCACCCGAAGCGGGTGGATACTGGGCATTATCGGCCACCGCCGAACAGATAAACATAAATTTGTCCATTAGAGACGACAAAAGACGTGGAACCAATGATAGGAGATGGCAAAGCCATATGGAAGCGCCAAAGAGCGCCTGCGGTTTTGAAATATATGAAAGATTAGTTATTTTATTTTATTCGAGAAAAAAAACAGTTATAGAACAAACTTTAGCATAACTTATCATTATATAAATAGAGAAATTGCTCTAAGCAATAATTCCGCCAATTGTACTGTATCTTTATAATCATTTTAAATGTTTGTTTTTTCCTGGTGTACAATAAAGAATATTCTTATCTTATATATAAAACTAGCTGCTGCCAACGACTTCGTTTGCGAAGAAATTTCGATATGTATTTTAACGGGATAAAAGCATATCGATACTTGTAATTTCAATTGGCGTAAAGCACAAAACCCGACTTTACAGGAGAGACAAAATAAGTTTTTTTTTTTTAGATTTAAATTAATTTCGTTTGTGTTTTTGAAGTTATAAAAAAGTGATCTAGACGAAATATATCTAAATTCCTGAGATGCAGACGATGAAATATTTAGTTTTGAGTCTAGTGTTTTATTTTACAGAATAGACGAGCCTTGCATCTACGAAAATTCATTAAAATGTTCTTTACGTCAATTTTTGTTATGAGGCTCAGATTAATTTTGGGCGTAAAGCACTACTAAAAATAAAAATATTCTCTACGCCTTAAAAACCAATGTTTAAAAATTATATAACATCTTATATTTTGAATTAAAGAACTAACTTTATTAACTTTTAAGGCGGTGAAGCGTACAATAGTAATTTTCAAGTGAAAAGTCATTTTAAATATCGTATGTTGTCTAGGGTCGTATGGTGCCATTGTATTGAGGTAGATTTTGATGAAACTTAAACCAAATTTTTCAGCAAGGTTATTAGTAACATCTTCATTACTAACTGCACTCTCATTATTTAATATTTTGTGCATTGCAAACATCAGTTTTCAGGACCCAAATTCACAGAAAATTTTCTGAGCAGTCTCTCATTTACTATTTGATAGTTAGGATCAATACTGTCCTCAAGTATTGAAAACACTTTATTGCACAACCAGAAAAATATTACAACCATGAATCTTAATCATGGTTGTAATATTTTTCTGGTAATGTTAAGTAATGTTATACAATTGCCGGTCTTATCGCTAAGAGCTTAAAAGGTAAAGGTGGACACATTTTTTTCCAACGATCGCCATTATTAGGTACACCAGAATTGTGCGTCGAGCGGTTGAAATTAAAAAACACATAAATTTTAATCGGGAATGTGGTTTCAAACTGTCGCAAACGTCGGATCCGGTCATCAAGAAGTGTTCGAGTCGAAAAAAGTCGCATGGCTTATCGTCCGACACCGTCAGGTAGTGTGTCGCAACCCTAATAGTGGTAGTCTGAAACCTTATTAGCCGAAGATGCGAACGGATACATACAGTACTACACATCATATAAGTCCAAAAAACCTATTTAGAGGCCAAAAATTTCACCCATGCCGGGACTCGAACCCGCAACCCCTGGCTATCCGTGCCAGGGGTTGCTTGTTCGAGTCCCGGCATGGGTGAAATTTTTGGCCTCTAAATAGGTTTTTTAAATTTGTTCCTTGGCACGGGTTAGTGCATTAAAAATAAAAATAGTATAATCATAAAAGTCCCTTTGGGAATCTACGTTCGCGCAGACTAGGAAGAAACGAAAGTACCCGAAGCTATAAGTACATTCAACATTATCTTTAACCGATACGGTTAAGGTGCAGAATTGATTGCCGCAGTAGTGCTACCTATTTCGTTCACGCTAATATTGCAAACCTAATAGTCACCTGCATGGATGACGTTGAATCAACCAATAGCAACAAAGGTATAGGGGCCTGCCATAAAATGAAACTATCTGTCGAACAACTTGCCGCACATCCAAAATTTGGTCATCTGCGCAGGTACATCCGCGAGACTTATTTCTTGTGTAGCATTGTACCAGCCATCAGTCTTCCATAGATAAGTATATTTACTGGCGCGGTCTTCTTGTGACCACGATGACTGTAACGTCGTCGAATCGTCGAGGTAAAATAGCAATAAATTACTACGCGACTGAGCCCCGAAAATATTCTAACAAAGGTTGGACACATTTTTAAACTCTTGTGGAAGATACGTGTTGTTAGTTCTTTTTCTGTTATAATGGGATGGTATCGCTGGTAGGTTTGCAATGTAGGATCTCACATGTTGTTTGGCCTCTTCGGAGAACGTTTCAGCAACATTCGGCCTCCTTCTATCACATTGAGCCATGAACAGACTTAGACGTAAAGCACATTCAGCAATATGTATACTACGTATTTGGGCTGTTTTAGACAACTTAAGATTTTGGCGTTCTTTACGTTAGAAATAATTTATAAATAATATCACATACTACCCAAAGTTTTCAATTTGACAGTGACAATGTTCTTTACGTTACATTTTCAATGTGTCTAAAATCGTTATTAATGGTCGTTTCTCTAAGTGGATTAGACAGAAAAAAAGAGAAAAAAAAAACCAAGTGAGATGGCATTTACAGCTCATTTTGGCCAAAATGTGCTTTACGTCAATTAAAATTACAGGTATCGATATGTGCTATTCCAGACTATAACTTATCTCTGTGCCAAGTTTCATCCAGATCCGATCAGCCGTTCTGGCGCGATCAAGTAACAAACATCCATCCATACTTACAAAATGTCGCGTTTATTATATTAGTAGGATTAAGATCAAGATTAAGATATTTAAAATTACAGTTAACATAATTTATATGAAATAAAGGTATAGTCTTTTAGCTTTTAGAATATACCTCGGACTCTAGAGTAGGCTTCGGTTTTCGCCGAGAGTAATACTACTTCCTGCTCTGTATAAAACTTTTCTTCACAATTTTGAAAAGTTATGTAAAGTTAAGTGTCATATTTGTTCCGATATTTCTATTAGACGAATATATCCGATTTTATCCGATAGTAGCCGAGGTATATTCTAAAAGCTATCTGACTATATACATTTGGTACATGATACATTTTACTTGCGTTTCAGTAATCAATCACAAAATGGCCGATTTTCATGATTTGTTGTCTATACTTGGTAGGACTGAGAATAGGTCGTAGGTACGCTAATTAATATGGCAAAACAACGGTTGCGGGTTCAGCTAGTAATTTCAGGATTTAATGACCAAAACATTTATGTTACTTGACACCCATCCCTGCTTTGCTAACAAGAGCTTAATTAAAAATTAAACGAAGTTAACCTTATCTGTTGAGACATGGTTACTAAACAAATCTATCTTCTATATAAATAAAATTCAAAGTCCTGACTGACTGACTCACTCATCAACGCCCAGCCCAAGCCATTGGACCTAAGCTGAAATTTTGCACACAGGGTCTATGTAAAATGAAGGCGAGGAATAAGACGGATTTTTTTTTTAATTCAAGCCCTAAGGGGGCGAAAAGGGTTGCCAAACTTTGTATGTTAGGTATAAAGAATGTTGTCTGATTTTCTTGAAACTTCAAATAAATACCCTTCAACACAGTTGATTGAACACGTGTTTCGCAGTTTTTCTAAATTTTCTTAAGGTAGTGAACGGGGTTGCAAAAAAAGTCTATGCGGACGGAGTCGCGGGCAAAAGCTAGTACTTTTATATGGACGTAGGTATCCTAGTCGTAAATATCGTAACACTTCCTCTTCATTAACCTCCTAAGCCCTGGTAACGCTTACTTCAAGTCTTCTAAAACTACGTAGATTTTAAAGAATTTCTTCTTCTTGTTGTCCAAAAAATTACGAGTAAAATATTGGACCTGGAACAATAAGTTTTCCTACTAAATCATTGGGTGTGAATTGTTCGTGATGTCCTATTTATAGGGCGTCAGGGTTAAGGAGGTTAAGATGTTTCTCAACCATTAGTAACAAAGGCACAATAGTGTATGTCCATTTTTTTTATCAAAGTAGTAGGTACGCACAGAAAGTGTGACTTATTATAAATTATGAATTCAACCTAAGTGTCCATTTGTAAGAAGTAAACAAAGGAACTCGATTTTTTAGTAGTAAAACACTTACTACTATTAGGTACTAAGCTGAAAAAATCTGAGGAGATACAACGTATTATTAAATAACTAGGTACATAATGACGCTAAAACATTTACTTAATAAAATTTCGATAAAGAAACCGGTGAACAGTCTTTTAAAATTTCGCAATTGACAAATAAACTTCAGCCAAATTCTTATTCTACAAATCACGTATTAAACTGGTTTTAATAGCAAACATTAACGGTCTCATTTATAAAAACACAATTCTCTAAAACACTCGATAAACATCGGCTAAAATCTGAGATGCTGTGATGTGCCTCAGACTTCTTTGGACTTAAGTTTTAGTGAAAATAACAATAACTACAAAAAAATTAATAAGTTTGCTCTTGCCCGTACTTACATCACAAGCTCATTCTTAATGCGCAAGCTCTTTTTTCAAGCTATTTTCAGAGCAAAGCACTAGTATAGTGCTATTTCCAACAGATTGCTAAGCTAGTGACTGCTAAAAAACCCAATCCACAGATAAACCTTGTCGGTTTCGGCGGATGGGTGGTATTATGTTCTATCTATTGTTGTTATTTTAAAAATAAATGAAAAAATATATACATTATGCGGAATAGTATTTCATAAATACGGCTGTTAATAATTTAATAAGATATACCTAAGTAGTAGCTCTTTTAGCACAAAGGGTGATTTTCAAATTCTTTGTAAATATGTATTATGGCCTGTTTCATAGAACTAGAGATCATGGTTTAATATGACAATTCAATAGTACATTACGAAGTCGATCAACCCACAGATTAAGAAGTAGACTAGGCTTACCCCCAGTTTCTCGTACACTAATAATCTGTTAATCTACTGTTAAGAGCTGTCAAATGTTTTTTTTGTATGCACTTTGGCCAAGCTTACTTACTTGACTTTGGCCAACTGACACCTTACTTACTTACTTACTTACGCTGGTTAGTGTACCAGAAACCGGGGCTAAGGGCCAGATTCTGAATTGAGAATTTCGCTAGTAAATTAACTGTAGTGCTGTCTCCTCGAAGGAAAGAGCGTGACAGATCGTTATTTAAGTCCTAAGCAACGTACATCAAATTGTCTTAATAAACTATGAATTGTAGTTTTATGAAGCAGACCTCCTCCGTATAAACAACACTTAACATAACACAACATTTACATACAAGCACATACATTGCTTCTGGCCCCACACTAGGATACCCTGTGTCGTGGAAACCAGAAACAACGACATCACAAACATGTAAACATCGAAGACCTGGGCTTTTTTTTGTTTCAGCCGGGATTCGAACCCGGGACCTCTTGCATGGTAGGCAGACGTGCTACCGCTACGCCACAGAGGTCGTCACTTGTTATTATGTATCGATTAGTCGAACATTCTGTATTCAAACGTATACGCCGACGAGGGCCGTCTCATCCACCATATTCAGACCGCGTTGTTAATTTGAGAAATGTGTCAACTGCACGCCTGACGCAAACCAAATACTTTGTGTTGTCTGCTGAATCCAAAATAGAGAGAACATTTCGGCACAACTTAGTATGCGACAGCTAGAAAAACTATTTGATCGACATGATTAGTCCGTTGACAAAATTGCCGGCCTAGCAAACTTAAATAAATGCAAAAATCAGCACAGCACAGCACTGGATTGCCACTAAGCAATCTAATAAGTCTGGAATCATCTTTTCATTAGCAAAGTGGAAGATAAGAAGTACCCGGAACCGGCATCTATCTATCGATGGCAGCCGCCACCAACTGCTCCATACAAAGTTTCAGTTCAAAGTTTAAAATTTCAATTTCAAGTTCCATACAAAATTTTATTAAATGGCTCCAGCCGTTTAGACGTGAAGAAAGTAACATACACACAAACTTTCGCCTTTATAATATTATATATTATATACATAGTGTCATGTGATACCCCTTCCTTTGGCTTCATGAAAAGCTGAAAAAACCATAACATAGCATAACCTCACGCCTCTATCCCAGAGACCAGGGACTGCCACTTGTCACGATCCTGAGAGATCATCTTTACTTCATCACCGTTCATTAGTCGTTGCATGTACAGTCTATTTATTCTTACTTGTCCAATTTAGTAAACAAGATTCTACCCTTAAACTGTGACTTTTTAGTCCAAAACTGCCATATTTCCATAAATGAAGTAACCTGGAACGGTCTTTTAGATAACACGCTGCCAATTTTATAAACATAGTTCATGATAGTTCATGAATTTGCGAGAAAATGTCTAGTTTAGGCATCTAGTCTCAATTTTAAGATTATAATCTTCTTTACTAAATTGTACAAGGAAGAATAAATAGACTGTACGCACGCTGGTTGCGGGTACTTTTTATCTTCCCCTTTGCAAATACATCCCCCATTTGGTCGATGTATGTCCGCCTGGGACGTCCATTAAAAAGAAATATACGAATATTTAATGTCGAAATCGTAACACAAAAACAATTGTCCTATACCTTCATGAATTAGTATACATCGGCACCGTATAAGTCCTAAATATCAATCTTGTAAAGAGATTTTTATAGTCTGTAGTTGTATATTAAACGGGTCTAATCGCGATTATTTATTAGGTAAAGTCTACCCGAGAGCACGGCAACTGTGTAACGCTGCCGAAACGTCGGGAAATAAGGTAATTACGTTTTACCTAATAAATAGTCGCGATTTGACCCGTTTCATAGTCTGGTTTAAAAACTAAGCTTTAACTTACTTTTGTTTTATGACTTGCTTGTTTCTACTTTTCAATCTGACAATTGTATCGACTACTAGCTGACTGTATACCTATAGTAAACAGTAAACAAAACTTCGATATCAACCCTTGTATAGTCTGTTAGCTTTTAGAATATCCCTCGGGCTCTAGAGTAGGCTTCGGTTTTCGCCAATTTTCGCCGGTTTTCGTACTGATGATCGAGTTCTGATTTCGAAATTAAGTGTCATATTAGTTCTGATATTTCTATTGCATGAATATATTCGATTCTATTCGATAGTAGCCGAGGTATATTCTAAAAGCTAACAGACTATATGTCCCCACTGCTGGGGCATGGGTCTCTTAAGTCTCTCATAACAAAACGTAATATACAGGATTATTTCTAAAATGCGCTATTCCTCAACTTTTTTTTTAATATTTCTTATATGTCGTTATTGTACTTATGAAAATAAAAATACAAAAGGCGAACTTAATGCTAGCAGCATTTATTTCTCGAATTATAAAAAAATGTTCAATCTGAAAGCTTGTTTAATTATGAACGCGCATCAGTTATTTAAAAACGGTAAAAATAAAATAACTGAAATATATAATCTAATTAATGTAAACTAATATTAATATACGTATATATTCTAATTAAATATATATTTACAGGTAAAAAACTTACCCCAGATCGTTGTCCCAGGGCAGAAAGATTTTTTTCCAAGTTTAATCTTCCAATAAAATAAATACATACGGATTTTCCACTTTGGAGTGACGCTGTGTACCAGATAGTGTTCAAAGCTGCTGTTACGTTGGGCACTAACTCTTACGACGAAGTTACAGCTGGTTTATCAAAGGTGTATGGCAGGATTTCCCATTATTAATTAATTAACAGTTAGTATAATAACTCTCTCAAGTAATCATGTATAATTCATATATATCTGAAATAATTTGATTTGTTTATACATCTACTTTCTTCTTCTCCATTATATGGCTCCAGTCCATCCAAAGGTTGTCTGGAAGAGATCACTTTTAAGGCCACCGTCTGTGCTTATAGGTTAAGATATATCTGTGTAATTATCTTTTTTATGAACAATAAAGTGTTCTCTATCTATATATTTATAAATATATAACGGTTTTAACTACATATATCTTAAGCGAGTATTGGTGGAATCGACTTTTTAAAAATAAGACTGTGAAAGCACTATTTGAAATATTCCTACCTATAAGCACTTTTCAATGTCAAACTTGAAGTTTATTTCAAGACGTAGTTTCTTGCTTTTGAAATCTGTAAAGTATATTAGCTGTCGATTCCAAAGCTTTGCTTTCGGACGTGTCCAGAATAATTCGGCAGTCAGGTCTGACAGTCTGTAAGAACAAAGCAAAGACACCTTTAAGATGTTATCTCTGTCAAAAATCACCTACTTACAGTACTTGGAAATATGTAACGCTCCTTATCTATCTAGGCGTTGGACGCGTATAAACTTTGCAAGCGAGCCATTGTTTCCTACAGTCGACACAGTAAATAATGTTACCTTAACACTTTTGTTGCACAGTCGCCTTAATTGTGTGTCACCGTAATTGACTAGGGTACATCTTTAAAGGTTGAAGTGCTGTCGACCGTACTTACTTACCTTTACGCTTGAACAAAAGTGTATGATAATTTTATTTATTCACAAAATAATAATATTCCTTTAACATAAACACTCTTTTCGTATTGTATATTTATTTTATTTTTAAGTCAGTAAGTTTGTTGTACTTAATATATCTACGTATTGTTTATATTTATCTATGTATACTATCTTGTATATATAAGTTATATATTAAACGGGTCTATTCGCGATTATTTATTAGGTAAAACGTAATTAAAACTGTTTTTATACGGATTTCACTCGTTTATTAAATTTTTCAATTTCCGACGTTTCCACACTTTTTCTGGTGCCGTGGTCTCGGATGACGTAAGACGTAAAACGTAATTACCTTATTTCCCGACGTTTCGGCAGCGTTACGGTTAGGGGAGGTACAACGCCGCCTTCTAAACCGCACACACATACATTCACTAACACTCTCCAAAACATAAACACCTTTATTAAATGATTTCTTTGCTATTCTTATGAGATACTTATAAGAAATAACTGATTATACTTTAGTGCATACTATAATTATGTTATCCATCATGCGGAGGGGACTAGTTCACCACAACACAGGGAATCCTAGTGTGGTAACGAGGGCTTCATCCAATTTCTGTAAAATTGTTTATATACTTCAACTAATAAATATTTTTCATATTTTTAATCGGGAGGTCGTGGGTTCAAATCCCTTCATGCACGATGACTTTGTTTTCTAAGTTATGTACATTTTGAAGTTATAGTAGCAAAACCACTCGCTAACGAGACGGAAAATATCGTGAGAAAACCCTGGTGTCTGAAGTGTTAACACACCTCAGTGCTTGCGTACAGTGACTCGACTATAAGGCTAAGTGCAGAAATCAAATCAAACTAATAAATAAAGTTATTTACTGTTTGCTGGAGGTCAGACAGTGCTCAAAGGCTGTGTGAAGTAAAAAAAAGCAGCGGAAGAAAAAAGTTCACACTCTTCTCCATCAGACCACCATTTTTCAAATCACCTTAAGCCTAAAACATCATTGCTACCTACATGATAAGATTCCATGGCTGTCGTCAATAACTTTAAGCAACATATCTCAGGTCTCGACATCGATATCGAACCTTGGGTGTGGGCACTGCTGGGGCATGGGTCTCTTCCTGCATCGCACGAAGGTTAGGCCATACTCCACCACGCGGGCCAAGTCTCGGTTAGTGGAGAATTATAAGACAGTGGCAGGTCTTACTGTCAGAATTTATCAAGCAGCCCATAAGGCCTCCGACATGGCTTAACGACTGCCATTACATGACAGATGGCACCAATTGCAACGGCTTGGCGCGTCTTGCGAAGCACGGAAGCGCTCGGATAAACGCCACTTGCGGTAGTCACGGGACGGTCACCTATCCTGTGCCTGTTGTTACTTAAGTGATCTCGGCTCGACTAAGCCACGAGCGCTTCACTAGGCCTCAAGCAATCTCAGGTCTAACTAGTGTAATCTGGTAATCGTGGCACTCCATACCAAGTAGTTAAGTAGTACGATAAAACGCGTCCGTGAGAAATTCCCACACAACTTTCTGAGTCTGTAATAAAAATTGTGCAATGCCTTTTTTAATCGCCAGAATCTGATCAAGGGGATCGTTTTACAACAATCGTCCGTGAGGTGTTCGTTGCTAAAATTCCTAGCATTTGGATTAACATCTCAGGCATGAGGCACCCGACGACACCTTGATTTCACGGGGCCCTTCCGAGAAGTGGCAGAGGTGCGAAGGACTCTATTCAATCCATATTCAGCTTCTTTAACTGCACGGCCTTGATCTCGTGATTTACAGGACAATACTGTACACAATACTAATATGGTTTGCGGCACCGCTTTACGTTAAAATATCCGAAGATAAATTTAAATATTATCTTTTACAATCATACTTCTTAACTGAAACAAACTATATAAAAAAAAAAAAAATAAGAAACATATTGTGTAAATTCTATACATAACTTTAGAAAACCATTAACGTATGATACCTTTAATGATATCATACGTTAAGACGTATATGCTGGGATTTAAACTTAAAATCTATCGAATGTAGGGCACGACCTAATGCTTGTCAGCGCTATATATAGACGATCGTCAGTGAGCAAGTGTATCTCTCTCTCTCTGAGAGTAGGGCTATGTTCCAAAGATAATCTGCAGTGGGACGTAGTATAGACTGATTATGTTTGACAAAAACAACACTTGAGTTACTTACAGAGTATTGTGAGAGTTATTGCGATAAAAAAATAAGATGTATGATATGATATCAACTCTTTGTGTGTCCCCACTGCTGGGGCACGGGTATTTTCCTGTATCGCACGAAAGTTAAGCCATACTCCACAACGAGGGCCAAGCCGGGTTGGTGGAGGATTGTAAGACAGTAGCAGGTCTTATATCTTACAGTAGCACGTTATCAAGCAGCCCATAAGGTTTCCGACATGTCTTAACGACTATCATTACATGACAGCCGGTACCAACGGCTTAGCGTGTCTTGCAAAGCACGGAAGCGCTGGAAAAAATACCACAAGTGGTAGTCACGGAATGGTCACCCATCCAGCACCTGACCGCGCTTGTTGTTGCTGAACCCTAGTGACTGATTCCAATTACTCGGTTCCACTAGGCCGCAAGCGCATAAGATGTACCACTTCGAAAACACTGTGTTTATAATAAAACCAAACTAATGACAACTATACTGTTCCAAGGTTATATTAGTGCGGATGACGTTAATTAAAATGATGAGCTTAAAAACTTACTGATCAGAATTGAAAGAAACAACAAAAATTATGTAGAGAGGTTACACCTTTATACTTTATTGTTATAATTTTGGCATCTTTTCATAATTTTCATAATTTGGCATAATTTTCGCCAAGGTCAATTAAAATTTGTCATTGACAAAAAAGAAATTCAAAATACATTTTTACGGTATTTTGCTCTGTAGTGGTAACGTTCGATTAATAATATTTAATGTCATACACATTTGTTAAATAAAATTTATATTTTCTATAAAAGTAGGCAAATCATTTAAAAATTCCGCGAAATCGGCCTAGATATTTCAAAAATAGAAGTTAGAGAAAAAACTCATACAACAAAACAAGTATTTGCGGTTAGTGTTTAGTAAAAAAAATGCCGTAGGTTCGTCCCATTTCGAAACTCAACGAATCTAATACCAAACCTGGGAGCCGATTCTCGCCCATGCAAATTCGCTATTTGACTCTCTTTGCAAGTAAATCTTAAATGGTAAATATCTAAAATATTTTAGTATATTTTTGAGGCCCTAAAAGCAACCAAAAAATATATTTCAAAACTTTGCTTTGCTAAATAGCCAAAAATGCGATCAGCCATTTTTGTCTATGGTTTGAAGACCTGAAGTATTGTAAACAAAGTTTGACATTCAACAACTGTGAGTGATTTGTCAGCATAGTGAAATAACAACGACGAAACCATGATTTCATCGAGTGTACATGCTAGCACTTATATCAATTATCATTATTGCATTGTTCGAGAATGCAAAAACATGTCAATAAAGAACCCACGAAAAAATTGGCTCAAACTTGCCTAAAGAGACCCCGATACTTTATAGACTGAAACTCGGGTGTATTTACGTGAAGATCACTTTGATGTAAGTCCTATAATAATCAATTTCCACTGGTTCTGGCTGACAGTTGTTTGTTTACAATGCTTTCAACATGGCGGATAGCGTTTTCACCGTTCCGAATTAAAAGCGGTAAATATTACATATACTAATAATACTTACTTAGCAAAGTCGATATATTTACTACAGGCAATATTCATTGATCGCGTCAAATTTGATACGAGTCAAAATATTCGAAGGATTAGGCATTTGTCACTTAAAAATAAGATAAGATTTCTCGACAGAGTCATTAGACATTTATTTTCTCATTTGAATTCAGTGTAGCATGGCGTTCAGAATACAGATTTTGGCTATCCCTCAACTTTTTATGTAGAATTCAAGTCATATTAGCTTTTGAGTCGTATACGAATTATTTGCTAATGAAGTGAGAATTGGCTCTCAGATCAATTTCTTCATCCGAACGGGATCCGAACGGGACAAACGGGATTGCCTGACGCGCACCCGACACTTCGGGCGGAGTATCAGCGGGACGTCCGTGTTCCAGGAACGTGCGTGAGGTAACGCTGGCAATACAATGCGGGGTAACTTTTCAATTATGGCCCTGCCAAAATTTAAACGAGATTTGGTCGAAGGTAGAACTGGTATTTATACTCTGATGAATCAGAAAGATCGTCAATCACTGAGCCTGTATTCAACTACGGATGGACATAGCGCTCTAAGGGAGGCCACTTATTGTCCTGAACCAACCTCAACTAACTGCTACCAGCAGTTTGCCTCAGATTGTTAAATCCTGAAATAAGTTTACGAGCAGAGTGCAAAATTACTGTTTTTTCTGAATGTAACTTTGTTTTTTTTTTATATTTATTTTTATTTATTTATATTTATGTACCGTTTATATAGGTATGTGTATCAACTATAAAAGTATCTTGTCTAATATTGTTTTTTTGCGCCGACTACTTTTCTATCAATGGTTGTCTGGAAGAAATTACTTTTAGTAATAAGGCTGCCACTTGTACTGCACTGATACTTTTTAAAGCTCTTATGTAATTCCTGGTGTACATGCAATAAATAATATTCTATCAATGTTAATTTTTCAGTTATTTTCTACATAAACCGAAAAGGCCTTTAACATTCTTTACCCATTGGTATTATTGAGTTCCACCTTCCGGTCTTAGAATATTAATGAAGTTACTGACGGGTGAGAGTATGGATTGCTTTAAAGATACACACCTAGACTTTACAATCAGATAAGCTCTTACAATACAATACAATACCAAATTACTAATTAAGATGTACAATAAGCAAGACAATTCAATGTAGATTGCTCAACTAGACTCTGCCACTTTTGGAAGACAAATTATACTTTGTTCTTAAGACGCTTTGTGGTGCTAACTAGTGCCACTAATGGAATAAAAATCGTAACTTGCTCTATAAAAAGTTTTTTCAGGAAGTCACCACTTCAGTCTACCCAAGACCACGGCAACTGTAACGCTGCCAAAACGTCGGGAGATAAGGTATGTAATTACGTTTTACCTAATAAATAATCGCGGTTAGACCCGTTTAATACATAACTATGTATGAGTACCTACCGCGAATCATTAAGAAATGTTGATACTACGTTCTAGGCTGTAGGTATGTTCTAAAAATATTTATCACAGATATTAAGATTTTTGACGTTAATTTTTGAAAAAAACTTAGTATAAAATAAGTTATGGTTTTTACTCCATTGGTGGCGCTAGTTAGTACCCCAAAGCGCCCTAAGTCAATCGCCTCTTGAATCCTAGCTCTTTGAATCTCGCATGAAAATAACCTGCTTTCGGCATATAACTACCTAATCGACCAAAATCTGCCAAACACTATGGTCGACCTAATCGACCATAGTGTTTGGCAGATTAAGTTCAAGTTCAATCGATTATTGCTTCATGTGGTACATAAATTTGGATTTAATATAAATAATAGTTCTAATCATGAGCCTTGTAAATGAATAAAATATTGGAAGTGGTTATGTATCTAATATGAGTGGGTACTTGCTTAGTACTAGCTTAGACAAAGATGTCACTAACACTGTTATACATCAACCATGCCCTCTTTTTCCTATTATCCATTTAAAACTATTCTATGCACCTAATTGATTTTCCATTTACTAACATGGGTCCAAAGAACAAATTTTACCACAGTAGTCCTGTTCTATACAATTGTAACAAGAGAAATTCATTGAAATGACACACGAAAGGTGTCCCAGAAGCACGTCGCGGCGCGGATCTGGTAACAATATTACTATAATACTTGACAAAAGGTACAAATTCAAAGATGTGAGCCATAGATTCACTCTAATAGTGAGGAGAAACAAGACAATCTAGGTCAAATGCGAGTCGGACTCGTGCACCGAGGGTTCCAGACTCGCACTTGGCCGTTTTGTTGTTATTTGTCTTTATACAATATGATAAGTCCATATTTTTGATAGGTAATCCGTCGTGCAGGCAAACTGCAGGCAGATGCTGAATGCGGCAAGCTGAAGGGCGTGGCGTTCATTAGGAGCGGGCTATGTACCGCAGTGGACTAGCATAGCCGATGATCATGATGATGAAACCATCGTAATAACACATATTCTGTGAACATTTCAACTGGCTACCTACCATGGTACCTATGACGAATTGGAAAGGCGTTTTATGTAACGTTAAGCAATATTTTATTCGGAGAGAAAATTACATATATTCAGACATTAAAGACAGCAGTATTATTTTCTTTTTAATGTAACTAAGCAACAACATACGTCACACTCCCAAGAGGGAAAAACCGGGAGGCTACTTCATCAGTCCAATACAAAATCAAACAGGTGCTGAGGCAGCTTCCTGGTTCGCCTTGACCGTGCGTTATTAGTCTCAGTAGTGTCCGTATGCTCAGTCAGTTCTGTTTCACATTGTCTATGAGTTGAGTCAAGTACAGATTCGTTATGAAGTTCTAGGGGAAAAATACGTTGGACAGGCCTTACCTTAGATCCAGCCGACGTCCGTACTCGCACCACTCTAGCGACGCCATCGGCACCAGGGCACAATTCTTCGACGACCGCCAATGGCCACGTAACACGCTTGCCTTCAGTTTCTAACAAAACAATATCTCCAACCTGAAGCGTTTCGTGTTTAGCTTGTTCATGTTTTTGTACCAGCAAGCTAATGTATTCGTCTCTAAAACGTTTCCGTAGATCATCGCGTAAACTTTGACAGTAACGATATCTGATGTTTGTTGCTTTTTTATCGATCTCATCGAAGTCGGTCGTTTGGTAGGACAACAGTGGTTGGATGAACATTGAGGGAGTCAGTGGTTGTAGCTCCTTTTGACCACCCACGTACGTGAGGGGCCTGCTGTTTATGACAGCCTCGCAGTCACATATCACCGTCTGTAGCTCTGTAAGCGATACGGAGGCTTTTCCTAAAACTCGGCGTAGGATTTGTTTCATGAAACAAATCATACGCTCGTAGAACCCTCCCCACCAAGGAGCAGCCGGAGGCAAAAAATTCCATTTTATCCTCGTAATTGAGGAAAAGCGTTCTATTTCGTCCCAATCTAGGGAACTAAACGCATTGTCCAGGCCTCGGAAATTGGTAGCATTATCACTAAAAAGTCGCTCTACTCTTCCTCGCCGTGCCACAAAACGCCTCAGCGCCATCAAGAACTCGCCTGTTGATAGCGACTCCACTACTTCTAAGTGCACAGCACGGTATGTAGCGCAAGTAAACAGGACGATCCAGGCCTTGGTTCCTGCGCGTAATGTCAGAGGACCACCTAGGTCGACGCCTGAGAACTGAAACGCGTTGCTAGCTTCCATCCGTTCCACTGGTAAAACTCCAGTGGGCGCCTGACATCGTTTTGTCTTAAACCGTTTGCATCTAATACACCGAAGTATAATGTTACGAACTAATCTCCTGGCTCCGATAATCCAATAGTTTTGTCGTAAACTGTTGAGTAAGGTCTGTGCTCCAGCATGCTTCAGCTCGATGTGCCTTCTCTCTACAAGACGTTTGACTATCGTGTCTTTTCCGGGAAGAATTACGGGAAACTTGAAATCGTAGTTTTCGCTTCCAAGTGACAACTTTGTGTTTAGCCGTATAATGTCATTATCATCTTCAAAGGTTTGAATGTTATTGTTACTCAGTAAAGAGTCTTTATACTTTTGTTGTATTAACCTTATCAATACATTCTCAGCGTATTCGAATTCCTCGTAAGTTAGTTCCTTTGATACTGATTTATTCTTAAATCTTAGCATCCAGCAAATCATTCTGACTAACTTGGTATAACTTGAGAAGTACGTTAATCTGTCTAAGAAAGATTCTTCCTCGACAAGCATGGCAAGAGTACCAGTCTTTTCCCGTTCTTCGTTAGCTTCTGACGCATTTAATGTGAAGTCTGTAGCTGGCCAATGTTCTTCATCTAGACGTAACCACGCTGGACCTTCCCACCATCGACTTTCCAAGAGTCCCTTAGGGTCCACACCCCTGGAAGGCAGGTCTGCAGGATTTAGATGACCTGGAACATGTCTCCACGCAGAGGTAGAACTCAGATTTCTAATCTCCCTTACACGGTTGGATACAAATACGCTCCATGGTCCATCGCACTTGATCCATGTGAGTACTACGCTCGAGTCTGACCAATAATATACGTCACAGTTCGGTATAGCTAATGATTCAATAGCTGTTACAGATAGCCGACTAGCAAGTGTAGCAGCAATCAGCTCCTGTCTCGGAATCGTAATTTTATCAACTGGCGTAACTCTCGACTTAGCTAGAACAAGACTTAAGTTAACCTTTTCACCTTCTTTTGATCGCAAAAATATGCAGGCAGAATAACCGTCCTTACTTGCGTCAGAAAACACGTGTAAGGAGGTTTCACACTCCTTTATGGACATACTTGTAAGCCGTCTGGGGATAATGCAATCGGTGATGACATGAGCTTGTTCCAACCATTTTCTAAAATCTTTAGCCAAATTATCTGGTAATTCTGCGTCCCAAGAAAGTTTCAGACACCATGCCTTTTGCATAATCATTTTGGGGACTATGGTCGTGGGGCAGGTTACTCCAATCGGATCGAAAACTCTTTGTGCTACCGATAATAATGTTCTTTTTGTTAGTTTTAAATCAACATTGTTGAAACTAACGTTGCACTGTAAGGTGTCATTTTTGACATTCCAAATTACCCCTAATATTGAGGTATTTTCCACATTCTTGTCGACAATGATGGGACTCGTGATCCAACCTCTAAGGTCAAACATACCGCTAAGCATTACCTCCTTGGATTCGCTTATGAACTTCTCCAAATCTTCCTCAGAGTCCAAGCTAGTGACGCAATTGTCAACGTACAACGATTTCTTCAATTTCATTGCAGTCTCTCTAAATCGTTCCGCACAATTATCTAGGTGGTGATTGATAGTAGCTACTAGATGGAATGGGCTAGATTTTACTCCGAAAACGACGCGTCTGTGACGATATGTGATCATCTTTCTATATTTTTCATCGATCTTCGACCACCACAAAAACCGAAGATAATCTCGATCTTCTGGGACGAGTGAAATTTGAAGAAACGCCTTTGCTATATCAGCTGTCACTCCAATTTTGTTTTTCCTGAAATTGATCAATAGATTAGGAATTTGTTCGAGAAGGTTCATACCTTTTTCTAGGCACGAATTTAAGGATATTCCATTCCTATCCCGCGCAGAACCATCAAAAACTGGGCGTATCCTCGTTGTCAAACTGGACTCTTTTATGACCGGGTGATGCGCAAGGTAGTGACCTTGAATGGACTGGTCAGGTGCTTCTTCGATTATGTTTAACTCTAACCACTCGCGAAATGCATTGTCATAATCATTGAGCTTACCAAGTTGTTTGAGACGAGTCATGGTGCTATCCATCCTCTTCTTGGCTAGATCATAATTAGTTTGTGGACGCGGAACATCACGCCATGGCAAACTCACCTCGTAACGACCTTCCTCATTGACCTTGATATTGTCCTTGAAGGATTTGAGAATCTCCTCGTCGCGGGCATACTTGGTAGCTTGTACCGCGGGATCCCTTATACCTATCGCCTCCAAAGTCCATAAATCTGTAATATCAATCTTTGTTAGGCAGTGTAGTGTCGTTGTTGAGTTTGTCACAGAACTATAAACCCCTGATATAGAACCTTGTACGGTCCATCCCAGTTTAGTCTTTATTGCGGTCAAGTTATTATCTAGCTGTATCACGTCACCAGTCAACAGTAAGCCAGAGAAGTCAGCTCCAATCAATAAACTTACCTCGTTGGGGGAGTCAGTCATCGAGTCATTTAGAGTGATATTGTTTTGACGCAGTTGCTCAATTATTACAGATGACTTAATTTTAGGTAAGAAACCACAAATATTTGTTTGTTCTACTACAGATAAATTCGTACAAAAGTTGTTTTCGGTGTTCTTGACGCAGATGTCAAACACTTGACATTCTTCTTTTTTTGTCTCGAACCCGCCGAACAAACAATGTGTCAGTACCTCTTTCCTAGTAGGTTTTAAGCCAAGTTTCTGTATAATGTCCTTTTTCAAATAAGACCTTTGAGCGCCGCTGTCAAACAGTGCTCTGATATAGACCTCTTTCTTGCCGTGTACGACTTTAACTACTAGTGTTTGGAGTAAAGTAGTGATTGACGTCTTTAGTTGACACGACAAGTTGCTCGATGTTTCCTCTTGTTTATTGCAACTAGTGGCCGCCATGTTTGCGCACATTATAGTGAAATGTCGTTTCTTGCAGAACAGACATTAGGGAAAACTCTTGCATTTTTTTGCAATATGATTGCTTTTCAAGCAAATTGAGCAGGCTTTCTTAGCTTTAATGAATTCTGCACGCTCTTGTATTGTCATTTTAGCTGCTTTGTAACATTCTATAGCTGAGTGGCCGTCTTTGCCGCACCATACGCACAATGATATTTTTTGTTTGGGAAAACCATCCTCGTCTCTTTTAGTTTCTGCCACAAAACACGCGGTGGGTGGCCTTGGCTCTACAATTTTTGTTTGATCCAACTCGTACCTTGCAAGACGAATTCTTTCTTCTGATTCTACTTCTTGTCTCAGGAACTGCATCAGGTTGGCTAGGTCTCTGGCGTCTGGACGACTGCGATGCCACGCACGAAGTATGTTTTCAGGTAGTGCTGACTCGATCATAGGGAACAGCATCGATGCATACTTGTCCTTTGTCACGCCGAGAGTATCCAGTGCCTGCAGGTGTGTTTGGAGATTATCATAGAGATTCGACGAGTCTGTTGGCTCTTCTTTGCGCTGCATCAAAGACAATAAACCTCTGACATATGTCTCTATGAGAACATCATCTCTTGCAAAGCGTGCCTTTAGGGCTTCGACCGCTTTCCCGTAGTTTTCTGCACACGGTGGGTAGCTTTCGACCAGCTGTCGCGCGCTGCTATTCGGGGTCATAGACTGAAGTAGATACTGGAATTTGTCGCTGGAATCCATAGCTGGATCCTCGTGTATCTTCTTAAATTGTCCCCAGAACAACAACCAAGACTTCACATTACCGTCAAATTTGATCAGCTCCAACTTAGGCAAGGAAGGAAGTCGCTGCTTGCCAGATTTAGGTTTATTGCTGGATTCTGCAGAGTGAAGTGAGAATTCACTATTGATGCGCGGTAGCTTGTTTGAAAACATTGACCTGACCTTGTGCCAGCGTATCTTATAATTCAACGCCTTTTCTTGGTCTGCTTGGTATAAAGCTTCGTCAAAATCTTCAGCCGTGCACCACAAATCCCGCACTGCTGCTTCAGCCTCGAACAGACTCGAAACCGCCTCCGACAAAAGGTCGAACAACTGACCCACGTCTTCATCATTTGTTTCGACGGCTCGGACTGTTTTTTCTTCGAGAATTGTAAATTCTCGCCTATACTGCGTACGTTTACGCTTCCAGGTCTCCATATTTATTTATTCACGGTCGCCACAATATGACGAATTGGAAAGGCGTTTTATGTAACGTTAAGCAATATTTTATTCGGAGAGAAAATTACATATATTCAGACATTAAAGACAGCAGTATTATTTTCTTTTTAATGTAACTAAGCAACAACATACGTCACAGTACCAAAGATACAGCACTTTAAAAGTCGGACGGACAGACAGACCGACGGACTGACAGACAGCGGAGGCAGAGTAATAGGGTCCCGTTTGACATTCTTCGGGTACGAAACCCTAAAAAGCAAAATAGAACAGAGGCACCTTATTTTTTATATTTTGGGGTTCCGTAACTCAAAACAAAAAACGGAACCCTTATAGGATCACTAGGTTGTCCGTCAGTCCGCCTGTCTGTCCAGACTCATTATTTCGGAATCGCACGGACGTATTGAGTTGAAATTAAAAGCGTATACTTAATTAAATGCACACTCCTTTAAAGTTGTGAAAAAGTCTAACTTCTAAGTTAACGCAAAAGAAGTTACGGCCGTTTATGCCGCAAAAAAAAATATATTTCAACACTCAAGGGAATCAAAATTCAAAGTGTGTTGACTGAGAACTATGAAATTTGGCAATTTTTTTCCTGTATTTCTAGTACAAGATGTACGATCCCCAACCCGCATGCCCAGCGTGGGGATTATGGGCATTACCCCCCCAATGATGGCACAACCTTGCGCTATGGCGTTCATTAGGGGAGGGCTATGTCCAGCAGTGGACTAATATAGCCTGAAAAAGAAGAAGACGAAGTACAAGATGATATATGTTATACTAGAAACACAGAAAAAACCTGAGAACCATATACTATTTGTAATTAACCCTCTGTAGCGCTGTGTGACATTTCTGTCACAAACCGATTTTTTGCCATTTAAAAATAAAATATTATTTCTAGTCCGTTTTGCGTCCTCGTAACATCATTGTAACAAAGCGATGTATCTACTTAGTTTAACACAAAAAATGTAGATGGCGTTAGTGCCGCGTGATGTCGCTTGTTCGTCGACCGCGCTGTCTAAAGTACTTACTTGCTTTTTACGAATGAGTAAAAATCTGTGAAAAATAGAAAAACGCGACAAAAACTGTGTACGTTTCGAAAATATACAAGGTGAGTACATATACTATGTGGTGTATTGTGAGTTTTTATGTATTTGTATGCTTTTGATCAGTTTGACTGTCTGGCTTGTTTGTACCAGAAATGTCACATTGCCTAACGTGGGTAATTTTTTTTGTTATGAGGTGGCTTACTACATGGCTCATTTGCTTTCTTTTTAGAATGTCTTTTCGACCTCTTGGGGATAGCGAAATAGCTAATATACTGACTGAAGACAGTGAAGATGGTATGGAAGATGACGACGACAGCGTTGCAGATCCTGATTATCGTGCTGAGGATGAGATGGAACAAGAGCAGTTTTCTGGCGATGAAAATGAAGAAGAAGAAGAAGTGAACCTTGAGGAGATCATTCATAGCTTAGAAGACAATCAACCTGATATGTCTCCATCTACTTCTGCCGTGCTCACTGGATCGCAACAAACTCAATCTGTGGTACAACCTAGAAGGTCACTAAAACTCAACCTGCGATGGAAAATGAAAAGCCTTCTTTTGAATGAGCATCAATTACGTTTTCTAGGAAACGAAAACTTGCCAACAAATATTTTAGAGCTTGACACGCCGATCCAGATTTTCTTGTCCTTGTTTTCTAAAGATTTAATTGATTTTATAGCAACTCAAACTAATTCCCACAAAAAATAAACAGGATCCCAGATTGCAAACTACCTACAGACAAAGAAATGACCAAAAAAGACAGAGGCTATTCTGTTGAATATGTTGCTGATGTCAACGGTGTAGATGTAGCCACCGTAGCCTGGAAAGATAATAAAGTAGTAAATTTAGCATCTAGTTTTGTCGGAGAAATGCCAAAAGCACAAGTGAGGAGGTTTGACAAGAAGACCAAGCAGTACATAACAATTGATCGTCCAAATATTGTTGGGGAATATAATCGCCACATAGGTGGCGTAGACCTTATTGATAGCATTATGGGATGCTACAAAATACGGCTTCGAAGCAAAAGGTGGCAGGTTCGAATGTTTTACTTCTTTACAAAAGAATTCATAAAGCTAAGGGCCTGCAGGAAAAACATTTGAACTCTGCTGATTTTCGCCTCGAAGTTGCTACAACTTTATGTAAGCTCGGTGTACCATCGAAGATGAAGAACCGTCGATCTATCGAAAACGAACTTCAATCAAAACGACACAAAGGTCCAGCACAACATGTTCCTCCAGAGGCAATCAGGCAGGATCAGACAGGACACTGGCCTGTTTGGTCAGAAAAGAGAATACGCTGTAAATTTCCTAAATGCTCTGGTGTCTCTGAAACAATGTGCGAGAAGTGTGGCGTCGCTTTATGTTACAATAAACAAAACAACTGTTTCAAACAATTTCACCTAAGTTGAGATACCTTAATAATGCAATGTGACATTTATGTCACACTCCCTTTAAATGTGATTTTTTCGAATAAATAAATAAAGATTTTTCCCGAAACACGTGTATTTTTATTTCTTTCCATTAACGTTTTTCACTGCTTATTTTTAAAATTGGATATCTTGCCCTACAGAGGGTTAAATAATAAAAAGTTAGTCTTTGTAGTTCGGGAAAAGCTCGGCAAAATAGCGAGACTCTATTCCTACACATTTATAATTGTTAGGTAAGTGCGATTCATAACCTATCAATTTGTACGGTACCCTCGGTCCGCGAGTCCAAATTGCACTTGGCCAGTTTTTTTTGTGCACAAAATATCTGTGTCGTAAGAAACTAATATGGCACTTGTATTTGTATTCTTTACAACCGCTCATATTTTCTATATAACCATATCCGGATCAATTCAATTCAAATTCAATTCAATTCAAATAATTTTATTTCAACGTAAAGAATTTACATTCTGTTTGCTGAATGTCAATGTACAATGTAAAATGTAAGCCGCCGCCTTCGGGCCGTATTGTAGTGGAGAAAAAGGCAGCGGAAAAAAAAACTCCACTCTGACCATCTTTTCTGAAATCATCTTAAAACCAAATACATCAGTTGCCATATGTAAACCTAATAAGATTTCATGATTGCCATTAACAACCCTAAATGCCAAAGCATTAGTCAAATGTCTCACAATAATAGGGGAAAACATAAGTGCTGCGGCCAGACACACGAACAGCACTCGTTCACGAGCATAACGCAGTGCTCAGCCATCATCAGTCTCAACCATTTTGGAGGGAGATAGATGACCCGAACACCACGCTACCATTCGAATGACCTTTAGCAAACTTGCAGTTAAGTTTTTGTCAGTTATATAAGGTATCATATAGTTATTAATATGCAATCACGTCGTCTTTTCACACTTGTATTATAAAATATGTTATACTTAGTTATACTTAACAATAAAATCGCGGTGGAATTGGTTTACTACCACGGATTAGGATCGTTTATATAGTCGTCTATTCTATAATATGCCTTCTTACATAGCGAATTTTTAATAAAAGTTTTAAATTTATTTTCAGACAAGCATAGAACACGTTCTGGAATTTTGTTGTAAAAACGAACGCAGTAACCTACAAATGATGTGCCTACCTTGGCTAATCGGGATTTAGTACAAGCAACCTTGTTTCTATTCCTTGTGTTTACGTTATGAACGTCCCTATTTAATTTAAACATTGTTATATTTTTTCGGACATACATTATATTATCGAATATATATTGGCAAGCCAGTGTAAGAATGCTTATTTCTTTAAAGCGCTCCCTTAGCGATTCTCTACTGTTTAAGTTGTAAATAGCTCTTATTGCTCTTTTTTGCAAGACAAATATGGTTTCTATATCTGCTGCCCGTCCCCATAATAACAAACCATACGACATGACGCTGTGAAAATAACTAAAATAGACCAGCCTCGCCGTCGACACGTCTGTAAGTTGTCTAATTTTTCTGACTGCAAACGCTGCTGAACTCAACCGACCCGACAGTTTTCCAATATGCTGACCCCATTGCAGTTTTGAGTCTATCGTTATGCCTAAAAAAAGCGTGGACTCTACCAGCTCTAGCCTCTCACCAGATATTTTTAAACTCGTGTCAACATTTTTAACATTGGGTAGTGAGAATTTGATGCATTTTGTCTTTTTTGCATTTAGCATCAGATTGTTTATAGTGAACCAGTTTAGAATAGTAGATAAAGCATTGTTTACATCGTCTACATTACTTATACCTCTCTTTACTTTAAAAATTAAGGAAGTATCATCTGCAAACAACACTATCTGCGAAAGCTTTTCTACTAGGTAGGGCAAATCATTTATATATACCAAAAAAAGGAACGGACCCAGTATAGAACCTTGAGGGACTCCTACTTTTACATCAGAACCCGAGGATTTAACTCTATTAATATCAACCTTTACAGTTCTGTCTGTTAAGTAAGATCGAAGAAGACTTAGTGATTTATTACTTAAACCATATCGGTGCAATTTTATGAGAAGTGTTTCGTGGTCAACGCAGTCAAACGCCTTAGAAAGGTCACAGAAAACCCCAATGGCATCCTGCGACTCCTCCCACGCCTCAAAGATATGCTTTACTAACGCTATGCCTGCTTCCGTCGTTGAGCGGCCTTTTGTAAACCCGAACTGTTTCTTATGGAAGAGCTTATTTATACTAAAATGAGTTTGCAATTGATGTAATATTACTTTCTCAAAAACTTTACTTAGCACCGGCAGTATTGCTATAGGTCTGAAATTATTTGGATCTTCACTATCACCAGATTTAAACAAGGGTACGATTTTACTTAACTTTAATAGATTGGGAAAGGTTCCCTGGTCAACACATTTATTAAAAATCAAAGCAAGGTAAGGTGCTAGAATATTGATTACAGTGGATATTAATTTAACCGATAACCCCCACAAATCTTCAGTCTTTTTTAAGTTTAACTCTTTAAATGTTTTGACAATAGTTAAGGTAGTATGGGAGAATTAGAAGTCAACTTTACATGGATTTGTACTTTCCAAAAGTAAGGTATCGGCTATTTGGGAGGAAGAATTTAAGCTAGCCGTTATATGCAGTGGCATGTTTTTAAAAAAAGTTTGAAATATTTCTGCTATGTCCTTCTTCGAATTAACTAACTTACCTTCTATCTTCAACGCAAATCCCTGGTCCTTAGGTCTCGTTTTACCTGTTTCTTTGTTAATTACTTGCCAGACTGTTTTTATTTTATTAGTAGACGCCATAATTTTTTTACTTATACTAATCGATTTGGCTGTTAAACAAGTTTGTCTAAAAGTTTTTGAATATTTTTTTACGTACTCTTTGAACGTCGGATCGTGATTGAATTGTTTTTCTTCATACAATTCATAAAGCCTTTTCCTACTTCTATATATACCTGGCGTTGCCCATTCTGAAAACCCGCTTTTTAACTCTGTAATTTTTTTTACGTTAAAAACATGTTCAAATTCTTTTGATATGGTTGAAAACAATACTTGATATAACGTATTCGGATCATTGCTATCGAAATTCAACGAATTTAACTTTATATTTATACTTCTTTTAAATAATTCAATTTTTTTCTCTGTTATTGGCCTACAATTTAATTCATTGCATTTTTTTGCTTCCAGTACTGACGGTAGGACTACCCATAGCCCGCTATGGTCCGACTGTAATTTATGTATGACTTCTTTATCTAAATATTCACAATTGCAAAAGACATTATCTATGCAGGTAGCGCTAGTAGCAGTTGTCCTAGTGGGTTCTGTAAATAAATTATCTAAATTATATGACCTGAAAAGGCTTGCGAGTTTAGTTTTAAGTGGACCTTGAACTAAGAAATCTATATTGAAGTCCCCACACACCACTATGCTCTTCGTAGTACTGAATAGGCGTTTTAAGGCATCCTCCATAAGTAATTCAAATTCATTATAATTTGATTGTGGCGGCCTATAAACACACATAACTATATACCTATCCAATTCCACACACGATATCTCAATTAAACGTTCAACAGATAGACTGACAATATCTTTTCTTTCTTTCATTTTCAAACTACTTTTGACAAAGATCATTGAACCTCCTCTTATTGAGTGTTGTCGGTTAAAAGTGCTTGCTGCTAAATAGTCTTTTAAAGTAAATGACATTTCAGAATGTTTCAGCCAATGTTCTGTTAAACACAAAATATCTACATTGAAATCTGCTAAAAATAGTTCAATTAAATTGTCTTTGCCGGAAAAACCCTGTATATTTTGTGCAACTAAATTGATACCTAACTTAGGGTTTTCCTTTGTCTGCGATGGCAGTTTAAAGCCACTGACTGTGTGTTTGAGCCCGCTGTTGAATTATTACTAATACTAGTAACACGGTTGTCATTCCTATCAGGTTGTGTTATAATTCCTATAACCACAGAGTCAAAAATATTGTAAGCTAACAAAGTAGCTAACTTACGTCGACTATTTTTCGTGAGGTACACAGTATCTCGCGTCAAAAAGTAATTCTTAACAAATTTGTTAAGATCAAAAAAATGATATGTCACTATGACGACATGTCAAATGGTGAATGTGTATGTTCAAGCTATGGATGTCATTATTTTCTTTTGCTGACAGGGACTGAGAATATGGGTCAAGTTTACTTGTCAGAAAATAAATTGCTTGGAACAATTGGTTCGTTTTTGGTGGGTTCCGAAGACAAGCGTCCAACTATCCAAGCAGATTTTCTAGTGACCACAGCGTGGAGAGATAAACCAGTGGAGAACCCTTAAAAGAAATGATCTGCCACGCCAAATCCATGTATGCAGTAAAGTAACCCACCATCCTTATGTGGATATAAACCATTATACATTTGGGATAACCCCCTTACCCACCCTACTGGGAGAGGTTCCTATCTAGGTAAAAAGCAAGCAGACTCGCTTGCCTGGAGTCGGACTACTTGAAAGTAGAGCTAAGCTAGACTGTCTGCTGAAGGTGCGCCAAGAACGTGAAACGCTTTCTAGACCTATATTCTATTAATGCATTTTTAGTGTTATGACATCGCACCAACGCATCGATTTCATTGCTGCTTCAAGTCCGTAACAAACCTTCTAGGCATCAATGGTATGAAAAAACACGTCACGTGATCCGACCGAGAACCTGCCATACCATAATAACACACTTACAGAATCGAGGCTTTTTTAGACTTGCATTGGAGAGAGGAAGACAAATACTAATGCGCCCAACTGTACTCCACACGGGCAGAAAATTAAGCAAGCAATTAGCATTGCAGATTGGTGTCGACTCTACACAAAAACACGTCGCATCCGCGGCCGTCGAGCCGCCGACATTTGTGACATTGACGAATTTACACAGACAGGCATCGGACGCATGTCTAATTCATTGGCATGACAAGTGCGGCGCCTCTGGTACTGAGGACCAAAGGTTGCACCAGACGGCTATGGACTTTTTGTTCATTCTATTAGAAATACGAACGTACTTTCATTTTGAGTACAAAAGGCTTCTTGCAATCATATTTAATTTCATTTCTTTTTTTATTTTAATTAAACACAGCATTGCGACTACTAGCTTGGCAGGTATTAGGTTATTATTCTATTACTTCAGTCACTTAAAAATATACCTCTATACCCAATACCCGTGGTCACATTCTCGTTTTTTTTATCAACTATGCCAGTTATAACTATGCTAGTTATAACCACTAAAATATTAATATGTTCAATAAACAAATCATATCCTCGTATTTGAATTGTGTTAAATATTTACGTCAAAAATCACAATAACAAATTATATAACACTTTAAATAATTAAGTATTCATGTTAAATTGTCTTTGTACTACTGTTTGTTTTCCTTAATAAATAACATTATTTACGCCAAAAACATTACTACAAGTATTTATTTAGCAGTACAGTCACAGATACAGTGGCGTATTAGACAACAGGGCACTTGCAGTTGTAGGAAAATGAATTTGATGCGAATGATCAATGTTTGTATGGTTGGTGGACAGCTCTGGCTTGTTTGTTAAATAAAGCTTTTATATGCAGTATAGACACTCTTAGATTAGCAGCAAGCAATCACAAGGGTGGCGTCGCATTTGCTTTTATTGTGCGTTGAAATGAATGTAGAAGAGGGGTAGTTATTAAAAATGTTCCAGCCTAGAAGTACGATGACGCTAGTCGCTCGTTTCAAATGTCAAAAGTCGCGACTTTCCAGTACATTAGTTGTCAAATTATGACATTATTTCGCCCACAAAACGCTAGACTCGTGCCCACGCAGGTCGGCAGGGACCAAAATAAAGCTATTGTGTTAGAGGACTACGTAATATTAAGTTTCCACAGAAGGAGCCACTTCCAACAGGAAAAAGGCTGATGATGATAACCCTTAATCGTTTGAAATTGACAGCCTTGCAGGTAAATTGCGAAGTGGATATTTTGCGACAGAGCGAAATGTTTGTAGGTATAGCAATACCAGGGTTTCCCAAAGTGCCTACGCGTCGCTCAGAGCGTGGAGAGAACTGAAACGTTATTCAGTTGTTTCTTTTCGCTGGAAAGTAACCTTTTTTCGTCGTTTCCGTTTCTGTGCCTATAGTGTCTTTGTACACATATCTGTCTATAGCGAAATGTGTTCCTATTTCTCTCTAGTCGACATGTGTGCGCCACGAAGTGAATAAGTTTGGGAAGCCCTGCTCTGTACGATTTGCCATGTTTATCCGGTCCGTTAATGAGAATTAAATAACAGCAACTATAGGTACGTTTCGCATGTTAATGTGAGGGTACCGATACAATGATCGCAAGGTTGCATATCAGACAGTAATTATTCAAACGAACTTGAGCCTAATCGACTTTTAATTTTACTCGCGGTAAGTCGAAGAAAGTGGCTACGATTTCAAAGTCCCACTTTTTGCCTTTACAAATGCAATGGCTGGCTTATCCAATGGGATTAAATGCTGGTGCACACGAGCAAATGGTTGTGTTACCTTTGGTTACGTAATACGAAATTGAAGAATAAATATTTCGAAATAATTAAAAGTATTGGCACTTACTCAATAATTATCTTTCCTTCGAGACGCTCGTGGCCTAGTCGAACCGTGTGATTAGAAATGGTAAAATGGTATTAACGCGCCAAGTAACCCTGTTGTCAAACTCATCTGAAGCCACTGTACATGACAACAACATGCCATAGAATTGAAGGTATAAAGTAATAGACGCAAATGATAAAAGTTAAATTATGTTTACAAATTTTACTTAAATTTTGGTATTTATAGTGCAAGGGGATTTACCACAAATTAAATCACTTGGGGTGTCTAAGGTTTTTCTGTTACATAGATGCACTTATACATATAGATTATTCATTACCTTAGACTTATTGATGGCAACCTTAGCATTCAAAAATCGTTTTTATAATCTAAACTTACGTCTTTATGAGTAATATTTATTTTTGGCAACATCTTTAATTTTGTTTTTTTCACCTAAGCTCCTCTAATCTGTGAATACGGGATCCCCAATCTGGAATAAAATTTTGGATATTGGTTTTTTTGTCAGTTTTGGTCTGGGCGAGAAATACTAAAATGTTTTAAATACTATCAAAGTTATTAAAATGATAATATAGGTCTATATTTTTTGAGTTAATGAGCAAACAACTTTTATGGTAGACATTATTACTTCCCTATCAAAGGTTTGGTTACGTATAGACCAATGCTGAATGAAATTAACATATTATGTATAGCTCACCTCGCAAACGTTGTTTTGTCATTTTAATAAATTAGCCTATGATCTATTCTCAGTCACACCAATTGTAAAAAATAGTGAAGTGGTCTTGGAAGAGTTCGATAACGAACACTGCGACACGAGAATTTTATATGAGATTAGAATCTAAATTCTTTATTGCATAAAACACATGTCTGCTACAAAGGCGCACTCAATACTAAGTATAATTTTCTACAATTCACCTTTGGTTTCTGGATAATGACTCGGGTTATTTAGTGATTGATACATACGAGTATATTCATGGTTCTTTGACAAAAGGGGTTCTTTCTTGAGCCACCAACATTTCAGTGGGTAGGTAAGTGAATAATTTTGGCAGTACATATTTAAAAAACTATTTAGAGGCTAAAAATTCCACCCATGCCGGGATTCGAACCCGCGACCTCTGGCTATCCGTGCCAGCGCTCTTTTCAACTGAACTAATGGGCGACTCACCGGCATCAGTGAAATTTCGCACCTCTTGTCCTTAGCACGGGTTAGTGCATTAAAAATAAAAATAGTATAGTACACATTTAGCTAATACACTTTTGAATGTGAACTTAGAACTTTTGGTCTGTGTGGTGTCGGCCTAGAGAATAGCACCAACCCAATTCTTCCCGCGGGTGTCGTATAAGGCGACTAAGGGACATAAACCGGGGGGTGGGCAGCAGCGCCCCCTGCAGTATAATTCCACCGAACTGCGATCCCCAACCCGCATGCCCAGCGTGGGGATTATGGGCATTACCCCCTATGATAGCACAACGTGGAGCTCTTTAGGGGAGGGCTATGTCCAGCAGTGGACTGGTATAGCCTGACGATGACGATGACTTTTGAATACTCTCGAATTCCGCAAAGATAGTCTCTTTTGATTGTGTGCTCAGGGCTTTACGGAGGTAAACAAATTATCTACAATTTATCTTTAATAAGCGGCACGGCCACCTGGGTGGTCCGCGGCCGCCGGCGCGCGCCTAATTGCTCAAATTGCCATGTTAGACGATACCATAAACAAATTGTACCTGTAACTGTAACAATTATGTAACAATCAGTTGCCAAGGAAGGTACCTACATCTACATGTGGACTGTCTCTTCGGTTGGAAATTGAAATATGTGATAAAATGATTATTTTATTTATTATTGAAAAGACGTACAGCACGTAACTAAGAATAACTGAAACAGAAAGCCAACTGTGAGTCTCCTCTTATGGAAAAACTAAGTTTTGCCCGCGACTCCGTCCGCGTGGACTTTTTTTGCAACCCCGTTCACTCCCTTAAGGGTTTAATTTAGAAAAACGGCGAAACACGTGTTAACGTGTTCAATCAATTGTGTTGAAGAGTATTTATTTTAAATTTCAAGAAAATTGGACAACATTCTTTATACCTCCCATAGAAATTTTGGCAACCCTTTTCGCCCCCTTAGGGGTTGAATTTCAAAAAATCCGGTCTTATTCCTTGCCTACATTATATATGTGTCTATATGTGTCTATATATATATATATATATAGAAGGTCTCCACTGTGCAAATTTTCAGCTTCCTAGGTCCAACGGCTTGGGCGTTGAGTGAGTCAGTCAGTCAGGACTTTGAATTATACAGGGTATCTCATTCAAATCGGTCAGTATTGGAAAGTCTGAAACTATAAGACATACGAAGATCTGTTCTGAGGAACCATGTCATCGATTTTAATAACAAGATAAACTGCATTCATACATTTTAAAAGATTATCTGTACTCCGTTCGGGAATGAAACCCGGTTGTTTTGAAAAAAAAACTTCTATTAATCAAACCCTAACAATCAATTGAAAAGCCCACTTAAAATAAGTATGTAGATACAGAGACGTGATAAACCTCATTTGAAAATGGAACGTCTTGGTGCGACTGGCCGAATAGCAATAAAAAAAGAAAAAAAAACATTGGAGTGTCAATGCTTTGGCGGGAACTTAAAATTTTGCTCAAGTATTTTTGTGTGTATCGCTGTTTGGTTGACAAAATGCGTTTTACAAACACTGAGCAGTTGGAATTATTGGAAGCTTACTTTAAAAATGACAGAAATTGTTCGCGTGCACTACATTGGTTCCATATTAAATATCCGAAACGTATTATACCTACTCGTAAGATATTCATTAAAATTGTTCACAATTTAAAGATTCACGGAAGTTTTAAAAAGCCAAAAAAAATAAAACAAAGGAAATGTGATAAAAGCATGGAAATGAACGTTTTAACCTATTTTGAAGCAACACCAGCTGCCTCAATCCGTGATGCCAGTCGTGATATTCCTGAAATTTCACGTCCGACTATTTATAGAACCCGTAATAAATACAAATACAAGTGCTACAAAAATGGACATTGGGTGCAGGCCTTACATGCAGGTGATGATATTAGACGACTTGAATTTTGCAATTGGATAAAAGAAGTAATGGATTTAGACAGACTTTTTTTAAAGTACGTAATATTTTCTGATGAAACGCAATTTTCCAACAACGGAATGTACAATCGTAAAATCATCACTATTGGAATCGAGAAAATCCTTTAAGAATGCACGAAGGACGCCGTCAAGTTAGATTCTCATTCAACTGCTGGGTCGCCCTACTTCATATTAAGATACTCATGTTTAAAATTTATGATGGAAATTTGGATAGATTCAAGTACCTTGCAATCTTAGAAGATCTTTTGGAGCCCCTAGGATAAATGTCGGTAGAAGTAAGAGAAAAACTGTATTTTCAACAAGACGGAGCACCGGCTCACAATAGTCGCATAGCTAGAGACTTTTTAAATGAGAACTTTCCACAAAAATGGATCGGTACGAACGGCCCTATCAAATGGCCCGCAAGGTCGCCCGATTTAACGCCTCTGGACTATTTCTTGTGGGGTTAAGTTAAGGATGAAGTGTAGAAAACAAGCTATGACACCGTTGAAGACCTAAAAGTGGCCATAGAGACAATTTTAACGCCAATTCACCAAAAAGATACAGAATGCAATCGTAAGATCGTTACCTAAACGTGTTGAATATTGTATTTCAATACAATATTCAACACGTTAAGTGACGCCTTTTTCAAAAGGCGGCGGTCACTTCGAGCACCTACTAAAATAAATTGAAGTATGTGAAAACAATGCATTTTATTAATTTTAGACATCATGTTTCATACAGACATTTACTGCTTAAGACCAATCGACCAATCGATATCTAAATAGAAATAGTGTATGTTTTTTTTTTCAAAACAACCGGGTTCGATTCCCGAACGGAGTACAGATGTTTTTTAAAATCTATGAATGCAGTTTTTCTTGTTATTAAAATCAATTTCATGGTTCCTCAGAACAGATCTTCGTATGTCTTATAGTTTCAGACTTTCCCATACTGACCGATTTGAATGAGACACCCTGTATATAGATTGTGATTAAATTGTTATGCTGACGGGACTATGCGACCTCTAAATATGAAAGTCGTCTTTTTTTGTAATGAAAACTTTACTATTATGATAGTAAATTTAAACTTTCAATGCCCCATACAATACGAGAACACCTATCAACTTAATATTCCCTCTCAATCGATTTATCTTGACATCACGTTTTATTGATCAGACATTGATTCTCACGCAATCTATTCTATCCGTTATTTATTGGGCAATAAGGGCGGGCTAGATAGTTTAAGTGGAAGCGTAGTGTGCTTCGTGGGTGGCCGGCTGACAACTCAATGTCTTGACTCTATACGATGTGTATTATAATTCACAACATCTGCCACTTTGCCCCACTCTAAGACCCGACTGAGTTGGGTAGGGTGACCTGCAAACAAAGCACAAAGGGGAATTTTTATCTGATATAGCCACTCTGTAGACGACCTCTGTCGCACAACGGTAGCGTATCTGCCTGCGACAGGTGCCGGGTTCGATCCCGGCTGGGAAAAAAACCCCAGGTCTTGGATGTTTACACGTGCCAGTATGTAAATGATATGTTATCTTAGCATCAAGCAGAGATAAACTTCTGAATGAAAACGTGAAATAGCCTTTTTGACTCTTGTACTGTGACTTGACAAGGACATCACAAACATAAATATACGCCCTCATTTAGACCATTTGTACAAATCAATCGAACCCACGACCTATGGTTCGGAAATCTGGTGAATTAATTGTAGACCAATGAGGCGACTGCCTAGCGAAAAAATACTAATTCTTCCTCCATATTTGACTAAATATGTAAAGAATTCATTTTTTTTTGCAACTTTCTATTTATCACAAACTAGTATAGGCTAACTACTAGTGTAATAATTATACTTATAATTCCAAAGTTAATAGCACCATGAAATTTGCTTCGTCCATCTTTGGTTTTGAAGATATCTTCCAAAGTATTGGTGAACAATTTCGGACAATATTACATCTTCTCAAAACATAGATTACCATCCCAAAAAAGGAGAGAAAGTGGTTCACCAATATAAGTATACACTCGGTTGGTTTTCAAACTATCCAGCTTTTTAATGCAAAACTATGCCGCAATTCAAATCAAATAGTGGTGGCCGAGAACAGGAAGACTTTAGTGAGCCCAGCGGCCCGATGGCCACACGATGCCACGGACACGATGCGAGTGTCCGTGGATGTGGCTGGCGAGAGATCGTGATGGATGGTACGAGTATGTGGGAAAAATGGTCTATACCCAGCAGTGGGCAGCGGTGGGGTGATAATTATGATGATGACAAGCCGGAGTTTATTACAGTCTGTTACGAGTAGCTTTTAGAATATACCTCGGCTACTATCGGATAGAATCGGATATTCGTGTAATAGAAATATCGGAACTAATATGACACTTAACTAATAACTTTTCAAAATAGTGAAATTTTTTTTATACTGAGCAGGAAGTAGCATTACACTCGTGTGCTTTTAGCGAAATCCGAAGCCTACTCTAGAGCCCGACGTATATTCCAAAAGCTAACAGACTGTACGCAAATAGAAAAGAAGAGTAACTTTTGTACACTGAAAATATTCTAAGATGTACGAGGTCACGTTTTTTTTCGGGCAGGTGCTGTCTGAGAATTGCTCAAAAGGGTCTGTATCTAGTCTCAATTTATGGACATCCTACAAATCCAGGTTTATCAATAGCGCTTCCCTCAGGCCTCAATAGGGAAACTCGTTCCGCTGATGAAGTTAATTGCAAGTATTACTTCTTAATGTCATCGAGCTACGTGTAATATGTCCTAGGACAGTTTCATTAGCTTAATAAACCGTTTCGCATGTGAACCGAGTAATTGCTTATCTGCACAAAAATACTTCATAGAAAGTTCTCTCAATCAGGGCGCACAATGTTAAAAAAAATATTTATAGGTAATTATTACACATTTTTAGAAAAAAGGAAATTAAGTAGATATTTTTGGTTTAATTTTTTTTCAGTTGGCGGTATTTAATTTTATTATGTTTTTAATAATCTATTTAGAGGCTAAAAATTCCACCCATGCCGGGCGAACCCGCGACCTCTGGCTATCCGTGCCAGCGCTCTTTCCAACTGAGCTAATGGGCGACTCACGAAATTTCACTCACCAGTGAAATTTCGAATCTCTTTAGAATAGTCTCTGTATTACGTACATGGGTGGAATTTTTTGCCTCTAAATAGGTTTTTTTAAAAATGTCTCTAGTACGGGTTAGTGCATTATAACGAATATATTTTTTTTTAATTTCATAAAAATTAATATCATAAATCTTTTTTAAATGAGTTGGTTATTTTTGAGAGCAGAAATATCATAAGGGGAGGACAAAGGAAGAAATATTGACGAAAAATATATATTGAGCGAATGTGGGTAGAAAGCTTGGTGAAGGACGTCTAATGGAAAAATACTTCGACCAGATAAAGAAAGTAAATCGGCGATTGATGCAGCGTAAGAAGTTTGTCAGGATCGTGGCAAACCTTGGTCTCAGCCTACCCCTTCGGTCCGTTATACAGACCTGCGTTAAAATATGTCTACACTGTGGGAAATAACCAAAACCTTCATCAGAAAGTCAGGAAGCCGTTAGTATAGAGGCTACGTAAACAAAATCTCATACCGAAGAACATAGCAGAATAAATTATATTTTATATGCCTGGACAAAGGGAGCTTACTTATTTTAATTGAATGACAATAAAATTTATACACGCACCGCACTTTGTCGTATACTTAGTTACACTTCTGTAGTTAAATCGTCGTTGTTATAGGGTGTGTTGATGAATATTGAATTAGTTGTGAGGATGGGAAGCCGGTGTGGTAAAAAAGTGAAGTAATCATCTTCAGTCTGTTAATAACATCATAGGGGCAATAGACATATGGGCATTTCATCTAATGTATCTACTGACAACATTAACATTCAGATCGTAGTGCACCTATAGACCAACGATACACAAGGTTATGCTTTCTAGAATAACCTGCGTCATTGGTCTATTTAAATTCAATTTATAGGTCGCGAAGGCTCCGTGAGTAGAAAAAGAACATAGTTTAGGTTTATATTTTGTAAAGGAATGTAGAAATGTTTTTAAGAAAATGTTAGCACAAATCGATTATAAATAAAAATAGTAGATTTTACAAGAAGTGCACAAAACCAACCATTTTTATCCGAGACTTTTAGCAGCCCGTGCTGAAGGCGAGGGCTGATAGTAAAGTCGAGGATAAAATGGTTTTGTGGACGAGTTATAAACTCTGCTTTTCACTTTGATTGCGAGGAAATAAAACTGTAGGATTGAAGAAATTAATAAACGCACCTTAAAAACAAGACCTGTTTCCCGCCGCCGCCGCGGGGGTGGAGAATTTTTTAAGGTGCTAGACTTCTCTTGTCTAGAAATTAGATTACAGTAACAGTGTTGTATGGAAGTCATCATTATTATTTTTAAAACTCTTTATTGCACACCGTATTAAATAAAAGTACATAAAAATTCTTAAACATCTAATAACTTAGATACGACTGGCGGTTTAAAGGGTTAACTTTCCCATTTAAGTACATATGGACAGTTAAAATTATGTTTGGTATAACTTAAGTCAAACCCGTACTTACTTACTTACTTTTTATGGCACTACAACCCTTTGTTGGTCTTGATCTCCTCCACAAAAAACCATAGGTTCGACTTTCATTAATCCAAAAAAATTATAGCTAGCTAGTTAGTCTATAAAATGATATCGATAAACCTATATCAGAACGAGAACATATATCAAGATAAATATATCCGTCATCTCATAAATAAATAAGAATCATACGTCCCTCAAGGAACTCCGGCGCAGATAACCGCAAAAGATTACCAAAAAACCCTTCACAAAGAGGCCCTTACAAAACACACATATGAAATCCCATATGGAGCAGTAAATTATTTATTATAGGTACAATAAAATAATGTGGCGCGCTTTCGACATGGGTGGTCCGGGCCACAAAAAGGCAAGATGGCGGCCGTATCCATAGCGACGGTTGCCGTAGTAACGCGGGATGGTGCGGGGGTGTAGCCTGTAGGCCGGATTAGGAGTGAGTGACGCGATAGGGTCGGGTCATAGGATATCTCAGGCATGATACATAGGCTGTCTACGTGAAGGAGAAACCACTACCACCTCGAAGATACATAATGACGCATTCATATCGGTCGATGTGGGTTTTGTTCTGCTACGCCAAAGACTGTTACGTAATAATCTCTGGGTGGATTGCCCCAAGTCACTGCAGCATGTTCGCTGAAGACTTTAGGCTAAGCATGAGGCCTTATGCAAAATTATAAGAAGTATTGTATTATCATAATGGTGTGCATACCATACATAAGTGTTGGGATCAACACTTATGTATGGTATTTATGGCAAAAAAAGCAAGAAAGTAGAATTATTGCAGTAGAAATGAGGTCCTTGAGAAGTATGTATAGTGTTACTTTGAATAGCAGGATACGCAATAGTCTAATTAAAAAACATTGTGGATTGAAAGAGGATGTAGTAACTAGAATTGAGACAGGAATGTTGCGTTGTTTTGGACATCTAGAGAGGATGAAGGAAGAAAGATTGACGAAACAAATATATATTGCGAAAGTGAGTGGAAAGGAACGTCCCAGGCGGACATACATCGACCAAATAGGGGATGTATTAGCAAAGGGGAAGATAAAAAGTACTCGGAACCAGCGTGCGTGCATGCAACGACTTATGAACGTTGTTGAAGCAAGGGCGATCCATCAGGATCGTGGCAAGTGGCAATCCCTGGTCTCTGCCTACCCCTCTGGGATAACGGGGTGAGGTTATGTATGTATGTATGTATGTATTATTTTACTTTAACGTCCTTATTTACAAGAACACGATTCCACACTGCCAGGGGCGTTTCGTGAATCTGTGGATACTTGTACAATCTAGAGCACAGACTACCTTAGTTAGCGTTTCTGAAGGGTTTAAGGAACTATGTTTTTATAATTTATTTTATGTTGGCAGTGAAAACAAAGTCACTCTCATAAATAACTAGACAAATACGTATCCAGGGATAAAATAATAAATAGCAATGTGACAGCACCTGTAATACAGTTTTAACTAGTACAGGTATCAACGACCCCTACTTTAGCATTAGCATATGAAATGATTAAACTAAGCCAAGCCCGTATGTAAACACTTCTTATGGTCAATAAACTTATTATTATTACAGCAATCTGGGCGATACATAAGATATACAATTTAACAATCGTTAGCTTCACAGTATATAGTGCTGTCTAATAGAGTTTGCCCAAGCAGGTCTAAGAGAGTTGGATTAAAATTCTAGCTTTCCCTCAGTAACTCGCGGCCGTTATGGCCCCGACTTCGCAGTCGAACAATCCAACCATTGTCTCGTCGAATGTACATTTAATTAGCCAAATAACAAATGCCCGTGTTTGTTATACTTCGCTGATTCGATTTTGTATCGGTAAGTGTTAATTTAAAGATGCTTATTTGGTGTCAATTCAAATAAAATATTGGAAGTTCAGGCTGCGCGTTGATGTCTTTTTTACGTTAGATATTTAGCTACAATTATTATCGACTTTATTTTATCAATATTGTATTAAGCAAGTGTTAATTATTATTATTAAGTGGTCCCAGATATGTCCATACTTCGACTAAATTGGGGATGTATTAGCGAAATTCAAGATAAAAAATCCCAAAAGTGTTGAATGTTGATGAAATGAAATAAGTTTGTCAAGCTCGCGGCATGTGGCAAACCCTGGTCTCTGCCTACCCTTCCGGGATTTGGGCGTTCCGGGCTTGAGTTTATGTACAGTAATGTTTTTACTAAGTATATTAATATTTTAATTCTTTTTTGTACTAATTATATAAGTAAATGTACAAAGGCGTTCTTAATGCATTAATTAATGTAAAGGCTAGACTTCAGAAAACTAGTTTGATGTGTTGTTTTGTGTACCTACATGATACCGTAGCAAATTGTACAAATATAGGTAGTGGATTTCAATACCTTGTCACGGCATTATAGCTAACTATCTTTATTGTATTGGGTGTTTTAGAAAATAACGTAAGTGAATTATTTCACTCATTAAACACACCAATTGTGTTATGAGACCAATACGGAAATACCGAAAAAAATATCAGTTGTTCATACATTAGCTAGAGCGAATAAACGTTCTTGTGATTGGCTCGTAATAAAAGTCATATGTATTATAAATGAAGTTGTTGTATTATTATTGTAACTTTTTCCGATATACAATAAAGAATCGATATCAACCCTTGTATATCCCCAATGCTGGGGCACGGGTCTCTCCCTGCATCGCAGGAAGGTTAGGTTATACTCCACCACAGGGTCAAGTCCGGATTGGTGGAGGATTGTACGACAGTGATGGGCCTTACTGTCAGAATTTATCAAGCCGCCTGTAAGGCCTCTGACATGGCTTAAAGACTGTCATCATATGACATCCGGCACCAACGACTTAACGTGCCTTGCAAAGCATGGAAGCGCTCGAAAAAATGCCACTAGCGGTAGTCACGGGACGGTCACCTATCCTTCACCTGATCGCGCCTCTTGTTGCTTAACTCAAGTGACTCCAATCATTTAGTTCGCCTAGACCACGAGGGCTTCGCAATAAAAAAAAATCTTATGTTATCTTATCTATTTATGACTAGAATAACCCCCTTATTTTTCATCGGCCCTTTTTGGTGCACGTACAAAAAGGCCAGTCGGCAGACTACGCATAAATAACTAAACTAAACAACCCATAAACAATCTGCCGGTAGACCATACAAATTAGCCGGAAGATAACTCGCCTAATCGCCCCAGCCGGAATACTTGGAAAATGAGTAGACCCTTGTGCAATCCACCGACGGCACAAACATCGATGGTTGTGTGCATAAAACAGGACGCCGGTAGCGGTGCGATGAAAGGCGGGGCGGAGCACAACTTTGTGTAGAGACGACATTATAAAGATACCTAAAGATCAATAAATAAAGATCCTTTTAGATGCGGCTATATAGCATTTATTACCTATTGTATGGAATCAGGCATTACTTTGCGGAAATCGTTAATAGTATTATTATAGTAGTATATAGGTTAGTTAATGCACGCCCCCCCCCCTCCCACTTTTTTAAGCAGAAGCAATAAAGGAGTCTTCGTGTGATTTTCGGCGGAATTTAGCAAAGTAATTTTCATATTTAATGCTATTTATACACTAGAGCCTTTATGAAGGCTCTAGTGTATAAATGCGCAAGAACGCGGTCCAAACACTGTGTAATGAACACTTTGTGCCAAAAAGTGCTACTAGACTATTTAAATAACAAAGAGATCTGGAATTAAGCCAGTTCAACACACTAGTACAATTTTTAGAACAATATATAAACTCGTAGGCCCGGTTGCCTGAGTGATCTTAAACGATCACGATGGTTTAGCAACACAGGGCGCGTTCAGTGCATGGATGGGTAAACCGTCTATGACTAACGCTAGGGCATTTTTTCGAGCGGTTCCGTGCTTCGCAAGGCACGTTAAGCCGTTGGTGCCGGCTGCCGTCGATAGATGGCAGTAGTTAAACCAAGTCAGAGGCCTTAGAGCCGGGCGGCTTGAAAACTTCTGACAGTAAGATCAGCCACTAGTCTTGCAAGCCTCCACCAATCCGAACTTGGCCCCCGTGGTGGAGTATGGCCTATACCTTCCTATACCTATACCTTCTATACCTTCCAGGGAAGAGACCCGTGCCCCTCGGCGAAGACACAATAGGTTGATGATGATGATGGTATAAACTCTGTTGATTAAGTATCAAAAGATTCCGAAAGACGAAGTTTGTAGTTTTAAGTGATTTTGAAATGGACACCTAATGTTACTTGTAACGTTCAATAAGCCACTGTTCTTGTGTAATTTTGAATGAAATGATTTGATTTAATTATAGCTCTGTTCCAAACCTACCCGGAACGTTGTGCTGTCAACTGAACAATATTTATAAAATTCGTATTTAGTTAGACTTGAGATTTTTCTGGGCCATTGTTTACGTATCAAGGGCTGTCAACGCTTTAAAAACTAGTTTCCTCACGTTGTTTTCCTTCACAGATACCGAGTGATAATGATACTACAACTTCACAAACTGACATAACTAAGTTATTGGTACGTACGGGATCTGAACGTACGACTTCCCGATTGAGAACCCTGCGTACTACGGTTCCGTTACTAAAATGATAAGTGAAATAAGAATGACATTAAAATTTAAATTTTTTACAACAAGTCACTTTATGAATACGAAGAAATCTTATTTTTTAAACTCTTCTTAGAAGTCCATGAGTAAAAACTATCACTGGTTAACTGTTATCATTTACTTATTATGTACTATCCTGGTAGACATACAATAAAAAATATTCTATTTATATGTAAAAATTCTACATTTTTAAGTTGGCCAGGTGGAAATGTGCTATCAATTTACATTTTATACAGAAAAGACACTTTATGAATACAACAAAATCTTATTTTTGAAACAAACTGTCACTGGTTAACTGGTGTGATGTACTTATTATGTACTATCCTGGGGAACATACAATAAAAAATATTCTATCTATATGTAAAAATTATACATCTTTAAGTTGGCCAGGTGGATATGTGCTATCCCTAAACACCAAAGTATCTTATTAACAAAACGCCACCCGAAGAAGAAGTGTCATATAATTTGGTTTGGACTCACTCTAGTGGCGACAGTTGCCATTACTGTTGGCGACATCACCCTATCATTTTACCTCACGTCGTCTGTTCTTCACGTTCAAAGGAAAATTATCTTTATATGCTTGGTTTGAAAGTTCAAAACTTTTTGGGAAAAATTAGCGGCCCCATATCATCTACCTGGGCGAACAAAAACACATTATTGAGACATTATTTATGTCCCAATGGAGTCATTACGTTTAACTTGACGTGTCAATTTGTAGACGCAAGCGATGGTTTGGAAGAATGCTCTGACGTCACTGGACTGTGGTTTGTAAAAAAGGATGGGTCAAAATGGAAATAGGGTTTTAGGCAAGGATGTTATAACGTTCTTGGTTTTAGAGTTCGTACTCTCCATTGTGGGTTGCCTGGAAGAAATTGCTCTAAGCAATAAGGCCGCCAATTGTACTGGATCTTTGTAATTATGTTTTGTTTGTTTTTTCCTGGTGTACAATAAAGAATATTCTTATCTTATCTTACTGCTTCATACTGCATTAGTTCTTTATGCCTTACCTTAAATATAATTCTGCACGAAATAACTTATCACTACAGGTTCAACATAGCACATTATCAGGACTTCAATGTAATGCTATATCTATAATGCTGTTTTATACATCTTTATGTTTATAAATATTTGTGAGGAAACCTGAGTCTCTGAGTTGTTCAATTTCCTCCGCGCTTGAAATTGCCAATCCGCGGTGGGCACGCGTGATAATTAAGCTCATACTCTCTCTGCAAGAGAAGGCCTGTGCCCAGCAGTAGACCTTTATAGGCTATATAAAAAAAGTACTGATGGAAAGTTATGGTAATCAGACAAGGACATTAAACACGGAAATACTCTTACACTGAGGGCATTTGTGCAAATATACAGCGGCCCTCAGTGGGAATCGAACCCACGACCTACGGCATGGTAATCAGACGTGACACCGCTTGGTCAACGAGGCAGTCAATATGCCAAGACATTTGCTCGGTCGAGGTAAATAACATCACCTTTTAACATATAAAAGACCTTGTTTAAGGCTTTAAATAAGGCTTATCGGTGGCCATTAACATTTAGACATGAATAATGTAAGGTACAGTAAATAATGTGGCCCCCATGACACTCGCCTCACGCCTGCAGCCTGACCTTTCGGGGCCACACATGAATCCGTTCAATATGCGATGTAACTATTTTAAATAGTATCTATCCTATACAGAGTGTAATACAATCCACATATCTATCCGAAAATTAAAAGTTATACTCGTCTGCCTATATGAACCACTTTCACTATGAGGAAAACTACTTAGTCTAGAAAAAAATATCAGTTGACCTACATTTTGATGTCGTAGATGATAGGGTAGAACATCTGATAGTGTTTTTGCTTTTTTTTTAAGTGGTTTCACCTAAATAATAAATACTTAATATTTCATTAAATACTTTACGTTATTTACAAGTAGAACCACTTGTTTCAGATAGACATAGGGATTTAGTTACACCCTGTATATTTACGTACTATATTCTCTGCCTGAACCTAGCATTTCAAATTCTCTTACATTACCGAAATCCTTTTTGCTACTAAAAATATAAACAACTTTTACAATAAGGACGAATTGTAATACGCCAAAAAAGTTATAAGCAACGATTATTTAGAAAAACACGTTTCACGTTTTATTTAATCTGCGGTTGAGTCATTTCTTTGTCAAACCTTCACCACAGACCATTTTAGTCAATTTTTTTGGAGTGGTTTATGGAATTACAGTCTGTTAGTTTTTAGAATATACCTCGGCTACTATCGGATAGAATCGGATATATTCGTATAATAGAAATATCAGAATCAGAACTAATATAACACTTAATTAAAATAAATTTAATAATAAAAGTTTTATACAGAGCAGGAAGTAGTATTACACTCGTGTGCTTTCGGCGAAAACCGAAGCCTACTCTAGAGCCCAAGGTATGTTCTAAAAGCTAAAAGACTGTATATTTTATAAATAAGCCTGGAAGTCTATGCACCAAGATGTCAAGAACCGGACTTTATTTTTCGCTATTTAGAAGATACCCCCATTGTAAAAGTTATTTATATTGATGAACTCATCCCGGTAAGATAAGGGGACAATTTTACACCCTATAGAAAACTAAATAATATTATGAATAGATCACCACTTATTTATTTCATCCCTAAAGCATCATTCAATAGATCACCCCTCTACGTCTTGTCAAAGAATAAACAAGAGACTACTTCTTAAATAAAATGATGATGACATTTTGTACCCATAGACTACTATAGTACTGTTCAATTATTTCATTAATCCTGCCCGAGCTACCCAATCTAAATCCAGACGTTATTCTGACCGATTTATATGCGTGAGGTGCGAGAATATGTGAGTTTTAGTTCTAGACCGGTTTTGGGATAGTTACTTAGTTTTAAAGCGTTAATGCACACATCATTAATTGGTAGATGTTTTAGAACTATACGGCTTAGAAAACAGCTATACAAGGACACTTTTCACTTCCATTTGTATTTGCCTATCTTATATATTATATATCAAAATCTAAGTGCGATTTTTACTGTCAATAGAAAATAAAAGTCGCGCTTAGATTATGATATACATCAGTGCTACATACACGCGATATTGATTGTAGTTTTAATCGAATGAGCGTGTATTTTTAGGTCAAAAGATGTCGCTTTTACGACCCATGACCCTATTTGTCAATTCATAATATTGGAAAAGTCAACGCGCTCGCAAACATGATCTTGACTCTCAGTAATTTGCTAAATTGAACGAGCACATCCATTTATTATAACGGTGTTTTTTACTCTTTTTTTAGTAACTTAAATTTACTATTACTAACTCGACCTACTTTGAACGGTAACTCGAATATTTCAGCCTAATCTCTGCGTACTCTGCCAACATCCAATTAATGTCCTTAGGATCACATTTCGGGCGTCAGCGTCAGCCAGTATCAATGCCAGCCACGCGTCAATCATAGCGGCATGTCATCGTCGTCTTCCGAGACAGCAGCGGTGGCAGCGGCCGGTAGCAGACAGGCTAGGCCTCAGCCTGCGCCGCGGGCCGCGACTGAGCTCCCCTGCGCTCGACGTGGGTGGTCGTCGCGTGTGGCCGCGCGCTGGGTGGCCCACTACCGCTCGCACGCACACACCCCCGCGCACCAACACAGGGACACGCGCAAATAAACACAATAATCAACTAGCGATACTTTACTCCGTCACCGGATAGAGCAATCGCTCGCTCAGATTATTGGTGGCACCCAACGCTGAAGGGACTTCCGCGAGCGCTAAACGTCAAACCTAGCGTTATGCACAATAATTAATACAACGAGAGAAGGCATCAATCCTGAAACTGGATGCATGGAACATGTGAAAGATACGATTTATTCCTGACAATTACAGAAACCGACAGTGACCCTATTATCAATTACACATCGCTGTTTAAGTTTTGTATCAAGAATTCATTGATAGGAGGCCTTCTCGCACGTGCAGATTGCTCGAAACAGCGCTGGAAGGTGCTGTAGTGTTAAACAAAGGTATTATTGCGCGGAATCGCATCGAGTGACACGCGCCAGCTGCCCCCCATCCGTTTCTCTCGTATCCGCCGCAGAGCAACCGTTGCTTCTACTAGTGCCGGCAGATGACCCTTGGCGAGGACGTGTCGATCGTAATTAAATCACGTGCTCAAACACTTTATGGACGTCGGCACAATCCACGAGTGCCCTTCTACCTACAACCTTCCTAAGCACTTTACCTGCCTGCGCCAATTTTATGGGGCACTTTTATGGGGAATGTTACTGTTGCGCGTAGGGCGGGAGCGAGGTAACTGTGTATTTTATATGACGGTATAAAACGAGGATCTCTATAAAGATTCTAGATATTACAGCATCTGAGCTAATAAGGAATAAAGTAAAGCTTTCTGCATGAAGAGGTATATTCAATATACTATAATAATAAACACAGATTGATGAGAACCATAAGTATCCATTACCTGCATAATTATCCTAAAAGGGAAATCTCATACTGCTCTGCCTAATCTAAAAGAGCGTTAGAGCGAAAAAATAAGGAGACTCAAGTTAAGTAGACGAAACAAGTTAAAACAATTATCGAGTCTTCAATAAGAAATGAACCTACAATACTAAACTTCTTGAAATGATTGCAGAGCAAAGCCCAATTAAAACAAGACTCGACAATAGATTAGATAATAATCCACTATCCAGTAGGTCTTCATGGCACCGATAATAGCTTCACTCTTTTAACCCTAACAGCTGGGTGTCCTCCATCAATCATCTTTCGGGGTCTGACAAAGCCTGCAATGAATACAGTAGATAATCTATATACAGGCAATGCTGAAATTAATGGCTTCACACGGTCTTAATGCCTTTACCTACTAACACATCTCTGTATTTTTAAATTAAAACTTTCGTAGGTAATTGCTACATGTTATTAATAGATACGCAGAAACATATACGTATAACATTATAAGATAATTTAAATTAACAACTGCAGAATCTTATGTGTAACTAATAAGTATTCCATACAAAGTGTTAGATAGATATGAAATCTATTTGAAATATCATACATATTCTGTGACCTCTCTTTAACCTTTCTTGTCTTGCCATAGTAATAAATAATCCATTCGACGTTGCTCAGGCTGCTACCAAATTAACTATGCTCGCAATCAAAAACTAGGCGAAGAATGAGAAAGTCGCCAAATAACTAGAGTGATTGATATAGCCTATATTAGCCCTCTTTAAGCCTATGAAAAGTACAGCGGCACATTATTATATATATAAAGATATATAAATAGAGAACATTACTGTATAGCAAAGTTGAAGTAGCAGTGGGCTGGTCACGTTCTGCCGAAAAACCGTTATGTAACCGATTGTGTTTATTTTCTTGAGTAGACGCCAGGAATTGGCAAACACAGAGTAAGATGCTCGCTGTGTCAATAATCTGAGACACATAGATGAAAAAAAAAGATACGGAAAAAGGTCTACAAATAAAATAATCTAGTTCGATGTTTTAGAAAAGCTATTTCGAATTTCTTCAGCATTTGTTTGTCCATGGAATAAGAATTTAAAATTAAGTATCTAATATGAAAAAAAATAATTATTAAATTATTTGTCCACTTTAACTCCGCAACAATCTAGATCTTGCTCGACACCTATGGCCGACCAAGTCCATTTTGAAGGCGGGACGATGTCTCAACGTTCTTGCACGTATGGGCGAGGATGGCCCAAGGATGGAGCGGAAGATTATAGGAGAGGCCATTTTGCAGCAACGAGCCAGAAGCACAAGAGGCCTTTACTCAGCAATGGGACACAAACACCGATAACAAAAAAAAAATAAAAAAAATACCCTCAAAGTATTTTTGTAGGTAATAAATTTAATAAGCAGTAATTTTTTGCTCTTACATGTGCTTTTAGCTAATTTCGAACCATACCAGGACAAAAACATGAACACAAAAAAATAATTACCCTTTTAGATTTAATTATCACTAAAGTCTTCACTTTCGTTCAGCATACCAACACGAAATTAAAACCAATACCCAACATTAGCTCGCAACCAACATACTTATTAAGAACAAACGTTTTCACAGAGCCGCGTCCCACAATTAGTGGTCCCGAGTTACTAATTAGCAATTATTATGTAATATCGTAAACAAACCTAAGCGCTCTAATGGCGGACCACCTGGAGCTCTATTACAAAACTAATAATTCAGCGCTCAAAAAACATCCGATCATAAAAACAATTAAGTTTGACCGCTTTACCATAAATAAGAGTAACATGACCAATCCTGGAGCAATTAAGGTATCTAATGGCAGGAAAGGATATAGGGACGGTACGTGAGGAGCCATTATGGGGGTGGCAACAGGCTTAGAATGTTTCTACCGTCCTTTTGTAGACGAAGAAAGATACACTCGAAATAAACTAAGATATCATCAATATAAAGTCGTTCCTAGTGGATAATGTCGTTAAGCTACCCGATTTCATTTAAGATCAATTTGTTAAAGCATTTTTAATGGGCAAGCATATTACAAACCGTTTCTTAAGTATGTCCCAACATCATTCTGAAATCCATTTACTAGATAAATATTGTTCGATAAAAACAACTCAAAGTTCAATCAAGATTGTTTCGAAGTTAATTTGTAATTACGAAAGTATCCTTCAACGGATAGGATACAACCCTAAGGCTGTTGTTTATTATGTATTAATCTCGAGATTCAATCAGTACCATGGTGTAGGTTGTACTTAAATTATGATGTTTAAACCTAGCTTATGCCTAGCAATAAAAAATCATGGATTAGGTTTTAAGTATAGGAATATACGAGTACTTATTATTTAATATAATATTTTTGTTTAGAACAGCTTACGGTTTAATGATCTAAGACTTTCTCTTAGAGATAGAGACTATTTGCTATAGGGCTTAATCACCATGCGTGGCAGGACTTGCAATTACAAGGTAGAAGATACTCAGGTTTCTTCACGATATTTTCCCACACAGCTATCGAGTGGTATTGCTATTTCGAATTAACAAATGTATGTAACTTAGAAAAATATATATATGATACATACCGAGGTCTGAACCTCGACCTTTTGAATAAGACAAGCCTTCTACCGACCGCGCTACCTTCGATTCACTGTTGCGTTGTTAACTGCCGTACAAGTAATTATTATCATTATTATTTCTGCTCAATAAACATTTTTCATTTTCATATCTTTTTGATTGTTCACAATTTTTTCTTTGTCTGTGTTACTGCTAGTGTACTTGCTACTGTAATTGCTAGGACTTAATTATGACAGTAAGCTAACCATCATTTATGCACTCTATAGGTAGAACAACTTTTAATCTAAACTGTTTTTCTGCTGACAAGTCTGTGAGCAATATACGAGTAAATTGGTATGGAAAGCTCTTTTGAGCAGTACACATAACTGATTAACTTCCCTTACTGCAAAGTTCATTCCATGACCGGTTTCACAAAGCTACAACTAGTATTTTTATTACTGATTATCGCTTTATGAAGACCGATATGCTGTCGTGTGTACATAGAAGAGATCTCCGAGTTAGCTCCACGCACGGATTTACTCGCAAGCCAAATCGAGAGCGACGCGGTGGTAGACTTAGGAAAAGACAGAGTAGTCAGATCACGAAAGAATTTTTTGGTGAAATTTAGCAAAGTAGGTAATTTTCACATTCAAACACGAAAAGAGCGTCCTTCTTCGCTCATCCTCAACAGCCACGTAGGGGCCATCCATAAATTACGTCACATGTTAAGGGGGAAGGCGAGGTCGACGAAGTGTGACAATTTGTGACAGAGGGGTGGGAGGGGTTCTAAATTTCGTGACGTCACATTTCCAAATGTACGTGTTAAAACATGAACTTAAAAACCTATTTAGAGGCTAAAAATTTCACCCATGCCGGGATTCGAACCCGCAACCTCTGGCTATCCGTACCAGCGCTCTACCAATTGAGCCAATGGGCGACTCACGGCATCAGTGAAATTTCGAACCTCTTTACAATATTCTCTGTATTACGTACAGGCAGCGACATCTGACTTAAGCAAATTGCATTACTTACAGCCCCGACTACCTACTTTGCAGTTAGGTTTTAACATCGGAACGATATCACTGTACCCACATGATTACACTATTTTTTTTATTTTTAATGCACTAACCCGTGCTAAGGAACAAATTTAAAAACCTATTTAGAGGCTAAAAATTTCACCCATGCCGGGATTCGAACCCGCAACCTCTGGCTATCCGTACCAGCGCTCTACCAATTGAGCCAATGGGCGACTCACGGCATCAGTGAAATTTCGAACCTCTTTACAATATTCTCTGTATTACGTACAGGCAGCGACATCTGACTTAAGCAAATTGCATTACTTACAGCCCCGACTACCTACTTTGCAGTTAGGTTTTAACATCGGAACGATATCACTGTACCCACATGATTACACTATTTTTTTTTTATTTTTAATGCACTAACCCGTGCTAAGGAACAAATTTAAAAACCTATTTAGAGGCTAAAAATTTCACCCATGCCGGGATTCGAACCCGCAACCTCTGGCTATAAATATAAATATAGCCTCTAAATAGGTTTTTAAATTTGTTCCTTAGCACGGGTTAGTGCATTAAAAATAAAAAAAATAGTGTAATCATGTGGGTACAGTGATATCGTTCCGATGTTAAAACCTAACTGCAAAGTAGGTAGTCGGGGCTGTAAGTAATGCAATTTGCTTAAGTCAGATGTCGCTGCCTGTACGTAATACAGAGAATATTGTAAAGAGGTTCGAAATTTCACTGATGCCGTGAGTCGCCCATTGGCTCAATTGGTAGAGCGCTGGTACGGATAGCCAGAGGTTGCGGGTTCGAATCCCGGCATGGGTGAAATTTTTAGCCTCTAAATAGGTTTTTAAATTTGTTCCTTAGCACGGGTTAGTGCATTAAAAATAAAAAAAAATAGTGTAATCATGTGGGTACAGTGATATCGTTCCGATGTTAAAACCTAACTGCAAAGTAGGTAGTCGGGGCTGTAAGTAATGCAATTTGCTTAAGTCAGATGTCGCTGCCTGTACGTAATACAGAGAATATTGTAAAGAGGTTCGAAATTTCACTGATGCCGTGAGTCGCCCATTGGCTCAATTGGTAGAGCGCTGGTACGGATAGCCAGAGGTTGCGGGTTCGAATCCCGGCATGGGTGAAATTTTTAGCCTCTAAATAGGTTTTTAAATTTGTTCCTTAGCACGGGTTAGTGCATTAAAAATAAAAAAAATAGTGTAAAACATGAACTTTTCACTATTTAGGAAATATAATATACAATTATATAAATAATTGAAAACATTTGCAATTCTTGATATAAAACTAATTTCGGAACTGCTGTTTGAATTCAATAATTTCTAAATATTCTAAATGACGAATCGCAAAATATGTGACGTAACTCTAGGGAGGGGGTTGACTGACTGTGACGAGGACTGGGGAGGGGGCAAAAAATCACGAAATTCGTGTGACGTATTTATGGATGGCCCCTTAAAGCCAACTGCAGGACGCAGGCCGTCCTCATGGTTTTCCAAGCTTCCAGGCCCTAGATTCTGCATTGTAGTTGGTATTTTCATTTCTGCTTTCAGGCTAAGCCCGCATTCGTATCAAACGTCCAATGTTAGAAAAAAATACGTCACGTGACCCGTCCACTTATCTGTCATTGTAGTGTAATGCACTAATAAAACTAAGGCCCCTGTGTTATGCCACCTGCTGCATCGTCGTCCGGTCTGCGGTCGCCAGGTCAGAACTTTTCAGCCCCAACAGCCATCAGTTCCCGAGCTATGTGCCTCGCCCACTGCCACTTCAACTGAGCTTCGATCTATATTAGTAACTCGGGATCTTCTGTGAATCTCCTCATTCCTGATTCAATCACGCAATTAAACTCCAAATACGGCTTTCTCCATTGGTCGTTGGGCGACCTTGATCCTTCTTATGATACCTATAGTAGCGACCAGTCTGGTTAATACGACGACACTAGCCGCGCGTTTTAAATTTCAAAAATCGCGACTTTCCAGTCCATTGATTGTCAAATTCTGACATTTTAGCGCAACAAAACGCATGACTTGTGCCGTCGTGCTAACTTTGCGGTCTCACATCCGTAAGTTATCATATCACTGGCAACACACATTGGGGTATACTTACAACTTTGTGTTGAGACTGAGATTTCTGACGCGAAAATGTGTTTAAGTTTCTCAAACGCAGGTTTCTTAGTTTAAAATAAGAACGGTTCCACCTAGTACTGTCAAGTAATTACTGTCGCCTAGTATTAAAGATTCCTAATGCTATACGTCGTCGTGGGTGGGCAGACTGTCAGTCCGTCGCCGCATCGTAATCAATTTGTACGCCCTTCGGCGGCGCGGGCGCACACCGCGACCCTCGCGAGTCGCGACGTCCAACAGACTCCAACATGGCGGATGGACACCGCTTTCGTCACGCACTGGATGCGGGCGACGTTTCTATTAACATTTTTCTAAATCGCTTTGAGATTCACCGCCGGCCGGCTCCGATTTTATGGAAAACATCTTAATTCATCCGCCGGAATAATAAAGACGCTACGTTTAAGCAGAAAAACGGACAGCCGTGCGAAGCTTTTTTGGAATTTTTCTTTGTTTTTTTTTCTATCCAAAAAATAACCAACAAATATTTTTATAAAACTAAATTTTATCCAGCTGTTACGAAATTCCCACGGCAGGAAGTCATCCAAAAAAATCGAAAGTAAACAAAAATAAATCGATCATGGACGCATCACGGTGACAACATCAGTCTACGAGACTAGTCCATCGGCAGGACGCGGTCCGTTCCCAAGACGTTTTTACCCGTACCCAGGGATGCCTGAACAAACTTTGCCGAGAGCGTTACATCGATAATTTACTCCTCTCCTCTCCTCTTTTTGGTTTTCGGGATTTCTTGAAACTGCGTTTCCATTAACAAAGCATCGTTTCCAGAGATTAAGTTCGTATGGTTTTAGGATTAGCGCTTCCGGTGAGCGCCACCATAGGAATAACAATAACCTTGTTACATAATAGGTACGTTTTATCAAAAAGTGAAAAATATTAATCTTAACAACTAGGATAACTAGATTTTTGATCGGCCTAGGTTTTTGATCCAAGGTCTAGACCTTGGATCAAAAACCTAGGCCTTTAATCGATTAATGGGTTCTCAAAAGAGCTACTACATTTATTGAGACTTTTGATGTTCACCGCTTTTTCTAAAGAATAGGACTTGTTTTTCCATTGGTAGTTACTTAGCACAGAGCAGCGCCTTAACTACGAAGTCTAACTATGGTATGTTGAATATCCGAGCCGTAAAGAAAACGCGTTGTGCCGAGAAAACGGCTTATTTTGTTGAGGGAGCGAAATAGATTTGCTGAAAACTAAAGTAAGTACACAATCCTATCGGATTTCCTATGATATAGTTCAGTAGGCTTTTTAGAACTAATCTTCTGTAAAAGTAACCCATTTCTCGCACATCGGAACGCAATGGAAACCCACTGGAGTCCAGCCGGGCATCAGCGTCCATCCGGTGGTCACGGATGGTGCTGACGAGCGTGCTTCCTGGCTCTATTGGTTTTGGCTCACAATTATTTACAATAATCGGTGCCGGTGTCGCCTGCCGCGGCTAATCTGTGCCTCCTCGTGGGAACTAAGATCCCAGAACTAATGGAGTTTGGTTAGGATTCGATAGGGTGAGGAGCTGTTCAAATAGCCTATGGATAAAATGGGATATCAGATAAGTTTACCCAAGGTGCTAAGGTCACACTTTTTTTTATAATATCATTTAATATCAAGAAAACAGTAGTTACTGTACCAAAAGCCGAAGGGGGTTTCTATAACTTTTAAATCGCAGTCGCGCGCCGTTCCGTACGAGCGTTAATAATATTGGGTACCTATCTTTCAAAATTGTGTTCAGCTCAGGATCCGTGCCTTAGCCGGATTCACACGTGAGCGGAATATATTATTTGTTGTCAACTATCTATATTGCGACTGCACTATAATGATGTATGGTAGTTTTACACTTGCACCTACGCGTGTTACAGTTTTTGCGGTAAAACATACACAAAAAAAAATGTTTCGTTTCGTGGAAGGAATTTTTTTCACGGTTTTCTGGTAAAACGGTTTCCCTTATTTTTTTGTATTTTATTTATTCTTCGGGTAACCTACCAATATGTTACTTATCCCAAGTTTCTCGTACTTTGACAATCTGATGATCTACGGTTAACAACTGTCAAATGTTGTTTTCGTATGCACGTTAGCCAACTGACAGCTGTTAACAATAGATTAACAGGTTGTTTGTGTACCAGAAACCGGCGGTTACTAACATACCCTGCGTTCCGAGATGCGATGAAGTCGATTACAGCGCGAATCCGACCAAATTTAGTAGTCCCAAAGTATCTCGCACGAAATAGGGTTCTAATGCCTACTGAACTTAAATGGATTGGCACTATAATCGATTTCATCGCATCTCGGAACACACCCATAAATGCGTTAGTTAATCACGCCAGAATGACTGAAATTTAATTCAATAAGAAATTAGGCACCGATATAGTTTGTAATTCCAATATCATTACTCCTAGTCCGAAACAAGGGTGCAGAAGCCCAGGTCATCTTCTTCAGGCTATATTATGTACTCCACTGCTGGACATAGCCCTCCCCTAACGAGCGCCATAGCGCCCTGTCTTAAGCTTGCCGCATCCAGCATCTGCCTGCAGTTTTTCGCAGATCATCAACCCACCTGGTCGGAGGGCGTTCTACACTACGTTTGCCGAGTCGCGGTCTCCACTCAAAAACACGCTTACTCCAACGGTTGTCAGTTCTTCGTGAGATATGGCCAACCCACTGCCACTTCAGTGCGCTGGCCATATCTCGGTGCCATAACCAGGTCATCACATCACAAACACGGAAATACACCCAGACTGAGGCTATTTGTATTGGCCATAAGCAAACAAATGGTACAAATGTATGGCTATTAACGAGACTGTCATAAGCTCATTGTAGGTTACTAGCTGATCCCGCAAACGTAGTTTTGCCATACTTAATTAGATTATGTATAGAATCAGGCGTTAATTTGCGGAAATCCATAATAGCATTAAAGAGTGATAATTCCTTTGCTAATTTCCGCCAAAAAACCCACAAGCATCATGCGGTTAATTAAAGCACCGCCCTCCCTCCCACTTTTTCAAGCAGAAGCAAGACACGAACACACCACCACCGACACCAATGCTTGTGTGAGAAAATACGCGACGCGTTTCGCCTCTAGATCGAGGCATCCTCAGGCTCCCAAGTGCAAAATGTATTACTTGCACTTGTGAGCCTGAGGCTGCCTCGTGGTCGTTTCTTGTGTGGCACGGTACCTATTTTTTTTTTCCATATTTTATTGCTGACGAAGTTTTACAATGTTAACTTATCAAGCAAAGTAGAAGACTCGGGACTCCTTCCTCCAACTCGCGGGTGTCCCAAAAGGCTGATGGCACAAAGGCAGCAATCGTCAACAGAGGCGTATTTACGTAGTCGTTTAGCAGGCCCTTGTTATAATATCGAGTGGCACCGAATAAACAAGTGCCTTAATTCCTTGTCAGCCGAGACTCGACGTTTCGCATTGTTGCCCGAGATGGTGACCATGGAACTGGAGAATTCAAGGAATCCTGGTATATCAATCAAACAACAAGGATACTTACTCGTAATTTGGCTTACTTGACATAGCACAGGTAACAAATCGAAGTCTTGAATAATCAAAATAGGGTTTATATTAGCGTAGCCCGGGTAGCCTTCCAACCGTGTAACTAATTAGTAGTAACTCAGCTAAAATCATGGATACATTGACAGAATATTCTTTATTGATGTTACAGTAACAAATATTTATTATATCAAAATATAGTACAATTGGCGACATTATTATCGTACTTTTTTAAGGTTAGCACGAGCACTAGACATAATAGAAACTGTATTTGCACGGATATTTACTCGTTTAATTTTGCATTTTACAATTTTCCGACGTTTCAGCACTTTTGCAAGTACCGTGATCCTGGAAGACTTAGGTGACAGGCGTCTTTTTGAAAGAATTAACTGTTTTTTTGAACTAAAACTTTCGTAAGCACAACACATTGTAGACTTTTAGTCCGGATTTACTTACGGGTGTCGGATATCGGAAGAGTCCGACCAGGTTTCGATCTAATTCGCAGAGCTTAATCATGGTGAGCATTAACTGTTGGTTTAATGCTACATAAATATCAGTGCAAATACAGTTTTTATTATGACATTATTATTAAAAGCAATTTCTTCAAGGCAAACATAATACTTAGTAAACATCAGTCATTATTGGATGTAAATATTTTGTTTTAAAGTTTAAAGCGTTCACTGTAAGAAACTTCAATCAATCAAGCAGCCAGTAGACACTCGTCCACAACTGGACATTGGGCCTCCCCCAAGACACTTCTTTCTGTCCTCGCCCATCCTCATCCAGCCTCTGACAGTCTGCCTTAGATTAAATTGAAGATAAGAATATAAAAACCTATTTAGAGGCTAAAAATATTCTCAATTTTACACCTGGAAAACAGAAACAGGAGAGCGCTGGCACGGTTAGCTAGAGGTCGCGGGTTCGAGTCCCGGCATGGGTGGAATTTTTAGCCTCTAAATAGGATTTTTTTTTTATTGTCCTTAGCACGGGTTAGTGCATTAAAAAGAATATAATCATGTGGGTACAGCGATAGCATTCCGATGTAAAACCTAACTGCAAAGTAAGGTACTCGGGGCTGCAAGTGATGCAAATTACTTCAGCCAGATGTTGCCGCTGATGCCGGTGAGTCGCCCATTAGCTCAGTTGGGAGAGCGCTGGCACGGTTAGCCAGAGGTCGCGGGTTCGAGTCCCGGCGTGGGTAGGATTTTGAGCCTCTAAATAGGTTTTTTTTAAATTGTCATTAGCACGGGATTGCATTAAAAAGAATGTAACCAGGAAGACACTCGAAATATTTACAAAGAAGCCTAAATTTAGACCAAATCTAGTTCAATCAAAAGCTTTCAGGAAAGTTGAGAACACCTTTTACACTTTTTTTAACTAAAACTTTCGTCGGCACTGCACATTATTGATTAAAATCCGGATTAACTTACTTTTTTTTCGTCAGAAGAGTCCGACCAGGTTAGTTAATCCTGATTTAAATCAACTCTTTCTACGCTTCCTAACAGTTTTGTAAACGGACGTTATCGCAAAATGGTGACCCTACACCCTGCATTGTTTACTCCGGCTGTGTACTCAGGACGCGCACAGTAGCTGTTTGTGCCGGGCTACCTGTACTACACGCTACCTGCGTAAGCGCAACCCGCCACTAGGCTTATCGCAAGGTAAAGGTACTCCTAAGGATTTCTCCCTCAAACAAAGCATAGGATGCGTAGCTTCTGAGTTTCACCCAATTGCTGCAAACCACCGAGGGTGGTGTCGAAATAAAGTAGGCTTTAGGTAACCAGTATCCTACACTGCAATTAACACTGAAAACTTTTCATTAAATACTTTTGTTTTTAAACAGTAATTTACAGTTTTTTTTTTAAATCATCATAGTTAGGATTTGGTGTAGATTATTTGTGAACGGATTTTTGCGCTGTTATACAGGTGTTGGGCCTAGCACAGCAGCGGATGCTCAATAATTTTAATTATAAACCAAAACAATGCATATCAAAATTTAGTTATAGTCTAGTATAAGTCTTTTAAATCACTAATAAATTACTTACTGTACATTTTTTTTAAATGTATTTAGAGGCTGAAAATTCCACCCATGCCGGGACTCGAACCCGCGACCTCTGGCTAACCGTGCCAGGTTACGGTTACGGTGCACAGTTAGCCAGAGGTCGCGAGTTCGAGTCCCGGCATGGGTGGAATTTTTAGCCAATAAATAGATTTTTAAAATTGTCCTCAGCAATAAAAAAAGAATATAATTACTGTACCTTTTTTAGGATTCCGTACCCGAAGGGTCACAAAATGCCAGGTGGACGATGTCTGTCTGTTCGTTCTAATTTTAACTCTTGGGTCGTACTAAGTAGCCACTTGAAATTTCACAAAGTATGTGCTATTGAGCCGGATTGGCGAACAAACATTTTTTTTTAAATGAGCTCTCTTAGGGAGCGTACCCACCCGTAAGAGGAGAGGGGGGTCTAGAAGACCGCGCGTGGTCGATGGTCGAAATCAAAACTTCATTATATTTTAATTAGTTAATCCTTCCCCAGCCCTTGGAACCACACCATAAATCTCTGGTCACGACAAGTTTAAAGCGAAAAAAGTAACACATGTCCGGCCATGTTTTAGAGGGACTAATTCCTCTTTGGTGTCTTTTTTACTCGGTTTCCAAACAAAACAAGACTCCGTGATACCACCCACGACGTTTGCAAGACAACTCCGAGGTAATATCGTCACATAAAAGCATTAGCGTTAACATTGTTGTTCTTGTACACGACACTTTATTCCTGTTGTGGAGCAAAATGCTTTTGTACAGTCACGGGGGAAACGCTTTATGAAATTATGGCTTGAAATTCCGTAGGAGTAATTAGTGTTTGCGTCGTGTATGTTCTTTTCTGATTGGTATCTTAGATGTCATAAACCGGCCTGTAAACAAGGCACCTTTTCAGCTTGATTATTATTACGCATCCATGCGCGATTGGTTTGTTACTTGCTCTGGCTCGTGTAAAATAGGTGAAGCGCTTTACAAAGTCATTGTTTGAGGAAATTTAAATCGAATTAAATTCTATTATTGCTCAGTATCTATCACAAAAACATTTTGTTCGATACAAATCTTCTATACTATAAAAATGAATCGCTAAATGTGTTGGTAAGCGCAAATCTCGAGAGCAGCTAAACCGATTTCGTTAATTCTTTTTTTAGAATAGATATTCCTTGAAGTACGAGGATGGTTCTTACGGAGAAAACTAAAAAAAAATTAAGAATCGACTGTTAGGCGGTACGAAGTTCGTTGGGTCAGCTAGTCTATAATATAAAAATGAATCCCTGAATGTGTTGGTAAGCGCAAATCTCGAGAGCAGCTGAACCGATTTTGCTAATTCTTTTTTTACAATATTCCTTGAAGTACGAGGATGGTTCTTACGGAGAGAAAAAAAGAAGTCTGATTGCTAGGCGGTACGAAGTTTGCTGGGTCAGCTAGTCTATAATATAAAAATCAATCCCTGAATGTGTTGGTAAGCGCAAATCTCGAGAGTAGCTGAACCGATTTCGCTAATTATTTTTTTAGAATATTCGTTGAAGTACGAGGATGGTTCTTACGGAGAGAAAAATAAAAAAAAAAATTAAGAATCGCCTGTTAGGCGGTACGAAGTTCGCTGTGTCAGCTAGTAATAAATAAGTATTTTTCTTAGTCGTGCGTGTCTCAATTTGGATCGTCGTCAAAAATAACACTGCAAGAGTTCCACAAACTGAAATAACCATCAAATAAATCTTCAAAATATATTGTCAATAAAAATGTTCAAGCATTTGTTAGAGTTCTTCATCAAATTCCGGCGGTTGACCATATAACATGTGGCCATGACAGTTGACCAATTCGCTCAACCAAGTCCATGAAATATGACGGTCGGTTCAAGCTTAAAAGGAACTAAAAGAAACCCGAAGCCGTCTTTATTATCCTCAAAATTTCGCTTAGGTACAAACGCATTTAATTTAGTGCAAATTATTCAAATAGCCTTTTGTACGTTGGCCAGAGCCGCACTAGTGAAGTGCCTCAATTTATTGACAGCCCACACTAATTTATAGCGGCACAAAAGTTTTTATTGATCATTGTAATAGCTAAGAACATTCATCAGATTTATTATAACGACGATGTGAATATCGGCGTTAATAAAATTGTTAAGATTTTATGATTATTTCTTTCTCGTCGTATTTATATTTTTGTGCTGTGGCGCGGTTATAACAAACATAAATAGACAGGCGGACGTTTTATATTTAGGAGTGGGGTATAATCGTCTTGGGTGGTCCCCGCGCCGGCCGAGTTCGCGCTCTGTTAGACAGAATAAGGCCGGCGATGTCGAGATACCGCGCTGTCCGTCGAGTAAAATTGAAATAGATGCGATTGTCGGGCTATCCAAGTGTCCAGTCACAAAGTACAAGTACCGGTACACCTAGAAACGTCAGCCAGATCTATGTTAGCTGGCGAATGCGTGTAAATTAGTGTCTCAGGTTTCAACAAATGGCAAACACGTTCTGGTCCAACCAAGCATGCGCGTTGAAAATTATTTGCAGTGATTTTCTTCGAGACCAATTCACAGCAAAGTTGTTTATTGACTGTTGAAATGTAGGTACTGTGTTATAATTCCAAATATGTAGTCGATTTAGTACTGAACTAAGACTGACATCGCTTCTGAGCGTAATTATTTTCCATAAACCGACATACCTGGCCGCTAATAAAATAAACTTCTACTTTACGACCACCCAGTGATTGAAAATTCCAACAGTAACTCGGAGTTTTAATGAGCTTCAGACGTCGAAACACAGACCACAATTTTATATGGAACAATCACATTATTAAACAGCTAAAGCTGCGTAGCTAACCCAGAATGTTAATACAGTCGGAATTTTAAATACAATGTAGTTGTAAAGGCACAATAAATGAATTAACATTAAAGTTGTTAAAAACTTAACTAACACAGTCATAATTTTATTGTAAGCCTCTAGGGATCGTAGCGTATCATCATCATCAGGTATTTGACGCCCACTGGAAGACATAGGCCTCCCTCGTAGCTATAGCCCTTTATTTTAGGAAAACTAACAAGAATTTTGGTCCATATTTTAAACCCTTAACTGGGATCAATCACCTTCGAACCAGAGGTAGGTTGTATGGAAAAGTGATGCGCTACAGTCTAGCAGCGACCCAATGTGCACCGACCCTAATAAGGAACCAAACATCATAATTACGCAAGCGATTTCCTATTTTCTGCGGTATGTTTATAATTATGGCCTCTAGCGTTCGGTTTATAGGTACCAGGGTACTAGGGTTTACGACGAAGCGCAAGGCTGGATGGAGTGACCTTCTAAGAACGGTCACTCCAACAATGTTCACGGGACCACCGACGTGGCCAGACCGCTTGACACTGCTACGAGGGCTGCTACTTATGTATGCGGAATAGAAAAAATAAACAAATGTATATGGCTAAATGCTTTTATTGTTTTTCAAAGTATTCTCCACTATGATCGATGCACTTTTGCATTCGATGAAACCAATTTGTAAAACACTTTTTCCACTCTGATTGAGGTATCTCCAAAACGTGCTGTTTGAACGCATCTACGGTATCTTCACGGGCCGAAAATCGTTGACCACGTAATTTATTCTTTACATTTGGGAATAAATAGAAATCATTGGGAGCCAAATCAGGGCTGTACGGTGGATGGCCCATCAATTCTATTTTTTGACCATCCAAAAATGTAGTTGTTTCCTGAGATGTATGACAGCTGGCATTGTCATGGTGAAGTATAATTCTGCGTCGCTGGTTGTTTTGGCGTATTTCTTCAAATACTTCCGGCAAACAAATGGTCGCATACCACTCCGAATTAACCGTTCTGCGATTCTCCAGTGGTATTGTAGCCACATGGCCATTAATACCAAAAAAGCAGGCCACCATTTGCTTTACAGTGCTTTTTGCACGAGCCACTTTCGTAGGGTTCGGCTCATTTTGAAACACCCAAACTGTTGATTGTTGTTTAGTTTCGGGATCGTACGCGTAGATCCAGGATTCGTCACCTGTGTAGATATTACAAACAGATTTTGAGTCGGCTCCGTTGATTTTTTTTAAGGTTTTTTTGCACCATTCGACTCGAGCATCTTTTTGATCCTGAGTTAAGTTTTTTTTTTTTAAATTTTTTTTTACAGACAAATATTCATGTAATATCCTATGAATGATCGTCATACATATGCCCAGAATAGCCTCTATCTCGCGATATGTAACATGGCGGTCTTGCATTATTAGTTTTCGTACAGCTTCAATATTTTGTGGCACAACCACCGATTTCGGGCGACCTTCTTTAACTTCGTCCGTGAGCTTACTGCGTCCGCGATTAAACTCACTAAACCAGTGATACACAGTCGTTTTGATGGAGCTTCACCACCAAAAGTCGAAGTTAGTTGATCTACGCACTGTTGTTGCGTTAAACCACGTCGAAAATCGTAATAAATCATAGCACGAATATTTTCACGAGTGAGTTCCATTTTTTCAGCGATATGACATTTTAAACACAACAAAAACAAAACACTTACGTATATAAGAGAAAAATATTAGCGGCCAGTATTTAAAAAAAGAACGAATTTGACCATGGAGGTCAGACATTGCGTTTAAAATTATTGGAATCCCAGATTCCGCATACATAAGTAGCAGCCTATGTATTGTCATAGAGAGGAGGAGAAACAGACAAGCATTTAATACAAATCCGGCCAAGTGCGTTTCAGGCCACGCGCAGTGGAGGGTTCCGCAGGTAGCATTAATATAAATCCGGCCAAGTGCGTTTCAGGCCACGCGCAGTAGAGGGTTCCGCAGGTAGCCGACAACAAAGCCATTTTTTTTTAATTTAATATATGCGGAAATAGGAGGAGGGGTTTTTGTACCGATATGAGGATTTTATTTGACTTAGGTTAGGACCATCTGCTTTACATAACTAACAACTTCAAGTAAAACTTTAACAAGTAATATTCAATGAATTTTTTACAAAGTCTTCCTTTTCTAAGTGGGTCGAATATTACTCGTGAACTGGTAGAGCATACTTAGCTGTGAGAGTTTTCCTTTTAACTTAATTATGGGCCTAATTTAACGGGTATGCCGGGAGATGGAGGAGACTCTGCTCTAACGGAGCTAAATCAAAAAATGGTTTTGGAAAACCCACACAATACGAGGATAGACGAGAAAAGTCATCCTTAATTTATACCCTTAATTAACATATATACCCTAAAACCGTTTTGTCGGCTTGTTTAAACTTATGCCAAATTTCGGCTTTCTACAGGGTATATTCAATATATTCACCGTTTTTGGAGAGGGACATTCTAGCAATGATTTAGAAACATATTGTGTTTCTTAAGTTATTTATAGGTATATATATATATATTTTTAAATTGTTTCGCTTAAGCAAACAATATCAGGACGAAAAGTAATAAAAATCGAAAAAACTATGGTTCGAGCGTGTTATAGTCGGCGCTCGCCACCTAACTCAGTTGCTTTTTAATTGCTTACGTATATTGGTCGACAGAGTACAACTATTAAATTTAAAAATTCAATGGTACAATGGTACAACTAATCGGCCGGAAGAGCGAATTCTTCTAATACAGGTAAAAGATGGATTCGAAATTATAATTGTTATCACTGTTATAAATAATTTAGAATTTGAATTATTAGAAAAAAAATATCCAAGGTATGCTACTTCCTATCACTTCGAATTAGCATTCACAGGAAGAAGCCACATGTGGAAGATTACGAATATACAGACCTACATATGTCGTACCATTACTGATAGTAAAAAAATCGTTAGCAAAATATTTGTACCGATTTCAAATCACCCTGTAGAATTCATTGTCTCTGAGCTAAGCCGCGGATAGACAAATGGATAGAGACGCACGGTCATGGCAAAACTATAAAGGATCCTTTTGGAATACGGAACCTTAAAAACAGTAGGCACACGCCGCAATAATAAAACAAACCTAAAAATAAATATTACTATTACATATTTTAAATGAGCTTGGATGGATGTTTGTTTCTCAATCACGCCAAGGCTAGCTGAATCGATCTGGATGGCACTGGGATAGCACCTACGTACTTTTACACGTGAAGGAAGTCTGTCAGCACTGGTGTGCGTCATACGCAACAAAATGTAAAGGTTGATTTGCAGTCAACTGTACGAAGGTAACAAAAATATAGTTATGAGCATACATTTCTCTACTTTAAACATGATGCGGGGTTCTTGTTAATGGGGAACTTGAGTCAAACTTAGATTGAAGTGTCAATCGATCGATCAATAAAACTATAAAAATATTTGATTCGAGCTTTTCGTGGTCCCAAAAAGTGCGAAAAATAAAGCTACTGTAATATTAATATTAGACTTCGTTTTATCATTGAATTTCATACGTTTTCTAAAAAGGGTGTATGCATAAAAACACTATGTTACGAGACAACTCGAATACTCCAAACGATGAACGCATACAAAGACGTTACGTTCAAGTTGTGACATAACAGTCTAAGTACGATTTGCATGGCGCGATTTTTACCACGTGACGAGAAGGAATTTTTACAGGTCACTGTTTCAAACGTTCTTGTTTCATACTCACTATTATAATTATTATAAAAAATTATCAATCGTAGAGACTGATATGTTTTTATAATAACATGGCCTCTCTGATTATATTAAAATATATTTTCGTGAATGGCTCGTAGCCGCGGCTGCCTGAGTAATCTTAAACGATCGCGATGGTTAAGAAACATAGGGCGCGTTCAATGCATGGGTGGGTGACCGTCTATGACTAACGTTAGTGGCATTTTTCTGAGCCGTTCCGTGCTTCGCAAAATACGTTAATCAGTTGGTGCCGGCTGCCGTCGGTAGATGGCAGTCGTTAAGCCAAGTCAGAGGCTTAAGGGCGGCTTGAAAACTTCTGAATGTAAGGCCAGCCACTAGTCTTGTAAGCCTCCACCAATCCGGACTTGGCCTCCGGGGTAGAGTGTGTCCTATCGTGGTGGGAAAAGCTGCTTGAGGAGCCGTCGTAAGAGGCTGACAACCAGCCTAAGTTATCAGCATCACTGTCGGCTTGAATTTGAATGAGAGAGGAGAAAGGGCGAAGCACTAAAATTAAGTAAAGTAAATAATTTCTTAGAAAGCTATTACAGTTGGAAATCCTCCTAATATTCTAAACTAGTTGACCCAGCGAATTTCGTACCGCCTAATAGCCGATTCTTTAATTTTTTTTTATTTTTCTCTCCGTAAGAACCATCCTCGTACTTCAAGGAATATTCTAAAAAAAGAATTATCGAAATCGGTTCAGCTGCTCTAGAAATTTGCGCTTACTAACACATTCAGCGATTCATTTTTATATTATAGAGAAGATGTGAATGTTTGTCATGTTTGGATGTTTGTTACTCAATTACGCAATAAGGGCTGAATCCTTTCCTTAAGTAATTCGTGCCCCTGGGTGGGGACATAATGGGTTGATGATGATATTTTTGTGCATGTTCTCCTTTGTGAGTATACGAACATGTTTCATCAGATGGAATGACTATTCCGCAGCCGCTCTAGCGTCTGAGATATTTAGAAGGCTTGCAGTGCTCTGCGTAAAGTGGCGGTATTATTTAGAGATTCCGGCCCGTATCTCATGTAGCCACTAGTGCCTTGATTGTATTTTACAGCCTCCTACCCGGTAGTTTATGGGGCAATTGCGATTTATTTGCTACCGATAGCTCTCTCGCCGCACCTAGCTCCGTGGCCGGTGGCATATAGGAAGTTACAGAAGCAGGAAAATAAAAACTGAAACTAAATATAAAAAAAGGGAACAACCCAGGCACGAATTTTTAATTTGGGTCTTGCCTGCTAAGTAGCCGCATTTCTTTTTTCATTATTTTCTTTTCTATTGCAGTTCTTCTTTACTTTTGTGTTTTTTGTGATTTTTCATTTTAACAATATCAGTGCCATCGGGATATTTTTGTAATATATGTTTTAGTTTTATGTCGGATTTACGTATTGTAAACCGCCCAATATAGTGTTAAACATTTTTAGAAAAAGTTAAGGTCGCGTAAAAACTGTACAAGTACGATACACCACATCAGTACAACACAACAGCAGAGAAAGTTTTCTTTTGAGATAGGAAACACGCAAAAGCTTTCACTCGCCGAAAATCAGAGTCTTGAGTGAGTGTGATGGACACATACCTTAAAGCTTAAAGGTGACTAAAGTCTTTGAGCCCATACTATGCTATGTCTCTGAGAGAAGGCTTGCGCCGTGCAACGTGCATTGCGCTGTGTGTGTGTGTGTGTTTATTTGTTTCTTTGTGTGCGTGTGTGTGTGTTGCCAAAAATACAATATACCAACATGGAGATTTGGAAGCATCCACACGTATAGTTCCCAGCCACACGTATTGAGCCGTACTTCTCTTTGGCAGCCTTGGTAGGCATATACGGCCGCACCCAACTTCTATCTTCTATTAGCCGTATGCCAGTAACAAATCGCTTTAATTTGTCATTATGGCCACATACCTATCCAGTATCAATAACTATACCTACGTTTAATAATTCACCGCTGAGTTAGTGGGTGTTCTGCTGACTCTAGGGTGGGATAGCTTTAAAGATTGACTAAGCATATTTCATTTTCAGAGGCGGTAAACCAAGATGTGTCTGTTTTGTTTCAGATGCTTAACAGCGCGTGAAAAGGTTGAACAGTAAAATGTAGGTAAAAACTTAGGAGATATCAAGTTAATGAAATAATAGATAGATCTGAGATTTCCGCACTTAGCCGCATACTTGGGCCATTGTACGTAGCAAGCGCTGAGATATGTTCAGACAATAAGGTTTCCTCACGATGTTTTCTTTTACAGTTAGCGAGTGTTATTGCTACTATAACTTCACAAATGGAGATATTTAGAAATCAAAGTCATTGGGACATGCCGGGATTCGAACGCACGACCTCCCGATTTAGAGGCCGGCGTTCTACCGCTTCGCTATCACTAGACTTCCCTTTAGTTAAATACCAATGAAATTTATTGTTCAGTCTCATAGTCGAAGTTTAAAAAATTAGCATGATCTTTCAAAAGATCGTTTCTTTCTTGTATCAAGCGCGTCATAACTATCGCCTTCGATATGGCAATTATGTAACAAAGCTAAACGAAACCACTATGTCATCCTCAAGAAACTGCCTAACATCAACCACTTTTCCAATTTCTCCACAGAAAAACGGCCAGTGTGGAGAATACATAAATTTCCACCTACCCACAGATCAAACGGGGACTTTCCAAACTGCAAATCGATCAAACAAAGTTGCCTACTAAAAGGGGCGCGGGCGCCGAATTCGTGAGACAATCGCGCCGCGACGTGTGCCGAATGTTGAACGCATGCGTCAAACGTTTACGACCGCCATCCGTCTTCCAAAATGTGGCGAACGCGTTGAAACCTAAGTGAGTGCATCGGTCGGCTACAAAGTGAGGTACAGTCGGCTGCCTAATCAAGTTACCCCTGCAACACAATATGTAATGGAACACGAAATTAAAATATACCTATAGTATTTCGTATTTCAGTCTACCCGTGTCCACGGCAACTGCAACGCTGCCGAAAAGTCGGGTATTAAAGTAACTGTGTTTTACCTAATGACATTTCTGGGAGACACTTATTTTCCAAAGTCAATATTTCACTTAACAAGCCCTCATTACCCGCCTATACCTGTATTTATTAAAGACTTTTCTTATATATTTCTAACTTGGACTGCGCTTGTAAGATGTTACGTGACTCGTGTTCGTCTTCGACTATTGCATATTTTCAAATTTCGACTAATCGCACTCTGCCTGCCAGTGAGAAGCCTACAAGAACGTTTTACCCAACATCCTTGGAAGCCTAGCATGGCTCGTTATCTCCGTTATCTACAACATTAGGTATTTCGCAAAGTTTTGCATTCCGGGTGCACGTAAGAAATCAAGAAGTTTACACAGCAAATAGCACAGCGGTAGAACGCCGCTCTCATTCGGGAGGTCGAAGATTCGAATCGTGGCATGCACCAACTTTGTCTTCTAAGTTACGTAACGTAATTAACGTCATCATCATCATAATCAACTCATTATGTCCCCACCGAGGGGCACGGGTCTCTTCCCTGAGCAAGGTATAGGCCATACCTACTCCACCACCGGGGCCAAGTCCACATTGGTGGAGGCTTGCAAGACTAGTGGCTGGTCTTACTGTCAGAAGTTTTCAAGACGCCTTAAGGCCTCTGACTTGGCTTAACGACTGCCATCTATCGACGGCAGCCGGCACCAACTGCTTAACGTGCCTTGCGAAGCACGGAACCGCTCGGAAAAGTGCCACTAGCGTTGGTCATAGACGGTTTACCCATCCATGCACTGAACGCGCCCTGTGTTGCTTAACCTTCGTGATCGGTTAAGATCACGTAATTAACGTACCTTACGTAATTTGTGAAGTTGTAGTAGAAATAACACTCGCTATGATTACTACCGATTTATACCGCGCCAGTGGCATCTTCACTCACTAGATGGGTGAGGGGACCACTCGGATGCTGCAGTGCCTGGGACAACGTTTTAGATGGTGTGGGTTTGCCCAGAACTTATACCATACTCGTATACGGTACATAAAAAAACAGCTGAGGGTGCCGGATGGGCCGTAGAGAATTAGTTAAAGGCTTAGAGCGTGGCAATGTGTGACGGGGACACCTTAATCACGCTTCTTCTTAGCCATTATCAATGGTGAACTAGCGTCAAAATTAGATTGGATCGGCATTATTTTTAGATACCACAGAAGACATAGAAAAGCTCACAAAAAATAAACATAATTTTTTTTAGGATTTTAGAGGTTTCAAAAAATAATCGAACAAAATGCCTCAACATAAGTAAATTAGAATAAGTAAGTTCGAGTCCCGACGTGGGTCGAATTTTTAGCCTGTAAGTAGGTTTTTAAAATTGTCCTTAGCACGGGTTAGTGCATTAAAAAGAAAATAATTCACGAGATTTATTTAAAAAATTATAAACGCTTCATATTCTGAGCCCAATTTGTATGGCCCGATTCTGTACCACTTTTCGTCGGGAGATATTAGGAAAAAAATATTAGTCGTAGACAAAAATTTTAGCCACGATATCTTTTATCACTGGTCTGTCCAATGGGACAAAAAACATTTTCGCGCAATATCTCCATGAAACATTCTCATTGCACTTGGCGTTGTGTAAAAAGCCTACTTTTAATAAAGCTAGGTGTAATTTAAAAACCTATTTAGAGGCTAAAAATTCCACCCATGCCGGGATTCGAACTCGCGACCTCTGGCTATCCGTGCCAGCGCTCTTTCCAACTGAGCTAATGGGCGTCTCACCGGCATCAGTGAAATTTCGAACCTATTTACAATATTCTCCGTATTACGTAAAGCTAGGTGTGATAACTGATTACATAGAACTTTGCATGACCTGTCGTGCCTTTTCTTCAATTTACAAAGAGAGTAGAGCCAGCTATAGTTCCTCCACTTTGGTGGAGAACCTGTAGCTGGCTCCGTCAGGGACTTTGGTGTACTGAAATTGCCTACGCATACTTGTCATGCGGCAACCGCAAAACAATTAATTCCAAACAGGATAGTCGTCGGCACAAACAAATTTTATTACGGCATCAAACCGCGTCTCTGAATTATAAAATGTACCCATCTACCGGAGCCTATCCAAATTGATGGACCTATAAAGTAGAATGTCGCTCCTGAATACAAGAGAGGAAATTACATGCGGATATTACAACTTTTATTATATTAGAGCACCATAACCAGTAGCGATTTTATAGAGCGGCGCATTTCATTTTGACCTCTAAGTCTAGCCTAATTAGGACTATATTGTGCACATCGGTCACATCCAGTTTCATACTTTACACTCGTACTGTTCGTTTGAGTGGCAGTCAACCAGAAGTGTCATCGCAGGACAGTACATTGAACCGCAAGTTTCACCTTTAGGGCACTAGACATAGGAACCATAGCCCTGTAGCGTAACAACGCGTTAGTCAGCAGTCTACCGTAGGCAGAGGCATAAAGCGGAGATATATGGAGCGGTCATTTAATTCACATTACGGCAGGGCACTCCGCCATTGAATTCAGCTCCGCGGTGGCCTCGATGACTCACACGGCCAGCCAGGCGATCCCTCACACAATCGCGCCGCGTATAGGTGCAATGTGAATAGACCTCCGTCAAGATGGGGGATAGGGGAATAATTCACGCATGACTCTTGAAGATTTCTACTGACAGAAAAAAAGGCTAAGAGGGCACCCCTCCAAGATGTTTCAAAAACAATGCCAAAGAGAGATTATTATGGTGAATGGTGATATTGGTGATAGGCAAGAAAATATCTTACTCATCATTATCACAGTAATATTAAATAGGCGAAAGTTTGTGAGTGTGTATGTTTGTTACTTTTCACGTTTTAACGGCGCGGTCAGGTACGGGATGGGTGAGCGTCCCGTGACTACCGCTAGGGGCATTTTTCCGAGCGCTTCCGTGCTTCGCAAGGCATGTTAAGCCGTTGGTGCCGGCTGTCATATAATGGCAGTCGTTAAGCCCTGTCAGAGGCCTTATGGGCGGCTTGATAACTTCTGACAGTAAGGTCCGCCACTGTCTTACAATCCTCCACCAACCCGGACTTGGCCCCCGTGATGGAGTACGGTCTAACCTTCCTGCGATGCAGGAAGAGACCCGTGCCCCGGCAGTGGGGACAAGAAGGGTTGATAACGAACGGCTAGAGCGAATTTAATAAAATTTTGTATGGAGTTAGCTGACACAGGTTACGTTTTACTGCGGGAAAATATCTTATTCCCAACGGAAAATCGATAAACCGCGGGTAATACCGCGGGGCATAAATATTATAAATGTGAAAGTTTGTGTGTATGGATGTTTGTTACTGAATCGCGCCAGAACGACTGAACAGATTGGGGTGAAATTCGGCACAGGGATAGATTTGATTCCGGTATAACACGTACCAAAACTTCTTCGCGAACGACGTCATGGGCAGCAGCTAGTTCTAAATAGATATTCAGAAATCAAAGCTAGGCGGCCTCTTCCGCAATTCAACCTTAAGAAAAATCTAAGTAGATATTTTTAGCGCAGCAGTAAACTAGTTAAAGGAAAGTATAATCTGTTAGCTTTTAGAATATACCTACCTCGGCTACTATCGGATAGACCGATTGTATTGTAATAAGGTAAGATTTATTTTGTATTGTTATTTATAACTTTACGTAACATTTCAAAATAGTGAAGAAGCTCTGTAGAAGTTGTAGTATAAAGAGCAGGAAGTAGTAGGTATTACACTCGTGTGCTTTCGGCGAAAACTGAAGCGCTCTACTCTAGAGCCCGAGGTATATTCTAAAAGTTAATAGACATTACTATGTAACATTTTCTTACGCCTACCCTGTTCGAACTCCTGAGTTCCACCCTGCACATGCCCCTAGGTCCGGCCCTTGAGCACTACCGCACACGGCGCGTCACGGCCCACATCGCGAACCTCATTCATCAGCGTTGATTGATTGCAACTGTCAAAACGATAATGGCGCCGAGTAGGTAGGTACCAGTAGATACCTGCGTCTGGACCGCGATGAATGCACCTAAATCTGGTTCTACACTCGCATTTTGATCTTCACCAACTACGTCATATTTTCATTATGTCTTCGCAACTGCTGAAGTATCACTGACGCGCCTCGCAAAAGTCGCACCCAATTATGATATAGGCACGAAAGCGTAATGAGATTTCATTAATAACTTCGTATCCAATAGTACGGTCTGTTTAATCTCTAACCGGATGGATACAATGATTATGGGATTGGCAAAATAAGTGTGGGCCCAGCTTTAACCAATGAGTTTTTATCATTATGTGTCGTGGATTTTGTGGTCTATGGACTCGGCTAACTTGCAAAAAACGGGAGATCACTAGAAGTTCCGCTGATGAGCGAATGAAGAGTCAAGTTATTCGCTCTAGATCACTGAGATAGTGAACTACATACTACGATAGTGAACTAAATTAAGGTTATGAAATGGGATACATTATCAAAGGTGGACCCTTTAGATCCCTTGATGATCACTGGATCCGTTACCAGTGAAACATAAATTAGAGCCATAATTTATTCAAAATTTTAGAGGAAGGCAAATATAAAACATCTCGTTAGCGTATTATAGAATATTCTCCACAGAAGAGCAACTCTGTAATTCGCAATAACCGCTCAATAACATTCACACTTTCGACAGTCCCTGGGACAAATTTGCTAGTACCTACATAGCGAATTCCATCAGCTATATAACGCGGGAACTCTATCGGGTTTTTTCTCTGTACCCTAAAAAAACACGTCCATCTTACTCGATGGAAAGGGATCTGGAATTAAGTGAACCTTTTGATAGTAAATATTTAAAGGTCTTATGGATGCGGTGGGCTTGGCAATAAATCTTTAATTGAATTCGTGTTGCGCAATCAATCTCCTTCACGAGTTAAGAAGGACCTTGCGTCTTTCATTTTTAAAGAGAAAGAAATCTCGTCTCGATTTTTCAGAGGCGTACCTACCTACCACAGACCAGTCGTTCGTACCTACTTACAGATCAATCATCACTCTTTTGATGTTCGGTAATATTTCAATGTTTTATAAATAACACTAGCCTTTGCTTGCAGGTCGGGCTGCGTGATATTCAGATTGCAGTTAATCAGCCACGTTATTGATCTTTATTTGAATGAGATGGTATTCAAGGCATACCATCCTTACAAGGTAGGTATAGGTAATGGTTGATATGAAAGGAAAAATAAATTTGGATATGTCCTTCTTACATAAGCACTAGACGGTACAATCTTACTACTTACTTACGTAAATAGGAATTACGATGGATGTTTTTTGAACAATCACGCCAGAACGAACGAATCGATCTGGATTAAGTTGGGCACTGAGATTTTAAATTGGGTACAGATTTTAGTCTGGAATAGCACATACTTTTTCCCAGAAAAATACACATTAAAATTTCGACACGAACGTAGCCGCGGGCAATAGGTAGGTAGTACTTTAGATTATGCGTTATATTCAGATTAATACAATTTGATATTTGGTGAATTTAAACTAACAATTTATTTTTATATTATATATATATACTCTCACACACACACACAATTGCATACAACAATAATAACTTAACTAATACGTTGTTATTCTATAAACTTGATTGTTATTTTGAATAAGCTTTCTAAGTAAATTTTTTTGTTTTTGCTTTCTTTAACATTTACTCTTTATTTTACTTTTACTTTTTGTATGGGACCATTTTTAGTACCAATTTGCACTTACTTAACTATTACACTAAGGGAAGACACTTGCTCCTGACGCACAGGTTAGGTATCCTAGTTCGAGAGCAAGAACTTCATAACTCACTGTGGCAATTTTTTTTGGTAAAGGCAATTCTATTTCAACATTATGTAGCCTACATACCAATGGCCTTCTCTTACAGAGAGAATATAGGATTAATTACAACGCGTGCTCACCGCAGATTGGCAATTTCAAGCGCTGTAAGCATCAAACAATTTGTTGATGGTGAGATAATCTAAGTAATCTCGAACGGCAAAACTATTACCTATAAGCCTGTAATATTATTATTCAGAATGGAGTTTAAATCGTATCATACCGTAATCTCAAATTACACTATAATTGCAATAGAAGTTTTTACGACGCGGCTTATATTGCTTCATCGAATCTTCGTGTTTAATACCAAGATAATCTGACCCCTAGTAAAACAAAAGTAGGAATCACGAACATTGTGATACGATCACTGCACATCGAATGAAACGCGTGAGTTGCGAGCGAGTCGGAGTCATCTCCATTGGTTTTATGCCGCGTTTAAAATCACCGAACTAAGGATGTGTCAAAGTCAAACCCTTGGTTGAAACCGGCACTAGAGGTAGATGTTATCGGAAATACCAGCACAATATTAAATGAGTAATTTAATAGAAGTTGCTTATAGTACCAAGTACCTATATAGGTTTATAATTTATTTCATAATTGTAGGATGACTTTGCGGATCGCTTCGGGTGCTTTCAGGAACCACCAGGGGACAACGAACCACAGGTCAAGATCCACTACTTTGAGGCAAGCTTCTCCTTCCCCTCAGCAGTCTGACTAATCGACCCTTTTCGAAATACCTATTTTACGACATTTCGAGTGCCCTATCTCGATATCAACCCTTGTATGTCCCCACTGTTGGGGCACTGGTCTCTTCCTGTATCGCAGGAACTTCAGGCCATACTCCACCATGGAGGCCAAGAACGGATTGGTGGAGGATTGTAAGACAGCGGCGGGCTTTACTGTCAGATGTTATCAAGCCACCCATAGGGCTCTGACATGGCTTAACGACTGTCATTAAATGACAACCGGCACCTACGGCTCAAGGTGCCTTGCGAAGCACGGAAGCCCTCTGCCAACACTGGCATTGTGATCTTCCACTCCTCCCCGTCTTGGGCCAGCCGGGCAAGATGGTTGAGAGTTCGCCGCTTATGTCGGCCTTCGTCGGCCACATTCACGATGTTCTTCGAGTTCACTTGCATGGCAATTGGCCACGAAGACTAAAAAGTTTAATGCTGTTTATTGGTAAGCGCATCACTTGAGGGACGTTTGGACCGATCTGGCTATTTGTATGTATGTATGTATGTATGTATGTATGTATGTATGTATGTATGTATGTATGTATGTATGTATGTATGTATGTATGTATGTATGTATGTATGTATGTATGTATGTATGTATGTATGTATGTATGTATGTATGTATGTATGTATGTATGTATGTATGTATGTATGTATGTATGTATGTATGTATGTATGTATGTATGTATGTATGTATGTATGTATGTATGTATGTATGTATGTATGTATGTATGTATGTATGTATGTGTGTGTGTGTGTGTGTGAGGGTGTGTGTGTGTGTATGTATGTATGTAAGGGTGTATGTATGTATGTATGGAGATTCTAGAGAAATCGAGGGAACTCTTCAAATATTACACTTGAAACGATTTGGGTGCTTTATAGTGATTCAACTTTTGCTTTCGGAAGAATTTGGTTGAATCCTAGTGACATTCACAAAAATCGTTACATAAACATTTTTAATTAAAAATACAGACAGTCTTCAAAACACTGCAGCACTTACAACAGAAATAAATGAAACTATGACCTTTAAAGTCGAAAAAGTTACATATTTTACTGATACCGTCGAAAGATGGTATTAAGTGAATTATATCCTCCTAGACCCTGGCGTCCTAGAAAAAGGACATCATGAATAACTTTCATAATTTACACCTAATTTAGTAGGAAGTCCGGAAAAGCTACTGTTCCAGGTCCAATATTTTCTTCATATTTTTTTGGTCACCAAGAAAAAAAAGTTCTTCAAAATCTACGTAGTTTTAAAAGACTTAAAATAACTGTTACCTCCAGGGCTTAGGAGGTTAAAGTTTATAACGTCTTGTTAACTGGTCTAAGCCGAGCATGGAATAGAAGGCTCAATAATTGGGTTTGCCAACGAGAAAATGTGTAGAAATGTAAATAATAATATTTGCCTTTTGCATATACTTAATGAGATGATTTATACAGCGTCCAGTGGCATCTTCACTCACACTAGATGGGTGAAGGGACCACACCGACGCTGTAGTGCCTGGGACATGGTTTTTATAGATGGTGAAGGCTTGCCCAGCACCTATACCATCCTAACAGCTTAGTCGGCCTAGCCCACAGGAAAGACTAGTCAATACGTGCGGAGCCAACCAAGCCGCGGGTTTCCTCACGATGTTTTCCTTCACCGTTAGCGTGTGGTATTGCGACTGCAAATTCGCAAATGTACGTAACTTTGAAATTAAACAAAGTCATTGGTACATGCCCGCATTCGGGATCGAACCTGGGGCTCTCGCTTGCCAGTCCATGGTAGAAATGTAATGACAATGCAAAAGAACAAGTGAAGAATGAACGTCAATAAAATATGTACAATGAAACCTCCTGCCGATGAAATGCTCGTCTGATGGTGCCAGTTGTGGTCTTGATGTCGGCCACTCTGGAGATGGCGTCTATGCCCAGATATGTCTTTGTGATTCGTCCGAGCAGCCATTCGATAAGAGCCAGCGAGGGATCCCTGATGACGACGAGAGCTCCTTCGTGTTACTCTCCTTTAGATCTCTGCATTTTATTCGCCTTTGAAACTGGGACATGCATTCTGTTTTAAAAAACCTATTTAGAGGATAAAATTCCACTAAGCCGAGATTCGAACCCGCGACCTCCGGTTATCCGTGCCAGCGCTCTTTCCAACTGAGCTAATGGGCGACTCACTCGTGAATATTGTAAAGAGGTTCGAAATTTCACTGATGCCGGTGAGTCGCCCATTAGCTCAGTTGGAAAGAGCGCTGGCACGGATAGCCGGAGGTCGCGGGTTTGAATCCCGACATGGGTGGAATTTTTAGCCACTAAATAGGTTTTTTAAAATTGTCCTTAGCACGGGTTAGTGCATTTAGAAAGAATATACCTAATGTATTCGGTGTTAAATCATTCCAGGTAATGTTGACGAAGTTGCTCGACACGCTGGTAACGTGGGAAACGCAGCGTGTTGCAATCAATGATCTGCGGATGAGGCAGCGCAGTGAGACTCCCACCAATTAAGCAGTGAAAAGGGGTGAGCGCTGACAAATCTGAAGGGTCTGAAGAGAACGGTGTCAGCGGCCTGGAATTAAGAATGCCTTCTATTTGAAGTAAAACTGCGTACATTTCCTCATATGTGAGGGGCGGCATGCCAAGTATAAGTGTGAGATTATACTAAATGGACACTACACTTGACTCCCATAGACCTCCCTTATGTGGGCTATATGGGCTTGAGAAATGCCATTGTATGCCCCGCTCTGCTGAAAAGTTTACAATTGAAATATCGTGCAGTAAGTTTGAGAAACAATTTGATGCACTTGCAAAGTCAATTATCTGAACATACATGTGACAAGGTTTACCTCTGCATGACATAAGTATTAAATATGTATTAAAATATTAATAATTATACATATTAAAAAGTGCAAATAAATAATTATCTTATCTTATTTTGTTGTCTGTATGTGAAATCTATGTGCTGGTCATATAACTTTGCACTGGCTCCAAAGTATAGTTCTACAATACTTATCTGTACAGTGCTACACAAGAAATAATTATCGCGGATGTACCTGCGCAGATGACCAAATTTTGGATGTGCGGCAAGTTGATCGACCAATTAGATAGTTTCATTTCATGGCAGGCCGCGCGCCTTTGTTGCTATTGGTTGATTCAACGTCATCGATGCAGGTGACTATTAGTTTGGCAATATTAGCGTGAGCGAAATAAGTAGCGCTACTGCGTCAATCAATTCTGCACCTTAACCGTATCGGTTTACGATCATGTTGAATGTACTTATAGCTTCGGGTACTTCCGTTACACTTCTTCCTAGTCTGCGCGAACAAAGATTCCCGAAGGGACTTTTATGATGTGAAGTACTGTACTTAGGTATTTACCTCGAATTTAGTGGCTCAGGTCAAATTATTTGTGTATTAAACACACAAATAATACATAAGTAGTTCGAATAAGTTTAGGAAAACATAGTGTAAAAGTTGCCGGAAATTGGGAAATTCGGGACAACTGAAAGTGCTCTGTTCTAAGGGATTTTACATAACGATCACACATAATTTATTGGCCAGCGTCAGAATGACCCGTCACTACGCGTATTATCAACGGAAATTGTGATGAATAATTGCTGGCCTATTGCTTCTATTTCCTTCCTCTAAGTAGAGAATTTCTTCCATCATATTTTAGGTGCGAAAGCCTTTTTTTGTTCCCCTTAAGAAACCACAGACTTTCTGCCTTATTTCATTATAAGGATAATATGTTTACACTAACCATCAAACTGGAAGTAATGCTGATTATGACGACAGTGTGAGTTATATAATTAACATACAGTTTTTTGAAGAAAAATATACAAGGGTGGGTACAAATTTTCTACCCACCCTTAGTAGCGCCTGAGTATATTGTCATAGCAATTTTGAGTCTAAGCGTCGTTGTTCTTTTCATACTTTCAGGCACTGGAACTAAACTATTTTGATATTTTGGTTTCCATAATGGGTGCGGAGTTTTAAAAATATGAAGGAAGCAAATGGGCAGTACATAATTGCTGCCCGATGAGATATTCAGTGAATCCAAGTTTGGTGATATGGCTAGGTGACAGGTCACCCTGACGTCAGGATGTACGGTCACCATTAAATGTCGTTTCTCTTCCAAATTATGATGGAAGAAATTCTCTACTTAGAGGAAGCAATAGGGCAGCAAATATTCATCACAATTTCCGACGATAATACGCATAGTGATGGGTCATTCTGACGCTGGCGAAATTTGGGCAGCACAACTTCGTCGGGTCTAGTGTTTACGAACAAATACGACGAACGATTGATATTATTTACATGTTATAGTCAAGAATGCGTTCTTATTTTTGATATGTTAATTACAAATTCTGTTCCACGTTTGGTTTTCTTTATGATATACGGATCTTCTGCTTTACAAAGCAATGATAAAATAATTGTGGTGGTGGAATAGTCCTTTAAAATCCTATATAATCAATTAAAATTCGCTCCTTCTAACTTCGCATATTTTAACGACCAACTATGGAACCCTAGCATGCGCGTGGGTTGACACGCACTTGACCGCTTTTATATGCAGGCAACGTAAAAAAATAATAAGTATACACTAATTTTGTTCGACGGCTTTATTGTGTATTAAACTAAAACATAATTATAGTTCTTAATAAATATTATCGTCAATTTGATTCACTCGTACGGCAAACGAAAAGTTTATGACAAAAAATAAAACATTTTCAGGTATTCATGAAAATTTATGAGAATTGTTAATTGCCATTCTGCTGCTTATTTACATATTAATTTACATTAAATATCCCCTTCTCATATATTTGCACGAGTACTTGTTGGAATAAAGAATACTTACATATTTATTTATTTACATTTTCAAGTAAATTGCTCTAAAGTATCATTAGTTATATACAGGCTGTAACTTTTGTAGAAATGCTAACTAGAATACATTATTATACTTATTTCACAATAAATATCTCAAACCTTCTTTATGTCTTTGTACTTTTACATCCATGAAATAAAAATCATAATGTTACAAACTTGACAAAAATTGCCCGTATATAAAATGATGAGACCATGATGAATTTTTAAATATCGAAACAGCGTCATACCTCTTTGACGAGAAAACGGTAAAATAAATAAAAATTCGCTGACAAAATTTTGAACCATTGCAATGCTAACATATTTTCTACATAATATATTTACACATTGAAAATACCTTGCACACATTTCATATAACGCGTTAAGGTTTTTAAATAGTTTTATTATCACATTGATATTATACGTACAGACGTCAGTGAATATAATAATAATATGGACTAATAAATTACTAATTTTAACCCTTTATAGGGCAAAAGCGAAATTATTATGGCGGCTGTATCAATTCTAACTTAAAAACCGGTTTCTACTACCTGTTCAGTTCAAACCATTATTGTACTTCATAAATACAGATTTAGATTATGATTTATATACCAAATTCAAGGAAAATAAATAAATAATCTATTAACTTACCTTGAAAAACGTCAATATCACATTTTACCACTAAATTGTTTAATTATATATCAAACATAATCACTTCTCCTGGTCGTAAACACTTATTGAGACGGAAGACACAAACGTAACCACCACTTGGTCACACCCTACCAAGATCATTTGACTAACATCACTTTGGTGGTTTCACTTGTTGCTTGCGTCAGTTCAGGGAAGACTCATTTAAACAATAAAGTCGACTACCAATGCAAGCTCACATGAATTATGAGCCTTATAATCAACCTTGACAGGTGGTTACAGCCGCCATACTAATTTCGCTTTTGCCCTATAAAGGGTTAAAGGATAACTAACAAACTCAATTTCAGTCACCTCTTGACAGGTCATCCAACAAAAGCCATATTTGGAAAAGTATCCTCTGAACGATCATTGAAATATACATCTTATTGAAACAGCTTCTACGTCTACCTCAGATGATTTACACAGCATTGGTATCACTTTTCATCATCACACGAAAAACATGTTCCCTTAACACTCAAAAGACAAACTCCCTGGTCATCCCTGTTCATGGAAACACCAGCAATCCGAGTAACGTAGCCATGGTAGAAACATAAACCTTAACACTAGAGTAACAAAGTCTACATTACCGTGTCTTAGCTCAGTTCGAAGCCGGCCCCGGACTGTATGGCATAGAGGAGTTTTTCGGCGAGGACCGCCTCGGAAGGGAAGTCTGGCAGCTTGAGCAGGTTCATACAGGTAGATGAGGAGGGAAGGCGGTCGGCTGCGCCCGCGTTTTGTATGCAGAATGCCGGCTGCAGGTCCTGGGGGAATGAGTCGATTTTAAGGCTGCCAAGCCCGGATTGGTGGAGGCTTGCATGACAAATGGCTGGTCTTACTGTCAGAAATTTTCAAGAGCCGCCCTAAGGCCTCTAACTTGGCTTAACGACTGCCATTTATAGACGGCAGGCGACACCAACTGCTTAACGTGCCTTGCGAAGCACGGAAGCGCTCGGAAAAATGCCACTAGCGTTAGTCATAGACGGTCACCCATCCATGCACTGAACGCGCCCTATGTTGCTTAAGCTTCGTGATCGTTTAAGATCACTCAAGCAGCCGGGGCTACGAACGCTTCCGTGCATTATAACTCTTGATAAAGCTCTATCCATCTATGCAGTTCGCACCTTGAATCCCAGTAGGGGCGGTCGCGAGCAACTGGTGACGAATTTGAGCAGCTGCCGCCTCTGGTCATCCGTGAAGTTCTCCACCACCTTCCAAAACGTTTTTACCGTCGGATGCGTGTCGGAGAATCCACCTGTTAAACGCAAAGAGGTATTTTAATACAGTTGCTCAAAAAGTGGCGTATTGCAGGGACGTATAGCGTGCGGGATGTGGGCTATTACACACTCGTGCTTTTTTTTACCATTCCCGCACTCGTGCGTTCTCTTTCCCAACTGTCAAAATAATGTCTATTAAAAAGAAAAACCAATCATGAAGTTTTTACTAAAAAAAATCATGGAAGTTTTTAGGATTCATGCAAATACGTATATTTCTAAAAAGAAGCTACTAATGTGTTTCAATATCACATTTAATGATTTGATTGAATGAGTTAGATTAGGTTTCATTTAATTTCATCTCATTAAATTTCATTTTGATTTCATATCAATAAAAAATCCTACTGACGACTGGCTGTATGGGCATGGTTCCCTTTGCCTACCAGAATGGGTGAAGAAAAAAAATCTCTGCTTATATTCTTTTACGGTTGGCGCCATTTTCCAAATATTTTTTCTTTATTAAATTGCTTATTTTTTTCGCAACTGTATTAAAAATAGTCGTTCAGTGCATGGGCGGAACCGTCATTGCAACCGACTATCAATCCTCGCCTTCGGCTGCGCCTCGGCTCGGGTAGACATTTATCGGAACTCTTTGCAATGACAGCCTTCCGCACTTGTAATGAAATATACTATTATTGTAGGGTGATTGATTACAGCGTCAACCAGCTGTCATTTCACTCTGAAAGGACAAATCGGGGCTCACCAGCGTACTGCGTGTGCCGCCGCAGATCGTGAATGTCGACTGGTGTCTCGGCCCCCGAGATGAGAAGCTGCAGTTCGCGACATGAGAACATTCGCAGCCATTCGCCGTCCACCACGGACGTTAGGCCTCGCTTGAAAGCCGTGCACTGCGCTCGGATTTGTCTGTGGGAGGGATGCAATTGATGAGTTTCTGTTGACGGTTTTGAGATGTTCGTGTAGTCGGCAGCAGTAACTGAGTAGTATACGCGTGAAAGTTTTCTGTGTTGCCGACTATACCTAAAGTGTTAGCTCCGTGAGATAAGATCCCGTCACAAAGATTGAGTGACTCTTATACTACGCTTTTGTCTACAGTTGGTTGCAGAATCAGTTTGTCTATTTTCTTTCAGGCATTTGTTTAATTCCTGACAGAACTGACGCGGATGAGTTATCACATTTTTTATAAATGGCTATACCTACTGCTCCCAGTATTGCGCTCCATCTCTCCAGATGGAGCGCAAGATGGGAGGTCTTCACCCAACAGTGGGACCCAACATAGGCTTGGTAAAAAAATATATATATTGACGCACTGAATTTAAACTGTCATTGTGTCATACGTTGCTTGCCAATCCGTGGTCTCCAATCACGAAGTTTTTGACACTATTAAGCGTTACACCTTGATCTGGCTTATGCACTTACCTATTCAATTTATAATCGGCTACTAGGTGAATGTATTCTATTCTGTTTTCGGCAGTAACTGGAATGTTGGCACCACCCGGTTTCAGCTCGTCTATCTGTAAGCAACAAACAAAGTGTAATTTCTTATAACTATGTACGTATAAATTGATGTTGTAAAATGAGTTGCTGTGATGAATAGGAGTTACTGCGCAAAGATGAAGTATACAAATTGTAAAGCTACACCAAAGTCACAGAAACTGCAGAGCTTCTTAAGACATCCCACTGAAAGCCCTTTCAAATTCATCTCTCTTTAATTTGGAAGGCCAATGGTAGGTTGTTTCAAATCTACAAACGTTCATAATGAAGAGGCTATAGAGAAGAGTAGGTGATCGTGCTCTTCCACTATAAAGGGAAATTTCGCGCTAGGGCGCGTACGCCTGGGGACGGCCCGGTCCGACTAGTTCGTCGGACGTTATATTTACGGTCATGTGAAACACGAATATATCCGATTCCATCCGATAGTAGCCGAGGTACATTCTAAAAACTACCAGACTATACCTGTCATGGACACCAGTGATACAGCCTTTACTGGTTTCCTATATAAAGGAGATTGACCATTTTGGACCAAATGCTGCCCAGGCGTGGGAGTAATTTTTTATTTTACCTTACATAAAAGGGTATTTAAGAAAAATAATTTAAAAAAAACATCCACGAGGTTGTGTAGTACCTAATAATATATCTTATGGTTTTTGTAGCACTTTAACTTTTGATATTTCATTTTTTTATAATATTTACGTTGTTGTTTAATATTATTATCTTATTTATTCTTCCTCTAGTCAGGTCCCGACCTCGCAAGTATCGCTCGAAGCAAGTTTTTTGTATGTTGACAGCTTTGTATAGCGCTGTCTCTTTTTTCAATTCCAAGACAAGTTGATCGAATGGTACGGTACAAAATCACAGCGAGATTTGAGAGAAATTAAAAGTCTCGCTTCCTAATATTCAGATGTGTATGTGTCTGTCTCTTTCGCGCACGGTGAGTGAGAATACCTGTTACTCTGTACCTGCTCGGAACGATCGGCAGTTGTGCTCACGTTGTTTGCCTAGTTTGGTTTTTGGGGTGGGCTAGGCACGAAGACGTTGTAAGGCGGCCTGCTTTATTTTTAGATTCAATAATTATAGATGACGATGAGGATGATTGATTAGGTATCATTAATGTTTACATCATGATCATGTGACGAATAAATGATTGATTTATTATAGCACCATCCTTAGCAAGTGTTATAATAGTAATAAATAATCCATTGTTCACAATATACCGTGTTTTATTTCAAAAAAACAGCTGTTGGTTATGATTTTTCGTCAATGTAAATCCTATGAAAAATATTTTTTTTCTCAGTACTCCTCGGATAGATTCTAAAGCGCTTTGGGTTACAGTCTGGTATTAGTCTAAGGAACATTATGTACCATGTTTCAATGTTGGGCAGCACTTGGTCCAACGTTCATACAAAAATGGTCAATCTCCTTTGTTTACAATTTTTTTGTAAACTCCCAAAAAATTATTTAATTAGAAACCTCTTTGAATCGTATCTATAAAAAAACTTTCCGCCACCATCAACTTCACCGTTTAGAAATTAACAGGCGGGTTTAAAAAGTTCTGATTACCGTCTACAGCCACTCACCCTCTGTTCGCCTAACTCGTCGCTGACGATGGTGAAGTCCAACCCTAGATCTGGTACGTCCTCGCGTCTGTGAGACTTTAACATGAGCAGTCCTCTATACAGGCCGGGATCTAGGGACGCTAGCGCGTGAACGTCTGGGTCGCGGGACGAACACAGCTTGCCCAGAAAGAATTCCGCTAAAGGTAGCTCCACTAGGAGATTTTCGTACAGGGCCTGGAATAAACACACATGGTAGTTAGACGATACATTTGATGATGAGAACACATTGAAATGACATCGTGGTTGCGCGAGAATTCGATGCACTGGTCCTTTACAAAACGTTTAGCAAACATAGTTCTTTATGTTAAAAGAAATACGTTGTGTAATACTGTACAGAATACTGAGCATACAATGAAATAAAAAGAAAAATATTTATTTGTCTTCAAATTAAGGCACAATAAAGACTTACTTATACTATGAGGCATTAATAACAGTTTAATGAGACATTTATTTAACAGCGTGTTAATTAGATATGAAGACAAAAAAGCCTGTACCTCGGCTTGTAACTGCTAACTATATTTACAAATTTTTACACAACTTCAAAAGGCGAGTCGCTATAGAAAAGAATTTGTATAAAATTATCTCTTACTTGAATAGGCAAAAGTGGGAGATTTTCATGAAAAGACAAAGCCTATAAAAGTCCCACTGCAGGGCAGACGCCTTCTCTCAGAGGCGTTTCAATAACACAATTTAAAAACGGGGTCGTACAATAATTTCAGAAACATCCACACCACAATCACTTATCCTGGTCCCAAACTAGGATGCAATATGAATAAAAACAGGGCACAACACTAAAAGGTCATTTTTACAAAACAAAGTACGCAGCCCCCAAGGAGAAACCAACCCCCGACCTCAATCATGGTCATCAACTACGTTGCCGTTAGATCAACGAAGCAGTCAAACTTACTTTTCCCAGCACTCTCCCAACGAAGTAGTAATGCATTGGAAAGTCGTCGTAGAGCAAGTTCACGCCTGGATTTGGGTACAGCATGTTGTCTTTGGTAAGCCGGAACAGACCGCGGTTCGGATCGAAAGCTGATCTGCAAAGCGCAAGCTTGTATTACGGCACTTCGTAATTTTATCTTTCGAATTGCATCTGGAATCAATCGTCAGACTATAATCAGATTGGTTCAAAGATTGAGTAGGTGGTGAGCGTTTAGGTGGTCAGACTACTGTCTGCAACTCCCTCGTGAGTCTAGCACTTGAGGCCTCTTGAATCTTCTTGTATATCTCATACAACTTTGTAATTGTATACGCTAAAAGTCAAGATTTTGTTATCTAAAAGTCAAGATTTTGTACCAGTCACCTTCTACAGTCCACTGAAAATTTTCTGGTCACAAACAGTCGGCGGAAGTCACCACTTTTGCTATAGTTATACGTCTCACTTCTGTTATAGGTGCATGTTCCTAGCAAAGTTCAATTAAAAGTCTTAGAAATCTAAACACTTATCTATTTGTTCACACGAAAACGAACAGTACAATTTATTAGGTGCGCTTGACCGACCGAGAGGCGCAGTGGGGAAAGACTAACTCCCGGTCCGTCGATACATAGTAAATTGCGTGGGGGCGCGTCGCCACAATTTCTTACAACTCTTCGAATGCAGATTAAAATGGTCTTTCCTATTTTTTTATGCAGCCTATAAACGTCTCTCTGCCGGGCACAGGTCTTTCGGAGAGACAGTATGGGCTTAATTTCTACTCGTGCCCACCGCGAATTGCCAATTTCAACAATCTCAGACAGTCAGGTTTCCTCACGATGTTGTCCTTCACACTTAGCGAGTGGTATTGCTATATACTATAACTTCACAAACGAGCACTTCTACGTTTGCAGACGTTTGATTCTACGTTTTGCAGACATCCAATACTTTGTTTCAGATTCGGACTTTTTTTCAAGGTAACTCAGTTCAATCCGAGCCTCAGACTTACTTGAGTAATTCCGATATGAACTCTCTAAATAGGCCGCCGCCGTCGATCCCGGCCTCGTCAGCGCCCGCTTGATTTACTAACTGAACACGTAATTTCAACTTTAGGTTTGGTTCTGAAATAGATGAATGATTCTATATTAAGAACAACGACACTGTGATTAGGAAATTTACTTCTCGTTTTTTTTAAGGATGCAATGCTTTACAAGTTTTAAGTTTACCTAATAAGTAATAAATAGATAGAGAACATTTTATTGTACATAAAAATGGAAATTACACAGATATTTCTTAACCTAAGTGTACAGACGGGCGGCCTTATCACTGCAAGTGATCTCATCGCAATTAGACACTGAATACTGGGAATTTCACCAATATATGGCAAACATTCACTGAAAGTTCAGTATCACATTCCATCCTTGAACGTTCACCAATAGTAAATGTATGGAAAATCGTGAGTTCGTATTCCAATTTTGAAAGACTGCTAAGACAATATCGCATCTTTGCGTCTGTCCTGAAGCTCCACAGTGCAGTCTACAGGATCTCATGGAGGCGTCACCCAGCGCAATCGCAGTGGCTCGGTTTTGGGAGCGACACCTCTGAGGAGTCGATGCTTTTCTGAACCCACAAAAAAATCAGAAAGTGTGAGGCGCCCCAATTTAGTTTCTACATTTCTTTCGGAGTGTTACTAAATCCAGATATCTATTCATAGTGTGTGAAGCCAGCTTACAGCAAGAACTGTCCCTTGTTAAGCAATCAACCAAAGATTTTTATTATTTGGTCGCCTCCACTTACAAATACTCTTTGTTCAAGAAGCCTCACGAAAGAAGAGTTTTTATATTCTTTTTAATGCACTAACCCGTGCTAAGGACAATTTCAAAAACCTATTTAGAGGCTAAAAATTCCACCTATGCCGGGATTCGAACCCGTGACCGTGTACGTAATACAGAGAATATTGTAAAGGGGTTCGAAATTTCACTGATGCCAGTGAGTCGCCCATTAGCTCAGTTAGTAGAGCGCTGGCACGGATAGCCAGAGGTCAGGGGTTCGAATCCCGGCATGGGTGGAATTTTTAGCCTCTAAATACGAGCAGTTTTTGTTAAAATATATCTTATCATACCATCCATCTTGGTAAATGGTGCCTTACTGAAACGTGATAGATAGGACGTCGTAAAACCGTCGTAAAGCCACCAGTATCGAGACAAATATGGATGAGCTAGTATTGAAGGCGCAAAATCGTTCGCTGTGTAAGTCTATTTCGAGAACCCTATGTCCCTAATGAAGGAAGATGATCTTACCATTGTCAGGACTAAGTTTCTCAAAGGCGTCTTCATACAAATGCGTTCGCCGCACGCTAATATTGATCATCGGTCCCTCATTGAAGTTTGACATTTCATACCAGTGGTCATGTTTTTCTCTGCAAAAAATTACGTTTTTAATAATGGAAGTAAAAAAGACAAAATCACATTGCACAGCGTAAATGCATAGACGAATAAATATTCGTCTATGCTAAATGGCTACAGTATTTATGTTCAGGAGGATGTAAAAATGGCTCGCTATTAACTGATTTATATTAGTCATTTGGGGTAAAAGGCTGATAAAAAAACGCTTCTTAAAAATGAGGAATGGATTACCTGATCAATAGTCCTTGGAATATGAGAACTCGGGTCGAGAAAGGCACTACAAACGGTATTTCTCTCAGTATTGTTACCGTTCTAAGTTCTTTTATAGTCAGTGGCGGTCCTTCCTCTGTAATAAAAAAGCAGATTAGGCTTTTTGGTCAGTTATTCTTGTAGGAGAGCGTGTTGCCTAAAACTCATACATTTTATCAAGCTGTGCCACAACATCCTGTGTGCTGTGTGTATAGCTGGATTTAAAAGTTGATAGGGCCTCTCTCCTGTGGCGGCCGCTACCGACCGTGCGCCTCCTACCGTCCACTGTCCAGTTAAGAGTTATCTATATACCTTAACATCTAAAAACCTATCTTGTATGAGTAGAGGAGAGTGTGTCTCACAATGCTGATCCTAAATGGTGACATACTCTTTGACGCCCACTCATCCTGCCCTTTGCCATTCACGTCCACTAATCACCCCAGACGCTTTCAGTGACGTTGACTGGTGGTCTGTTTGGTAGAAGTCGCGGATGGTCCAAACGTGGGTGGCCTAGTGAGCGCTAAAACGCCCACTGCTCCTCAAACGACCGAGACCAAGAACCCGTACACTCTATCGAGCTCTCACACAACTTACAAACCTGGTGATACAGCTAGCACAGAATCATATCTATATAGTGCACTTGGAGATAGAATTAACTCCTGCACGCCCACCCATTTGGTGCTTCCGTCCACTCCTTGCCGCGCTCGGAGGAGATGCGTGCATACTATCCATCTAATCAGCCCATAAACAGAGCCAAGAAGCATATAAACAAATAAATAATAATAAATATTCATGGACATATTACACAGATCTCGTTAAGTACAACTAAATGACTTGTATTATAGATGCTAACTCGACGATAGATTTAATACAATAAATACATAGATAACATCCAAGACCCGAGACAAGAAAAGTTCGTTTCCTAGTTTGACCCGGCCTGGGATCAAACCGGTTGCACAGTCAGCGTGCTAAACCGCTGCGCCACCGAGGCCGTCAAATATCTATATAGTCGGGCACGCACTTGGACATAGGCGTAGCCGTTTAAGGCCCACCCATTTAGTCATTTGCCAGTCACTTCCACGTTACGCCAAACGCTTTCACAGTGCCGTCAGCCCATTAGGCTGGGGTCAGCCCTCCGATCGTATGCATTGAAGATTGAAAGAAACCTAACGTCGTAAAAGGCGACTAAGGGACACAAACTGGGGGGGGTGGGCAGCAGCGCCCCCTGCAGTAAAATTCTACGAAACTGCGATCCCCAACCCGCATGCCCAGCGTGGGGATTATGGGCCGTACCCCCTAATGATGGCACAACGTTGCGCGATGGCGCTCATTAGGGGTGGGCTGTGTCCAGCAGTGTACTGATATAGCCTGAAGAAGAAGAACCTTGTGACAGTGCTAGCGCGTTGTAGAAGTTGGGCGGGCGCCGCAGCTGGCGCGGGTTGGGGCGCACGTGCGTGCCGGCGACTACGACTACTGCGGCGGCGCCCTCCGGCACGGCGCCCTCCACCGTCCACTGCTCGCCGCTGCCGCAGAACTGCAGGCGGGAGTCCCGCGCGTACAGCGCTCGGAGGAGGTGCGTGCACACCTGCCGGGGAACACGGGATGGTCTTTAACCTCAGTCCGGACCTTGCAACTAACTATAGAAACCTACTGTTATCTTATATTATACATACAGGGCGTCCCACGGCTATGCCACATGGAGGGAAAGTACCTTTAATATTGTAGATGGAACATTTTACTAAATGAAGACATTATTTTAATTTCAAAAACAATTCATGGTCTTCCTTTTATTTCTGATAGAACGATATTTAGCAAAAAATAATCATTATGATGAAGCCTTTCGATCGGTGTGATAAAGGTACAGAGTAATTTTTTTCTCGTGTAGCGGGTTCGATTCCCGGTTCAACCGTGTAATTATTTAAAAATCTATGAATGCAGTTTAGATTGTTTTTGAAATTAAAATAATGTCTTCTTTCAGTAAAATGTTCCATCTACAATATTAAAGGTACTTTCCCTCCATGTGGCATAGCCGTGGGACGCCCTGTATATAAAGCTACAATCCAGTATCTCTATAATATAAAAATGAATCGCTGAATGTGTTGATAAGCTGAACCGGTACGAACCGGTACGCTGAGGCGGTACGAAGTTCGCTGGGTCAGCTAAAATAATATAAAAATGAATCGCTAAATGTGTTGATAAGCGCAAATCTCGAGAGCAGCTGAACCGGTACGAACCGGTACGCTGAGGCGGTACGAAGTTCGCTGGGTCAGCTAAAATAATATAAAAATGAATCGCTGAATGTGTTAATAAGCGCAAATCTCGAGAGCAGCTGAACCGGTACGAACCGGTACGCTGAGGCGGTACGAAGTTCGCTGGGTCAGCTAAAATAATATAAAAATGAATCGCTAAATGTGTTGATAAGCGCAAATCTCGAGAGCAGCTGAACCGGTACGAACCGGTACGCTGAGGCGGTACGAAGTTCGCTGGGTCAGCTAAAATAATATAAAAATGAATCGCTGAATGTGTTAATAAGCGCAAATCTCGAGAGCAGCTGAACCGATTTCACTAATTCTTTTTTTAGGATATTCATTGAAGTACGTACGGTTCTTACGGAGAGAAAAAAAAAATAAAGAATCGACTGTTAGGCGGCACGAAGTTCGCTGGGTCAGCTAGTTTAGAATAAAAATCTATGGTTATTTTTAAGGTTAGGTTTACTTTTACGTCTCTCGTATGCCTAAATAGAATTTGTCGGCTGCAGCGCGTGGCGGGTGCCACCGCGGTGGGCCTTGTTTCCGGGTACGCCCGCTCCAAGAACCCCAGGCACACCTACCGCAGCGCCGCGTAGCCTTGAACAAGTGCGCCACATCCCGTCAAGATCACCGAACTAACCTTGAGCAAGTGCGCCACAGCCCGCCCAGCTCAACGAACTAATTTTAAACAAGTGCGCCACAGCCTGTCCAGGTCACTGAACTAACCTTGAACAAATGCGGCGTGGCCCGCTGCGGCACGTCCCCTGTCGGCTGCAGTGCGTGGCGTTGGGGCGCCCCCACGGCGGGCCGCGTCTCCGGGTACGCCAGCTCCACCAGCCCTAGGCACACCTGCCGCAGCGTGCGGCACAGACCGCCCAGCTCGCTAAACTCGAATGCGTGCACGCGGCCCCCGCCACCGCTGCACGTGTTCGCTACTGAAAACGAAACGGGTCGCTCAGCTCGGTCACTAAAGAATGCCAATGGAGTTTCATTTCGATGGGGTTGGACCAAAAGTGTAAGTTTTTTTTTTCTTTCCGTAAAAAAATATTATAAGATTTCAAGCAACTGAAGTGAATATTACTGCGTTTCTGGTTCTTAAAGTAATTTAAATTTATTTGTATATAACAAATCGGATGTAGATAGATATTGCACTACATTGCAGAGCCATAAAAAAAATTACAACCATAACTTCCTAAATCTAAGTAATGTTAAGCAAATGGCAGTCTTACACATCACATCATCATTATGTACATCACACAAAAGGAAAAGCACAACAGTTTAAATAAACAACGTAATTTATTCAATAGAATCAATGGTCTTAAAGAACCTGAATGCAGCAAATTACAGGATAAACATATTTTTATATCAGGTTGTGAAGTTGTAAAACGTTTGATAAATACTTAAACTGGAATGACTTCAACTCTGTTTTATTACAATGTGTTTTATTTATTTTATTATAATACTAGCTGGTGCTCGTGACTTTGTCTGCGCAGGATTATAGTATTGTTCGCGCGCGAATGTTCAAATGAACTAGTGGCACCTTCTGTGTATAATAACAACAAAAATACCGAATGACATTCAAGAACCACTCATTCAACAACTCATTCAGTCACTGAATCTATTAGCTTGAAGAAATGTCAACGTTTGCACGAAAAACACAAAGAAAATTAATAAAATCGAAGAAAGTACGTAAAATCCAAGACGCAGACCTGAATTCTGTACAACCTCCAATAACTTCACGCACTCACACCATAGCGAAGCGCTCGTGGCCCAGCCGAACGAAGCGATTGGAATCGATCACTTGAGTTAAGCAACAACAGGCGCGGTCAGGTGCAGGATGGGTGACTGTCCCGTGACTACCGCTAGTGGCATTTTTCCGAGCGCTACCGTGCTTCGCAAGGCACGTTAAGCCGTTGGTGCCGGTTGTCATGTAATAGCAGTCGTTAAGCCATGTCAGAGGCCTTATGGGCGGCTCACAGTAAGGCCCGCCACTGTCTTACAATCCTCCACCAACCCGGACTTGGCCCTCGTGGTGGAGTATGGCCTAACCTTTCTGCGATGCAGGAAGCGACCCATGCCCCAGCAGTGGGAACATACAAGGGTTGATATCGATCGACGCACCCTACGCCCGACGCACATAGCCCGAACACTCACCGCTCATCTTCTCATCCCCATCGGTGTCCCTGCAAAACTCCGTATCGTGCAGCGTTCCAATCAGGAGCGAGAACAGAGCACAGAACACCGCGAGAGGCGGTATCAGTCTGTGCACCCCCATAGTGGTAGCCTCGGCACCCATGCCTCGCGCCAACGCGGTCAGAAGAGGCGTCGCTGACCCCCCGAAGGAAGACTCGTGACTCATGCTGCTGAGGAAGCGCCAGAGACCGCGCAGGAACACGGGCTTGAAGGCCAGAGTGTAGAGGAGTCTGAAACGGGAACGAGGCAGGTACAATCGCATTACGATCGTGAGCATTTGCTAACATAGTTTTAATGTCTTTTGTTTGCATAATAACCCTCGTAATGAGTCACTGTAACTTGAATAAATAAAAAAATAATTAATAATAAATGGGCACTGCCCTAAACAGATTTTTTTTCCGAAAGGCGCGATAGAACTTTAACCCCCGGTTTCTCGTACACTAACAAGCTGTTAATCTACTGTTAACAGCTGTCAGTTGGCCAAAGTGCATACAAAAAAAACAACTGACAACTGTTAACAGTAGATTAACAGCTTGTTAGTGTACGAGAAACCGAGGGTAAGAGGGTTATTCTGATCACCCATACAACCGAATTTTGCTACGGGAATCACTCTGAAATCGCGAGGTCTTTCGAAGCTTCGCTCTAAAAAAATTAATTTTGAACAACCCAGAGGTTTTTCTTCATTAAGTACGGCTAGTGTGATGTCATGCCGCGCTATCTATACTATGGTACAGTACACACAGCGCGATATAGGAATCTGAAATACGACAGGATCTTACTATTATACCGACACTCACCTATATTTATGCAACGCCATGCGGTGACTCAGCAACAAATTGTGACAAATAATCGACATGGAGTCCATGAACTCGTCACTAAGGTCGCTCTCAGTCATCTGAGCGCAAGTACTCATCACACATCTCTCTGGCTCATTCAGTGCCTCTATGCAACGTGTCAACAGCATTTGCTCCTTAAGCGAAGTGGGGTTAGGTTCATTTTCGCTGTCGCTGTCATCGTCTTTCTCAGCAGCGGTCTCTTGGCTGTACAAGGAGTCTTCAAACTCGTACGTGATTTGTTTGTTGCAGACATTAATTGTCAATTTGGCGATTAACTTTAAATAGTCTAGTACGCTTTGGTCGGTGGGCAGTCTCATGTTGTTTATTCGGATTTCGTTTACTGAAACAATTAAGATACATAGAAATGTTTTTGTAGAACTGATGACGCTTTAAACATAAAACATTCTAGAGGCCAACGTTCGCTACTTGACAAAGGCTCGATAGCTGAGCCGAACGTCGAAGGAACAATGACTCCCATGGAAAATGTGTAAATCCTTATTAAAACATAAAAAGTTATCAAAACTGTGGGTATATAATAAATACGGGCTCAGAGAAGGTTTAGTTCATTAGTTTCAGTGGGAGCACGTGTTATTCTTGAGCAACAGCCACTTAACCTGTAGAACTTAATTTATATCAATGAGACAAAAGATCCTACTGTTCATTTTCAGGGTCAATTAGAAATCACTTTTAATTCTCTATTTCTGGTTGTGCAACTAAGTTCTATTATCTATTTAGACTCAACACAATCTGGCAACTTGCAGCTTCATATTTAAGCTTCTTTATTGACTTTTTTGATATTTTGCAAGCTATTTTGAAATTACACGGCTACATCAAGAAATAGTTACCATGTAGCAATAATCGAACAGGATCAGGCTGCGAGGTTAGCCTATGAGGCACGTCACAAGTGTGCTTGGCGTAGCGGCTCTGCGCGAGTACCAGGATGACAACTGAGTGCTTAGTGCGAGTTTTTTAACTACTCGATCGCGTTAAAGTAAACTCATATTTCTATGGCATCGAGGAAGCGCCACCTAGCGACAAGTATGGAAATTAAAATTGCTGAGTGCGAGTTGTAATGGTTTACGTTGAGAAGTGAACACGTTTACTAGCCAAAACACGAATAAACCCGAGTGCGAGTTGTACTGTGACAGCGTTTTGCCAGTTTGAACGGTTAACTTACTCATACCCACTACTCAATGCTCGATTAACGCGGTAGTAAAGTTATTCGATTGGATCTGTCAAACTCTCACTAAGCACTCAGATGGGAGATTGCTCAGGAAAGATGATATCTTTCACTGCTGCCCAAACAAAACGTGTGTTATCTTATTTCATTATAACTTCTAAACGCTTTTATCAGATTTAGAAGTGTGTTAGTTTTCCTTACTTTATTCTGAGTGACATAATATGGAATCGAAACTGGCAGCCGTGTTTCTGTATTTATAATAATTTTTGCGGTCGCAAAGCTCCATTTCGGGTGCAATTTAGGCAGAATGTTAGTTCACTCACCGAATCCACTAGGTTCTAAATATAAAACGGAATGCAGCAGCCAGGAGTCGTTGACGAGCTTCTTGCTGGCGAACTTGGCGTCGTCCTGCAGACTGGCCACCAGCGCCTTGAACGGGAACCGTCTCTGCGTGAAGTGCGCCAGCGCCGGTAGGACGAACATCTCCACGGCTTCCGGGTACGCCGCGCAGAGGAAGGAAGCGGCGAACTCCGTCATCACCGTGTCACTGTAACAAATAAATTGATACGATCGATCGATATCAACCCTTTTTATATGTCCCCACTGTTGGGGCACGGGTCTCTCTGTGAGGCAGGAAGGTTAGGCCATACTCCACCACGGGAGCCAAGACCGGGTTGGTGGAGGATTGTAAGACATTGGCGGGCCTTACTGTCAGAAGTTATCAAGCCGCCCATAAGGCCTCTGACATGGCTCAACGACTGCCATTACATGACGGCCGGCACCATCGGCTTAGCGTGCCTTGCGACTGGCGGTAGTCACGAGATGGTCACCCATCCAGTACCTGAAAGCGCCTGTTGTTGCTTAACCCAAGTGATTGTTTCCAATCACTCGGTTCCGCTAGGCTACGAGCGACATTGGTACAACCACAACTAAGAAGTCAAAAAATATTTCTATGTAATTCTTATCAATAAAGCGCTCTCCTTCCCCAGCTGTTTTTAAAAGCAGAGATTATGATCTTTATTTATTGGTCTAATCATTAAAATATTTGTCCTTCTGTGTATAGGTGTTATTACTTTGATCGTCTTGTGTAGAATTTTATTATAAGATTTATATATATATGTTTATAATTAACACTTATACAAGTAAACGTATGTAAGTGTTTTATTAATAAGTATAAGTATGTATCAAAATTTAAATTTGCACTCTACCCGTCATTCTAATTTCCTTCAACAACTTTCCATTGTAAGGTTGTCTGGAAGAAATTGCTTTTAGCAATAAGGCCGCCAATTGTACTCTGCACATTTGTATTTACTTTCTTTTTGTAGTTTTTCCAGTGAACACTAAAGAATATTCTCTATATCTTATGTTATGTAAAAGAATTTACATTTTGTTATTTCAATGTCAATCTGTCTTTGGGTCGTTCTTTGTAGTGGAGAAAAATGAGGCGAAAATGAACTTTACTCTGTTATATATTAGACGGGTCTAATCACGATTACTTCCTACGTCGCACGTCGGGTATTATAGTAATTACGTTTTACCTAATAAATAATCCCGTTTATGATGCAATCAACAACAAGCAATGCAAAAACTTAATGTATTCTTACAAAAGTAGGAAGACATCAATACTGAGGCCAGATATACGCACAGCGCTCATAAAAGAGCATAACGCAGGAGTCAGCCATCGCCAGTCTCATAAGCTGAGAGGGGCTGAGGTATGAGCGCTGGTCAAGCCTACGCTGTACCGTCTAAACAATTTCTGGGTAGTAGCATCGGAGTAGTTTAGTCCATGTAGGAATTATTTATTAAAATAATATTTTTTTATTTCTTCATTTATAGGTTCTAGCCTAAGAAGAAGAAGAAGAACTCTAAGAAAGAAGACTCTCTTCTTCTAAGAAGCATTTATTCTCTTCCAGTAAACTTTTGGTGTAAATGGTGTCATTAAGATATTTACAACAAAAAGGTACAATAGAAAACATCGTCTTGTCGTGGATGTCTTGGTTGGGTCTTGGATGTTATCTATGTGTTTATTGTATTAAATCTATCGTCGTATTGGCACCTGTAACACAAGTCATTTGGTTGTACTTAGTATAGGGCTAACGAGATCTGTGTAATATGTCCATGAATATTTATTTATTTTATCGTGTTTAGGTTACTCTAAATTATGGTCTCAGTTTAATATGTGGTTTAGATGATTCAAAAACACTTCTTTTTGCTGGAATGGACAGATGGTGTGATGGGGAAAAGTCCTACACCCAGCACGGGGCAAAGGCTGGTTGATGATGACTATGCGAGTATCATCAGCCATTGAAATAAAACAAAACTTTCACCCCATTAAGAAGTCACACTCTCTAAGTAATAAAACATCTGTGCACATGGAAAGTATTGTAAGATTGTGATTATGTAATAGCGTGAAACTGTCTATCCCATAGCATAAGAGAAATAAAAGTGGAAACTCAATATTAAATAGCGCCACCTCTGTTTGAGTAAACAGAAGTGGTGCTGGTTTTTTATGAATGAGTATTTTGCGAATGGAATGAGTGAAACTTACTCATATCCTGGCACCGAGACCAAGGTAGCCAAGTTGAGCGGTCTCTGTATGAGGTCTAGCAGAGCACTCGACATGGGGGTGGGCGGGTTAGGTGACGGACCGTACAGCGGCGGTGTCCGCCGGCATAACAGGTTCCGGAGTTCCGTAAAATAGCCTGGAACAACAGAAAAAGTTCAGCTGTTTTTTAATGGTTTCAGTTTTCTTCTAAGCGAGTCGATGGCAAGCCGTGGTGAAAGGATTTGCCAATCAGCATAAGGGACTCGCTGATTGTTGCCCACGGTGCGCCAGGCGTACGGGTTCAGTGAGTACGTCGTTCGGGGAGGTTCGTTCGTTTCATGCACCCCCAATGGTCTCAGTGTAGCAATCTAAGACACAAAGAAGGTAAAATATACGGTTAACGGAAATTCTGAGCTGTGTTAGGCTTTTAAATGATAGTTCTAATCTAATCTACCCTCTATAGCAAATTCCTGAATGTTTCACTATTGAGAAAAATTATTCAAGATATTGAAAGTTCCCTTCTTAAACAAACTGCAGTTAATGATGATAGCTTGATATGATTAACAACAAAAAAAGACCTCACGCAAGAGACCTCACGTCCAAGATATCTGCTTAGAATAGCTGGGAAATTAATTAGGCCACTTGAATTGAATGCCATACAAAAAATAATACTTTCATCTGCTATCTAACCTAACGTTGCCACGTTTTTGGTTAGTCATTCTGTCAACGGATTAAGTCCGAAGCTCAGCTTGTAAATGAGTTAATCCGTGTGATCGTACCTATAGTATTTATGTATAGGTGAACAGTAAGGTTAACAAGTTTGATGAAGAGATTCCTTGTTTATATATTATAATTTTAGTGACTGGCATATCATGTTATCTTTCTCACCTCTTTTCACAACATAGAGCAAAGTATTGGCTACAGCACTTGTTGCTTCCTCAGGACTCAGGTACGACTCAGCAGAGTTGATTGACGTAAAGACCTCAAACATCCTGAGAGGAACAGCCAGTGGCACCTGCGAAAAGGTCACAATAAAAAATATACTGTGAATTTGTGTACGTACCACTACTTACGAAGTTTTAGTTCGACAAAGGTTCTAATTGAATGTTTTTAAATCAGGGTAAATCTCCACAAATCCTTCATGTCATGACCCTCCAAAAAAATGTCCCAGGCACTAGACCCGAGTGGTTGAACCAGCTGTGATCTGCAGTATCATTAATTAATTAACTCAGTCTCCTGTAACAACTAAGATATTTAACCAACTTCAAAAATGGTGGAGGTTCTCCATTCATGGGAATTTTATTTTTTATTCACCAATTACTCGAAGACACCGGACCGATTATGGAAAAACTTTTTTTCTAGAAAGAGCACGTCACAGGTGGTCCCATTGCCAGGAAATCAAAATCTGATGATGGGATCCTGGAGAAATCCTTCTTAAACTCTTAAAATTTTAAAGACACACATGAAGCGATTTCGGTGTTTTTTATAGTGCAGTGCATTTGCTCTCGGTCAACACAATGTGGTGGAGTCGTAGTAATATTCACCATAAATCGTGTAATTCTAAATATTGTTAAATTAAAAAAAAAACGACTTCAAAACACTATATGTACTGAGCAAAGGAATCAACGAATATGTCCTTTTAAATTCGAAGTAGGGTACATAGTTACGAAGTTAGGTACATACGAGTACATGTAGATATGAAAGAAATATACTTTGGAGTCGGTGCCCAAAATGTATGTGCTGTTCATGTAACTATGCACTGACTCCAAATTGTACTTCTACAATACGTATATTATGTATGTATCTGCATACAATTTACAGGTTATATTTATCTGTCCTTAAGTCCACATATTTTCATTATTATTAATAACAGGTTTATTGCACTTACATTTTAAGAATAAAATCGACTTAATGATATAATCATTTTCTACCAGTCAACCGCAGGAGGCATTAAAATTTTTAACTTTTTTTTATAATAGTTTTAAACCATTATTCTTCTTACCTCAGATTCATCCCTCAATAGACTAAGATGTAAAGCTAAAAGTCTTCTAATCTGTACAATGGAAGCACGACTTTGGAACACTTTTTTCCACTGCCTCAAAAGTAATTGTGAAATGGCAACCTGAAACAAAACAGCTTAGTTAAATTTTCTTTAAGCAAAGCACTTAGTTTCCTCTCATCTCATAGATCTCTAGTACAGACTCTTTGGACACCATATCAACCCTGCATAGAAAACATATTCACTAGCTGTAATGTTCGGCTTAAAAACCATATATTTGTTGAAGCCGAGGGTGTAGCCTAAGAAAATTCTCAAAAACTTTTAAGATCAAAAATGCAGCTACAAATAATTGTTTATGAAACTGATTTTATTATATTTCACGCTTTTGGAACTCTACTGGATGTAAAATGTAGAATGCATTATGCAATTTACTATAAAATAATTCTGCAAGACAAAACCGAGACATTTGGCTGCAGAAAAACTGGACCTGGAAAAGTGGAAAAAGAGAATCAGTTGCATTGCATATCTATAGATAGATAGATAGATAGAGAACACTTTATTGCACAACCAGAAAAATATTACAACCATGATTCTTTATATATATATATATATATATATATATATATATATATATATATATATATATATATATATAATATTATATATATAAAGCTACAATCCGGTATACTCACTGATCTATTCATCCATACGTTTTCTCGGAAACGGTAAGATTTGGACGAAAATGATGTATGAGAAAGTTGTAGGAAATGTATGAATTACAGCCATCCTATGAAGCCGATTTTTGAATTTCGAACGCGTTCCACTACGCGAAGGTGCTAACTCTGTAGTTTACCGGCCGATTTGGATGAAATTTTGATAGAATGGTGATATAGTGATCCGATTGAAAAAAAAAATTTTGGTTGTTCGAAATTCAAAATGGCGGCGCAGATATAGCCGACCGAATAATCGACCTTTGCGCAACAAAGTCGGCAGCCAACTGGGCATATGCTGGAGATATGCCGTAAACGGAATCGCGTTGCCAAAGGACCCAGGTATATGAGAAATATCCGACATCTTGGAATTTCAAGATGGCGGCCGAGATATTGATGATTGAAAATGACAAATTTTTGTATGGAGATTTAGTACTAAAATTGACTTTTCAACAGAGAAATGGGACAAACTTGCGAGGCCGGAGGCCGAGCTCCGCGAAGCGGGCACAAAAAGTTCTGCCGCGGTGAGGCCGAAGGCCGAGCTCCGTTTAGGCCGAGGCCGAAGGCCGAGACGATTCAGGTTACAGCGCACAAGTACCAGCGCAAAAGCAAAAAGGGACAAACTTGCGAGGCCGGAGGCCGAGCTCCGCCGAGCGGGCACGAGGAACTCCGCCGCGGCGAGGACCGAAGGCCAAGCTCCGTTTAGGCCGAGGCCGAAGGCCGAGACCATTCAGGTTACGGCGCACAAGTACCAGCGCAAAAGCAAAATGGGACAAACTTGCGAGGCCGGAGGCAGAGCTCCGCGGAGCGGGCACGAGGAACCCCGCCGCAGCGAGGCCGAAGGCTGAGCTCCGTCCAGGCCGAGGCCGAAGGCCGAGACCGTTCAGTTTACGGCGCACAAGTACCAGCGCAAGTGCAAAAATAGACAAACTTGCGAGGCCGGAGGCCGAGCTCCGCGGAGCGGGCACGAGGAACCCCGCCGCGGCGAGGCCGAAGGCCGAGCTCCGTCCAGGCCGAGGCCGAAGGCCGAGACCATACATGTTCCCATGCAACAGTTCACTACAATAAGTGTCTAGCGAGGCCCTAGGCCGAGCGCCGCGGAGAGCGCAGCTCGGAGCGGCTGGGGGTTGGCGCGCGTAAGCGCGCAGGGGGCTTGCCCCCTAGTTTATAGTATGTAACTTAAATATATAAGTTTTTCAGGTACTCCCAAAATGTGTAGTGTGCAACGACGAGTATTAAACTAATCTAATCTATTAGTCTCAGGACTAGTCATAGATACAGACTTCAATAAAAATAACATATAAGTAATATAATTATTGTAAAATCTTTGACACAAAAAATACTGAACATATCCAGCTTCAACATTATTATTATTGTATAACATGAATCATGCAAACAAGCCTTCTTTACGCAAAAGGTTCATTAGCAGTTAAGTCGCAGAAACACCAACACGGTGACGGTTGTTGTTTCTTAATGATTCGCGATACTCATACATAGTTATATATTTAACGGGTCAAACGTCGGGAAATAAGGGAATTACGTTTTACCTAATAAATAATCGCGATTTGACCCGTTTAATATGTAACCAAAAGAATTTTTTTAACACACTAGTATCTTTAAGCTCATGCATGTTAAGTATTGTATATAAATTTTAGGCACTTGCAATAATATATATATTGTTGTATATTTGAAAACGTCGAGTCGCACCTGTTACGCGACTGAATAAAACGCCTGTAATACGAATAGAGGCGCGTGGTGGTGTGCGTACGCAGCAACACACATCGACCGCTAGGGTTGGACACATGCATAACATATAATTATATATAGTTTTAAGTGTGTTTTCTTACCAGTCTATTCAAGTCCTTTTTTTCATCATAGAAGAACAGAATTTTTGTTAGAAGAGCAGAGGTGATGGCATCATCTGTAGGGTCCTCCTTTGGGAATAGATTGTCAAACTGTTCCCTCTCCACTTGTTTGCAGTGCTTCCGGGTTAGATAGCTGCGAGTGTACGCTTGGATCTTGATGGTACTTAGGAGACGCCTTCGATGCTCCTAGAAAGGAATTAAAATAAACTAAATAAATTTACAGGTAAATTGACAGTTCTTTTCGGATCTTAAGTGCATTTGCAAGTGATTCCATCTTTCCAATTTCGGAACATTCACCTGGCTCCCAATAGATTGTACAGCTCAAGATTCGTGGAAGAGACTGTGAGAAAAGCTTTAAACAATAGTGTGTCATTTTAACCATGTCACCCATCATACCAGCTCTTTTCAAAACTATTAGTAACAGCTCTGCTTGGTTCCAAATTCACACCAACTGGCTTTAGTGTTATATAACATGGGACATTGACAAAAGAAGTTGTGTTGAATTAAATTGACATGCCAAATGAAGATCCACCTTTCATTTCACCATGCCCTGTGTGTCCAAATGTGTGCCCTGTTGCAAATGTTTATCAATACACAAGAAAAACTTGCCATTCTGCTCCTTGCGCTCTTCACCTTGCTTTTTTAAAGCTAAATGTATTATAGCTCGAGAGCAGCTGAAGAGATTTCGCTAATTCTTTTTTAGAATATTCCTTGAAGTATGAAGATGGTTTTTACGGAGAGAAAATTAAATAAAAAATAAAGAATTGACTGTTAGGCAATACAAAGTTCACTGGGTCAGCTAGTCTATGATAATAATAAAATTCACATTCACACAACACAATCACTTTTACTGGTCCCAAACCATGTAAGCACTGTGCTGTAATAAGGACATAACCAACATAGAAAAATACTCAAACTGAGTCCAAATCAGAATATGTTGGTCCCAGCAGGTAAAACCCACAAATCAGTCTGGGTAAACTAATTTGTTACCAATAGGCCAACAAGACAGTCAAATCTATTTAATCTATAGAAAGGCAATGCATTGCTAACCTCTCTCTTCTGCCTTTGTTGCTGTGTTTGAAGGATCAAGGCATTGCGGTCTGGATTACGCTGAGCGCTAGCCCCAGCCAAATTCTGCCGCGGCTTTCGCCGGAAGTCTCCCTCGAACGAATACATAACTGAAATAATTCAAAGGCAAGTAGATCAGTTCATATTAAGGAAAAGACAAGATATTATTGTAAACAACAATCAGCTGAATCCGATTAGTAACATCTTGCACCTGTTACTTAGCGGTTTTGTCCTATACTGGCAGAAAAATCTTCTGTGAAAATATTCCACGGTAATTTATTTACAGTACACGTCTTGAGTTTTGCACAAATTGTACCACACTTCGGAGAATTTAATCAAAATTTTGCATTTTGTAATTCACAATACACACCATCACACAATCTTCAATCTTCATGTCATTGTTGCACAGACTAAATAAAGAAATTTGTTGGAGCCACGTTCCGTTATAGGAAACCTTTTTCCACGAGATCCATTGCATTTTCTCTGTGCATTGCATGACTGATACCATTGAATTTGAAGTAAGGATAGAAGATCATTCAATAGCTTTTTTCGGATACTGGCGCTGACGTCGCTTGTCGGTAAAATTTGTGACTAACTTATAACATTTTCTGTATAATAACGAAATTGAACCACATTTCCCTAATAGTTTATTTTTTTATAAATTAATATTAAAAAATCCAATGATTTAATCAATAAGTTATTAAGATCGAGATAACTTAATTATTTTAATCAATCTTTCGTAACCCAGTCAGCTACCGTACTTGATAATGAGTTGCTTGTGCCCAATCTCACTAGTCTATGCTACTCCACGTTAGATGGCGCTAATAGAAATAATTGGGCCACACAGAAGGGACTGGGGCGCGCGCAGACATCACTGATTAAACCGTTCGCAGATAGTAAATGTCACGGATATCCGTGGTAAATGTATAGAAATTTTCGAAAACGATACACGAAAATATACCTCATGGATGGTTCACAGATATTTCACATTTTGCAAAATAGGTGGAAGAAATATTTTTTTTTAAGGTTTCTAGTACAAGATCGATTAAGCTATGTTGGTACATCTTTTAATTTTTATGTGATTTATTGACAAATAAGTTGCTTAAAACTTTACTAAAAACGGTACCGATTATTATGGCAGCTTCCTATAAGAACTCGTGGTCGCAGTTTGTACCCCCTAGTTTTTGAATTCGCAACTTGCTGTTGAGGAACAGTCGACAGCATATCACCTTTACATTTTATAATGTTTTGGAATAATTAACTACATAAACAATAATTAACTATAGCCCTTTAAGTATAACTTCCAACTAAAACATAGATTTTAGGGTTCCGTACCAGAGGGTAAAAACGGGACCCAATTGCTAAGATGGTATGTCCGTCTGTCGGTCTGTCCCCAAGCTGAACGTAAACTCTCATGAACCGTGTAGCTACAGTTGATATTTTTATAGATGATGTACATATTTATTTAATGAAAGTCATTTCCATTTTAACCGACTTCAAAAGAGGTTATCACATCGACGCGTATGTTAATTATTTTTCACTATGTTTTCGCATTATCTTCGTCAAATCTTAACCTATTTCGATATTTTTTTTTGTTCTACTAGGTATAGCGTCCCATTGGTCCCATTTTAATTTGGTGAAGATGTCATGAAGACTTTGAGAGATGGAGAAAAGAACTTTTCAATGGACAGCAGCAAATAAGGCCTAATGGGGCCCATTCATAAATAATATGCATATGTTTCATAAAATATAATATAAAAGCTGTCCCAGGGTAATTTGGTGATGTTCTGATGAAGACTTTCAGAGATGGGAATTTAGAACTTCAAATTTAAGTAAAAAAAATCACTTTGTTCATCAAATACTTTCATTAAGTAGCACATTATCTGGTGGACATTGTTACGAAGTTCATCAGCTCAAATGTAGTTCTTGAGAGGTTTTAAGTTTCTAATCTAGATAAAAATATGCCGTTTTCAGTTAACCAGAATTTAAGTCAAAATATACAATTTTACTGTCGTGGTTATTAGTTCCTTAGTCAAAAATATACTATAAGCATGCGTAGTTATAAAAATCACAATATCTATTTAGTTTCATACGAGTTTCACAAGTCAGTCAGTGATTAAAACGGTATAAAACGAAAATATGTTTACGCAGAGGACAAATACAGCGCTGGTGCACAAAAGTGTATTTTGCATGGGCCCTGTAATTTATAATAAGCTGTCTAGTGCATTAAGAGAACTGGACTTAGGCTTGTTCAAGCACAAATAAAAAAATATATTATTTAAAAACTGCTATCATACAATAATCGAATTTCTGACTGATAATTATATTGATTAAAATAAGTATAACAATGATATACTATTTGATATTATCCCCGTGACTTCTCTTGTTTGACATTTTTACTTATTATCGCATGGAATGTTATTTTTTTTATGTTCTTGACATTTTAAATTCTTGATGTTAATATAATAGGTCAATCAAATTAAAAAAAAATCCAGGAATTAATTTCCAGAAAGCTGGATATCATTTTATACCATCATTTGATCTTAAATGCGTGTAATGCGAATTCGCACGGTCCCAGGAGGTGAGCTCAACTTTTGGGGGCCAAAAAACCGCGAACTTATCACACTTTCTTTCAGTTTTGTGCTTCTAGCTCGGAAACGGTACTTTGGACTGGAATCTTCGTTATTGCAATATTAAAGAGAGTTAAATTTTGCGTTGTATGATTGTCTTCTTCTTCAGGCTATATTATGGAGTCCACTGCTGGACATAGCCCTCCCTTAGTGATGACCAGAGCGGCCTGTCTTATACCATAATTGGGGGTTAATGCCCATAATCCCCACGCTGGGCATGCGGGTTGAGGATCGCAGATTGGTGGCATTGTACTGCAGGGGGCGCTGCTGCCCACCCCCCAGTTTGTGTCCCTTAGTCACCTTTTACGACACCCGCGGGAAGAATTTGGGTTGGTGCTATTCTTTAAGCCGAAACCACACAGCATGATTGTCTAAAACTTTAAATTCGATTTATTGGTATAGCCGAAATCAAAAGTTGTGAACCGGAACTTATTTACGTGCAAATTTACATTATGCGAATTTTCAAGACCATATTTCTTTGAAACTGATACTCTTACTTCTATTGAAATACCCATAAGACAAACATTGTAGAGAATAAAATTTCACATTATACCTAAAAACTATTTTTATTTAATCTTTTCAGAGCACTCTCCACCAGCCTCTATACCACGTATCATGCGTCTGAACCAATTTTCAAAACATTTATTCCAGTCCTCCGCAGACACCTCTTCCACGGCCTTCTCAAACGCTGCTAGCGCGTCTTCCGGCGATGAAAACTGTATCCCTTTGAGCAGATTTTTTATTTTAGGCAGTAAAAAGAAGTCACACGGAACCTAATCAGGACTGTAAGGAGGGTCTCCTAAGACTCTGATCTGTGTGGAGTCCAGGAAGTCCCTCGTTTTGATCGCAGTGTGCGCGGGCGCGTTGTCGTGGTGAAGAAGGACCCCGCGGAGCCCGTTGTTCAATCGCTTGTTGCTCAATTCAGAAAAAAACTTCTGGCAGGCATTTTGTGTTATACCATTCAGCGTTTAATGACTTTGTTTAATTTCAAAGTTACGTACATTTGAGAATTTGTAGTTGCAATACCACTCGCTAACGGTGAAGGAAAACATCGTGAGGAAACCCGCGGCCTGGTTGGCTCCGCACGTATTGACTAGTCTTTCCTGTGGGCTAGGCCGACTAAGCTGTCAGGATGGTATAGGTGCTGGGCAAGCCTACACCATCTATAAAACCATGTCCCAGGCACTACAGCGTCGGAGTGGGCCCTTCACCCATCTAGTGTGAGTGAAGATACCACTGGACGCTGTATAAATCATCTCATTAAGTAGATGCAAAAAGGCCAATATTATTATTATTCAGCGTTGATGCTGCTTTGGTCCCAAAGTGGAATTGAAGTTAGGTACCCCGTCAAAGTGAAGAAACTATAAAAAAAATCCTGCGCTCCTCGATCGCTTCACTTTCGTAGGCGTTGGTTCATTTTGAAACAACCAAACTGTCGACTGATGCTTTGTTTCTGGATCATATTGAGAAATCCAGGATTCGTCACCTGTCACAGTGTCGTAAACGCGCCGTGACGAGCCAGCATCAAATTTTTGTAACAAATCACGGCACCAATCCACACGGGCCTGCTTCTGAGCTTCGGTGAGGTTGTGCGGCACCCAGCGGAAAATTATTCTCCTTACGGGAAGGTGCTTGTGCAAAATCTTGTGAACACTTCCTGAACCAATCTGCAGTGTATGCTGAATCTTTTCGTACTTAATTCGTCTGTTTTCTTGAATTATTTTTTTTACTGCCAGCAAACTTTCTTCGGTGACAGCCGTGATAGGACGACCACTCCTTTGTTCATTCCCTCAAAGTAAGATGACCGCGTTTGAACTCGCTATACCAGCGGTAGATGGTTGTTTTTGAAGGTCCTTCATTCATAAAAGCAATTCGAAGTCGATCACATGACTCATCAGGTCTTAAGCCACATTTGAAATAGTATAAAATCATAGCACGAAAATGTTCTGAATGCCGATCCATTTTGGCTCTCAAAAAATGCGGAGGGAAATTTGAAAATCGAACAGTAGTATTTTTACTTTTAAATAAATGACGTTTTCATAACAACTACTAGTGGCCAATGTCTTATACATAAAAACTATTTTTCAAAACTTTCTGAGTGGCCTGGTATAGACAACTCAACTTTCAAATTCAGTTATTATCTAAGACTATATTTGCATGAATTCAAAATTATACTTTTTTCATTTTGCGGATTTTCCGTTAGTATGAGGTGTGAAGTCAATGCTGATACTAATCATCATCATATTCATCATTGTACAGTTCTAATTTGTGGTGCAGAATATTTACGTCGGCCGCACAGGGGCACACAGAAGCATGGGCTGGCAAACACTAATTTTAAATAGGCCAACATACATACTGTACCTTTAGATAGCCTAATAGAGCCCATTGTAAATAATAGGGAATTTTAGGAGATATTTCAGGTCATTTGACGTCAAGTTAGCATCAGCAGAGACGCCCATTAGCTCAGTTGGAAGAGCGCTGGCACGGATAGCCAGAGGTCGCGGGTTCGAATCCCGGCATGGGTGGAACTTTTATCCTCTAAATAGGTTTTTAAAATTGTCCTTAGCACAGGTTAGTGCATTAAAAAGAATAAAATCAGCAGAGACATCAAGAAGCTCAAGAACGACTATACAGTTAGACTATACGAAGACCAGACCCGACGAAGTACATATTTTAGAAATTACCTATATTCATCTGCAAACGAAGTAGATATGACGGTTTTCTAGGACCTCTTGAGGACCGAGTTTTAGACTTATACGCCCTCCAGAAGCTAGCGTGTGAGCAGTGGCAGTTCGGCAGTTCGGTTTTTTTATGGTACTAATATGGTAATAATGTCGCGACTGAAGATTTTTTTATAGAAACTGTGGCGAACTCGTCGCTATTAGGTTTTGTTATCGTTTTTAAAAAAGAATGAAATATGTCAGTGGTTGTGTTTTAAAATATTTTTAGTTATCAAGTAGTTAGCGGTTCTGTCCATGTTTTCTATTTAATTAAGTCATAATATTACGAGGATTTCTACGTTTTCATTAACATTCATACAGTCCATTTAATTCCGTCGTTTTCAGAAACGCTGAATGTCCGGCGATTTGATTTATATGAGGCCAAGCCCAACTTTACCATGTAGGTAGTGTAAATAGGTACCTATTATACGCATTCGAAGTTGCCACTGACAGATTTTGTCAGCTCCGTTTGTGATGAGTAAAAGGCTTACCATTTGTGACCTATTCAACATCTAACAGCATTGAACCATACGAATATACTAGGCTCTACGTTAAATCTAAACCTAAATTCAGATTTTAATGTAAGTATTCATTAATCTGAGTGCCTAAAGTGGGTGATGCGTCACAATTTCAAGATCGTACTAAGCCCAGTAGTTGTCTGTATACTATTATAATTGTTATTTACATCCACAGTAGGTAGTTACAATATTAATGAGCCGTTTTCAGCACAAATTCTCAAAGCAATTCATAGATGGCGCTTACAGGCGTGGCCACAGCAGAACCGGAATACGGATGAATACGGCTGTCAATTTTTTTGAGGAAGATTAAGATTATCTACTACTACCGCAGAATACAGCAAACACGCGAACATTCAGGAACATAAATCAGAAGAACAGGCTTTATAAACGAAGAAAAAAACTTTATTCACACGAGTTAAGATTAAAAATTTATTTATCATTACGCTTCATTACACGTATTACTTTCATTTTAAAAACGTCAAATCAGAGACAAAGTAGAGTGTTGAGTCAAACGCGTCAAATATTTGGAGGATTGACATGTTTTCATAGTCTGTGCAAAACAGTGCTGCCAGCTTTCTTAGAGCTTTCTTTTATTGGTTTTGGGGCCCCTTCGTAACTTCTCGTCACAACCGTATTTTTTTTTTCATTTATTTAGGATCTTGCTTATTAAAGTCAAAATATAAATATAACTTTCTTACAAAATCTGGATTCCTCAAAACATTCAATAAACGCCGATTACAATCGGCAGTGGTGGAGATTTTGATAGGAAAAGACGTTAAAACAGATTCATTCACAGACGGCTGATGGACTTGTATATTTTTTTATTATAATTTGAAGTAGCTAAACTTCTAAGTATTAATTGTAGAAGTAAAATGTACAGTCGATGCCAAGTGGCAGTAGTGGCATGTCTAGGGGCGCTACTAGGGGCATTTCAAAAAAGAATGAGGTTTTTAATTTGTCCATGTACTTTTCATGTGTGAACAGAAGAGTATTATAGAAATCAGATAATGAGTCGACTCATTATCTGATTTCAAGCAAGAGTGGTCTGATTTAAATTTGGTCAAGATTGTTGGTGAGATAAAAGAGAAAATCATGGAACTGTACTTATTAGTGCGTATTTTTCTGGCAGTCGCTTTCCCTAACAAAAATTTTCTTTAGTGGTATAGTGATACAGGTGTTTTAAGTTTTCTTGTTACGTAATGGTAATGGACTCTGGAAACACTTGGACAAACTCATGGAAATCATCAACGTTATAAATGTGTCTGTGGTTTGTACCTTTGAAGATTATGAGGCTCTAAAGAGGCTGAAAAATAAGCCGTTTGCAGCACAAATTTCAAAATTCAAAGATTAATTTTGACAGCCGTATTACGCTCTTCTATGGCCACGCCTATAAGCGCCATCTATGAAGTGCTTTTTGAATTTGAGCTGAAAACGGCTCATTGGTGTGTCTCAAGATCTCACTCAATGTAATACTCAGAACAATAAATTATTGTTCTGAGATGTAATATCTTTATTTAACTAGCCTGTGATGTAATTTTAATTGTTTCTATTTTGTGACTTTTGTCCAAATTTTGTAACTTTTGAACCCCCTTTGTAACACACTGTGACATGGCTTAGTTTGTAACTTTTTGTAACTTTTGGAAGTATGTGCCTGTCTGTAATATAGATTGCCCAAAGATTACTTCAATTGGTATGTTTTCACATCATCTTTTTCATTTTTAAATTCCAATCAAAAATGAATTGAAAATTATTTACCTACAGTAACATTCAAGTGGTTGCACCACAGGACAAATATTTGGTAAGAAATTTTAACTTTTGGATGCTGTGGCTTTTTGACTTTCCTCGTGTAACTTTTGAAGTGCGGATCCTGGTGGCAACATTTTATTGTTCTCTCTGTGTGCAATAATGGGGGTTGTTGTGGTGTTCTATTGATTATTGCTTGTTATTTTTTACAATTACCTATAATACCGTGAAATAATAACCCCCGAAATATTTAAATTAATATCTCTCGCCTAACATAAAGCTAAAGAAATGGAGGAAGTATTAATAGAAGTTGAAAATTTATCTTCGGTGAGTTGTGATCAATTGTATCATGGTTATGAAAGTGGTAGAAATCATAAAAAATATTTTCTTTCGTGTTTTCAGAGTCGCCCTTCTCTTGAGCAAGTAACAGCGGTAGTAGAATTCATGCAAAAACACCCAGATTTGGCCAATGCTAAACTTAGAAATAGCATTAGCCGCCAAAAAGCTAAGAAATTATGGACTGAGCTTAGTAACATTGCCAATAGCATTGCTGGTACTACCAAAAACACCCAAGGGTGGATGCGGGTAAGATACAAACAAAACATTATATTTGCTAATCTACTGAAGCAAAATAAGAAAAAGCTGGCAGTCTTGTTAGTTTCATGCACCGAAGGTCTGTACGATGCTGTGTAGACCCTTGGTCAAATATGATATTATTTTGCTTTATTTATTTCTCTGATAAATACAGCCATCTGTAATATAGTGTAATATAATATCCATATCAAAAATACTAAGGACACATTGAATGGTTATTTTTATTTCAAGGTGGAGCGTTGTATAGTTTAGCCTTCTATGTTTTCAGTTTTGGATAGACAAAAAGTGTATGATAAAGGCAAAGAAAAAACAGGTGGATGATGGCAAGCATTCAAATATACTTACACCAATAGAGGAAAAGATATGGAGCCTATGCTTTCAGAATAATGGAAATCAAAGTAGTAATGAAATAAGTAAGTACATATAAGTCCTCCACTTTATAGAGTTGTCTGATTTCCTACCCCAAATTGTCAAATACATCCATATTTTGGCACTTTGGAGTCGTCTTAATGATTGAGGTGCTTCGGCGTGCTAGCTAGTGCCACCAATGGAACAAAATCATAACTTGGTTTTTAATATGTTCTTATCTCAAATTGAACATGAGAAATCTTAATGACTGTGACAACTATTTTTAAAACCTACATTTTAAAACCTAGGATCAATAGACTAGAACTTTAATCAATTTCCGCTAAAAAGTCCTTGGTTGTTGATACTAGGTTCTAGACTGAACTAATAGAGTAGAAAGTTACAAGGGCAAATAAATTCAATTCTATATTCTTAAAATTTTCTTAGCATTTTTACATAAAATGCATCTTATGGCTATTGACAGAAAGAAGAAAATTAGTGAAGAAAGAACTTTTGGAAGAAGAAGATTCATGTGAAGAGGTCCCTTTGAAGAGAAAGAAGTCTGTGGACGCATTTGACTTCAATGAACACCCTATACCTGATGTGGAAGATAGACAGATGGCCGTCATGGAAAAACTGGTGAGGCAACCGCACTTAGCGTCATAGTTGGGCCAATGTACATAGCAAGCACTGAGGAACGTTAACACTTCAGACACTAGGGTTTCCTTACGATGTTTTCCTTCACTGTCAGCAAGCGGTATTGCTTGTATAATTTCACAAATGTACATAACTTACAAAACAAAGTTATTGGTACATGCCTACAACCTGGGTTCGAACCCACAACCTCCCGATTGAGAAGCCGGCGTTCTACACCACTCTGCTACTACCGCTTACAACGTGAGACAAACGAAAGTTCTTAGTTATTAGTTCAGCTTATTATTACCACAATGACTTAAAAATAGTGACTTAGTTTGACCTGAGATTTCCGCACTTAGCCTCATAGTTGGGCCATTGTACGTAGCAAGCGCTGAGGTACGCTAACACCTTAGACACTAGGGTTTCCTTACGATGTTGTCCTTCACCGTCAGCGAGTAGTTTTGCTACTATAATTTCGCAAATATACTTACATAACTTAGAAAAGAAAGTCATTGGTACATGCCGGGGTTCGAACCCACGACCTCCAGATTGAGAAGCCGGCGTTCTACAACGCTCTGCTACCACCGCTCTCAAAAAAAATAGTGACTTAGGCTGTTCTTACATGAAGCATAGGTACAGTCTCGCTCACACAATTATTATTATTTTTGGTTAATTATTGAGAGTTTGATGCATAATTAAGTCACGGATATTCCATATATGTAGTTTTGTTTTCGTAATAGTTTTGCAATGAAAAGAAAGTTACGTGTGGAGTAAACGTGTTCTTGAGTGGAAACCGCGACTCGGCAAACGTAGTGTAGGACGCCCTCCGACCAGGTGGGATGACGATCTGCGAAAAACTGCCGGCAGATGCTGGATGCGGCAAGCTGAAGACAAGGCGCTGTTGCGCTCATTAGGGGAGGGCTATGTTCAGCAGTGGACTACATAATATAGCCAGAAGAAGAAGAGCGAGAAGGGATGTTCGACGTAAGACAACACTTAACACACGCTAGTTATAAGCAAAGAGTAACTCACCTCACAGATAAACCTGTACAGGTTTCAGTGAAGGTTTTTTGTATTTAATATGAATTCTGTAAATGTCTTGAATAAATAACTTAAAAAAAAAATAACAGCCTTAACACAACTTTGACTTGACAGGTCCAAGTCATGGATAGACAAGCTTCTGCGCTCTCACAGATGGCACAATCGTCCCTAAGTAATGCGCAATCTATGGATCGATTTGCAGAAGCATCTCAAATACAGGTATGCTATGCTGTAGACTCAAACGGACTTATCCATAAGAACACGATTCCTCTAAAGCACACCGATTGAGAAGTAAACAAACTTACTCCGATTGAAAAGGTTTTTTCGTTACGTTTTTTCCTTGTACAATCTCCACCACAGACTATTTTAATCTGCGTTTTTATAAGTGAGACTAAATAAGGCTGTTCTTACGAATCTCCACCACGGACTATTTTAGTCTGCGTTTTTATAACTGAGACTGTAAACTAATAAGGCTGTTCTTACGAATCTCCACCACAGACTATTTTAATCGGCGTTTTTATAAGTGAGACTGTAACTCTCTGTAAACTAATTATGGCTGTTCTTATGTCGCAGAGAGCCTGCTGTCTCGCACGCACAAATTAACATTTTTAACTAATTATATCCTTTTTGTTGCACTAACCCGTGCTGAGGACAATTTTAAAAACCTATTTAGAGGCTATTTTGAAGTGATTTGCAAGTGACGCAAATTACTTCAGCCAGATGTCGCTGCCTGTAAATAATACAGCGAATATTGTAAAGAGGTTCGAAATTTCGCTGAAGCCGGCACTTGCCCATTAGCTCAGTTGAGAGAGCGCTGGTAGCCAGAGGTCGCGGGTTCGAGTCCCGGCATGGGCGGAATTTTGTAGCCTCTAAATAGGTTGTTAAATTTATTAACTAAGTAATAAAATTAGTAAACTTAATATGCGGTCTGAGGGTTTGATGTGTAATTAAATTACGACCATATTTTGAAACATTATTGTTCTCCTAACATAGTTTTCAATTAAATTTTCTCTATCAAAAGCTGGGTACAGAATAAGAAAAAAATGTTTCGAATGTCCGCAATTTTATTATCTATACAGTCTTATTTATAAAAAGTCGACCCCATCAAAACCAACACACTCTCAAGATGGAGCCAAAGCGGGCTTATGTCAGGAATTTACCTATGGAAGCGATCAGATCGAATTAATCATTTGGAATCAGGAATCGAACTTGTATCTCTGTTCCGAGTCCACTGTTCTACCCACTGGGCTACCATCGTCCATATGTTGAGTACCTTTCTTTTCTATAAAATAAATATAACTTTGGATCTATAACTGTTTTTAACACTAGACATTGACATAATAACAACTAGAACTACCTAAATTTAAAAACTGACAATATGTATTAAAAATGATATCAAAAAGAAACTAAAGAATAAAAAGGTCTGTCGCCAAGAGTTTACGTCTATAGAAAAGCTGTTGAATACAGGTATAAAGGGTATGAAGCGCTCGTGGCCTAGTAGAGCCGAGTGATTGGAATCAATCACTTGAGTTAAGCAACAACAGGCGCGTTCAGGTGCAGGATGAGTGACCGCCCCGTGACTACTGCTAGTGGCATTTTTCCGTGCGCTTCTGTGCTTCGCAAAGCATGTTAAGCCGTTGGTGCCGGCTATCATGTAATGGCAGTTGTTAGGCCATGTCAGAGGCCTTACGGGTGGATTGATAACTTCTGACAGTAAGGCCCGCCACTGTCTTACAATCCTCGACCAACTCGTACTTCGACTCCGGTGGAATATGGCTTAATCTTCCTGTGATGGAGAAAGAGACCCGTGCCCTAGCAGTGGGGTCATACAAGGGTTGATATCGACAGGTATAATGACTATTGTTCTCATTCCAGGCGCAAGCGATCGAGCGGCTAGCCTCTACGTTCGAGAACATCGGCGCCGCAGTTCACGACGTCCGCAACGCGATCATCAATATAGATTACACGATGAAGCGATGTTACACAATCAACCAGACCTAGCATAGGTACTAGTCTTAACGGTCGTGGGTTCGAATTCTGGTATGTACCAATGACTTTTTAAGTTATGTACATTTGTAAATTTGTCACTGCCTACTCGTATACCACTCGTTAGGTGCGAAGGAAAACCATCCTGAGAGAACTCTAGTGTCTTGAGTCGTTTACATATCTCACTCGGTACTTGCCACGTACAAAAGCTGCGGCGTGCAGAAATTTCGGGTGTAACTGTAGTGTAGGAATTTCTTATTTTTACGGATATTTTAATTATGTAGTTTGAGTTAGCGACCTGTGTAAACTCCGTGCCAGATGATACTTTCCCTGGATGTATACAAACTTTATTTTTTATGATAAAAGTAAACTATGGAAGGAATTAATGATCGAGCAAGTAAATGTCTCTCCACCCTAGAAGGAGCCGGAGAGGTGCGTGCGCAACGATACAAACTAAAATAATCCTTAATAATAAAATGCTGATGTGATGTCGAAACAAATCGATTTTTTTCCTTTAATATTTACTACGAGATTTTATTTGATTTAACCTATTAAAAACTCGATGGTGAAATAAATATAAATTGATAACTTTTTTGATAAAACATTCGTGATTTGGCGATTGCGAATTGGTGTCAATGAATCGAAGAATCTGGTTATAAAATACCGGTCTCCCAGGTTTTGTAATTGTTGATGAAAATGAACATCGATGCAAGCTACATTGCCAATGCCTCATCGTAAGGAGTTATGAGGGAACATAGAGTACCATCTCTCCGAGACGAAGAAGAAGGGAGTAACATGGCTGGAGCTACTATCCCAAGCCATAAACTTGTGTCAGCCCCAGACTCCATGGAGGAGTAAAAGGACGAAAGAAGAAAAAATAGAGTTGCATACGAACAAACCACATTACCCTCGTTTTGGGCTTAGAAAAAGCACAGACGCATGCATCCGTCGGTCCGTCAGTTACAGTTGATCTTCACCGGTTAGTCTCTAAACTTATAGTTTTAAGAATTTTTATCTATTTTCCCATGGGAGTTTATGGGGGCTTATCTATTTTCCCATGGGAATAAGATATTTTCCCGCAGTAAAACGTAGCCTATGTGTTAATCCATGGTGTCGGCTAACTCCATACCAAATTTTATTAAAGTCGCTCCAGCCGTTTAGACGTGAAGAAGTAACAATCATAAACACTCACAAACTCTCGCCTTTATAATATTAGTGTGTTGTTATTAGTGTGATTGGCGTCCGCATGGTCGTCGGAAAATTATCTATCATGTGTATAGAGAGAAACAAAATCTGAATTTTAAAGATTTTTAATCAACCTTTTGGACAAGTGTATCTGGCATCGAGTATATTATTAGAAGTTAAGTTCGGTTGTCAGTAAAGAGCAGCATCGCGGCTACAAAACTAAGCGATGCCAAAGCAACACATGTATTTATAGTCACGAGCACTAACATGTGTGCACTACAGTACCTTGTCAAAGTCAAAGTAGTCAATTTCTCGTGCATCAGGCTAGAAGAAGTTAATGCGACAAGGTTCTAAGGTATTTACATGCTAGTGCTCACAACTGCACTTATGGAACTTCTTAGCGTGTCAAAGTTTGCCTAGAATTTGAGAGCCCAGAAATTGGAGATTTGCGACACTTGATTTGAATTTGCCATCGTGGTGAAAGAATTGCAACTGCAACTGTAATATACTTACTATTCTACGTTTGTGGAATCTCTATCTGATCTCAGAACTCAATAACGTATCAAGACGCGTGGCGTTTGAAGTGAAAAATAATATGGACTTTATTTTGAGTGTCTAGTATTATACTTAGTCGGTATTGTGATTTAATTTAACTAATATTAGTTCTCCATAGATATACTCGTATTTTATGTCATACTATTTTAAGACATAGAATTATCGACATCACTTTAAAAACATTACAATGTAAATATTTTATTATTTAAATTTATGTTTATCTAAAATTCTTAATATCGCAAAATCACCTTTAGTAATTAAGAAAGTACAGAACAATAAAAGGTACAAAATATTTTACAAGAATACATTTACTTCTTATTCAATACTTCCTATTATGTAAAGCAATCGAAATTTAAAATGGTCCCCACCGAAACAGTCTCATTCTACCAAACTCTAGTATCAGCACCGAGTAGCACATTGCAATCTTATCGCGTCGCGATGATACTGATAAGGCAGCACTTTGTCGAACACTGTATCATTGCTCCCATTTTTACAAGAAATCGTTTGTGCGTCAGTGTTGTTCAAAATACAAGGAAACAGATCATAATGCTAAAAGTGTTTCACTACAACATTCGTAACACGCGCAATTACAAGCGATGGCGTTAAGCTACAGTATTTTTCTCGTATTTAGTTACTACTGGACAATTTCAAGTGCAGAAGTGTGCCCCAAGCAATGTGACTGTGATATGTACAATGGTCAAAACAGAGCGGTGTGTGTGGATCAAAAGTTAGTGAGCGTCGACGTGGGAGTGCCTTCTCAAGTACAGATTTATAGCCTCAGCCATAATGCTATCAGTGAGTTGGATAACTTGTGCTTCAAGGTATGTGCATGTTTTGTCTGTTAATTAGTGTAACTAGTTTAACCCACAGCTTCATTTATTTACAACTAGGTGACCCAGCGAACTTCGTACCGCCTAACAGTCGATTCTTTAATTTTATTTTATTTTTCTCCGTAAGAACCATCCTCGTACTTCAAGGAATATTCTAAAAAAGGGATTAGCGAAATCGGTTCAGCTGCTCTCGAGATTTGAGCTTACCAACACATTCAGCGATTCATTTTAATATTATTGATGATATTAATGCTGTGCAAGTTTTTCAAACAGTTTACCATGATACTTTTACATGAAATAGTTTACCTAGTACTTTTTCCAACATCGAAACTGTCGAGTTTGACCCGGACTAATCAAATATACAAATATACTGAAACAGTAATAATTAAACAAATAATATTCAGGAAAGTGAGTATCGGGATGAGGAGAGAAACGCGACAGGCCAGTGAACATTCTTATACAGGAGGCATAATTTTTACTAACCACGAGAAATAGTTTATCCTTCGTGGACCCGTTGATGAGGATAACGGGACAAAATTATGGGAAACTTCTTTGTCAAACTTTTTCCTTCTATTGGCACGTACGGTGATAAGCCCGTTCTCTCTGAGAAGGCATACGCCCTGTAGTGCGTATAATGGACGAAAACAGGTTCCATTATTATATACTTTTTATGTATCCATGTCATAGTTTTCAAAGTTCGCAGTCATTGACCACAGTGGAAGTCTTAATCAAACATGATGGTCCATTGCAGAGCATTGTTTTATGTGTATAATATTTCTATCGATAGAGCCCCACAAAGCTACTTATAACGCCGCGCGCCGTTTCACTACTACGTAAAGCGAGATGTTGAAACCTCCCCCAGGCTCAATTTATACAAAGCGCAGGTGCTGTAGAGCAGCGTTTCTTAACCTTTTTTGTCTACGGACCCCTTAGGAAATGAAGCACAATTTTAAGGACCCTATTAATAAAAAAAGCAGTAATAAATTTTTAACCATTTTAATGCCACAAATTACAAAAAATATACACATACCTACATAACCTCAAGCCTGTATCCCAGAGGGGTAGGCAGAGACCAGGGACTGCCACTTGCCGCGATCCTGAGATATCACCTTCGCTTCATCAACGTTCATAAGTCGTTGCATGCACGCATGCCGGTTCCGGGTACTTTATATCTTCCCCTTTGCTAATACATCCCCTATTTGGTCGATGACAAAAAATATACTTTTTGTATATTTACGAGTATATATGTATATGTTAAGGTTGATGTTGCTTTTTTGCAACTAAATTAATGATATTTGGGTTGATATTGCTACTGAGTTGTACTCTCAAATCGGTTTCCACTTGTAATCTGTTTTTGTATTAGTTTTTAGGGCAGAAAATGCCTTTTCAGATGTATGTGGTTGAGAAAAGCAGTCAATGTTTCATTTATAATTGTTAAATGGTCCAGAGATAAGACTGCGGACCTCCTACATACCACAGGCTAATAAACACTGCTGGTACAGAACACTGGATTTAACCACTATCTTGGAATTCTACAGTCATATTTTTTTACTATTCTACTTATGTAGTAGCCATTATTTGAGACTTATTTTTCTTCTCTCCTCAGATTGCCGGCTACCATTCAATAACAATCCTAAACCTGGCCTTCAATGATATCTTTTGGATCGGCATCCACGCGTTCTCGGGCCTGGAGAGCCTTCTGAGCCTCGACCTCAGTAACAACAGACTGAGGTACATCCCCTCTGACTTGTTCTGGGACACGGCGAAGCTGGAACACCTGGATCTGTCGGGGAACGTCTTCGAGACCCTCAAGAATGAACCGTTTTTGATGCACAATCAGTTGCAGGTACGTAACTTATGGCACACCTTTCCTCCAAACATCGACTGGATATATTGGAATCACACTTCACAATAATATTATAAAGGCGAAAGTTTGTGAGTGTGTATGTATATTACTTTTTCACGTCTAAATGGCTGGAGCGATTTTATTAAAATTTTGTATGGAGTTAGCTGACACCCTCTATTAACACATAGATTACATTTTTTCAGTATTGATAATTTGACTACATCCAACAAGGACGATTAAAATTTTCATTTTATTTTCAAATTACATTCGAATAGCATGAGTGATATTAAGAAAAATTACATTTCCAACTTGATTTTTTTTACAAGTTATGTACATTTGTGAAGTTATAGTAGCAATACCACTCGCTAGGGGTGAAGGAAAACATCGTTGGGAAACCTGAGTTTCCGAGGTGCTCATATACCTCGGCGCTTGAAATTGCCAATTGCCGACCGCGGTGGTCACGCATGGTGATTAGCCCATTTCTTTGGGCCACATCCTGTATGTATACATATCACAAGAACTTAAGAAATCCGTGACACATTGGTGACTTATTGACGGTAAGCGTCGTATTGTATTCATCCGTTGAAGGATCCTTTCATAATATTACGCACTTAGATGTGAATCGGTGCAGTTACTGCCTACAGGAGAGGTGTTATCGAACAAAATCCTAGTTTTTCTTATTGTTCTGATTGCATTTTGGTTGTTTTCTCAGGTGCTCAACTTGAATAACTGCCGGATCAAAGCATTGCCAGAGAGACTGTTGACTAGACTGCCGAATTTGAGAAAACTGGACTTGGGTAACAACTATGTCATATCAGTAACCATAGAGGTATTGAAACCGTTGCGGAAACTTCAAAGATTAGAACTCCAGAGCGAGTATTGGCAGTGCAACCCTGAGTTTTTAGGAGTGGAAGCCTGGATCACATCTCGTGGCATCACTTACGAAAAACAATGTAAGAAAAAGGTGCCCAATATGATGGAGAGGATGGTATCAGCGGTTCGTCAAGAGGAGAGACACGACGTCGACATAAACACTGTCTGGAACATAACACAGCACAATCACACTACACCAGTAAAACCGGTAAAGAAGTGGACACCATTTGAGAAATTCGACGATGATTTTCCGTCATTCCAAGCCTTTCTCATAGGGCTTGAAGTCGGCCTGGCATTAGGCATTGTCGGTACATACCTTTGGCTGCGCAGTCTTTGTAAATGCAGCTATCTTAAATTGAACTGCGCCCGCTCACAGAATAGACGACAACGTCGTCGTACACAGAGAAGAATCGATGGTGATATGAGGGCCAATCTACTGTGGAGTACTATCATTAATCCTGACTTGGAGACACCGCCGTCTTTCCGAAGGCAACTATCGTTGCCTGATAGGCCTCCGCCGTTCCCGATCTATGGCTTGCCGGGAGTAACTGAGGCCTCCGCGCCAGAGAGGTTTTCTTTGACCGATCGATCCGAATCGCCTCCACCGCCATATAATGAATGTAGGATTAATCTGTAGATATAGTGTTGACTTATGATGACTAAAATAAAAACTTTGTATCGGGCTTTAGCAATGTTTGATTAAGAAAACAAAGCAATTTGGCATTTCAGATGGAACAAAATGTTGTTTGTTTTAGTTTTGTTGGCTGTATAGTAGTATGAAGTACCTACGCACTTAGTTTTAAAACTGTGTATTATTTCAGTTTGTGTACAGTTACTTCATATCATTGTTGGCTGGTTATTGTTTCATAGTTGCTGTAGATAGAACCTTCATTTAGTTCACACTAGTTCAAAGTCTTCACAAAGAAATCTTTATTTAAGTTAAAATAAAATTGCCTATTCCATTTTTAAAAACCTATTTAGAGGCTAAAAATTTCACCCATGCCGGGATTCGAACCCGCAACCTCTGGCTATCCGTACCAGCGCTCTACCAATTGAGCCAATGGGCGACTCACGACATCAGTGAAATTTCGAACCTCTTTACAATATTATCTGTATTACGTACAGGCAGCGACATCTGACTTAAGCAAATTGCATTACTTACAGCCCCGACTACCTACTTTGCAGTTAGGTTTTAACATCGGAACGATATCACTGTACCCACATGATTACACTATTTTTATTTTTAATGCACTAACCCGTGCTAAGGAACAAATTTAAAAACCTATTTATGCCTATTCCATGTCAAGATGTGACTTTGGCAGAATTTGTCGACATCGGCTAGTTACTATTTAATCAAAAAAACTATAGAGGTAGGCTCACTATGGAGAACTTACGCCATTTTCGTGAATCGACGAAGATTGAAATCTTTCTCCATTTTTCGAGATCCAAGCCTATCAGGAAAAACCAAAACCACATACGATTCTGAAAGTATTATATTATATTATATGTGTAGTTGATAACTTTTGCATTTATATTTGGGTTGTATACTGAAACCTGTATCCCAGATGGGTCGGTAGAGTACACTGTCTGCCATTTCCTACGATACTGACAGATCTCTTCAACAACATTCGTTGTTGGAGAGAGTCCTCTACATTCCCTATTTGGTCGAAGTAGGTAAGAAGTATTTGTGATGTGATAAAGAAATAAAAAGAACACGGTGTTTTATAAGACTTAAAATTTATAATAGTAGATTTTTTTATAAATACGTATATCACATTCGGACTTAATTATTGATATATTATAGGTTAATTACATAAAAATATACTTAGTCAGACTCTTGTAGAATTTAAATTCTCCTTAACTAGTAGAAAGGGTAACTACATAATGTGTAGAACTTTTTGTACATAAACAATAACACAACCCCATGGCAAAAGATTTAAAAATATGGCAATATGTTACGTTGTATAAATATATTTCTTGTCTACATTTATTGTTTTTATTCATTTTTGTACAATACAAACGACTGAAAGGAATGTTGTTCAGTGGGTTTTATTTGAAGCTCATTTAAATAATTGACACGAACTTAATTGGAAGTTGTGTCTAAAAACTATACTTAAAATAATTCTGGTACAAATGAAATGCGTAACCGATACATTTCATGATACCTAGATTTATATTCAGAATACTTATTTACAATAAATACATGAGTGTTATAAAAATGCAAATGATTTTTAATTTGAATATGATTATTTGTAACATTCCCATAAAATTACTACTTCGTCCCATTATTTGTACGTCGTATATATTACTTAAAATATCTCTGGCACACGTGGTAGATCTTTAAACACCAACTATCTTAGAAATAATACCAAGCGCAGGTTTTGGTCAGAAACACTAAACTAATAAATAGTTTATCAATCATATTACACAATCAATCGATTTAAGGTCCATTTTCAATTATTCGAAAACAAAATAACCTGGTAGCGCATACGTAGAAAACTTGACTCACACCCAAAAGGTCTTAGTTCGACGCCGGCATGAACGAACGACTTTGGTTTTTGAGTTTTTAGAAGCAATACCACTCGCAGACTATAAATTCGCCTCTGAATTCACATACCTCGGTGTTTGCTACGTACAATGGCGCATGAGGTCAAAAGTTGAAATCACAGTTCTAACCACGACTGGAGTACCCCTAAGCGCTGAGTGACCTCAGCGCTTGAAATAGCATTTTCGCGGTAGGCGCGCGTGCAGATTAGGTCCACTTTCTTTGGCACTTGCGCAATGTTTGACAAGGGACCATCCACATTATAACCAGCCTGGATCGAGCGAAGCTAAAATAAACCTTAAGACTGTTCCTACATGGAGTGTTCTGTCTCGCCGACATTGCTTCCAAGCTTCTAAACATTTTTACAGCTTGAAGATTTACACCCATAGGCTTATCTAACAATTTCCATGGGTTTAAAATAAAGCCAAGCGATACTGAATTCCAAGGCCATCCTGGGATGATTCAGATCATTACGTACCCTCGCCCGCCCTTCTCCTATATACGCCAAATGCCTACACCTGTATGGAGTTATCCTCGCCCTCTCTAACCAATTGGCTAATGTTCTCGTAGTCCGGATGCTGTGAGAACATGGAGACCAGCCGGCCGAAGGTCGGCCGCAGGTCGGGGGAGTACGTCCAGCAGTCGAGCATTATCTGGTACAGTTCCTCGGGACAGTGCTCCGGTTTTTCCAGGCGTTGTCCGTTCTCCACGAGTTGTATTGCCTAGAAAAAGGATAACAATTTAAGTAATATTCTAATTTAAGTCTCTAACTTTAAAAGTATTGCCTAGCTTGCCTAAGGTAGCCAGATAACCTTGCGTTGCCAGAGGGTCCGATTGGACCACGATCGGACACCCTAATCGTCACTAGCGATTGGCAGAGGTACCGATTGGACACACTTTTGCCGCCTCACAATATTTGTTATTTTCCATGCTTTGCAAGGATGGCAATAATTCACACATTATACATTTGAACACCTTATAAAACAGCCTAAGAAAAAAAAGCAAATGTCAGGCGCTGTCATAGATCGGAAATCAGAAATTCTGTAAGGGCCCCCACCGCCTTCGATTTATAACGACGGAATTCAGTGGGTGTAGGAGTAAAGATAGCAAGACAGTAAACAACAGGTGTAGGTTTATTTTAACGCGGACGTCTTGCCATTGTAATGTGGATAGTCTTTTTAAGAACAGTAAATTCACTTTTCCAGCACAGTAGCGGACGGCAGACGTCATTGTCGTAACCAATAGATAATTATTTATCAAACATAATGTTTGTTTGCCGAAACTCTGTATGTAGGCGTGAAGTCTATCTCAATATTAGGGACATTTATGTCACTAGACCGAATTGAGACTATCTTATCGTTAATACACAATAGACCCCTTCAAAACATTATCGCACACAATGATTTTGTGGTGTGTTAAGATTAAGTGGTGACTCTAAAATATTATATATGCAGCCATTGACTCTTGAGTGATGTTTATTTTATTTTCATTCGTTTCGTCTTTAGATATTTGGTCTGGGCATGATTAACTGCAATCATTCAATTTATAAGCGGTTTTTTTTAAGAAAAAGGCGTATCTCACCACATGGACGATTTTGTTTTGTTTGTCCAAATTAAAGACTCAAAAATATTAATAAATATGTCATTTAATATAGAAAAATATTTTTCTCTCGAAAGCGTGTTAAAAGATAAATCTTGATAACAAATTGGGTCTCATTTTAAGAAGAAATAAAAAATATATATATTCTAAGAATTTTCAAGGGAGAGATATATTTTACATTAACTATATGAACAGTAGGTTCTTTTAACACTTTAGTCACGTGGTACAAAAACCTTCCAAACAACTGTACCGTGACGAGCTTTAACCTATGGTAAGCTGAAGAGCAGATAAACCCAATAAGACTGAACTATTTTAAGCTCTAAATATAAGACAATAAGGTTTAAAATTGTTTTACATTCAGCGCTGTCGTTAGCGGGACGCTCTCGCGCGCATTAAACATTGATCTCACCTCAATACCGCGCATCTCCCCGTAGGGCTGTTCACCATACGTGAACATCTCCCATAGCGTGACGCCGTAGCTCCACACATCACTCGCGTGCGAGAAAGTGCCGTAGTTGTAGGACTCCGGCGCGTACCACTTGATCGGCCACTTGCCGCCGCGGCTCGCCTTGTAGTAGGAGCTGTCGGTCGACACTGCGCGCGAGAGGCCGAAGTCGCTGATCTTCGCTTGGTTCCTGAGGGGCAGATGATGGTTTTATTGGAAAGGAAGGACAATCCTACCAAGATACCCCGGCAAACTTCGTATTGCCACCGAATCCGTGTATACAATTCTTGTGACCATGACAACGCAATAAATAAATATATTCGATTTTGGCGTGAAAAAAGGGTATGGTAACAATAAAATACAGTGACAGTAGACCTTTTGGTAAACTCTCACCGGCCACCCAATAGAATATTCCTCGCCGCCAGATCTCTATGCACGAAGCGGGACACAGGTATGGTAACCAGGCAAGGACATCACAAACTTGGACATGCACCAAGACTCCATTCCGCTGCATTATATGTTGTATGATGGCAGAAGACCCGGCTTTAGCCAGTCTAACTTTCAACTCTCACCTGCTAGCCAACAGGATATTCCTTGCCGCCAGATCTCTGTGCACGAAGCGGCACTGCTCCAGGTACTGCATTCCAGTAGCGATCTGGCATGCCCACAGTCGCAGCTCGTATCCCAGCGAACCCTTTTTGTGACGTAGCAGAAATTCCAGCAGCGATCCTAGCGGAACCAGCTCCTGCACCATCGCTAGCGGTGGACCCTGTGAAGGATAAGTAGTGGGTGAATATAAGGCGGACAGTACACTAAATACATTGGCCTGGGCTAAGCCCGCAAACGTTGTTTTTCCATATTAATTAGCCCACTGCCTATTCTCAGACCTACCAATTGTACACAAAAACATAAAAATAGGTGAAGCTGTTTCGGAGCAGTTCCATAGCAACGATACGAAATTTTTATTTAATAGATTTATTTTAGTTTGGAAGATCAACATACGCATAACAGTTGTACATATGGGGATTTTCAATGGGGTTTAGTGGAATAAGCCAAAAAAATTGTTAACAGCGAATTATGAATCTCTGAAAATCCAACAACAATGAACTTCTGTTTATAACAAAAATATTAACAAGAAATATTCAAAACTAATGTATATGAATATTGTTCTAGATACTCTTTTTAAGCTTATAAGAAAGGAGAGAGGTGGCTTTTGCGCTGCAGGGGGATTCTCTTTGATTACCTAGTCTTTGCAAAAAGTAGCCTATATAACTATTTTTTCGTGTACATTTGACAGGTCTGAGAATCGTATCGGAGGTCGTAAGCTATTTAATATGGCAAAACAACGTTTGCGAGGTCAGCTAGTAACACTAGTAAAATTGTCACTGTGTACTTACCAAAGAAACGCCAATGAGCCTCACTATACACGGGTGCTGCAGCGACATCATGAGTTTGGCCTCAGCCAAGAACTCGCGTCGGTTCGTCTCCATGTGCTGAGCGTGTAGGGTCTTCACAGCCACTTTGTAGGTGGTTTGCTCGGGCGGAGCGTATGTGGCCTGCAGGACCGAGCCGAATTCGCCTTCGCCTAGCATCGCGCCGAGGATCAGCTCGTTCATTGGGATGAATTCTGGGATTCAAGAAGACAATGGGTTATTACAAAAACAAAAAAATTGGGTGAACTTCGTTCTCTGTGGAAGGGTTCTGGCTGTTAAATCACACTAATTTTATACAGGCGAAAGTTTGTGAGTGTGTATGTTACTTCTTCACATCTAAACGGTAGAAGCGACTTCAATAAAATTTGGTATGGAGTAGCTGACACCTTGGATAAACACAGGTTACATTTTGCTGCGGGAAAAAATGTTTTACTGTTAATACACAATTTATTTTCGCTAATAAACCGAATGAAGCGCTCGTTGCCTAGCGGAACCGAGTGATTGGAATCAATCACTTGGGTTAAGTAACCACAGGCGCGGTCACGTACTGGATGGGTGACCATCTCGTGACTACCGTTAGTGGCATTTTTCCGAGCGCTTCCGTGCTTCGCAAGGCACGTTAAGCCGTTGGTGCCGGCTGTCATGTAATGGCAGTCGTTAAGCCATGTCAGAGGCCTTATGAGCGGCTTGATAACTTCTGACAGTAAGGCCCGCCACTGTCTTACAATCCTCCACCAACCCGGACTTGACCCCCGTGGTGGAGTATGGGTATAACCTTCCTGCGATACAGGAAGAAACCCGTGCCCCAACTGTGGGGGCATATAAAGGGTTGATATCGAATAAACCGCGACACCGTGTATACGAATAACAGTATACACGGATGCATAAGTGAATCTTGAAGAAATTACTTTTATGTTTGGCCAGTGGAAGCAGATTAAATACTTAAGATACCTACCACGACTTGCAAGTTAAAGTCTTTCCTCTACTTTTCTTTATTTGTTGAGGCTGTGCTATTTTCAAGAGCATTTTGCCTTTACGTCTTCAATCTCTACTCATAACTATTCCGTCCCCGTTCTCCTCTCATTCTATTGTCTTTCATTTATACAATGTTACTGTTAAAGAGATAAAGAAATAATACAAACCTTGCAACGTCGAAAGCTGTCCGTCAGCGTTGATCGAGATTTCATTGTAATTCTCCACCAGGGTGACCACGGCGTTGTTATTCACTGGTACTTTGTACGTGTCATTGTCGTCTTCAGTGACACTGTCATTGTTATTCATGCTGTCGTTTACACTGAAGTCGGAGGAGAAGGAAAGATTTCGCGCGAGAAGCTCGAACGAGTTGTTGTTGACACTCGGAGGTGGTGACGTCATCTGCTGTGAGCTCAGGATGTCGTGCTTGACTAATTTAAGCGCTTTCCGTCCCGGCGAGCGGCTTTTAGTTTTAGAGCGCGGCATTGTGGAGAACTGCGAAGGGCAATCTTCTGATGTATTATAAAAATCTCGTGACACAGTGTTTGTTTTCGGACTCTTCCAAAAAGGCTTCAACAATTTTTATGATTATTTATTTTATTTTTTGGTAGGTTTGAGAATATGGCGTAGGCTAATTAATATGGCAGAAAAACTTATACTGGGTCAGCTAGTTTACTTATAATATACGTGTTACGATCCATAGCTCAAGAGGCCAAGTCGGGTTGAGTGCCTGGTCTAGTGGTACCATCTCTGATTGTCAGGCGGGTTCGATTCCTACTGGGGCCGCCGCACAGTTGTACAAACGGCCTCAGTCTGGGTATATTTTCATGTTTGTGTTGTCCTTACATGGTTGCCTTAGCACAGGGTACCGTGGTTTGGGATCAGAACAAGTGAATGTGTGGTTTGGAAGTTATTACTATAGGCCTGAATTGGAAGCTGCCGCGAATCACCGCCAGAAGCAGAAATCTGTGGTGGAGGTCCTTTGCTACTCTAGGAGTTGAACGACCGATGGGGTACTGGCCTTCTCTCAGACAGAGTATGGGCGCACCAACAAACGTGCCCACTGCGAATTGGCAATTCCAAGCGCTAAGGTATGTGCAGTGTAAACACCTGACGCATTCAAGTTATCTCACGTAACTTGGGAAAATTAATTTATCGATATACGCCGTGGTTCGAACCCACTATCTTAAATGTGAGGCAAGTATTCTTCTAACCACTTCTTACTAATAATACTTTATTGAAACCTAAATCGCCTGCAAACGGCCAAAGCGTCTAAATTTCAACTAATAGTTGCGTGGAGTAGCTACCGGAACGTATGAACGTTCAAAACATGTACTGTATCATCAAAGTATTAAGGTTCAGTATCCTATACTTACGTCAGGCAAAGGTGGCTTAGTTTTGGGCGGCACAGGCGTAGTTAATTTGGTAGGCAGTCCATCCGGCACCGTGCTGTAGTGTTCTATCAATCTTTCCAGCGATTCTACGAACGGACCGTCGTCTATAAAGAGCCATTCATTCTGAAAGTGAAAGAAGAGTTTTTAGGATAATGAGGAGTAAAATAGGTTGTTGAAATTCGGTTCTGTCTTATGAAGATCCGTTTTAGAAAGACAAAGTAGGACAATCTGTGCTTAGGTAAACCAGGCAGACAAACATGAAAATTATAATCCAGAATTAAGCCATTTTTACATATTAATTGTACAGCGGGAATAAAACCCACAATCTCTGTACTTATTGGAAGACTTTACCGCTAAACCAAAGATGCAGCCCAATCAAGGCTCACAATGTTCGTATAATTTACCAGATACAAATCACTTTAATTGAGCTAGAGCTTTGAAAGTAGGAAAATAGAATTTAGCGTGTAGACATCAGGAGAAAGAAAAAATACAGAGTGGCCGGGTTATAGTGTAACTTTTGAATTAACAGATTAAGTACTTCGCAAATTATTATCATACAACTATGCAAACTTTCAACAAATTTAACAAGTATGGTCTGTAAATGACAAACGATTTCATTAGACAAAGGGGTTTGTTAGAGATCTTACATTTTGAAAACCTATTTAGAGGCTAAAAATTCCACCCATTCCGGAATTCGAACCCGCGACCTCTGGCTATTCGTGCCAGCGCTCTTTGCAACTGAGCTAATGGGCGACTCACCGGCCATCAGTGAAATTTCGAACCTCTTTACAATATTCTCTGTATTACGTACAGGCAGCGACATCTGGCTGAATTAATTTGCATCACTTGCAGCCCCGAGTACCTACTTTGCAGTTAGGTTTTTAAATCGGAATGATATCGCTGTACCCACATGATTATATTCTTTTTTTTAATGCACTAACCCGTGCTAAGGACAATTTTAAAAACCTATTTAGAGGCTAAAAATTCCACCCATGCCGGGATTCCAGAGGTCGCGGGTTCGAATCCCGGCATGGGTGGAATTTTTAGCCTCTAAATAGGTTTTTAAAATTGTCCTTAGCACGGGTTAGTGCATTAAAAAAAATTATAGATCTTACATTATCATGCATTTCGAGACAGGAAGTTGACTCTTTTAACATTCATTTATATTTTAGCGGTATGGTAATTAAACGACAGCGGTCTTCTCCACATACCTCTGTCCTAATGATGAAGTGGTACGGCGTGTTAGCGCAAAGCATTGTCAACACGTGAGGGTGTCCTTGCCGTTCGCTATAGCGTACTAGGAACACGCCGTCTGTGTTTTTGTCAGCGAGATTTTGTTTGCAGTAGTCCTGGAGTGTCTTTAGAGCTTCGTCGCGATTCAAAGTGCCGTGGTACCATTGCGCCTTCGTGGTCTGTGGCTGTTCGGGCTTGTAGTTTTCTGGAAATTATGATTGATACTTAACACTTAATTCAAATCCAAACGAATGGTTAATAAAAATTGCTATGGATGATGACAGGTCGGCCATACTCCGCATTATTTGAGCCTAATCCTGCTTGTACATTTTGGCATGACTGCCCGGAGATAGAGTGTAATGTTCTCACGTTTCATGTATTGTCAATGTTTTTTATATAGGTAGATAGATAGAGAACACTTTATTGTACATAAAAATGGAAAGTACACAGTTATTCCTTAGGTAGAATTCGTAGACAGGTGAAGTTCATGTAAGAATAATTCGCTTCAGTATAATTACTTGACCTGCTACCAAACTAGGATACTCTATGATGTGGTTAATTAAATAATAAAAGAATGAATAAGGTTGATTCGGTTCCTATAGAATTAGCTGGATGCGGGCGGCACAGGACCGGGAAGCTTGGAAAACCATGAAGGAAGCCTATGTCCTGCAGTGAACGTCAAATGCCTGATGACGATTATGATAGAATTAGTACAATCTATATTCAATTATAATCCTTAGATATTTGTATCATCCTTAGATAGAACTTACTCAGTAGTTGATAGCATTCCGTATGTCCGTAATGTTTAGCCAGGTCGGCCGGTGTGTCTTTGGCTAACGTTCTTGGATGCGCCGGCGCTTTTAATTTTAATAATACCTAGAAACAACGTACGTTATTGTAATTTTAAATATTGCCAAATGGAATTGTCGATTTTATTTTATATTTACACATATTACACTTAGCTTAGAAATGATTCTACGTTTACGTTGAAAGCAATACCAAATGAAGTGAAAATTACTGGCTTCGCGTGTTTATCTATCTCACACGCGAGTAATAGACAATCTCTTGCCATTCCCCTCTCACTAGGTACGTGAGCGCGGGACGGCGCGAGTCATAATCTCTCCCGCCCGGTACTTTGAGCCTTATACTGGTAATCTGACTCTAACATCCACAAAAAAGGCGTGGTATTCTCGGAGCTCTTACATAAGCTTTAGTAAAATTCTAGAATCGTTTAGAAGCTGCCAACTGTACCTTAACACATTCGATGTGACCACGTTGCGCAGCGTCATGCAGAGGAACTTGCCCTGTCGGGGCGTGTCTCATTTGATAGTTAGCGTTGCCCTTTGTTATCAAAAGTTCCGTGGTACTGGGAAGATTGTTTTGGCATGTATACTGGAAACAATAGAAACAAAGTTAAAGTCGTTATACACAGTTTTTTACGTTGTAATTAAGGTCGTTCTTTTCCATGCATAGTTAATTTGTTTGTAACTGGTTGTACGTAATGCGGTCGTCCAAACGTTTTAATTGACGCATATCAATGATAATTAAGGGCAATATCTTAGGAATAAGTGGAGCTGACATGCAAGTTTAGAACTATTGTGAGCAAAGTCATTCTACGACTCGATCAATCGGGGCACATTTCAAACACTTAATTTTTGTTTGAAGTTTAGATTCTTAGGCCTTTATTCCATTGGTTTATTATGGACAATTGAGTAGGTCTTGTTCCTATTCGTGTAAACTAGGTTAAACTAAATAAACACAACTTTGACGTTAAAAATCAAATATGTGTGCTCATTATAAAAACAAAATGTTAACTTAACACATTTTGTACGATTTGAACTTCCACATAATATAGTTGTATTGTAGATTGTTATCAACCCTTGTATGTCCCCACTGCTGGGTCACGGGTCACTTCCTGCATCGCAGGAAGGTTAGGCCATACTCCACCACGGGGGCCAAGTCCGGGTTGGTGGAAGATTTTAAGACAGTGGCGGGCCTTACTGTCAGAAGTTGTAGATTATTTCAAGTGAACTTAGAGTATTTTAACTTTATTGTAATGCTACAATCGTAAATTAATAACGGAACATATTGTTAACATAACACTAGAAATTAACTATTTTTATATTTCATGTATGTTCAATTTACATCTCAAAGATTCAAGGGAAGATAAAAGTAGTTATAATCGGCTAGCGTGAATGTAGAATGTAATCAAAGCCGTCATATGGCCTAAACTTTTGACTACGATACACATACGTTGCAACGGTTGCCTGATTGATCTTAGCGATCACAAAGGTTAAGAAACATAGGGCGCGTTCAGTGCATGGATGGGTGACCGTCTATGACTAACGCTAGTGGCATTTTTCCGAGCAGTGCCGTGCTTAGCAAGGCACGTTAAACAGTTGGTGCCAGATGGCAGTCGTTAAGCCAAAGTGGGTGATAGATGGCAGTCGTTAAGCCATGTCAGAGGCTTTATGGGCGGCCTTACTGATAACTTCTCGATAGTAAGGCCCGCCACTGTCTTACATTTCTCCACCAATCCGGATTTGGCACCGTGGTGGAGTATGGCCTATACCTTCCTTAGGGAAGAGACCCGTGCCCCTCGGTAGTTACATAATGGGTTGATGGTGAAAATTTTATTCTGATTATGATTAATGCCGAGGATGCAAAAGAGGTATGTCAGGATGCTGACAAATGACAAACTTAATCTCCGCCTACCCGACGATGCAGGGGTGGGTCTATTTAGGTATACTCAAGGCACTCACATGTAAAGGTGTGTAACCGAATGTGTCCCGCACGTTGACGGTGGCGCCACTGTCGATTAGCTTCTCCAATATCTTGTTGTGGCCGACTTTGGCCGCTATGTGGACGGCCGTCTGGCCATCTTGGTTCTTAGCGTCGCGACCCTGGTAGTCGCCTCGTGCCAGGATGTGCGACACTATGTTGAGCTCGCCGGCGTGCGTTGCCCTGTGGGAGGAGGAGGTTTGTAGACATGATGTTAAAGTTCAATTTGCAGCACTAATCTAATTAATTAATAGAAAAAACTGATAATACTCTGAAAAGGCATCCCCGATGATCTTTGCGTTTTACGCAGTCGACATTGAGCACGTAACTCATTTCAAAATTAAGAGATGTTATAAAAAAACACAAATTAATTATGGTTTACTGCACATGAACGCTCAGAATTTGGTGCGCATAATTTGGCAGTTAAACGATCGAAATCTCTCAGAATTTTGTGCCCATAAGTAGGCACCTGATTCCACAATAGAAATGGCAAAATGGAAGGTGACGGTGGAAATTTCGCTAATCGATATTGAAAAAGACAATTGAATTTGGTTTATTACTGCATCTGCCCGTGCTGGTAATTAAGCCTATACACGAATCAGAGTAGATAAAAAAAACTATATCAACCCTTGTATGTCCCTGGGGTACAAGTCTCCTCCTGCATCGCAGGAAGGTTAGGCCATACTCCACCACGGGGGCTAAGTCCGGGTTAGTGGAGAAATGTAAGACAGTGGCGGGCCTTACTATCGAGAAGTTATCAGTAAGGCTGCCCATAAAGCCTCTGACATGGCCTAACGACTTAATAAAAATACTGCATCCAAATCTGCCTGTCGTCGGGTATAATACATTCTCCACACCTATATTAAGAGAAGTCCATGGAATTAAATTCCAGAAAATACCATAAATAAATTCCATGGGCTCTCTATAGTCACGATCTATAAATAAACATGTACAAAAGTTTTTACGTTTATTAGACACAACAGTTTAGTTGTATGAATTTTAGTCTATAGTAACACAGTCTCTTTGAATATTAATGGTGATGCAAATACTTGAGCTATGTGGGTAAAAAATATAAATTATGCCAAATGGTAACAAGTGCGGACGAGGCCATTGTCTACAGTACCCTTACTGTAGAAAATCCAAATTAAGTAAAATTATGTCCTAATTAGATAAGGACCTAGAGGACGTCTTAATTGTTAGAAATAGCATTGCAGTTATTTTGGTATTTAATTTTCAAAACATTTTTAAATTAAATGGTTCCCTGTGCAATTAATAATATTACGGACACTGTTTAGTTGTTACGTCTCTCATTCTATCTCGCTCGCAAAATCTAACGCTTGAAGTGTTTGTAAAAAAGATCTTATGATGAATGCGTTCGGAGGGTTTTATATTTTTAACTTCATCGATTCACTTATTTTTTATCCATAAAATTGAATGTTTCACTGCGAATCTTCAATAATCAAATTACTATTATAAGCGTAATGTAATTAAATCACACTACACATTTCCAAATTTAGATCCTTTTGGAGTTATAAAGAAAAAAAAAACTTAAATCTTTTCATTTATACTTGCCGTTTTACACTTAACTAGCTGCGCCCCGCAGTTTATTAGGGAAAATAAGTTGTGTATTAACAGTAAAAGATATTTTCCCGCAGTAAAACGTAGCCTTTGTGTTGATCCAGGGTGTCAGCTAATGCCACACCAAATTTTATTAAAATCGCTCCAGCCGTTTAGACGTGAAGAAGTAACAAACATACACACTTAGAAACTTTCGCCTTTAAAATATTAGCCTGAAGTGATGTGATACTCGTAGTGCGATGTGATGTGATTAACAGAGTTTGCAGACACAGAATTCAAGATAGAGAATTCGTTGTTGCGTTTCAAAAGTAGAACCCTGTTGTTAGACTTGTTAGCTTGCTATTTGCTTAGCTGAAGGTCGGTGGCAGCGGATCGTCTGTCTTTCTCATCGCGTTTTTTGACGCAAGTGCGAAGCACGGTGACCGGGCAAATGACTCATTAATACAACACACTCAAGGCTACCGCTGTGTACATTAAAGGCTAAAATCGCAATTTGTCTGAGGATCTAATCACAAACAACTTAAACGAAAACGAAAAGACGTTGCCAGATGCGGGGCGGCCGCAGCCACTCGTCTCAAGAGTCTCATTCAAATCTGATGTCCGGCGGAGATAAACAAGCAATAAGTAATGGCATTCCAATATCTGTCAAAATATTATAAATACTTATATGCTCGCAATCTTTTCCTAATTGGTATCAATATATTTTCGATTTTATTATTTATGTACGTGCACCTACCGACTATATAAGCTAAGCGATAACACCGCCGATTGTATTACTTAGACTTAAGAAATCATGGTTGTTCCATTTTTTCCGGTTGTGCAACAAAGAGTTCTCTATTTATCTACCTACGAGTCGTCGTCAGGCTATACTAGTCCACTGCTGAACATAGCCCTCCCCTAAAGAGCGCCACGTTGTGCTATCATAGAGGGGTAATGCCCATAATCCCCACGCTGGGCATGCGGGTTGGCAATACCTACGAGTATTTATTGAAAATTATGTTAAAGCGAAGCATCCATAATTGAAGTAAAGTATGGTAAGTTTTTTAAATTTCCCTCCACAGATATAGATCTATATCTGTGGTTCCTTCAGATCAGTAGTCGCAGAAGCGTAATAATACGAGAGCTATCTTATAAATAAATAGAGATATTTTTTCGATTATTCGGTGTTGATCGGATAATAAAATTTGTTTTTATTTTATTGGTGACACGCTTACGTTTCTCATGACCTTTCTGCAACAACCAGTATTAGAAAACAGTTTGAAAAAGGAATTCGATTTTCACTAACCTAGATAGATTAAATGTTGATACTTGAGGCAAAGTATGGTTCCCTCGGATTAGTAGTCGCAGAAGCTTTATAATGCGAGTATAGTCCCTTAAATACATATACAGATTTTTTTTTCGATTATTCGGTGTTGATCTGATAGTCAAATTTGCTATTATCGGTGACACGTTTACGTTTCACAGGGCCTTTCTGCAACAACCAGTATTAGAAATGAACCCAGATAGCTACATAATTGTCTTAATGTTTTGTTTACATAAAATTTTGATCGGAGTAGATTGTATTACCTACATACTACTACAATGGATGCGTGGTTGACTCATTATCATGAAGAATGAGTCAGTTGTAAGTTGGTAATCAAACACAGATGTATCTGGGCAGAGATATTCCATCAAAACATTCTCAGTGGATGAGTAATTTGTAACTAAGAGAGAGGACGCAATACAATTGTATAAATATTGCCATTTAATAGATACTTAAAGGAGCTCTGTTTGTTTAATTATAGTTGAATGTTGCAAAACCTACAGGCAGTTAGGAATCAGACAACTGTATAACTATTATTTGGGTTATTGTAACACATATTTCTATCAGGCTAAATACTCTGACTGTAAGACACAGGCGTTTTTTTTTAACCCCTCCTAAAGTGAGAACTGAGAATGAAAAACATAAAGAATTTACATTAAATTGGTTGAATGTCAGCCGCTGCCTTAGTGTGGAGTTGTAAAGCTCCATCACAAAAACTCCACTCTGACCACCTTTTTGCTTCAGTGTACAAGAATATTTAATTTGTCTCAGAAAAATCATAGAAGTTGTTTCTTAAATTAAAATAGTAGCATCTGTTGCTAAACTAGGCGTGAACCTGTAGGTACTTCAGTAAACATAGCTCCTATCCGGAAAAAATTAAAGATAGTACTAGGTACAAAAAAGTTTAGACCTAATCAAAACAGTTTTATTTGTTTGTATATTAATACAGCGGACTCAAAAGCGACAGACTCAGGTTCGATTCCCGGTGCGGGCATGTACCAATGACTTTGTTTTCTAAGTTATGTACATTTGTGAATTTATAGTAGTAATTAAGGACTTTGAAAAGACTAAGTTTGGAGTTTTTTTGTCCATTTTTTCTCCAAATTGATCTAAATTTTGAAATGGACACCTAGTTTGAATTGTAACGTTTATTAAGCCGCAGCTTCTGCGCTACTTTGAATAAGACTTTTTCATTTAGTTTCATTTCATAGCAATACTCGATAACCGCGAAGGAAAACATCGTGAGGAAACCTGCGTGTCTGAGGTGTTCAAATACTCCAGCGCTTGAAAGTGCCCATCCGCGGTGGACACGCGTGTAACATCTATCTAGCAATATCTAACTAATCAATTTTGCAACCGAACTACAATTTATAAGGCGGAGAAACTTATAATTTAGAGTATGGAAATATTGTTAAAAGATGTGGCATTCGTAAGATAGGGCTTTTTCATCTAGGCCAGAGTACAGCCTTCAGTAGCGACACGTAAAAGTAAGAACGAAAAAACCAACCAAGTGCAAGTCGGACTCGCGCACGTGTTTTTAGGAAATTAACAAAACTACGCATTTTATGTACAGACAAAAAAAACTCATTGTATGCTTCAGGATTTCTCCGTGGTAGAACTACCCAAGACCTTATTTTACGATTGCAGTTTATGTTATCATAGCTATACCGATGTCAGGATGTTTGTTCTGTAGACACAACATGCTGGAAGTATGTCCTCTGTGGTATTTATTGAATAAACAGCTTGAACAAAGCAAGCTTCGCATCGGGCAGGAAATCAGCAATATTGCTCAAGTGTATATTATGTAGCGTATCATGCATTGTTAATCTCATCTCTGATTGGGGCGTGAACTGGTTTATAGCGGTATCAGTGACTTCGCAATAAAATCCTAAGATATACTACTGTGTTGAAATCCTACAAATATTATAAATATGAAAGTTTGTGAAGATGTTTCTGTGTTTGTTACTCAATCACGCAGTAACAGATTTACATGAAACTCAGCGTACAGATAGGCAAATATCTGGATGGAGATAAAGGATATTTGACATCCGGGTAATGCGCTCCCGTGGGATCATACCTAACGAATGATGGCCAAAACGAGCCGCGAAATGTATGCAACATATTTACTTTTAACTATTTCGTTTTTTTACAAGAAAATAACAGCAGCCTAGGATTTCAGTACCCATCTAATACAAATACGAGTTGAAAATTTAAAGCTTTTGCTATGTTTCATTAGTTCCAGATTTGTTAATGTACCTACTACTTACTCGTAATTCGGTATCTTTGTCTTGGTAAACCTTTGTGAGCAACGGTAACGAATCGGTAGAACCCGTGCCTCACATGTGTGAGGTTGTCGGATCGTGTCAATGACATTATTTTTAAGTTACATCTATAGTTGAAAACCTATTTAGAGGCTAAAAATTTCACCCATGCCGGGATTCGAACCCGCAACCTCTGGCTATCCGTGCCAGCGCTCTACCAATTCAGCCAATGGGCGACTCACCGGCATCAGTGAAATTTCGAACCTCTTTACACTATTCTCTGTATTACGTACAGGCAGCGACATCTGGCTTAAGCAAATTGCATCACTTACAGCCCCGACTACCCACTTTGCAGTTAGGTTTTACATCGGAACGATATCACTGTACCCACATGATTATACTATTTTTATTTTTAATGCACTAACCCGTGCTAAGGACAAATTTAAAAACCTATTTAGAGGCTAAAAATTTCACCCATGCCGGGATTCGAACCCGCAACCTCTGGCTATCCGTGCCAGCGCTCTACCAATTGAGCCAATGGGCGACTCACCGGCATCAGTGAAATTTCGAACCTCTTTACACTATTCTCTGTATTACGTACAGGCAGCGACATCTGGCTTAAGCAAATTGCATCACTTACAGCCCCGACTACCCACTTTGCAGTTAGGTTTTACATCGGAACGATATCACTGTACCCACATGATTATACTATTTTTAATGCACTAACCCGTGCTAAGGACTTTAAAAACCTATTTAGAGGCAAAAATTTAAAAAAAAATTTAAAAATAAAAATAGTATAATCATGTGGGTACAGTGATATCGTTCCGATGTAAAACCTAACTGCAAAGTGGGTAGTCGGGGCTGTAAGTGATGCAATTTGCTTAAGCCAGATGTCGCTGCCTGTACGTAATACAGAGAATAATGTAAAGAGGTTCGAAATTTCACTGATGCCGGTGAGTCGCCCATTGGCTCAATTGGTAGAGCGCTGGCACTGATAGCCAGAGGTTGCGGGTTCGAATCCCGGCATGGGTGAAATTTTTAGCCTCTAAATAGGTTTTAAATTTGTCCTTAGCACGGGTTAGTGCATTAAAAATAAAAATAGTATAATCTATAGTTGATTTTTGGAGCATTAATACAACTCTAATAGCGAAGGAAAAATGTGGCAGTCTCTAGCCGAATCTATGTTAGTGCACCTGCACAGTCTATCTTACTAAATTCCGCTAGGCACACCAAACCTTGCTAACCTACTTCTTCTTCATGTGCCGTTTACAATCGGAGGTTGGCAACCAATTCGGCTATCTTGTTTTTCGAGGTTGCCAGTACGAACAAGGAACTGTTGAAACCACTGTCGCAGGTTGTATAGCCACGATATTTTTGCTCTTCCAGGTCTTATTATTATTAAATTCTTTATTTTACCTGTAAATACTAAATAGTATTTTATTCTAGCCTCCTTCTTCCTAGAATCTTTCTTTGTAGGATAGGTTGAAGGAGAGTGTACTTGTTGATACGCATTATACGAGTAAGTCCGAAATACTCCAGCTTGTGTTTCTTAATAATTTTAGGTCTCTTCTTTTTCATTTTATGCAAAACTGTAGTGTTGCGGACTCCTTGAACCCAAGAACGCAAGCTGATATATAACAAATCTTTAAACCCTTTGTTGGCCCTTCCAAAGTTCATAACAGTCTGATGCAAGTACACAGAGTAGAATCATTAAACAATAAACATGAAAGGAAAATTAAGAGCAATTTAGGTTCCCCTTGTCTTTATTAGAACTTCCTACTTCAAGATGACAATTCAGACATTTTGTGTGCTCCAAACTTGTTTTGAATTATACCCCTCATACCCCTTTGGCGTAATTAATATCCCATCAAAACATAAATTAAAATAAACAAACGTTTTTAACAATTGTGTGACTTTCGAAAGACTTATCGATAATTTTTAGAAGATATTGAATATTTTACACTGTTAACGTGCTAAGTATGATCTGTATGTTTTAAGAGATACTTGCGCGAAGACAAGGAACTTGGCAATTTTTATTGAGACGAGAAATTGACCAGTTATTTATACATTCATGTTCAGTGGGACTTCAGGACTTTTTGTTAAGAAACCAAGGCTCATGAAGTGAAGAAGAAGTTTACGAGTAATATGATCAAGAATGGGCATTGTATAGTAAAAAAGTTGTTTAATTTTATTTTATGTAAATCACACTCCCTAACAAAGCTTTTCTCTATCAACAATGGATTACATGATAACGTTTGATACGCCATCTCAACTTACAACTCTGAATATGTTCGCCCTGTAGATATATTTTTCCCATGGTCTTCATATGTCATGATTCTATCAATGGCAAATTGAATAGTAAATTAGATTGAGAGTGAAAAACAATCAACCACCCTTGGATCCTTTTCAGAATTCAGGTGACAAAAAACACTCTGCCACTTAGTAATTAGCTCAAACTACGTATTATAGTGTACTGTGGTTGCTTACCCCCAATTGGCTTCCTATCAATGTGTACCATGCACTACACTGATCACTTCACATATCTATAGTGTAGGTTGGAGTGGCTCTAAAGTCAATAAACTAACCTAGCACAGATCTTAGACATGTTTCAACATAAAATAATTATCCCCTTCAGTATTTATTTGTCCACTACTATTATTATTTTTACTTTCTATGGGTTGATGGAGAAGGAAATGGAATACTCAATCTGGATACATATGGTTGGATGTAGGTAACCTCTACATAGTTCACATGTTTTTCAACCATATTTTTGCAGGCATTGGTTCTGAATCTATCATTCTCGGAATGCCTCTTTTACTCTTGCATAAATGTTGAATAAAGGTTGCTTTACCTCGGGTGAATAGTAATGTTGAGTGTGTGCATTGCATGCATTGACTAATGAATGTTGATGAAGCAAGACCATTGCCTCGGCCTACCCTTCTGGAATAGAGGTATGGGTTTATGTTTGTATGAGCTTACCTATGCAGCAAGTTTGTTGTCCCCTGTGTGCGGCTCTCATGAGGAGGCGGCTGGCCCTTACACACCACAGATAGTGGAGTCACAAGCCCATTAGGTTCAGTGCGGTAATGCTGGATTAACATATCGAGCCCATGCACCGTTGTTTGCTCCTCAATAGAGAAGAAAGCATCGTCACCATGTCTCCGGATTTGGTAGTGGACAACTTCTCCCTATGAACAAAGGAAAATTGTTATTATGTTTTGAAAAAGGAATTTAAAATAAGGTGTTTTTTTACTTTAGTTGGCTTCTGTCTCAATTGATGGTAAGTGAAGATGAAGCCTATGAAGTTACTTGCTTGCCTGTCAAGTATAGTGTCACCAGAAGGGCATGCAACCACTTACATTTGTCTTGGAGAAACCACAGCCAAGTTTGGTTAGATAGATAGAATGTTCTTTATTGTACATAGAAATTACAGTAACATAAATTATATAAAAATATAGTACAATTGGCGGGCTTCATAAAACACAATGCATCATTTATTACGACAGTTCAAGGTACATTGTTTAGCACACTCTCATTTCTAACCTATGGGTTAATCAACTTTGCGATGTATATCAAATTGTCATAGTGGACCGTGAACTGTAGTTTTTTGAAACAGGCCCCAGATGCATACCAGGTACCTCCATAAAAATGTTGTACCAGTTGCATGCCCTAGTCAAGGCATCATGCTGGGAAAATAAGAAATAATCTGGCAGTGTATTTTTTTATATTTAATTACGAGCTGTAGCCTAGGCCTATGCTAATGTTACTGAAAGAATGTCGACAATAGCTTTACAAAAGTTCATGAAATGTAAATTTTAATCACTATTTGACATGTACATGTGGCATTTATGATTTTATGTTTACATTTAACTTGCATATTTTGTAATAGAAATGTAATATCATAGGTCTTAGGTTGACCAAACTGTACAAATACTGCTAATCGCTTGGCACTATCCACGAGTCATAGGTTATTTTTATGTAGCACTTACTTGATGTAGCACCGAAAGAACATAGTCTCCAGGCGACGTATTGCTTTCCCGCACCAAAAACACACCATCTTCACCTTCTGTTGGCAAATTATTACATACATTGATTGAGCAAAGAGTTTTCTTTGTAAACAAGTTTGTGTGAAGACTTGTAAACTCTTGTAATCATAGTTTACCTTCTTTCAGAAGCTTCTCGGCGGTCCCCCGTGATATTTTTCCATGGAACCAGTTCACGTTGTCTTCTTTGTTCATGCTCAACAAAAAAGTGTTTGTCTGAAAAGTTAATTGAAAACTTGTTTAGCAAGTGTTTTACTTGTTAGTGCAGAGTGGCTTCACTCGATGTCTGGTTTCAAACAATGAACGTGATTGGTTAACAAAAATTTCTTCACCAGCTTTCGAAGCTATGTATTCTTTGTAATAGATCGAAAATAGTTGAAAAATAAACAAGGATTAGCCCAAAATAAATCACTTTTCTTCTGTTTCTCCTTAACCAACAAGCTATAATACGATAAAGTTCTTTGTTACAAATTTATATGATAATCGTCTTCTATCTCTTTCACCCTGGCATTTAATGTCAAGAGGAAAAGAGATAGACAAATAGGTATAGGTGACTAAAACTTGCCGTGTTATAATAAAACGTCAAGTGTCAAATTAAAGGTGCGTTCCATTAACAGCAAAACATTATTAACGAGATGTTTATTTTCATTGCAAAGATTTACATTACGGAGTTGGAAACCAATGATTATTTATTCAAATGTACCTGAATTCTCTAAAATTAAGTATGTATGATTGTTTGATTTTGTAACACAAGTTTGTTCCGTAGACAAGTAGGTACAGTAGACGAGCTATAGCAACCTTTACACATGTGTACTCTACATACTTATGATACGGGCGACTTTCCAACACAAATCTAGACGTTTATCAGCTGTCGACATGAGAAACTTGTGTTCGGCTAACTGATACGTAATAAATTAAAGTCTACAAAAAGAGGCTTTTACGGACTTATAGGCATGAACATTCACCACATTATTTATAAACATTATTTACTTTCCTATGTAGGTAGGTACCTGCTTATACATCCATTCTACATACTTATTGGGTAGCAGAAACAAAAAGTAAAAAATAAAAGATACTCTAATATACCTCGGTAGTTTTGTAAATACATTAAATACCTACAATGATAAGTGTAAATAGAGTAGTTAATTGTTAGCTTACCTTTAACAATATGAATGACGTCATGGTTGTTATCATGATATCCAACTTTAAATATCAAGTAATTCACAACACGAAAAAATTAATTAGGAAAACACTGTTCTTTGAACTTCTTTCATTGAAAGCCTTTCACTTGTCCTGTTAGGCACTATTGTTATTGCGTATTTTTTACCGAATTAGCTGCGATGCAATTTAATAATAATGTAGCCTAGCTGCGCAGTCCACCGGCAGACTTGCGCGCGGTATCCCCGACTCTGCCTTCCAACGAGTGACTCATAGCAAGGTCAATTCCGAGAAATGAATCACCAGCCAGCACCAACGACGTCTCAGTTACACAACGGCTCAAGTGCCCATCGTAATATGGCGGGAGCCGCTATTGAGCCGTAGGCGGCATACAACTTGTATGTGAACCGGAGCTCAAACGCCTTTTACCTTTACGTGGTGAAAGATATGCACTACTCTACTTTAAAACCCATTTGAAGCTGTTCTGACACATGTTGTCGTGTCTGTCGACAGTTTCCGGTTTCTCGAGAAGACTCGTTCTATATTATGCGATGTCCTAGGACCAAAAACGTTTTACCTTGCCTAGGACCTACAGTTAGGCGCGAATTCCTCTAATTTTTCACCCTGGCGTATGCTACAATTAGTTGCTTCCTGTTTCGCAACTTATGTTATGGTCACTTCCTGTTTGCATATAGTTTTAGTCAAATTATTTCTTTTTTTTTATTTCTATTACATGAACTACTGATGCCAGCTTTTCAGAAGGTACAAAATATACGTTATTTACGACAAGTACTTATATTTCAGCCTTTACCTTCTGCATTTGAATAATTACGTTTATTTACATCTATACGGTCGCAAACAGATCGTATACGTGTGTGTGTCTTATGTGATTTATCTATCGATTGGAATTTACACGCGCCCCACTGTAGAGTTACGTTACAGGCGTATTTGCAATAGAAAATAAAATGTCGTTCCTTCTTGTCGGCTATACCCCACCTCGTGTTCCCTCCATCGACGTCGTGTTGTGACTCACCACTTTCTACCAATCGCGGTGGAAGACTTCCTTAATAAAATAAGTGTAAGTACTAACCCATTTCCTAATCAATGATATATATACATTTACTAGAACATCGTTAATTATAATTCCAGAGTACCTACTTCCAGTTTTATGTGAGTCATCACATCAGCCTGTTGAATGATGCTAGTTCATTCAGCAAACTGTAGTACAGTCGACAGCACATCAACCTTTATGTAAGTATATTCTATCAGGACGACTTTCCAAATGTGACGGTTGACTTGATGTCAACTGTACCTACAGAGGACACCACGTGTCGTCAATTTTACATACGTGCACTGTGCACTCACTCGGATATATTACAGGTCAATTCTGCGCTGTTTTTGTAAGTAGTCTATAGTTTTTCTATTTTATCGTAAAAGATATAATTTTGTAAGGCTTATTAAACTACCAAACCTCAGTAAATACCTCTTTTTATGAACATTTGATGTAAGCCATGAGTTGGAATGGTTGTAATTATATTTTCTACTTATGCGATAAAGTGTTCTCTATCTATCTACAATTTATAGTAATTATGATAATTAGATATACATTGCATAGCATCCTATAGTTGAATCTGTGGGTTCATCGACTTTGAAATGAACACGAATTGTCATTGTAAACTTTATAAATTATAGTTTTATGAAACAAGGCCCTCGTGATATCTCACCCTCTCGACTATAGGAATAGCGGCCTCTTTCATAGAACTACAATTCATGGTTTACTATGACAATTCGGCGTACATTTCAAAGTCGATCAATCCACGGATTCGTCGTCGCCGTCGTCGTCGTCAAGCTATACTAGTCCACTGCTGGACAAAGCCCTCCCCTAAGAGCACCGTACTATCGTAGGGGGTTATCCACGGATTAACGAGGAATACTCGGACTACGGACTACCATTGGACCTGTCCATACCATTGTACCTACCTTTGGGTCTATATGGGACGTAGCAGAGCCTTTTCAGTTTTTTTATGCCCAGAATTGTATATAATATTAAAAACGCTAAGACAAAAATGAATTTTTAAATCTAGTGGCATTTTTCTGAGAGGTTCCGTGCTTTGCAAGGCACGTTAAGCAGTTGGTGCCGGCTGCCGTCGATAGAGGCCGTCGTTAAGCCAAGTCAGAGGCCTTAGGACGGCTTGAAAGCTTCTGACAGTAAGACCAGCCACTAGTCTTGCGAACATTCATTAATCCGGACTTGGCCCCCGTGGTGGAGTATGGCCTATACCTTCCTCAGGGAAGAGTGCACCTCGGTGGGGACATAATGGGTTCATGATTATGATGAAGTCAAAAGTGTGTAAATTATGTCGCATATTTAAAAAGATTTAAATATGCGACATAATTAAAGAAAATACGTCATATATATTAATATTACCTTAATATTTTACTACACATTTTATAAATGAGATACTTATCAAATAGATACTAGGTATTTCACCCCAGGAAACGTGCTTACCTATTTTTGAGAGACCTTATACTCTAGAATATAGCTAGAGAGAGCGTGCGGCTCGGGGCAAAAAACAAAATGATAGCGGTACTTAGCATCTCTGGACGGAGCATGGCTTCTGAGATGGGCAAAAAAAACTAGCCGGTTAGTGACCTAAGACCATCAGTTTTCTTTTAACACATTTGTGGGCACTGATGCCATTTTTATTCTGAAGTTATTGTTATCGGAGTCATGCTAATGATCGATTTGTTTGTCTTTAGAAGATGCGAAGGTTTTTAGGATAGAAGTGATTCTTTTTACTCCAAAGTTTTTGAACGACTAAATCGTAATTGGCGTCACTTAGTGTTGAAGATGTCTCTTGTCCAGTAGACGGTAGATATCTGGTCTATAGTTCAATCTACAACTAGCTGAGAAGATAGCTACGTGTATAAGAAAAAAAATCTAACAGTCTTTCCTCAAAACGCATTTACCTAAAACAATTCTTCAAGTAAAGCTTAAGTTAGTCTTTTCCTTCCCTTTTCTTGGATTTGAGGAGTATTTTAGTGAGATCGTGTTTTTTATAAATAAATGCACGCTTTTGTTCCTCTCTCAACATCTTCCTAACTTTAAGACCTTGGGTTCGATTCCCACTGGAGGCCACCGTATATGGTTCACAAATATCCTCAGTAACGTTGATTCATACATAACCCAGGTGTAATTTTAGATTGCATCAACCGTAAAGTTTCTGTAAATAAACTATTCTATTCTAATTCTTAAAAAACAGTCTGTGTTGTATGTCCTTGCTTGGTTACCATATAACATGGTACCTATACTAGTTTGGTGGTTACGAAATACCGTTTAATCTGTTAAAGTACAACTACGAAACAAGGATTTTGCTTAATCATTAACGGAGGCGTTATCTAGGCATAGCGCCGGCGGCGTAAATGATAAAGTTAATAAGGTTTTCTTAGTTTTCAAGGAATTGATTGCGAAACGATGTGGTTAAAATAAAATACAAATGCAAGTATTTGTAAACAATACGTATATTAAAAACCAGAAAAATGGCATATCTATTCTCATCGATAGATAGGTATAAAATGTGGCTTAACTAGATTACTTATCTATTTACTTACTGCTTTTATACATTTACCAACTCGTCGTGAGTTAGATACAATTACAATATAAAAATGTTGTGAAAAAAGTATAAACATGAAAACAATAAGTAAGTACATTGGCCAATTATAAGTACTTCCATTGAAGTTTAACTTGATATTCAATGGATATTCATATTCCTAAATATTATTTATGGTTATAACCGTCGGCAGACAAGCCTGTAACTACAAACGACACTAAGTCAACCTTTATACACGTGCAGTTTACTAGATATGGAAGAATTTGCAACAGAAATGTAAAGGCCAACCTTTACATTTCTGTTGCAAATTCTAAAGCTCTCGAAAGTAAATAAGGTTCAAGATTACCCATCTAATAAAATGTTATTCGTATTTGTAATCATATTACAATAGTTTTATTATGCGTTTACTTTGGATATAAACGTATGCACATTTTTAACATAAGGCAAGTAAGGTACAAAAACTCTAATTGCGTTGATACTTGACTAATTTACAACTATCATAAATAATATCAGTATTTACACTTACTATTCTAGTATTATTCTGGATATTTCATGATCGATCTAATATTTCCAATTATAAGTATCTAATTAGGGAAAGATTTTTTTCAACTTAAACTAGTAATTTTAAGGGACAGTGATCCTTCGGCTTGGTTTTCATATAAAACATTAAAAACAAGGTTACAGAAGAGATATCGTTTTGTTATAATTATATTCTAAACTTCTCTAAAACGGTAGGTACCTTAACAACTTTAGGTAATATTCAGGTAAACTACCTATATTTAATTATAAGGTTTATTACCTCGTAGAGTGTATAAAGGTAGTCCTTCCAATATAACCGATTGCTCCGTCTCCCAAAATTATAGGGCTATCTTAACACATCTACATTTATTAGATTCGAATTGCTATATCTCTAGAAATGATGGGAACGCACAATTTTATGCATTATGGTTATCACAGTCCGTAAACACTTTACATGTTTAAAAAAGTTTGAAAATTAAAAGATGAGGGTTGTCATGAGTATTAAATCGTTTTTGTTTTCATACACAACGTCGTTACAAAAATTCAAACATAAAACCTAGTTTCGCATAACTTTTATCGCTGATAAAAGGGGGTTTTTATACCGGAACAGGTCACGTTCTTTCAAGATCTTGTTAGCGACAACATTCGAGAGTCCTTTCTGTAGTACAATTCTAACATAGAACACAAAATGGCATCTCCGCGTGGCAATACCATCATGTGAAGCAGTTGTCTTCGTCGGCGTGATCGGAGCAGTCCACGTTGCCATCGCAGAGTTGTGCTAGAGTGATGCACCTACCGTCGACACAGCGGAGTTCGCCGGATGGGCAAGGGGAAGCATGGGCACTTTGAGACACAGGCAAGCTGTAGGGACGAGCCTCTTCTGGGAACTCCTCAGTGTTATTTCCCTTCATAAGATTCTCTTCACCGTCCATTGGCGGTGGCGTTTGTTCGTCAATCTGTTTTTGGACCTGCGGGGTGGTAAAGATTATGAGGACTCAGAGGTAGAGTTTTATTATTAATATCGTAGCGGTGTCACGGAAGGGTTAAAGTTAGCTTTAGTTAAGAAATATCTATGTAATTTCCTTTCTTGTACAATAAAGGGATCTCTATCTATCTATCTGTACGACACAAAAAATAGGTTTTAACTGCTGCTGCAATATATTCGTTGATAGAAGAACCAAAATTAGAAACGATGTTTTGCTCAAAGACATAAAATAAGTAACAGAAGAGATCGAATTATTTTGTGTAATGTTTAAGGACAAAAAGAGCAGAAAACCCAGCTTAAGATATCTAAAGAAGTAGATAAAGGTATAAAGGACTATGGGTTAGATGGTGTTTAGAAAATCAAATAGACAGAGAAGTATTCTGTTTCTCACTTTGCTTTATAAACTAGCAACGTGAGTTTGGTGTAGGTAGGAGTTCATTACCTACCATGTGACTTAAGTGTAATTGTAATTGTAAGTCTACTGATTCATTACATGATGATAACTATATACCTATGTAACTAATACTACTTAAAAATCTACGTAATGTATAAGGTCTATCACTTACATTGACTAGGCTATTATGTCATGGAACCAAAGGCTGTGAAAATAACATGCAACTAACTGTTGTTAGTTGAAAACAAAAAAAAACACCCCCGAATTGTGAGCTACATACAACACTACAAAAACTAGTCCATTTGTGAACCTATTTAGAGGCTAAAAATTCCACCCATGCCGGGATTCGAACCCGCGACCTCTGGCTATCCGTGCCAGCGCTCTTTCCAACTGAGCTAATGGGCGACTCACCGGCATCAGTGGAATTTCGAACCTCTTTACAATATTTTCTGTATAACGTACAGGCAGCGACATCGGGCTGAAGTAATTTGCATTGCTTGCAGTGCGTAATGCAGAGAATATTGTAAAGAGGTTCGAAATTTCACTGATGCCGGTGAGTCGCCCATTAGCTTAGATAGCCAGAGGACGCGGGTTCGAATCCCGGCATGTTTGGAATTTTTAGCCTCTAAATAGGTTTTAAAAATTGTCTTTAGCACGGGTTAGTGCATTAAAAAAATAATATAATAACCAAATTATGATCAAATGCCCACAGAAGAGACCCATCAACAGTTTCTACCGAGGAGTACCTTGCGCATCAAAGCCGCGCCATCTAGTAGCCGTTGCAGTTTGCTCTTCTTCTTGTCAACATACGTGGTACGCGCCTGGTACTCAGACTCCGGCGACGGCGGGCCTTCCTGGCCAGTGGGCTCGTAGTCGGAAAGAACTGCAGTGGCCCGGAGGCCGTTCCTGTTACGATCCGACGGCTGTCCCCGAATGGATTCAAAATCGTCAAAGAAGTTTAATTCTCCAGGCTCGTCTCTTGCACGTGCCTTGTTTACCTGAGTGTTGGGTTGCGCTGAGGAGCGTTTATTGTCGTCAGGTTCTTCGGTCGGTATGGGCTGGCGGACTGGGGTGCGGGTGTACGGGGTTAGGCGGGACGGCGAAGGCCGCCGCGTGTAGTTGCGTCTCAGGGCATTAGAGCTGTCGCTCGTCATTAGGAGCTCTTTGCTGCTCTCTTCGGCTGGAAAGAGGGAAACATCAGCGTGACGATACGTTCAAGTGACATCAAGTTTGTGGTAAATTTTGGGCATATTATGATAGCAGATTTTTATGTACGTTTTGAGGTTACCTGGCAGTCACACTGCAAAAGGCCTTGTTGTTGTTAGGCCCTTGTAAGGGTTCATTATTTTACAGCATAGGCAGTAGAACTACTAGAGTTTCGCGGATTTAATGGCAAAAGTGCAACTTTCAAGTATATTTTGACATGAAATGTCAAAATAGCAAAAGGCCTTGTTGTTGTTAGGCCCTTGTAAGGGTTCATTATTTTACAGCATAGGCAGTAGAACTACTAGAGTTTCGCGGATTTAATGGCAAAAGTGCAACTTTCAAGTATATTTTGACATTTCAATACTCGTGACTCGCGCCACTACCCGAGCAGATCTATTACCGATATCACAGAACCGATTCCAATCTTGCTAACCAGGTGAGTTAGCAGTCTTTTTGTATGCAGACCAGCCTCGTATTCATCGCAGCCTCGAGGCGTAGCCACGTGCCTCAGCGGCCAATGTCACTCCAGTAAATTTGCAACTTCATTTACTAGACCCAAACGACTCCCTCTACAGACTCCAATCTTTCTCAGCCGGCGAGTTTGCAGTGTTTTTGTGTGCAGGCAAGCGGTTGGGCCGTCGCACCGAGGGCGCGGGCGCGGAGCCGGAGATCCCATCCCTCGAGGCGCAGCTGCATGATTCAGGGGCCAACGTCACTCGAGTATCTAACGAGCATCTCGATTTACTAGACCTAAATGACTCCCTCTGCAGACTCCAATATTTCGGACCTGGTGAATTTGCAGTCTTTTTGTGTGCAGGCAAGCGGTTGGGTAGTCGCACCGAGGGCGCGGGCGCGGAGCCAGAGATCCCATCCCTCGAGGCGCAGCTGCATGATTCAGGGGCCAACGTCACTCGAGTATCTAAGGAGCATCTCGATTTACTAGACCTAAATGACTCCCTCTGCAGACTCCAATATTTCGGACCTGGTGAATGTGCAGTCTTTTTGTGTGCAGGTAAACGGTTGGGCCGTCGCACTGAGGGCGCGGGCGCGGAGCCAGAGATCCCATCCCTCGAGGCGCAGCTGCATGATTCAGGGGCCAACGTCACTCGAGTATCTAACGAGCATCTCGATTTACTAGACCTAAATGACTCCCTCTGCAGACTCCAATATTTTGGACCTGGTGAATGTGCAGTCTTTTTGTGTGCAGGTAAACGGTTGGGCCGTCGCACTGAGGGCGCGGGCGCGGAGCCAGAGATCCCATCCCTCGAGGCGCAGCTGCATGATTCAGGGGCCAACGTCACTCGAGTATCTAACGAGCATCTCTATTTACTAGACCTAAATGACTCCCTCTGCAGACTCCAATCTTTCTGACCTGGTGAATGTGCAGTCTTTTTGTGTGCTGGTAATCGGTTGGGCCGTCGCACTGAGGGCGCGGGGGCGGAGCCGGAGATCTCCTCGCCGGGCTCGTGTCTCGAGGCGCGGCTACACGCCTCGGCCGACTCGTCGTCTCCGTCCGGACAGTCTGCGTAGCCGTCGCATAGCCACGCGTTCTGCAGGCACAAGCCGCTTTGGCACCTGGAATTAAGGTTTCAATTTAAGTGTTATGGAGTATGACGGATTAAATAGACTGCTTTCACCCGACTAACTTATATGCTCTTGACAATAGCTTCTTAGGCCTCCCCGAACGACGTACTTAATAAGCCCGTGCGTCTTGTGCACCCTGAGCAAGAATCAGCGAGTCCATTACGCTGACTGGCAAATCCTTTTGCCACAATGGCTTGCCATCGACACGCTAAGAAGAAGTAGATGTTTCGGCCGTAAGGGACTGTCGGCCGAAAGAAGGTAGCGGAAAGCAATTACTACCCTTATTCGAAGGACAAAGATAATGGCAGAACAATTTTGGACAGGACGAAGCTTTTGATTTGAACCACAGTTCTTATACTACAGTCATGAAAAACCTATTTAGAGGCTAAAAATTCCACCCATGCCGGGACTCGAACCCGTGACCTCTGGCTAACCGTGCCGCGCCGTACTTACGTAAGTAGGTACTCGGGGCTGCAAGTGATGCAAATTACTTCAGCCAGATGTTGCTGTCTGTACGTAATACAGAGAATATTGTAAAGAGGTTCGAAATTTCGCCGATGTCGGTAAGTCGCCCTTTAGCTCAGTTGGAGAGCGCTGGCACGGTTAGCCAGAGGTAGCGGGTTCGAGTCCCAGCATGGGTGGAATTTTTAGCCTCTAAATAGGTTTTTTAAAATTGTCCTTAGCACGGGTTAGTGCATTACAAAGAATATAAACAGTCATGTATTTCGACGTAGAAAAATATTTCTCTTAGAGCAAAATAACGTACTGGAACTCGTATCGCGAGCAACGGGCGCAGGTGGACTCGTCCTCCCCACCGGGACAGTCCACCGAGCCGTCGCACATCCAGTCCCGCGGCACGCACGAGCCGTCCCCACACTGCAGCTCGCGGCCGAGGCAAGGCGCGCTAGACGCCATGCAGTTACGACTCTGGTACTGGCTGCAGTTGAACACAGGCTGGAGGCTCGGCGTTATCAGCTCCTCGCAGTAGTCAACAACCGCTGAGAGGTGAAACAGTGTGAAGGTGAGATTGTTTTGTCCAGTTTATGGGCAGTTATTTTATTTAGGAGTTTGTGATTGAATTTGGAAAACCGTTAACGACACATATGGTCACATTTGCAGTATAGTGTAAAGTCAACGTGCGTGGAAGTGGAAGCGCTCGTGGCCTAGGCGAACCGGCTTTACGTGGCCTTGCTTCGCAAGGCACGTAAAGCCGTTGGTGCCGGCTGTCATGTAACGGCTGTCGTTAAGCCATGTCAGAGGCCTTATGGGCGGCTTGATAACTTCTGACAGTAAGACCTGCCACTGTCTTACAATCCTCCACCAACCCGGACTTGGCCCCCGTGGTGGAGTATGGCCTACCCTTCATGCGATGCAGGAAGAGACCCGTGCCCCAGCAGTGGGGACATACAAGGGTTGATAACGTAAAGTCAACGTTTCATTAAGGTGAGTCTGTCAGTTAAGTCTCTCTTCTTCTCTATCTTCACTTGAATGTTGAACTGTTCGTTAATTATACTATTTATTTTACTTCTTATAAACAAACAAATATTGACAGGCAAGGCAAAATTCTTCCCGCGGGTGTCGTAAAATACGACTAAGGGACACAAACCGGCGCCTCCTGCAGTACAATTCCACCAAACTGCAATCCCCAACCCGCATGCCCAGCGTGGGGATTATGGGCACTACCCCCCAATAATGGCACAACCTTGCGCTATGGCGCTCATTAGGGGAGGGCTATGTCCAGCAGTGGACTAATAAAGCCTGAAGAAGAAGGCAAAATAGCTATGAAAGCTGCATGTAATTTATTTTCATTTATATATACTCCGTCAATGCAAACCCGTTGTAGATTCGCTTGATACGATCCTTCGCACATCGCTGTGCAACTGAGGTTCACACCCAATAACCAAACAGAAAGATTTTACGAACCTTTACACAGATTGTAACAAGGCCGCTTCAACTGGCTCGGCGTGACACTGCACTCCGGCTCAAGCAGGGCGCAAGCGAAATGCTTCACCCTCTCACTGCAGTTGGAAGCCACCACGTATTCGATGTCGGGCAATAAGGCGTGGATGTCGACACCGCTGGGGAAAGCCGTGGCCATGGTCGTCAAGTCGTACTGGAGAACCCCGCGACATAAGGGCAGCTGGGTAGATCGACATTGGGGTTGTACTGAAACGAGAGAGCAAAAGGTTTCTTTAGATGCCGGAATTAAGTCCGCGGTTGGTCCATTCTGTCGTCATAAGGGTCTGTCTTTGTTTTGCATAAATACGTTATTGTATTGACAGAGGTATGTAAGCAACCTTATTTACAGAGCGTTAAAACTCACTATTTAGCAGCATTACTCGTAAGACAAGCTTAGTGAGTATAGCTTGCCTAAAATGCCTTGACTTAAAACAATCTCGATATCTGTTATATATAACAGAGTTATTCTTAAAGATCAGCCAGGAAAATACAAAACGTAGTTTATCGGACCATAATCGCGGACATATATATTTCGAAGAGTAAAACGTAAAAGTGTGCAAATAAGTGTTCAGTAAAAAGCAACAGCCAACACCAAAAACCCCGAAACTCACGTTCTGTAGAGTACTTACTATCTGGAGCATAATTAACTGGATAACGTTTCGTTGTCGCGTCATCGCCGTCTCTCCACATTGGTAGTGTCGGTGATACCTTTGTGTTGTACAGAGCACTCTGTGTGGTCGATTTTATGAATTCAGCATCCTCAATAGATATGCCGAAGAGTTTCGAATGGCCAGATGTGAAATTAACGTTTGAAACTACATGATGGTGATCGTTTTCATATTTCTTGATGCTTTCTACGGGCTCTATACCTATGACTTTTTTATCCTGTCCGTAGAAGTATACTGCAGGTCGGTTCTTTTCAGTAGCTTTTCTTGTGCCATCTTTATGTTGCACGAAGTCGTTTGTAGCTTGGTCGGTGCTGATTTCAGTGCTCGTACTAACATCACCTTCTTTGAAATAAACAGCTAGAGGCTTTTCTGGTTTTTGTGTTATGTGTAGTCTTGGTTTTAAGGTCGTGTCTAGTGGTAGTACTGAGTTTTTTTCTTCTATTCGTTTGGGTGTTCTTGTTTTATCTGAGTCTCCGTATTGAACTTCAGGGGTTATGTGGGTGGGGAAGACTGGAGCGATTGGCAAGTTTTTGTTTGCGTTTATGTCCTTTATCTTGTCCAGCAATGAATGTATGTCGACGTTTCTGTCACTGTCGGCGTCGTAAAAATCTATTTCCGTCGTTTTAGTTCCTGCAAGTTTTTTATTATTGAAACATTCATTGTTATTTTACATGAAAATGGTCTAGCAAGATTATTCACAAGAAGGCAACAACTTTGAGTAAATTCTAAGTTGATATTAAATGCCGGTTTCTCACTTGAGAATTTTTATAAGTAAATACTTAAGTAACGTTCTATTACACTCTTTTCTGAGATATGCGAAGAGACAGCATTACAGTTGACTATTTACTTAGCTAATTCTCAATTCAAAAACTGCTCCTAAGTTACAAAACGCCAACATAAAACACGCATATTATTTTTATCTTTGATTGATTACGAACACAAAAACTCTAACGGCTGGTGCAACTTGATTATGTAAGTCGTCACGTATACATTAGTGTGCGAAAGCGGAATGTTTACTTAGCTCTGCCGTATAAGATACGAGGTGTAATATGTATCACACGTAGTGGATATCTGATACGTGACAGTGATATTGAGTCACATAATTGTACGACAAAGTCGAGTAGACATATCGTTTTTGCACACAGATGTATACGTGAAAAAATACATAATCAAGGCGTTGAACATCTCAGACGCAACTCTACTGAATAATATGCAAGTGCTACCCTGATACGTTTGAACCAACCCCGACATACCATGGCTGGAAGTGGAAGACCTCAGGTCGTTTCTCTCGGGTGACTTGTGTTTGTCCTTCTCCGACTTGGTCCCGATTGCCGAGCCGAACTGCGCGCGCGCCGGGCTCGCCTCCCAGTAAGTGCCGTTCATAGCTTGCGAATCGGCCGTGTCTGGAAATAAAAGGTGAGGTGAATTAGATATGAAGATAAAGCGCAAATATTTTATTTAAACTTACTCAAAACTTTTTTTTTTGTTATTTAAAATAAGATAAGAATATTCTTTATTGTACATCAGGAAAAAACAAACAAAACATAATTACAAAGATACAGTACAATTGACGGCCTTATTGCTTAGAGCAATTTCTTCCAGGCAACCCACGATGGAGATTTAGTCACAGTTATCACGCGTGAACACCTCGGAAACTCAGGTTTCTTCATAGTTCTCGAGTAGCATTGCTAAAGAAACTCCACAAATGTATGTAACATAAAAGAAAATCACTGGTACAACTCGGGATACGAGTCCATAACCTCCCGAATGTGAGGCCGGCGTGCTATCGCTCCGCTACCACCGCACCCTTTTTTTATTTAGTTTTTTTTTTTATGGAAGCCAATGACAAACTTTGAAAGTACGAGTAGCAAGCAGGTTTCTTTTTTTATAACATTATTTTGTACGTTGAACCTTACCACAGAAGTAAATTTGACAAGTAACATCATTTTACTACAAATACAGGAAAAAAAAACTTTGTAAAGCTCGGAAAAAAACTGCGAGACAACTCTCAAACTATTTATAACTAGCTGCTACCCACGACTACTCCAGACTATAATCTATTTCTGTTTAGATTATAGTCTGGAATAGCATATAGACTGCTTTTTATCCCGTAAAAATACTTTTCGCGAACGAAGTCGTGGGTATCTAAAGCTAAATCAATATTGCGTTTTATTTTGTCACTATACTTTTGAGTTTTATATTTCCAAATGCTGACTTTTCTTTTTATTAATGAAATAAATTAATCGGTGGCGAAATCCATTTTTTTAACCGTTTAACGCAACCGACGCACCTTCTGCCCCTGGACTAATTGCACACTACCTTTATGCGGTTGGCGGTGAACAGCATGCGCCGCCACTACACGACCGACTGTAGCCGACCACGCTAATTTGAAAGCACAACTGCATACAGTTGATATTGACTTCACTCGACTGCAGCCGACCGCGTGCAGTCGATATCATGACTGTACGAAATCAAACGTACAACTGCATGCAGTTAAATATATACACTGCGCGCGGTCGCTGCGATGCAGTCCGTCTGATGATGACAGCCGGCATTACTTGCGAAACACGAAAGCGCTCGAAAAAAAGACCACTAGCGATAGTCACGGGACGGTCACCCATCCTGTACCTACCTGACCGCGCCTGTTGTTTAACTCAAATGATTGATTCCAATCACGCGGTTCAACTAGGCCACGAGCGCTTCGTAAACGAGGCGTTCGTGGCCTAGTTGAAGCCTAGGACGACTAGTCCTAGTAAACGACATTTTTGGAAAACTACTATTTATCTCTCCGAAACCCTCTACATACTAAATTTCACCGATATTATTGTAGCAGTTTCCAAAATTCTTATTAAGTGTCTCACCGGCGCACGGTGGTCAATTATCAGTTTTTAGAAGGCAAAAAGTCTGTTGTAAAGCTAGGCAAAAAGTCTGTTGTAAAAAAGTAGTCAAAGGAAGCAAAAATAACACTATAAATTGTTAGTTAACATACTACGCTATTGCTCTACACTGAACATCTCGTGATACAACATGAAACTTTTTTTATTTTACTATATAAAGTCAAAATAATACATAAATTGTATATGTACATAATCTGCAGTTTTCGATAACATACTTACTAATTCTTTCGGTGATATTCATAGCTGATATGCAGTTGATAATGCTCCGCTAAAGAGATTTGTACAAATCAAGTTACAACGTGCAAATGAGACTCAAAATCAAGTTAATGCCACTTCAAGCGTCAGTCTTTGCCTGATTACTACACTTTAAATTATTAGACTACCCCCAATTATAGATAACTAATAATACCTACAAAAACTAGAACTAAATAGCGCTATCTGCCAAGTGATTTTTATACTTTTTGCGTTCTAAAACCTGTTAATTGGCCACGATGAACCCGCCATTACAACAATCCAACTAAGGTAGAGCAACTTTAATGATATGGGTGGTTGCTAATTCAATTTTTAAGGCACTTTTTGTACCACAGATGGGTCAAAGTTTTGCAATAAGTATCTTGAAAAAGACTGACCTCAATGACTAAGATGATTTGTACTGAATCACCGCTAACTTTCAAAACGGCAAATAGTGTCATAACCTTTGTTGAAATATTTAATCTTTCAATCGTTATTCTGTGGTAGGTACCAACAATTGAAGTAATATAATATAATCTGCTGATGGATGCGAGCAATAAAAATAATTTGAGTGTCATTACATTTATACGCTATATGCATAAATGTTTAGAAATGTCTTAATTATGACCGAAACGGTTTGCAAATATCGCCTAGTGACATCTTCACCTCTGTCAGAATAAAATATACTTAGTAAAAACTATTGCGAGTTCTTACAACATTTGCTCGCTATTAGGGGCTTCAGAGCTACTAAATTAAAATTAAGTTCTGGCAATATTATAGTTCCATTTCTGGCAAAGAGCTTGTCGAAGACAGTACACGTGATATAACAAAATTTAGTGCACATCATAAATTGGTCCAAAACGAAATAAAATAACAATAACACAGATTTACGGCTTTTTATAAAAACATTTTATGGGCCTGTCGCCGCTGCTAGACATCTTATTTCTTATCACGCTTTCTGTCACAAATGCATAATTTGCTTTACATTACGGCTTAATCCGACGTTTGTAGGCCGCGAGACGTATCGTAATAGCCTTAAAGCTTGCTCTGCATGGGACGTCTACTAACCTGCTGGAGTTAAAATTTTCTATGCTTATGATAAATTCGGGATTCTTAGGGAAATTCTAAAAGAAAATATTAAAAGTTTTTTTAGAAATTAGTCTCGATATCAACCCTTGTATGTCCCCACTGCTGGGGCATGGGTCTCTTCCTGAACCGCAGGAAGATTAGGCCATACTCCACCACGGGGACCAAGTCCGGGTTGGTGGAGGATTGTAAGACAGTGGCGGGCCTTACTGTCAGAAGTTATCAAGCCGCTCATAAGGCCTCTGACTGTTGTAGCATATGACAGCCGGCACCAACGGCTTAACGTGCCTTGCGAAGCACGGAAGCGCTCGGAAAAGGCTACTACCGGTAATCACGGGGCGGTCACCCATCCTGCACCTGACCGCGCCTGTTGTTGCTTAATACAAGTGATTGTTTCCAATCACTCGGTTCGACAAGGAAACGAGCGATTCTTAGTTAGTCTGCTTGAAGAGTAATAACGAACCCACTCCAAATATTAATGAGTACTTTTTCCGTGTGGTAAAATGAGAAACTTTAAGCCTGATTTTGCTTGTCTGTCGAACCAATACTTTGTAGGGACTTCCAGTTCATCAAGGGGTCATCTGACGGCGCGGCGCCTGCATGTAGATAATATTCACACCAGAGGTTTAACTCTTTATGATATGACATTTTTGTCTGTCTCAATGACCAAAGGTGCTTTTGAATCTATTTTAGCAGCCTACACAGTACCCACTGCAGGGTCTTTTACAAGAGAGACCATGGCTACCGACAGTATCTTAATCACAACCATTTACCATTTCAGGCGCTGAAATATGCGGGATGTAGCATAAAGAATGGTTTACCAAACTTTCTATAAGAACTTTCTAAAAGCATAAGAAACCACTGATCTATCCAATGTGATTGTAAAAAAATATATCTTCGACGTCGTTTATGGCAGCACGACAAAATAAAATCTAGGTCATTTTAGACATATTTTTCTTCCACTATACATAGTCAAAAACAAAATTGGCAAGAAAAATTGCGTGTAATTCTAACGTCACATTTTAACACACACGATATACGACGATGAAGATATTTAAAAACTTCTAAAATGTCCGTAATATTCTCTTAATGACCGATCGCGACTTAAGCTAAACTGAAAAATAAAAATTAAATATATTTTTCTGAGTTACGGATACATTAGCAAGAAATAGATCCCAACAAGCAAGGATAACCTTCTGGTGGTGATTATTCCTACTGCATGCAAGAGTACCTTCTGACGTAACAAAGGAAGACCACTCGAGATCGAAGATGGTGAAAGCGAGTTCAGAAGTCAGAGGGCAAGTCCCAATTTATATTTGTGTATCAAATCCTAATGTATGTCTTTCACAATAGCTAATAGCTACCGTGGTTGAGCTAGAATTTTGGCAACGTCGATTGACGAAAACTAAATCGAGTATGAGGCAAGTTCGATTTTATTTTATTGCGTTTGTTAACGTAACTGCATGCTTAATTAATAGAACTAGTCTACGTGCAGTTAGATGCATCTGTCACTGCTCTGGCAGTGTCTATTAACTAATAACCTCAATACAACCGCTATTATTCTTTGACTCTTATATCAATATACCTACTTATTTTATTACAAAAATAATATCGGCCAAGAATCAGTCATTAGATACTAATCTTATTTAAGGAGCAAGAAGTAATTCCCATTAAACGTAATTTGGTTTCTAGTTACAAACGACACGCCGGAATCGCAATGAAATGTTTCTAATATGTTTATAAGACACCAATCGAGATTTGATTGTGCTTAGAATTGGAAGTGCACTTATCAAAAATAAATTAGAGCCTTGAGTACAGTTTCTACGTGAATACTTTAAATGTACAATTAGACATTTGAATGATTATAACATAATTTTTTTTGTGCATAAAAATATACACACATACATAACCTCACACCTGTATCCCAGAGGGGTAGGCAGAGACCAGGGACTGCCACTAAGTAATAAAAATATACTAAGTGATAAAAACATATTTTTTTATTTCAGGCAGTAAGTAGGTACCCAAACGATAGTGACGCAAATCGTCACTATCGATGTTATTTATAAAACTAAAATACTTCGCGAAAGCAGTATAAGTAATATATGAAGGGAACAAGCCCTCAAGGAACAATTCTCACGCAACCGTTAGTTTAGATTTTAATTTACGTAATGAAACGTTGGCAATAAGAAGACACAAATTGATCGTGTTTATCTGAAAACAGCAGAATTGTCTCCTCGAAACGTATTGGCAAAGTTTCATCAAAGTTCGACCAGCCTGGACTTGCTTCTTGAGGAGCGAATTTGAACTTCATTTGGAGATTGTTGAATGAAACTATTTAATGTGCGGTGCTTCAAAACGTTAATGCCAATCCTAGCATATAGAACAAATTTTAGTTCGTATTTCTTAATGTTTCGCGATACGCATACATTATTATGTATAAAAAGGGAAGAAGCGTGATTATTTATTAGGTAAAATGTAATTACCTTAATTCCCGACGTTTCGGCAGCGGAAATTTTTGTTCAGTTCAATGCTGAGAACCCTAAAACAAGTCACGTAAACAGTTCTACTTGCCAATGCCAATGGCAACGGTCTTGTGCTAATTAACTCAATTAAAAAGTATTTATTAATAGAAAAGTAATTACAAATATCTTAGGTCGTTGGCTCCCACACTAGGCTTAGCCTGTGTTGTGGATGCAGGAAAATCTTTCCGACGGCGGCCACGTCCCTGGTTTAGCTGCATACATGAAGTGGACGTGGAACTAATGTTCAGAGTGATATCGCACATGATGTAAGCGATGTGTGATTAACATGTAACCTGCGGTGTGACATTAGTAGAGCAAATCTCCGGGAGGAAACCGCAATGTATACGTAAGGCATATTTCACCAGTGGTACCTCATTGCCTTATTATAAGTCTAATAGGTACTGTGCAATTTCAAACTAAAATTTTCTTTACACTTGTATTTTACATGCTGTAAGTAATGGTTGGAAAGTGGGAAATGTCCACCACCATCCATACTGGTATAAACTCTATGACGGCAGGGTAGTATCACCTCTCTAACAAAAAAATATTTTCAGGCAGTTGTAAGCCTTTGCCTGGTAAACCATGCAACAGTGGACAGTGGATTACATATTATAGTCATTATTATAAAAATCCAATTAAACAAAATATAACTTTTTGGGTACAAGTAGCTCTGTCTAAAATAGCTGTTACTTATATAAAGAGATATATCCATATTTTTAGGTAGGTATGCATCAGTACCTACCTGGTACGTCTGCCTCAGATTCGGCCTACTCAAATTTATTTCCCATGACGCATCCAATTAATAATTAATGCCTTCAATGGCGTGGCTAATTAACTATAGAAAAGCTTCTAAAGAAAATTGATCAAATACCAAGACTGCATACCACAAATGGTATAAACCAAGGGCACGTAAGGCGTACGTATTTAGGTTCGGCTCCATCTAATTACGGCTCCAATAAACAGATTTCGCAAAGTCTTAAAACTACTTTGGATATTTTGATTGATAACATATTTTTGTTAAAAGAATATTAAAAAGAATTCAAAGAATATTTATTGTGAGCATAGACATGGGTTACACATTTAGCAGTAACAGTTGCTATTTAAAATAGATTCACCAATCTTACCTTAACAGGTGTACTCACATTTATCCATCCTTTACATATTTTTTACATGTATGATGGAAACGGTAACAAAGCAGAACTGTAATAGGTAACATTTTTAAATAAGAATCCTTAACAATATGAGATCATCTTAAAAACTAAATAGCTGCGTATCTAACAATAGCGACACACTTAGCTTCACAATAAAATTATTCAACATCATACTGCATAAACTCTTTCAAACTATTAATCTAGGAGCCACTTCTTTGTTAACCTTTTAAAAGTATTTAATGTTTCTTTTTTTAAAGACTCTGGTAATTTGTTATAAATATTTACACACATTATAAAGGAATTTCTAGATACTAAAGATAAATTTGCTGGTGGTTTATGTAGCTTTTGTGAGTATTTCGATCGGAGAGTTCTTATTTCAAGTGGTTTATCAATAAAACCAATATTTTAACATTTTTCACTTCGTTTGTAATCTGACATTCTTGTTATAAGTAATTTTCATGACAAGATCAAAATGTAAAAAAATAATAATGTTATCGCAAGGAGTTGGGAACAAGCTCCCCCTCGCTTCAAGATGCTACTCCTCACTAGGCCGACTCACCAACAGAACCAACCTGTTAGCAGGCCTACGTATCACGTTACCTTTGGTTGCAATCTCTACCGAACGTACTCGCCCGTCACGACCAGGAAAGACCGTCACTACCTTGCCTCTCGGCCATACGTTCCTAGGAGAACCTTTATCCGCTACTAAAACTATGTCCCCTACGCGCACCGGGCTCCCAACATCGTTCGTCCATCGAGAACGAGCTTGAAGACTTGGGAGATATTCGCGTACCCAGCGAAACCAGAATCTATCTACCAGCCGTTGCGCAAGTCTCCACTGCTTTCGAAGGTGTAGATCTTCGTCAGAGAATACTCCAGGACAAGGTAAAGGGTTCGATGAACCGATTAAAAAATGATTTGGTGTAAGACCTTCTTCATCGTTAATATCCAACGAAACGTGGGTTAACGGTCTGCTATTTACAATATTTTCCGCTTCAATTCGAAGTGTGAGCAGAACTTCTTCTTTAGGGGTTTGGGTCAGCAAAGTGGCAGAAAGAGCCGTTTTTACCGATCGAACTAGTCTTTCCCACACTCCACCCATATGAGGAGCTTCGGGTGAATTGAAAGTCCATTTAACTCCAAGATCATTTACATTCTGCACCATTTGTCTATCACTCAACAGGTCTCGAAAATCCACGACAAGCTGCCATCCTTCTAATGGCCAAAATAGAAGAATCCATCGATAACGACGCAGCCAATTCGAGATGTACCGCCCGAGTACTAAAACACGTGAAGATTACGCCCCAACGTTTCTCTCTCCTCCGACCAATAGCGACCATCATGGGGCCAAAAAGATCAAGGCCGCAATAAGTAAAGGGTCTGCAACGCTGCTGTAGTCGGAATTCTGGAAGAGCGTCCGTCATTGGTTGAGCAGGTTTGCAACGTTTGGCTTTACAGGTCACACAGCCGTTAATCATAGCTCTCACGGCGGTTCTTAGTCCGAACATGTAAAATCGCTGGCGGAGTTCATTGTATAAAGTTTCCACGTTATTGTGCCCTGATTTCTTACCGCTACGCCACAGTTCTTGAAGAAAAATCTTCGCCTTTATAATAACATAACATTTAACATAACAAACGGACATGTCAAGTCAAGTGGATCAAAAACTGACATCACCTTTAGGATTTCTCGTTTGGTTGGATTTCTCAAGCAATCAACAACCCTTTTATCTACTTTCTTCAAACTTAAGTCGAATCCCAACGTGTCACTTTCTGGTTTCCAGTTCATACCAAGAGTCCTCTCCACTTCACTGGAGTGCTGCAATAGGCTGACAGTATCATTTTTAGTTGACTGTGGTAATATTGAAGGTCTATTGGATACCCAACCTCGAATTTCAAATCCTCCTGCTTTGTGAATCATCGATACGTCTTTTAAGAGCTGGGCAGCCTCCTCCTCGGTTTTTACAGAATCCAGATAATCGTCTACGTAATGGCGTCTATTGATAGCTTCTACCTCTCGGGGATGAGTGACGGCAAAATCTTCAGCGTTCCGTCTTAAAATATATGTAGCCGTACAAGGAGACGATTTCGCGCCAAAAATCATCGATGTCATGCGAAAGATACGTGGAGGGTTAATCCTATCCATGCCACGCCACAAGAAACACTGGGCATTCTGATCTTCCTTGGCTATCTTCACCTGCATAAACATTTCTCGAATATAGCTTCATGCTTCCTAAATCACAATAAAACGCCAACGAGAGAATTTAGTAAATCAGGACCAGCAAGAAGTTCAGTATTTAGAGAAACTCCTTTCGTTTCTGCTTTAGCGTCGTGAACAAGGCGTAATTTTCCAGGCTTGTTGGGATTTCTCACCCCAAAATATGGAAGAAACCATACTCTACCTGACGGAACCCCTGGAACCTCTTCAGCATAATTCTTTTCAAGCATGTTCTGGACTTGCTTCGTATAATCTACAGCAAAGCTAGCATCAGAGTCCATTATCTTCTCTATTGTCCGTAAGCGAATTTCCGCGTTTCTTCTATTATTGGGAAACTCTACGTCGTCTGATTTCCACAGCAAGCCAGTCTCCCACCTGTCTCCAATCTTCTTGGACTTGGTATCTAAGATGTGCAAAGCACGATGTTCATCAGGGGAGTAACGTTGGACGTCCTGTTACTTTATCCCTATACTGTCAAGTCTGAAGTAATCCTGAATATGAGTATGCATTTCGTCATCATCGTACAAATGACATGAGGTTTCAAACTTTCGTTCTGTTATCGATGACGAAAATCCATGCAACACCCAGCCTAGTAATGTACGTGATGCAACTGGCTCATTTTTCTTTCTTTCTCTCACTTCACGGCTAACAAAAAGGTGCCAGTTATCCTGACCAATCAGCAAAGTTGGCTTACCCTCAAACTCAACCAAAGGTATGTCTTTAAGGTGCTCATAGGACAGCTCTGTCTTCGAGACCCTACACGAAGGAAGTGTCAATTTCTCCACTGTGCGAACTCTATCTAATCGGTGAACCCCTTCGCTCGTTCGCACCATCAGAGACACTACTCTGCTAGACATCTCATTACCTCCACTAACTGCCCCTTGCAAGCTTAATCCAACCTCCGGTCCAGTTGCTCCTGATTGATCGGCCATCTTTTTTTCTATCAAAGTAACCGTCGAACCTTCGTCGAGGAGAGCGTAAGTACTCAAAGTGCCGGCAGGACCTTCTATTTTCACCGAAAGCGCCTTCAAATGCACCTTCTTCTTCTGTGTCGACCAGACATTCGCCGAAGTTTCCCCTTCCTCTCTTTCAGGAACCCGATTTTCCGTCTTGGGCTTATCCTTGTGCAATAGAGCATGGTGACCGGACATATTGCAGACAGAACACTTTTTCTTTGATTTACAGCGATCGCGGTGATGTGCAGAACTCAGGCACCTAAAACATAATCTGTGCTTGATTACACATTCCCAACGCTTATCTATAAGCTCAGCTTTGAATTTAGGACAAGTCTTAATCGTGTGACTTACCTCTGAGCAAAATACATATGATATTTCGTCTCTCTTGTGGGACGGTATAGCGTTCGTCGTCACGCAAGTATCACGCAACATCGTGCCACTATCAGTCGTGTCACATCCCTCCATCTCGTTCGTAGTTAAAAGGGTACGCGGTTTGAAAGAACTGACATGCTTATTACCCTTTAGTGGTGGTTCAATCATACCACGCTTGCATATCTCTTGAGCTTCTGACATGAGGTATTTAGCAAGCCACGTTAGTTTTGGTTGAGTAGAGCCAATACCCTTGCTGAAGTCCAGCCAGCGAAAAAACATCGGTTCAGTCATTTTTTTCAAAATTTCAGACACCAACTCGGGGCTATGTACATAACGTAGAGGGAGTAAACTCTATCTACGGTACATAACCTATGTTTCCAGCTGACTGAATAGCCGCTACGCAATTGTCAACCTTAGTTGCCAGAATAACTACCTCAGACCTCATGCCTGTCAGTTTAGGAACTCTTTTCATTTCAGCTATTAGCCTACCTAATACTAGATCGGATCTACCAAACCTCATTTCAAGAATCTTCATAACATCCGAGGCGGAGGTGGTTGCAATCAATCGTGAAGCAACCGCCTCCCACGCCTCGCCCTGGAGACATCTCTGTAACCGGGCAAGGTTCTCCTCCTCAGAATAACGGCCTACTCTGGTCGTGACATCGTACGCATTCTTGAAACGCAACCAATCAAGTGCATCGCCTGAAAAGGTAGGCAGGTTATTGCTAGTGAGTCGGCCTAACAGTTTATCACTATTGCCCTGCGATAAAGTTAAAGCCTTAGCAAGTGAATTCGTCAAGTGAAGAACAGCATCACAGTCCTTTTCATGTCGTCGATCTTCTACGTTGCGATGGCCGATCCGCGCACCCGTGCCTTCGGGCACATCGTGGCGCGCATCAAAATCGCCCTTTTCGTCGCACTTCTCTTCTCTCATGTTAACGTCAACGTCATGGTGAGGATCTGTACTCTCCACCCAGAGCTCAGTTCTTCTTCGAGACGCCGCACAACTCCCACTATGCAAACTTGCTAATTCCTCCTGCAAACGAGCTTGTACTAAGGCTTTCTCGGCCTCGATTTCTTTTCGCTTGACCTCAACTTCTTGTCGTTGAAGTTCAGCCATCTCTCGTGCAGCACGCGCTTCAGTAATCCGTCTTTGTGACGACGCAGAACTGGTAAGGGACATCTCCGAAGTAGTATGCGTAGACTTGGGTATGGTTTTATCCTGCGAATGTGCGTTTTTCATTGCAATACGCTTACTTCTTCGCATATCAAACTTTTTCTCCGAAAAAAAACTCACTGCAATGTTCCTTCGATGTTTACATCATAATACCATTTTTTTTTAACGAAGGACCAACTTATTTCAAGTGGTTTATCAATAAAACCAATATTTTAACATTTTTCACTTCTTTTGTAATCTGACATTCTTGTTATAAGTAATTTTCATGACAAGATCAAAATGTAAAAAAATAATAATGTTATCGCAAGGAGTTGGGAACAGTTCTTGATGATATATACTGATTACTTTGAAAAATACACATATTTTTAAATACAAATAAACATATTTCAAACATATACAGACATGGCACTGGTAGAATCTGATACTTCTTGAAGTAAGGACGGCATGATCCAATCTGTTTAATTCCGAAAATGGCTCTCACACAGCGCTTTTGGATTAAAAATACGTTATGCACATCCACCGAGTTTCCCCAGAGCACATGTGCCATATCGCAAAGTGGAGTCCACGTAGCCACTGTAAGCGATTAGAGCTGATTTTTTTGACACCACTTGACTAACTTTTCTTAGTGCATAAACAAATCTGTTCACCTTAGAACACACATTATTTACATGGTCTTTCCAATCGCAATTAGAGTCTAAATTTAAGCCCAAAAATCTGATCTTTGATACATCTTCGATTATTGTGTCATTAAACTTAACGGTTAGAGATTGGGGACTGCTCCTGTTTGTATGAAATTGCATATATTTAGTTTTATTTACATTTACCTTCAAGTTGTTCGCTGTAAGCCAAGATATTGTTTGAGCTAGAACTTGATTTATATCTTGATTATATTTAGTTATATCTTTACATTCTGTAACTATGGTTGTTTCATCGACGAACAGAATACAATTTTGGGAGAGGCTGTTTGGTAAATCATTAATATATAGTAAGAAATGTATGTGAAATTTATGTAGACTTTATACGTCCCACTGCAGCGTACAGGCTTTCTCTCAGTGAGAGAATACGGGCTTCATTACCATGCGTGCCTACCGCAGTTTACCAATTTCAAGCGCTGAGGTGCGCTTGAAGCCTCGTGGCCTAGTCGAACCGAGTGATTGGATTCAATCACTTGATTTAAAAACCTATTTAGAGGCTAAAAAAAAAATAGTTTCAATCACTTGAGTTAAGCAACAATAGGCGCGGTCAGGTGCAGGATGGGTGACCGTCCCGTGACTACCGCCAATGGCATTTTTCCGAGCGCTTTCGTGCTTCGCAAGGCATGTTAAGCCGTTGGGGCCGCCTGTCATGTAATGACAGTCGTTAAGCCGTGTCAGAGGCCTTATAGGCGGCTTGATAACTTCTGACAGTAAGGCCCGCCACTGTCTTACAATCCTCCACCAACCCGGACTTGGCCCCCGTGGTGGAGTATGACCTAACCTTCGTACGATGCAGGAAGAGACCCGTGCCCCAGCAGTGCGGACATTCATGGGTTGATATCGAAGCGCTGAGGTATACTAATAGCTCAGACACTCAGGTTTTCTCACGATGGTTTCCTTTATAGTTAGCGAATGGTGATAACTAATACCAAAAACACAATAATAACGAAAATAAATAACACCAACAAAGCGACTCCACACACTTCTGAAACTAAACACAACTAATAAAAATCGTAAAGTAGGTACATCATATAAAAAACATATTTTTTTTATTATTTATTTTGTATTTTTGTAATCTTAAATAATGTAGTTCGACCCTGTGTGCGGCGGCGGGCACTTGGCGCGGCTCATTCATTCAATTAGTGATTAATTCCACTGCGCACACGCACACGCGCCGTCTCTATAATTATCGTTTACTTATCATATACTAAACACCTACATATCAATAGTGGGCATCCACCGGAGGTGTTAATAGCCGCGGAGTAAAAGAAAGCGAGAATAAAAGCAACTGGCTTTTGTGTTTTATTTTGTCAGTAGCTTACCTGGGAGCCAATTCTCACTTCATTAGCAAATAATTCGTATACGACTCTAGGGCTTATGACTTCAATTCTACATAAAAAGTCGAGCGACACCCAAAATCTATATTCTGAACGCTATGCTACATTAAATTCGAATGAGAAAATAAATGTTTAATGACTCTGTCGAGTTATCTTACATTATATTTTGCGACAAATGTCTAATTCTTGGAATATTTTGCGTCTACGCTTTCAATTCGCATGGGCGAGAATCGGCTCCCTGCCCTCGGTTTTGTAATCCGCCACTTGATTGATATTCATTCCCTGCGAAATTCAATTAACTTACATGTGATTGCAAGTTTTTCCAATTTCATAATTGAAATAGATTAATACCATGCTGATTGGAAATATGCAGACAAAACGCGACAATGCATTGTTAGTTGTAAATTATTAATAAATATTGATATCGTATCGTTTTCGTAAGTGCATTATATAAGTTGGAGACGACCAAAGAAAGCTGCGGGTCAAAGGGTTGATAAAAATTGCAAAACACTCGCATGTAATTGAACAATAGGCACAATAGCTGTTAAAGTGTCAGCTTTCTTTTCAAGCCCAAGCAAAGGCTGACAACTTTATTACACCATTGAGTTCCTATCAATGTCCGTGCCTGAAGGCCGATCAGCGAACAAGCGAACAAAGATGCTGATTTCGCGTGACATTTTATGCATTTTATTAATAAAAGGACTATGCGTTACGGAGAAAGTGTTTGCATATTTATGAAGTGGTTAATATTTGCAAGGCAGCTGTTGTTAAAAGCTGGCATAAGAAAGGGCCATTGGCGATTGAATGTTGCATATGGAAAGTTATTTTTATGACCCTCTTCGAGCTTCCGGAACGGAACTCTTGGCTTTTTTGTTGCAATGCTTTGTTGACTTTTCTGGTGGAATAATATATCGACATAATATTTTAATTTGATGTAAGGGCAGAGGTGATGAAGCGTATGGTACTCGTAGAATATGAGTCTTATTGCTCTCTCTTTAGTTGTAGTTTATATACCCAGCGGTAGATAGTACGGTGGTAAATTCATACCGTAATATGTACAGCGTTCATGGTTAAAATTAAAAAAGTAAATTGTTAAAACACCGGTTAAAGGTTCTTGTTGAAGACCTAGGTAATAAGAGAAGATTTTGTCTTCTGATACAAAATATCATTATGTCTGAAACTAAAGAGGGTCATAACATAACGTACACATCCTCAGACTGACAATATTTCCTAAACCTTGACATCGTATAAAATGCTAGAATAAAATAGCTATTATAAACGAATAAAAACACTCATTTAGAAACTGGGCAATAACTCCTGGTTACGTCAAGTTCACCTCTGACATTGGTCGCGTGTTCTTAATCCAATAGAAGTATTAGCATCTTCTATATTACAACGTTATATCACAGTCCCACTTCCATCGGTTCATCGACTTACCAACCTCGATAAGGAGTCAAAAACCTTGAACCAGCCAAATTTGCAAGCAACCTCTATTGCAATAGTTTGTTACACATTTTATTTTCGTACGCATTAAACATGTAAACTTGTTATAAATTTACGTATTAAATATTGACGGTATTATTTATTTATGGTATTACTGCTTACGTTAATTACATCTCGTTATAATATGGTTTTCAACTTATGCTATCGTGGACATCTCTACAAACATTTTCGATGAACCTTCGTGGCGGCTATTTCTTGCAATTGAGAAAGTAAACTAAGTTAAATGGGAATCTAAGATTTAGTCTTCGTGTAGGAACATAGGAAGGTTGATTTAACAGACGAATTATTCTAGTCAGTTCTGGACACCTGGTAGTTACGTTTTGAAAAGGTGTAATTTGCAGAAACTAAATTGTAATACTAGCTATTAGTGTCCCGTGGAAATACCTAGATACGTAGCGATGGCTTTAGGCGGTAATTTTAGTTGTTTATAATTGAGCAGCTGTTACATATTATCAAACGTAACCGCTTTACGGCTCCGCATTACATCGGATAAATTTTTAACAAAATTTAATACAATGCTTTCACGTAACAGTTATTTTCTACAGTCGTGACTACTAGCCATCTACATAGAGAAATGATTTTAACGCCTCAACCAAACGTGGCTAATCGGCAAATCTTTTATTACTGTTAAAAAGATAGTGGTTGGCGATTTATTACAGAACAGTAAACAAGTAAAAGGAAGAGTAATATGCGACCGGGAAAAGTGGTGAAAGGCGTAGAAAGGTGAGGGCTCTGGTGACGCAGGAAAATGTGCTACTGGAGTGTCATTCGGATATTCTTCGTTTGATGGATTGCCTTAGCAATTTGTCCTTATCCAACTTACAAAGAAAAAGTTACGGTCTCGTTCTGTACCTGTTTTAATAGCGTTAAAATATTGCAATTAAATTAAGTAAGTATCAAATCTTCAAATCTTCATTTGTAATGCGTGTAATGCGTGCCATAGCACAGGGTTTTAGTTTAATACCAGTACAGGTTGGAAGTTATTATATACCAGTAGGTATATATATTTTTTGATATCTTAAATAAGCGAGTCAAAACCTGGAATATCTACTTTTCCCGAAAATACATACCTTGATGACAAGGATACATGGACAGCTGATTATGTTCAGAGACCTCATTATGGGCAGCAAATCATGAAAGATTCCTAAGGCCTCTCAAGTGCTTGCAATTGCGAACGTCAGGATTTGGTGTAATATAGAGGCAGTACGAAATGTTTGAAAACGAAAGTTTTTAATCAGAGCGTCCTAGCTGTGATGACCTACGGAGCCGAGGAGCCGAGACATAGACACGCACGAAAGGGCTGGTTCACCAATTCAAAGTCGCTCAGCGAGCTATGGAGAGAGCTATGCTCGGAGTTTCTCTGAAGGATAGGATTCGTAACGAATGCATCCGACAGAGAACCAAAGTTATCGACATCGCTCGGAGAATTAGCGAGCTGAAGTAGCAGTAGCCTGGCCATATCTCGCAAAAAACCGACACCATTGGAGTAAACGTGTTCTTAAGTGGAGACCGCGACTCGGCAAACGTAGTGCAGGCCCGACCTGACCCTCCGACCAGGTGGGATGACGATCTATGTCCAGCAGTGAACTAATATAGCCTGAAGAAGAAGAAAAGGCAGTACTCACTTGGCATCAAGAAGTAGACGAACACGGCGAGGGCCACGCACACAACGAGCAGCGCCAACGGCCATCGCAGCAGTCGCATCGCCTTGGCTACCTTCCCGTCTTCCGTACCCGCTCCTGCATTCACTCGGTACAGACTGTCCGGGTGCGAGCCCTAGAACAAGCGATTAACAGACTGTTACTCGTATGACACGTATGCATTCGTTGCCTTGCTGACGTAAACAGAAGTGAGTACATGAGACGCAATTTATGAGACAATCCATTTATTAGTTTTTTCTCACATTTATATGTAATCAGGGGTTTACATTATTTTATGAAATTTGCACTTTACGCGCTTTGCCAAAGCTGCAGCCTTCAGTGAGTCATCTAGAATAATGCCCATTCTACTTAAAACATACCGTTTTAAGCATTATCTATCAAACACAACATTTCTACGTTTCAACATTTGCTAACGTTCCTACGAAAAAAAAGTCATAGATCAAATGGACGTAATTTCGGAAATGCGCATTTTTGAGGTAAATGAGTCACCGAGTAAATATTCGGTATACATATAGCCTTCATTAATTTTTTTCAATATTCTCTGTCCAGATGGTTTTCTATGTCTGTGGCTTTGCTATGCCATCCATACAGTATGTAAGTGAAGTGAAATCAAATGGTGGTGTTTTTAAAGTATCTGGATGTTATTCATTAAATGTGTTATGCCTGGATTTGTATTTATATGCCGATACCCGGAGGTTACTAGTTATGTCACAGTTTCTGTGCCATATTGAATAAAATATTCTGATCTTGAAACACGCTTCGATTCTCTACATAATTGTTTAATTTAAATTATTAATTTTCTCCATTTAATAACCGAATCGCTATCGCTTATGCGCTCACTTCGTACTTAGGAATCAAATTGTGAGCGTCGTCTACCACACTAGTGCGCCTATTGTAGGATCGCCGTTGACTGGTAAATCAAATTTTAGCTTGACATCTCTTTTTGTAATCAAACAATCATTATTAGTGCTTTTTATTCTTTATCACTTTAAATCTCATTTTGTCTGTGTGTTATGTCATATCCTAAGCAAAGTTAGATTTTATGTTTCGTTTAATGTTGTTTTAATTTTTTTTTATTGTTTTAATTTTTCTTTAATAGACGATTGGTTTCGGTCATTATTAGGCTCTAATTTTATATAGTAAAACGTTAGCTTTACTATCAACAACAATCCGAATCTTGCTATATTGTTTATTTATAAACACTTCTTTTAATAAAGGACGAATTGTTCGTGCAACAATGACACAAATTCAAATTCGAGTTTTGTTATTTAAGACGCTACACGGGGCGTGATAAAAGTACTTGTGTATTTGATAAATCGGAATGAGAACACTATTTTGTCAAAAAAGATACGCATAACATTTAATCGGCCTAATTCCATTATTGATTAATGACAACTAGACGAAAACAACACTTTAGTCAATTATGTTAATGTATATAAATCTCGATTGATCTTGAATTATGTATGTACGCATAAAACAGTTTGGAGATCAGTTTTTGCCTCAGGGCATTGTTAATTTCCTGCCTGCCTACCTCTTCGTGTCATTGCTGTATGATAAAATAAGAAGACAGACATACCTACGACGTTTGCGGCAAAAGTGATAACTACGCAATATTTTTGACTAATAATTAATTGTTTTTATAATATGTCAATCCTAGGATAGCCCAAGATGAACACCATTAATTAATTAAACTATTGTATGTCTTATCACGTGTCATGAGGCACGATTTTATTTTTAAAATTTAAGTGCAATTAAAGTAAGAATAATATTAATTTTGTGTATGGATTTGAAGCATCTGAAATATGTGTCATTTATTACTCAAAAGGTTTGAAATATAAGAGTATAAGTTGGTGAACGCAAAATGAGTTGCATTCACAAATTTATCAAAGCAATATAACCCCCAGTTGAAAAGACTCCCGTCCTATTCATATTAAATTCAACTTGTCTGACTAATCAAATAAACATTAATCACACCGCATTTCATACCTCTATCTGACCTGTAGTTACTTCGTGAGGCTGTGTCTAGACTAGGCTAGGTACTAACCGCATGAGTTACAGCATCGCGGAAGCAATTCTGCTGACATGTACCTATCTTAACTTTAATACGCGCACCAGTTTTAGGGCAGCATGTAAAGTAACGTATCGTAATTATATTTCATACCACCATTAAACTATTATCTATGGTCTATTTAGGATCTCGTCTTGGCAGCGTTGCACATAGCTGGCTTTCGATCGGACCTCACGCAAGAGACTGTACTAAGCATAAATATCTATGTACAAGTCAACCATTCTCCTATGACATGTTGTTCACTGACGTAAGCTTTATTTAAGGATCTTAGAGCTGTTTCAATGAAGCCTTCAAGTGCCTATTTTAAGATGCTCTTCGAAACAAAACAACCTGACAGCGCGATCTTGAGTGACCTCAGACATGAGGCCCTATATCACGTGGACCAAATCCTGAAAGATTCCAATCTTCTAATGATGACATTCCATAGAAATTTCAATTGCAAACGTCAGGATTCTGACAGGATTTGGAATATGGACCTTAACGGCTATTCGACCACTAGAGGGTTACATTAATTCACTTACGTTATAGCCTACTTTCCTGGAAAACTTCATGCTCTCACGCGGCTTCACGAAGTACTTATCCATCTTATTCTCGTAGCCTTCGTACAGGTCGCAGCTCGGGCTTCTGTCGCGGATCCTGTACGTTCCATACTGCTCGCCGTGCTCAACGATAGTAGGCAAGTTCGGTGAGCTGCAGTTGCTACTGGAACGCGAGTAGGCATAGTGGACGGAACCGTCAGTCGGGTTTTTGGGCTTCTTAGTGAAAGCGTAACGTCTCGGCGCTGGATCTTCGTTGGGTTTCAAATCATGGGTCTCGAACTTTTCAGCGACGTAGTTTTCTTCGATCTCCGTGGTTGGGACGTACCGCAGGAGTTTCGGCTCTTTGGTTTTCTCGAACTTCGCCGAGTCGGTCTCGTTGTCTAGCTGGGCCATGTTTAGTGTGCGCTGAAGCTCGTTAGCGGTTCTGTTCGCCTTTCGGCTTCTCTTGCGCTCCAGCGTGCGCCCATGTATGTGGTCCTCGACAATCTCTGAATCGGACGCTGGTTTGTCACCGTAAAGGATGTAATTGCCGTTCACCATCTTGACAACTTGATAATAGCGGCTTTGTGGGATTGAATATTGAACTTTACAACTGACACACTCAACTCATTGCGAAAATTTTACAGGTCTATCGTGAGCTTGGGATGGGCGATGATGAGATAATTAGCTAGCGGCGAGTGTGATGTGCGGTCTGAGCCGCGGCAATGAGGTATGGCGGCCGGCGGCTATCGTGGATTATTTGTTGTCTTGTTTACTAACTGATGAGGTAACACGACGAATTCCTTAGCTGTAAAATGTGCTTTGTTTAATTGGTACGACGGGCGGATGAACACATCGTGATATTTTCCTGTTATTTTGTAAACCGATTAGTTGTTGTTTATTTGTATGCAGATTTACAAGGCAGGTTACATAGTCAGAGGCGGGCAGCTTAGTAAGCGCGTCAAGTTGAAACAACACTGAGAACATTCGCAATGTTGTAAACGGTAAGTAGGCGATAGATAACATTCGGAGCGTTATGTCGGCCATTATTGTTTGGGTGCTGTTCCCGCGCTTTTTGCGCCGTTTACGCGGGAAAGTTCCCAGGCGGTGCGCGTGCGCGACAATGGCGCCTCAGAAACCGCAACGAGAGTGAATTGTTGGATTGTGCAACGCGCCCGCAACTTTATGCAACTGATGCACCGTTAATGCTTCAGATGTACCGATAACTGGGGTCATTTACAAATAGATACTTCCTTCTGGCTTTCTTATAAATAATTACGGCCTACGTCATAAAGCGTAGCATTTCCCGGTTCCCTTCACTTCTGTTTATGAATACCACCGTAGAATCCACGCAGCAGCTTAGCGTTATTTTACTTAGTAAACGCAGTATTTGTATTGTAAAAGTATATCAACCTTTACATGCCTAAGTTCTACAGCTCTCAGATACAAACAGAATGCGATTTAACGGTATGTTGTTAGGTATTTAGCGAATATTATAATCAAACATTATGAGTATGAACAGAAACCCCGTATCTTGTTCATCGTTCTCACGGATAAAACAAAACGAGCGAGCGCTCCGTTCCAACGGACGACATATAAGGGAAATTGCGACATCGTAGACTCTAAACTGTCGAAGCAACGATCTCTCGGGGCTGCGTGTCCAGTATCGCACAAGGTTGAGGTTCAATTTGTGTTGCGACAATTTATCTTCGAGACAATTTAATGTAACACATTTGAATGAATAAATCGCAAACATCACAAGAAAGATGGCTAACGTGTCGTGTTAATAGGCCATTAACAAAGTTGGTTTTTTATCAAGTGTCTTAGGTAAAAATGTCTGCATTAGGAGATTGCCAAATACATAAATTAGGCAAGACTTAAAATAATATTTTGGGAACAATGCTGGAGTTTAATCAAGAGAAACAGTCCACCAAGATACAGAATTTTGAAACAGTCAAGCGAAGCCTACAATTCACCTAATTACAGCTCCCATTGTAACATCACAGAGTCGGTCCTTGATCTATGTGTTGTGTAGGCAACAAAATATTTCGCAACATTGTGATTATAATAATGCACCTTTGTACTCCATCTCCGAATTGCTATGGAATTAAAGTTCATTGGATCATCGCGATAAAGATCACGGAATCTTTAACCCAATTATAGAAAAAAATAGCATTTTTGTCAATTTGAACGTTTATGGCATCAGTAAAGAATTAAATATATACTGAACAGAGTACACGAAGAACTTATTCTGAATAACTTTAACAATATATTCATTTTGACGGCCTCTGAGGCGCATCTGCCTACCATGCTAGAGGTCCCGGGTTCGATCCCCGGCTCGGGACAAAAAAAAACCCAGGTCTTGGATGTTTACATGTTTGTGATGTCGTTGTTTCTGGTTCCCACGACACAGGGTATCCTAGTGTGGGGCCAGAACCAATGTATGTGCCTGTATGTAAATGTTATGTTCTGTTATATTTACACCGACTAACCGTCTCTTAATTCCTTCAGCAGCATTCCGTCATAAGGTTGTCTGAAAGAAATCGCTTTTCGCAATAAGGCCGCCAATTGTACTTTGTATCTTTACATGTTTTATAATAATATGTACTCTGGTGTACAATAAAGAATATTCTTATCTTATCTTAACTTCCCTTTGTTAATAAGAATTAGACGACCTCTGTGGCGTAGCGGTAAAAACAAAACCCTAGGTCTTGGATGTTTACATGTTTGTGATGTCGTTGTTTCTGGTTCCCACGACACAAGGTAACCTAGTGTGGGGCCAGAAGCAATGTATGTGCCTGTATGTAAATGTTGTGTTATGAACCATCACGCCAACCCTCCAATGTATTAATATTATATCATCATGGGCCAGCTGATACGAATCAATCTACATGGGAAAGGTAGCCAAGTGGCGTGTCTGAGGCAGATAATCTCAGTAGGATTGCGCCACAAAGATGCAGCATTCAAATTGATTTCTGTTGGCCTATTAGACGATCGTATACTGAGTGACCTGCACTTTGTGACGTAACAGTCCGCGGGAATAGACGCAAGGATTACATATGTCTGATTCGATTCGCGACGCATCTCTATAATCGTCTTATCGTCAGAAAATCAGTCAAGTAAATCTTTCCATTCTCAGCTTTAAGTGAAATGGTGTAAGAGCTGACATATTTAAATGGTATGTTGGCGGTCAACGGACCATAAAATCAATCTATTCACATCTCAATAAATATGATTCTTTAGGTAAGGCAAACATTTTTTCAATAACACTTTCGTAAGCAATACCACTAAGAGTAAATCATTTAAAACGTAAAGACGTATTCATTCATTGCAATAAGAAATTACATTTATTGTTTTCATTGTGAACCATGTTAATACTTTACATTAACATTCTATGCCATACACCGTTTTCTTGACGTCTTTACGACTAAACACACAACAATGTTATTCTAAAGGATGCCTGTTCACTGTATTTGTAAATTTTTACTTTAAAGATACAGACGGATATATGGTTGCCTGGAAGAAACAATATATAATATGTAATATTTTAATATAACATTGTAATATGTCCATGAATATTATTATTATTAATAAATTGCTTTTAGTAATAAGGCCGCCATTTGTACTATATTTTTTATATAATTTCTGTGTACAATAAAGATTATTCTATCTATCTATCCATTGGTTTGATTGTCTAATGTACATTTTATGTAAATGTATGTTTCGTGGCATTTAACCAACTGTAACGTTTCTATTCATACCTTATTGAATAAATTACCATTTTTCGCACGATATATAAATCATTTACATCTTTAGACGAAGCCGTGGTGAGCAGTGTAGGACGTCGTCTTCTCTATCGGAAGGCCGTGGATTCGAACCTCGGCATGTACAAATGACTAAGTTTTACTTGAAGGAAAACGTCTTAAGGAAACCCTAGTGTTTGAAGTGTTAACGTACCTCGTCGCGCTTGCTACCTACGTACAATGATCAAACTATGAGGCTAAGTGCGGAAATCTGTGGTCTACCCATAACTATAGACGGTAAAAATCGTAGTTATATGAAGCTAGGGATTAGCTGCCAACACGATGAATAAGCAGCCTTATACGCGAATTGATTGTTTCTTGTTCCATTGTTTAGAATTAGCATGCTTCACATCGGGTGACACAATATCGCGCGTTTGTTTAAGAGGCAGTTTCTGTATTCCGACTCGTATGATACGTTAGTAGCAAATTATTTTAAAGTCGGCAATAGAACATTCCGTGGAGACTTAAGTCAAATGTTTCAAAGGGTGAAAGAGATGGGAAAATAAATGTTAACTTAAAGAAGAATCAAATAACTTGTAAAAGATGACGTCAAAAGACGGTGTAAAACACAGAAATGTATAAACATTAAGCTCGAATTCCGATAGGAGGCTTAACTGACAGGAAAAAGAGTTTAACCGAAAAAAATCATGATATTTTCTTTTACATTTTCTCTTTTCTCGGAAAAATATAGTAAGTACTTGCAAACGTCAACTGTGTGTGAATTGCCCTGCAACAAAAACTGTAAGTAGTCACATTTGAACGAGCACCACGGCCGGACCGTTCAGCTGGACTAAGCGCAGCTTAGAGGGAAGCTATGAAGTTTCAATACCAAGGTGTTTGATATTGATACATGACAGACAAGCTTGCTTCCTTGTCAAGGCTCAATTAACTACTCATTACCAATAAAGTCAGTATCGGTAAACTGTCTTGCAAGATATGAGAGTACAGGCCTAGCACAAGTTGACTACTTTACAAGAAAATTAAAAATACTTCTAGCAAAAATACATGACAGTATGTATGATCTTCTCGTCCATGCACTCGCTCAAACGTATGCAGAAATTCCTGCCATATTCCGGCAAAGTTACGTTAGTCAACGCTTTGTTGCTCCCAGTCATCGACTACGCAGATGTGTGCTACCCCGATCTCTCTGAAAAACTTCTCGACAAGTTGGATTGTCTTCTTAACGTCTGTTTACGTTACATCTTCGGCCTTCGTAAATTTGACCATATTTCCCAATATCGTTCCCAGCTAAACATCCGCCACCGCAGGAATGCCCATATCTTGACGCTCCTCTATGGCGTTCTTCACGATCCCTCCTCCCCCCATTATCTCCGCGAACGTTTCGCCCCACGTGGCGCGCGTGGTCCCCTTCAGCGCCCATGCAAAGATTTACTCCTCGAAATCCCAGAGCATAATACGGCAGGCTATTCGAGTTCTTTTTCCATGACAGCGGTGCGTCTGTAGAACGCGCTACCATTATACATTCGCCAGGCACCGTCAGTCGGCGTCTTTAAGAATAGAGTTCAGGAACACTATCTACATATTCAGAACAATAATGTGTAATTCTATCCGTAAATATGTAAAAATATATTATTAAGTCTATTTATATGTATATAGATATGTATGTACTGTTTATTTTATATATGTGCTTAATTATTATCTTTGTATATGTGTATGTTTATAAATATTGGACATATTAATAAACAGTTTAATTGTTAAAATAAAATATCACCTCACTGTTTGAGACTACCCCCCCGCCTTCTCCACGTCACCTGTTGGTTGGCTAGAATAAAATACTATTTAGTATTAAGCCGGCCAATTGTACAATCTTTACAGGTACAATAAAGAATTTAATAATAATAATAATTTTCGTATGATAACGTGGCTGACAATCAAATTTTTAACGTGCAAATTTTTAAGTCTGTAGCCCATTATGCAATTAGCTTTGTAAGTACTTTATCTTTTTTACTTATCTGGGGTCTGCTTATTCAGGCGTACAGTCGACAGCACGTCAACCTTTACATTGGTGCTCTATACTTACTTACTTTACAGGCGAAATTACTATTAAAATATAAAGAAAGGTGGATGTTCTGTCGACTGTACAATAAAGAAAAGAATATGCTATCTATGTAAATATAATGTTAGTGTGTATATCTATCCAGGCAGCACGCGTCGGCGCAGATGGCAAGCCAACCGTGATGCGAAGGTTACATATTAACTAGTGCAGATACATTTACGAACGGACGCGATACATATAGTTATCATAGCTTTCAGTTTCACCTTATTTGTAGATTGATGGACTGTGAAAAGTAATAGGTGTAGTTTTACTAAGAGCATAACGTAATATTTTCGTTCTTGATGATCAAGGAATCCAAGTTGTTTAAAACATTACACATTTGATTCGAAATGCCTTAAGCGTTGTTTAACGTTTGTTTTCAAAGCTACCAATTAGACTATTTAGACCTTCTGACAGATAAGATTCATGGGACTGCTGCTGCTAGCAAAAACTGCAGTTACAACTGGACTAGTTGGTTCGAGACAACCTAGTCATTGATTTGATTACGGAATGAAGATGCCACTTTAGGAATTACTAGAGCATTGAACTGTAACGCAGCACAATTAGCATAGTAGTAGACAACTGTTTCTAACTGCTAACTAATTGCAGGGAAATCGTAGGTCAATGTATCGATGACCACAAACTGGATAGTTGGTTAGGTACTTCGAAGTTACGAGTAAGTACAGATTTTGCAAAGATAATCATCTGCCAAGTATTTTGATGCCGTATGAAACAGTTTTAGATTTAGTTTAAAATTTTCCTTTTATCTGTTCTATGTTAAACCTAATTTACGACTCTGATGAAGATGAAGATGATGAAGATTCGGCTTTGAAACTGAAGTTTAAAAGCCGATTTTTTCCGTCAAACGTTTTACCGTAGCGAAGATTTTTTGACAAATGACGGAATTTGAAATGTTCTTGGTCTTTCGCAACCGCTGAGCATCTTATCAATGGTCAACGCAGCTGTTTTATGGCAACCGACGGTAATTTGCATATCTAAGCAGGATTCAAAGGCATGATTTCACAGTTTTATTGTCTTTTAATCTAATCGCGAGTGCAATTTACATCGCATTGTCATCCAAGTGCCCAACCTCGACACGCCCACGCTAATGTATGATGATAATAATAATAATAAACTCTGAAACTACGGCTTTAAAAAGAAAGTTTTAAGGTTTGCTCAACATGTTACGTGTAGGACATAATTTGGAGCCTTTGTGTATGATAATAAGAGCTTCGGAAATATTGCATTTGACTGTAATGATAACTTGTGTCTTTTTACGGTTTTTTATGCAATAGCGTGTGGGATAAACTGCTGAATGTTTCAAATAAGTTCGCAACTGTGTGTAATAATGTAGAAATGTATTTTGAAACGGTCGTGTTATCTTCCAGTTGGGTCAGCTAATTATAAAATGATATCATTTTTATGGAGGAAAACAAACAATCCACATCCACTGACGAACACTGCAGGCCAACACGCACAGTCACAAAAAATCTGGCACCGTCCTAGCAGTAACTGTCACCAGCAACTTTATGAGACACTCGCGTCACGACTACGTGTATTCCGAATGCGAATGCACTTGCAGTAATGTGCAACTCGAATGGCGCGTTAAAAAACAATAGCGCTAACTAGTTGACAGTGGTAGGCTGCGTGTGCGACTAACACGAACAGCACTCCGCAAGACTCGGCTGGCTTCAGTCAGCCTCACGCTTGCACCACTCTGGGTATTGTCAGCACAACACCGTGGAAACCTGCGACGGATGCTTTACGCAACCCAGTTTTAAATGTAAGCTTTAATCTTGTTCTAATTTTTGGCGAAGTGGAAGTATGTTGGTCACGCTCAAATCTGTTGTTTAACAATGGAAATAAGCCGAATAAAGCTCAATTTTAATTACTTTGTTGGCGGTTTCGTTAGCAAGATTTTCCCATCCGACTGGATGAAATGTTATGAAATATGTTTTTGTTTTGTAACTTTTTATTTTGATTAGATAAAGACAAATTAACGTTCATAAATTGTACGGTTTTCAATACTGTTTTTCTTTTAATGAGGTATAGCAAACATAACAAGGTTTATGAATATAAAAAACAGAAAAAAAATCGAGAGTCAGGACAGTAAAGCTAATTTATTAACCTGTTAACCAGCACAGTTAATCATTATTTTAACTATCATTATTACACTTAACTAAACTTGAATGAGTGCGCATACGAACAACAATGACTGCAAGACGGATAGACACTGCATTGAATAATACAAGAGGCGTTGAGAAACGAGAGCAATGGGCCGGCGCCTGCCGAGGTGTCAAAACAAGAAGCAACAGCAAATGTTTGGCTAATGGTGATGGGCCGAAGACGGTGTGTGTTGCGAGAGGTTCAACAAAGGTACCTTAGAAAGTTTATCGGTTACATTATTAACTGCTTTTTGAAAGATTTCTGTAACGCTACCTATTCTTTAACTATTCTAACTATTCAGTAAGGCCCGCCAGTGTCTTACGATCCTCCACCAAGCCGGACTTGGCCCCCGTGGTGGAGTATGGCCTTACCTTATGCAGGAAAACCTGTGCCCCAACAGTGGGGATACAAGGGTTGATATTGAACTATTCTTTTCTAGTGACATATTATCGTATACTTGTAGACAGAAAATGACCTAAGCTTTTACCTCCCGAAGGTTATCACACCGTTCTTTCGATATGGTTCGTTTCGATATACTTCTTGATTTATTTTATATGTTACTTAAGTTACGTACAATTGTGAATTTGCATAAATGGGTGAAGGCTTATGTAAAGAACACACCGTGAGAAGACCTGCGTGTTTTCGATGTTGGCATAACGCGCTTTTAATTGCCAGCCGTCTGTTTGTGGGACACAATCCAAGTATCTTGAAAACAAGAGGCTATCGTGTGTGTGTGTGTGTGTGTGTGTGAGTGCACACACACACCCACCTGATAATAAATAAACACACGGACATACAGGGTGTCCCAAAAATAAGACGTCACGCTGACATCGGAGGTAGATGGACTTAAGGCGCATCAAATAAGCTTAACATGTCCATAGAAAAGTGTCATGGGTATTGAGTATGACCAATTTCAATAATTTTTGAAAAAAATGCCACTTTTTGATAATACACACAATTGCACACCTACAACATAATAATAGCAACCTTTTCTGTTTTTGTTTTCTAGCAATCTGTAAACTTTACTCTTTATTTTACAGTTTGTATGGTATAATGTCTAGAACTAATTTGAAAATAACAATAACACTTAGCTAATGGAAGAAACAAGCTCCTGATGCACAGGAGCACAAAAATTATTGAAATTGGTCATACTCAATACTCATGACACTTTTCTATGGACATGTTAAGGTTATCCTAGTTTGAGAGGATGGGCTTCATAATTCACTGTGGCAAATGGTATTTCTCAATAAACATATTTCATTTCATGTCTCATCAGGCAAGCAACATCTTAGAGCCCGTCATTGCTTACAAGTACAAATATAAAAAATATGTACATAAGTCTAGATTAAATAAAAATATAAAATATAGACAAAACATTTTTCTTAATTAGTCACATATTCAAATCTAAAAACCTATTTAGAGGCTAAAAATTAAATTTGTTCCTTAGCACGGGTTAGTGCATTAAAAATAAAAATAGTATATTCAAATCTGTCAAAACGTTCTCTCCATTCTAACCTTTAGTACCTGCCATCTTCAAAGAAAAGAAACCTCAACTTATTTATTATCCCTTATTGAACCTACTGGTTGTAAAATTTTATGAAGCAACACACAAAAAACTAGCCAAGCGCCTCATTCACAAAACAATAAGGAACATCTGCAAACAACGCCTCCGCAACGCGTCCCAATGAGTCTTATTGTTCACACATGACATAACAGCTATTAGACTAAGCGTGTGTAGCGGTGTACGGATTAAGTGCATCTAATTATATAGGTTACGGGGCTAAGCGCGGACGGAGCGATGAGCCGCGGAATAGCGCTATCACACGGTTACATAATGGGGATGTTACCATGAAATGCGCTACGACGTGGTAAAATTATTTTAGATTTTTTAAAGATACATAGTCATTGTTTGTGTTTGTTTTTTGTGGTAATTTTTTAAATGTAGGATCTTTACTTTTTAGTGTTTCGTACCCGAACGGTCTCTGCCTCCGCTGTCTATCTGTCCGTCGATCCGACCTTCGAAAGGGGCAATTTTTGGAACCAGATGAAATTTTCATAGTATTATTACGGCAAATTATTGAATGAATATTATAATTTTTTAAATAAGGGAATCTTCATACAGTAAACGTGTTTTTTAATTTTTAAGGTACCTTAAAAGGGAAAACGGAACCCTTATAGGATCACTTTGTTGTCCGTCTGTCTGTCAAGATCCTTTAACTCTGAAACGCGTGGAGGCATTGAGTTGAAATTAATACGAAAGTACTTGTAGGTGGTTATGAAAAAACCAAACTTCTAGGTTCGAGAATCTGACTCATGGCAACCATCTAAGCTCCGTGCGCACGTTGATGTCTTTTGTATGGCGCAGCGTCGCTGAACAGTGATAGCCGTAACAAGAGGCTTTGAAGATCACTTTTAAAGTGTTACGTTGCCTCTCAAACAGCGGAACTCTATTGTCGAATTAATAATACTGAATAAATATTATGTTAGTTAACACAGGTAGGTACCTAAAGTGTTTTATTTGAAACAACAAACAGTTTTACAAATGTGGGCGTTAGTGTTAGCTTGGTCAATACTTTGAAGCACTTTGTGCTTGTCTACAGGTGAATTTAAATTCGTTAGCTATATTCTGAGACAATATTCTTTCCATTGTGAAGAACAGTATTATCATCGTATATCTGTTATGTTATAACTAATTTGTTAAAACTAATTGCTTGAAACTGTAAATTCAAATTCAAAGTAGTAGGAAGTACCATGACGTTGAAAAAGTTTTCTAGTATGTGAAAGTATAAGAGTTTGTTCTTGGAAATGCATAAACTATAAAAAAACTATAGGGACTTGCCACAAACTTTGATTGAAGTGGCATTACTGTTACACCAGCTTTTTAATTAAATTCTAAACGTTTTCTAAAAATGATGTAGATGCATTTATGATGCAATATTACGAGATACCGCAAATAATAAATGCTCTATACGTTATAAGACAAAACGTTTTATTTGGAGTCTCATTTATATTGCTTTGTACCACATGACTAGAATGACTTTTTGACAGGTGACATTATGAAAATGTTGTGTACGAGAAACATAGTGATAGTGTAGAAATAAAACAAATACTCAATTTTATTAATAGTTGTAAGCAACAGCAAAAAACGCCGGCTGGTCAATCACTTGGGTTAAGCAGCAGCGGGCGCGTCAGGTGCTGGATGGGTGACCACCCCGTGACTACCGCTAATGGCACTTTTGTTTCGCAAAATACGTTTATTCGTTGGTGCCGGTTGGCATGTAATGGCAGTCGTTAAGCAATATTGGCCATGTGATTGGCTTTAAAATTTCTGACAGTAAGGGTCGCCACTGTCTTACAATCCTCCACCAACCCGAACTTGGCCCACATGGTGGAGTATGGCCTAACCTTCCAAGGATGCAATGCAGGTAGAGACTCGTGCTCCAGCAATGGGGACATACAAAGGGTTTATATCGCTCGACAGCAAACACAACCTTGCTAAGCAACGATACATAGTAAATTTTTAAGATAAAAATATTCTTTGTTGTACACCATAACATCACATTTGCGGAAATTTTTGTGCAAGAACGTATTACAAAAGATAAGTTTTTTTATTGATACCGCTGGACACTAATTTCGATAGATAAGAACACTAAACTTTGTCGTAAAAAAAATGTAGTGTACATTTGGATTTTCCTGACATTGTGTGTGTACTTTAAAATGTAAACCACCTAAAAAAATGTATTCTTAATGTAAAGCAACATTGTGATCCCTTTCAGCCCAGAAAAAATATAGTGTACAAAACGCTGCCATGACCTTCATATATAATTTTCTTCATAGTTTATTGCATTGGGTATATGCAATTGTACTTCGTGTATTATTAGTCCAAATAAAAAGGTTAAGCGTTCGGTGACAAAATATTCGCGGGCAAATCACATTTCTCATTCCGACGTGAAAATTGTATTCCTAATAGAAACAGTTCACGTTAAGTAATAGCATTTGACATGCGAGAGCGCCTCGCATGCCTGCGAGCTGCGGAAATAAATGAGTGATGTTATTAACACCACTCATTCATACATTAGGCATTACGTAACGTGTTAATTGATTACTTGAGGATAAATTAGTAGCTACCTTATAATGTATCAAAGAAGTTTTATTCGAATCATTTTTCGGCGGTTAATCATGTGACGCTGCAAACGCCTAATTAAATTATCCTAAGACATGTTTCGTTTTTTTGGGTCTTCTTGGCTAATTTAATTTCGTTTCTATTTTTTTAATGAATAATGCTGATTATAGGCAGGTGCTTAGCAAGATATAACAGGAAAGGTTATCATAGAAACGAAGGCATTGTAACTTGTACTCTGAAACCGTATCGTCTTTATTGTGTCAGTTTTGGAGTTAAATTACCTAAGTAACAACAATTAACAGCACATACATGCTAAGCCCAACCGATTTAGTTTCGAATGATTTTGTGAAAAAGACAGAGTTTAAATTGGTGTAATAAAGAATAATATAAATATATACAGAGAAATATTAAAAAAATACATACAATTTTTTTAATACATTGCTACGAGTCATAAAATACCGTAACACTTACGATCACCAACAATAGTTTAACTTACCCACCACTTTCTTCGCTTCTTAAATAGAGATTCCGGAATACTTATCACGTATACAAATATCGTTGCGTTCGACATTTGAACTAGTGGTAAAATTGTTGAAAAAATAAAATAAAATATGATGAAATATTGCTACATGAATTAATGACTGCGGTCCGCGTGGAAATGGGCTCGAGTCCGAAGAAAACGTTGCAGCATGTACTGAATAATAATAACAGCCTTTTGTCTACTTACTTCTATTTTGATTACGTCCCATTTTGTGGTTACGATTGAGTATGATTTCATTTTGTTTACTAAACCAATAACAAAAAAAAAATCGCAAGTGTCTAGGCAATGGCGAAATGCAACAATTAAGTCATCAATGCGTGTGTATCGATTTACTACACGCATTTGTTAAATACTATTGTATGGGTATGGACAGAATACTCGTAACATTCTACGATATACGAGTAAATATATACTTAATGTGCATATTTTTCATAAAATCATGCGGATTAGGATGAAAACTGGCATGCATTACCCTTGCCTGGATATTTTTGAAATCAAACAAAGGTGAGTACAGCTCTTGTAATTTGTATACAGTCTGTAAAAAGCCTACACTACCAAGTTTGATACTTATTTGTATTTCCGGTTTTTCGATAAAACAAAAACATATAAATAATTGCGTTTTTGTAATCAAATAACATACTCGTACTTTAATAACATATTGAAAATTACAAAGAGTCTTTCTTTTAGTGATATTAATCGCCGCAATTAATTTCCTCAGTAATATTGCGGAAGTAAAGGCTTACCTGCCGCCGCTGATGCCAGTTTCCGTCAGCGTGAGGCTAATTAGCGGAGATGTGAGCTGATAGCGCCGGCACAGCTTAATCTGTCACACGCCCGATTAGGCAGCATTTGTCAACGCGGTAGGGAATTATACATATTTGATTTGGGTGTGATTTGAAGTGGAATGCTTAGAGGTATTTCCTCATAGACATGTATCGGGCTCACGACTGAGTATCTAAGTAAATATGGATGTGAAGACAGACGTATTGAGATTTGATAGTACGGAGGCTAAGTATGCCTTAATTTTTTATTTTATTTAATAAGTTGATATTTATACCTAACTAGCTGTGCCCCGCGGTGTTACCCGCGGTTTATAGATTTTTCCATGGGAATAAGATGTTTTCTCGCAGTAAAATGTAGCCTATGTGTTAATCCAGGGTCTTGGCTAACTCCTTACCAAATTTTATTAAAATCGCTCCAGCCGTTTAGACGTGATGAAGTAACAAACGGACATATTCACAATCTTTCGCCTTCATAATATTAGTGTGATTGATCTTTGATAGTCCTTTGACGATTAGTCATACATGTACTGATAAGGAGTAAAGTAATAAAACAATTTATCTATATTATCATTATAAAGAGGAATAGTTTATATATTTGTAAGTTTGTATATATACGTAATTATCCAATTGCAAAAATTCTATCACCAGTATTTAGATTGGACTTTAAAGATGGACGTGGTTCATAGGCTTTAATATTTGCCGCGCGATCTTAATCGCGGGCACTGCTTTCATTTAAATAACAATACAAACGGTTAATTATAGGGTGTTGATTTTATACCGATTCAGGAGTATGTGCGTTATCTTACTTAACTAAGTTTTCTTATATCGTGGAAAAAAAATGTTTTTGCTATCATTAGCAATTTGTATTCAATGTGGTATTTTGATACCATATTGTATACAAATTATTAATTTTTTATACTTCTTCTTCTTCTTCTTCAGGCCATATGTTAATACACAGTTGGACAAAGCCCTCTCCTAATGAGCGCCATAGCACCCTGTATTCAGCTTGCCGCATCCAGCATCTGCCGGCAGTTTTTCGCAGATCGTCATCGCACCTAGTCGCAGAGTGTCCTACACTACGTTTGCCGAGTCACGGTCTTCACTCAAGAACACGTTTACTCCAATTGTTGTCGGTTCTTCGCGAGATATGGCCAGCCCACTGCCAATTCAGCTCGCTAATTCTTGGAGCTATGTCGATAACTTTGGTTCTCTGTCGGATGCATTCGTTGCGAATCCTAACCTTCAGAGAAACTCCGAGCATAGCTCTCTCCATAGCCCGCTGAGAGACTTTGAGCTAGTGGACCAGCCCTTTCGTGAGTGTCCCTGTCTCGGCTCCGTAGGTCATAGGTAGGACGCACTGATTAAAAACTTTCGTTTTCAAACATTGCGGTATGGATGACGAGAAGACTCTGCGTAGTCTCCCATTTTCTATACAAATTACTCAAAATTGTACAAAAAAACTTGTTTATATTAATATGATGAATAGAGTCACCCCTCATTTAGTTTAAGCCTAGAATAATTGACTGTAATCGCTACTTCAGTTTACCCGTGACCATAGCAACTGGAACGCTGCGAAAACGTCGAGAATTAAAGTAATTACGTTTTACCTAATAAATAGGAATAAGACCTGATTATTATATAACTATGTATGAGTATCGCGAATCATTAAGAAATACTAAAATGTATAAACCAACATTGGGTATAATAGGTTGAATTATCTGCACTATGGCGTATGTTTTTGTTAAGTATCCCACGTATACGGGTCCCGTCAATTTAGAGGCATTCACGCATCACAATCGGCTGTCGAATATTATTATTTATAAGACCAAGGTTAAGCACACATTCCTCACGAGCCGGTTCCCAGAGCGTAGAGGGTAATTTTGTTATTATTTACATACTTTGTGCCGTGGGTGATATTCGTCTTGTCTAGATTTTACAAACCGCACGATAACTGTTATAACTAATTATCTTTGAAATAAATTATCTAGTTATCTTTAGATTCTGTTAGCTTAGACGTGATTTTCAGTGTATTCATAGGCCTCAAGCAGATCGCAATGCGGTGTTCTTTATTTTCAGACCTACGCTTAACCCGACATTTTGCACTTCATATTATACTTATACTATTGTTTCATACAAAGCTTGTGAATACTTTTATAATTACCAATGTGTAACATAGTCAGATACCTAGTTAATATGACCGACACTGTCTTTCATTATAACATTATTGTAAGCAAAGCACTTATTTGTTTAATAAAAATATATTTCAACTACAATTTTTAATCGCTCCATCTTGATTGTTCACCTAGATGGGAGCAAGTCACGAATTGTTTCTAATAACATAAAACATAAATAATGGTAAAACATATACATGAAATAACAGAATGTACATTATTTTAAAGCTAAACTCTGACTATATGCGATACCATTCATAGTTATTAAGACAAATATTACAAGAACATTTGTGAAAAATTTAGTTGAAAATAAAGATTTGCCTTATTAAATCAAATCACATCACTAATGACAAATCACATTCAGCCGTCTGAAGAAAGCTACCGATATATTCAAATGGGTTTGGAACTTATGGTTTATTTTGACACTAAGCTGAAGTAGTCTTTCTGGAAATTCGTGATACATCTTAGCGGCGGCACTCAAGGCATCCAGACATCTTGGCGACCTTTGGCTGACATTTCTACAATATTTTATATTATGCTGCTACACACGAAATGCTTTAAAGGTTGAACTTTAACAAAGGCAGGCCTTCAGGAAAGGAAATGCAACGCCATCCTTGTATGGTATTACCTGTACGGCGTGAATATCTTCATCACTAAACTCGCGTGGAGGGGACCAGCCCCTGCCAACTGCCATCTTGCTTTGTTAGACATGACGACGTTACATTGTGTCCGAAAAATAACTAGGAAAATTGAATTTCGCTGTTTTTTTACGTCAGTGGTGGCTAAATTTGTTCTAAGTAGTCCCAAAAATAGAGTCCTCAATATGAAAAAAAAACCTTTTTTTGGAAAATCCGAAGATTTGGGGCTGCGGACCCAACATGACTACCACGTTCTACAAAGATTGGCTTATAACTTCATACCTTTATAGAAGTGTGGACGGTCAATTTCAAACACTAGAATGGACCACTCATGTATACGTAACTAGAACATTAAAGTTTTGTTTTATTACACGATGAGCTTTTTGTTTTCACTCTCAACGAGCACTTACAATCTTTAACGCGATTCGATTGTCTCGATAACATCATCGATTTCCTCTCGCTACTCCGATCGGGTCACGCATTGGTATTTATGTACAGTGAATGACAAAACTGGATACACCGTCTGACTTCACATATTGTCAATGTTGAAATATTGTCACAAAAACACAATGTTAGTGTCTGTGGGAGTGTTTATTTTCCTTTGTAGTGACACTGCTTTCTCAGTAGTCTCTCTCATTTAGCACATGATATTGCTATACTTCTTGTTTTTATGAAGAGCGGTCCGTTCACATAAAAATCGAATTAAATAATTATAATGCTAAAACTGTACCTACACCTTCTTAGTGAAAATAATTATATAAAATTTAAATTCACTATATATTGTCGTTTTACTGTCCTAAGTTTAATATCCATATAAAAATTATTAATTTTCTTTTAGTAAGACACTAATGTAATATGACCAGTAGGCAGTGATAGGCTTTCCGTTCAACGGCACCTCTATTGACTGAGAGCAGGTCCATAAATGCGTTTTTTTTTTAAAATACACTTTTTTTTAACTAAATAAATTTCTGACAACAGGCTTAGTAAGTTTATCCGGTCAAGGTCGAATAATTTTACAATTTTTCCTCTCGCTTGGAGCTTCATGGCTCTCTCCCTCCTCCCAAGGTAATATTTCCTTAAGGTGCTTAGGGGGCCTAACTAGCGCCACCAATGGAATAAAAATAATAACTTGTTTCATAAGAGGTTTTTTTCAGAAAGTAAACATGAGAAATCTTAATATCTGTGGTAACAATTTTTAGAGCATACAGCATATAATGTAGTATAAATATCCTAGGACTTTAATCGATTTCCAATAAAAACAATAGAAAAATAGAAGAAGAACAAAGAAAATAGAATAAAGTCCAAGATTGTTAATCCTAGGTTCTAGACTGTAGGTTCTAAAAATTGTTATCACAGTTGTCAAGATTTCTCATGTTCACTTTTAGATAAAAACGTATTAGAAAACAAGTTGTGATTTTTAATCCATTGGTGGCGCTAGTTAGCACCCTTAAGCGCCTTAAGCAAAGCTGGCAATCACGCTAAGAAAATTAATATTTAAAAATGTTATAGTACTGATTTATCGTGAAATTTTTATTGACACCTAATAAGATTTTTTCCATTCCACCTAGTAATTAATTATCGGGCGTCCCTTAACTTAATTAAAATTCTCTCTGAATGACGCCTGAGACCGGACGACAAAGACCCTTATTATTAATGTTATAAAGAAATATATTTTAGGATCATCCCTACGCCATAGCGAATTTATGAATATATTACCTCAAAATACTTTCTTAGTTCATTGTACTCAGTTAGTTAATTGCTTTGCATGCGGTTGGAAGTAATAAGGGCGAGCGATGCCTCCTGAGGTCAGCAGGTTCTAAATGGATCCGGTTAGTGTCACTCTACTGATATTGAAGGTTCACGCTCCGGCGTGACCTCTCTACTTTGTCCTCAGAATCAGATGCCAGTTGTGCCGACCATAATATAACGTCTTTATGGTCGTAGGCAGAAGCAGGGAGATTTAATAGGTCTAAGAAGTTCTAAATGTTAAATGTATTTACGGCATTTGCTAGGATAGCAGAGTTTCATTTTTTCATGTTCAGCCTCCATGAAAATTTGACTCCTTCGAGAGCGCAATAAACTTTCAAAAACTAAAAGTTGTTAGTTCCAAGCGTGGTCATTTGAAATATCGATTTTTTGGCAACAGCTACTTTTTGTCAAAGTCCTGCTCATCTAGTTTTATAATCATCTCATTTATTATAATATCTGTTAGTGGACTAAATGATAAAATGATCAAAAAAAAACAGGCTTGTTTAAATATCAAATTTCCTAAAATTCACACGACCTGTCGTACCACTAACACAGACAGAAAGAATCTTCGCTAACCTTGACATATTGATAGAGCAAAAGCAAAGTCAAAGGTAAAGTATCTATAAGCAGTCTGCTTAAACAGATTATCATGCTACGCGATACCAATTAGAATAACATAAATTATCATAAATCACCTGCCGTTAAGCACATACAAAATGTAAAAGAAGTACGGTCTCATACAATACAATCCAGCAACATTGTATGAGATAAAATTTCATATTATGTGATATGTAATTTCATTGTATGTGATAAATTACATAGTAGAATGTCGGGAAATAAAAATCGCGTTTTCTTCTATATCTCAATATCAAAACAATATTATTTACAAGAATTAATCAGTCAATTTAGAAATGTGGTGCAACTATGCCCAATAACCATTCCAGACACAGCAACCAACCAGCAGAATTGTAGCAGTTTAAAATAATAAAGCCAGCCGAGCATCGATGAACTGTTTTGCTTGGCAAAAAACAAAGAAGAATATGCGGAGCTGATAGTCAAACTCCATTAATGGAGAGGCACAGGAAGAAGAAGAAGAATAATAAAATAATAGCCCCTATTGTTTACCTATCGTGAAATCTTATAAATATTTAGAGTAATTAACATAATGTTGTTTTACTTCGAGAATTTTTTGCCACATCGTTTTACCTAAAATTCGAGCGTAGATTCGCTCTTACTGTAGCAGAGTCGTGTTAGTTATACGTAATTAACCCTGGAATGAATAGAGATACGCATAAACTTAATCGTGTACTGCAGATACTCTGGACTTCATAGGTTGTACTGCCAAGTCCATTCAATAGTAGCAAAGATATCAGGGTGAAAATATTGTTAGAGTGAAACTAAAATAGTTTCATTATTACACACAATACACATAACAATTTGGACGTTAAAGTTTAAAGCTGTAAAGCTGGTATTTTGTTAGGCCCCTGGGTGACCCTCACGAGTATGTATAAGATAATAATTAAATATACGTTAAATGAAAAATGATACTTTGCATTTTGATGAAAAAATGATGAATAGAAAATGACGGCCTCGGTGGCGCAGCGGTTTGGCACGCTGACTGTAAAACCGAAGGTTCCGGGTTCGATCCCCGGCCGGATCAAACTAGGAAACGAACTTTTCTAGTTTGTCTCGGGTCTTGGATGTTATCTATGTATTTATTGTATTAAATCTATCGTCGAGTTAGCACCTATAACACAAGTCATTTAGTTGTACTTAGTATAGGGCTAACGAGATCTGTGTAATATGTCCATGAATATTTATTATTTATTTATATAACATAAAATCAAATTTATTGGTACACTGGGTATCGAACCTGGGTGTCTCGCTTCCGAGTTCATTGTCCACTTGGCCGCTTGGGCAATTATGCACATTTGTAAAATTATAGTACAATACCGCTCGCTAACGGTGAAGGAAAACATCGCGAGGACACCTGAGTGTCTGAGGTGTTCAAATACCTCAGCGCTTCCAATTGTCAATGCGCGGTGGGCACGCGTACTCCCGCATACTCTTTCTCTCTGAGTGAAGGATTTTGCCCTGCAGTGGCACGTTTATAGGCTATATAAAAAAGTAAAAATATTAAAGCTAAGAGCTTTGTCAGAATCGTGCCAAGCCCTGTGTCTGTCTATTACTCCGATATCCAGACATGAGTAAATACTGTATAATTAGAAGTTTTATCGCTAGACAGACTAGTATAATGTATTCTTTTTGGAAAATAAATGGCAAGTATTCTTAAGATTGTGCATATTTTGACAGTTATTAATGTGGCAGTGGGCGGGTGTTAAATTATGATGCCTAAGCATTATATCCAAGGATTCTGACTGAATGATAATTTATCAATAGTATAGCCATGTTAGTCTGAAGTGCATAATAGCCACATAAAGGTCGTGAGAGCAAATACTGAGAGCACATATGTGCGAACTGTATGCATAAAAATACGCAAGTAAGGTTTGCATGTAAATCAGTAAATCGTTACTATTATACAGGAGAGCTATTATTATCTGCGCTCCTTCAGCCTTGTAAGTTAGCAAATTATTTATTGGTGTTAAAAATATATTGATTATATTTAAAAATTTACTGATTGACCATTTCAGTCTACGCTGTACTAGGCAAATGCAACGTTGCCGAACCGTCTGGAATTAGAGTAATTACACTATTTTTATTTTTAATGCACTAACCCGTGCTAAGGAACAAATTTAAAAACCTATTTAGAGGCTAAAAATTTCACCCATGCCGGGATTCGAACCCGCAACCTCTGGCTATCCGTACCAGCGCTCAATTGGTAGAGCGCTGGTACGGATAGCCAGAGGTTGCGGGTTCGAATCCCGGCATGGGTGAAATTTTTAGCCTCTAAATAGGTTTTTAAATTAGAGTAATTAATTTAACCTAACAAAGTTTGTGATTAGACCCGTTAAATATATAAGCACTGACTGACTCGTTGTAAAAATTGTTTCTCCATAAAAGCTGCGACCTATTCTTAGACCCTTCAAATATTATAATAAAAAAATCGGTGAAGCCGTTTTGGTGTTAAATAACCAACACTGTGACACGACATTTTTATATCATACATATAGGGGCATCGTGAGACATACAAAAGTCTGAAACTGTTTAACGTTTGCTTTGAGATTATAAAAAAATTTACCCTACGGACCTAGGTACGAGTAACACCAAACACGACAGATAATAAATCATAAAAGTAAACCAATTCGGAGCCAAACTTTGCATATAAATTACAGTATACATTTAGAGCAGTGTTTCTTAACCTGTGGTCCGCGGGGACCCCTTGGGGTCCCCGAGAATATGTATGGGGGTCTGCAATCTTATCTATGGACCATTTAATAATCATAAATAAATCATATAGAAATATTTTGTGCTTTTCTCAACCTCTGTTATAAGGCATTCTCTGCTCTTGTAACGATATTTCTTTATAATATCTGACCAGCGCAGCCGCTCAGTCAAGTTTGAATTATTACATCTCAAATAAAGTCGAGTCGAGACCCGAAACTTAGCCTAGCTGCGGGTCTCGACAGTCTCGACGCGGGCTCTGATAAAAAGTAAAAATAAAAAATATATGTAAATAAGCGTTTCAATAAGTAGATCATTACAGTACACTAAAAACAAACGCAGAAACAGATTACAAGTGAGATCCGATCTAAGACTACAATTCAGTAGTACCTAACAGTAACTTAGTTACAGAAAAGCAGCATCAACCTTCACATTGACCTATTTTATATGAAAAAGTATATGGTTTTGTTATTCGTATTTATTTGTTACTATAATAAGTGGTATGAAATTTATTGCTGCTTTTTTATTTAGATTGATTTCCTAATGGTCCGTGGACAAAAAAGGTTAAGAAACGCTGATATAGAGGATATAAATCCTGAACCATAAATAATTTACTTCGACAAGTTACGTGTTACATAGGCGCCAGAACCGTGACATACAGACAGACAAATTAATGAGTGAGTTTACAAGAAAACTATATGTATTGGTGATCGTTGTAATATATTTAAAACTGTACGGTTATGCCAGTTATTTTAGGATAGGTAAGTCAAAAAGGTCAATTTTAAAAACCTATTTAGAGACTAAAAATCCACCTATGGTGATCGGGATATGGGATTCGGTGATATGGGATTCGAACCCGCGACCTCTGGCTATCCGTGCCAGCGCTCTTTCCAACTGAGCTAATAGGCGACTCACCGGCATCAGTGAAATTTAGAACCTCTTTACAATATTCTCTGTATTAAGTACATTATATTATATTTAGTGCATTAAAAAAAAAGAAAAGAATATAAGTCAAAAAGGTGTTTTTAGAATTTCAAAGTAATAAGTAGAATAAATTCTAAATTCATCTATGAGTCACTTTCTTAGTACAGTTATGCACTGTACAATTTTACCAAATTCTCAGTACTCTTCTCGTACAGATCATAGAAACTGTACATATTTTAGTCTTACTATAACCAGATTTTATAATCATTAAATAATTTGCGCTTTATCGCTTTATTCACTAAAAACACTCAGTAGTCGCAAGACTGAAATAAATAATATATCTCATTATGTTCAGCTAGTTAATTAAACATAGATAATCTATAGATTAACAAAGCAAGTTAATCTATAGATTAGATCCTCTAAGCCAAGGGTTAGGATAGAGACACTTAGGCCGGTATTTACGCTAAAATAAAAGTTATACAAGAAAAACGTAGTTAATGTTTTATTTAAAGGTTCTCGATTTTTGCTTTATCGTCTTTGTCCTTGGTATCATAAATTATTACTAGGTCTAAATTTCTCGAAACTGGCTCAATTTAAGTTGTATGGGTGTTTATTAATATTTACAGCGACCGTTCACTGTATTAAAATTCAAACAACCAAATAAATCTTGGCCAACTTTTGCTTTCGAATACGCCGTTTAAATACTGTTGCAGAACTCTACATCACAATAAATAGGTAAACGAAACCAGCGTGAGAGATTAGTTGTTTTCTGCCATATCCTTGTTTGCCACATGTCGCGAGTCGAAACCTATAAATCGACCGCGTGACCAGCGCAACATGGATCAGCATACATTTATCCCATTCAGAACTAATCGTGCAGAAATTTACTTAGGATTTAAGCAGTTATGTAGGACTCTAGAGCCTTTACAATAGTTATAAAATTAACTCGGTAAAGTGTTGACCTCGGGGTCAGACGACGCGCCTTTCATAGGATCCCATTCAGAACTAATCGTGCAGGAATTTACTTAGGATTTAAGCAGTTATGTAGGACTCTAGAGCCTTTACAATAGTTATAAAATTAACTCGGCAAAGTGTTGACCTCGGGGTCAGACGACGCGCCTTTCATAGGCTGTGACGCTCTGTGATTAAACAAAAGCCGGTTTTGTAATACTACTGTACAATGCTGACCACTAATTCTTCGGTGTGCCCGAATGTAGCCGGTACTAAAATATACGTTTCTTTTTATCCGCTATTTGACACGTATCAAATTTGACGCGATAAATGAATGTTTCCTATAGTATTTAACGTAAGAAACCGAAATATATTGATTTTGCTAAGTAAGGATGCAGGATGGCTGCAAAATTTGCAAAGTAAAAAAAATTTTTCCTCGTTTAATTCGTAACGGCGAAAACGCTATCCGCCATCTTGATACAATCTAAAGAATGTAAACAAACATCTTTCAGCCAGAGCCAGTGGACATTGATTATTATAGGACTTACATCAAAGTGACCTTCACATAAATACACCCGAAATTCAATTGATAAAGAGTCGGGGTCTCTTTTGGCAAGTTTGAGCCAAGTTTTTCGAATGTTAATTTCACTGGGTACACGAATCCACAACTTCCCGGGGGTCTTTATTGACGTGTTTTTTCATTCTCGAACAATGCAGTTATGATAATTGGTATATTTTGGATGTAAATTCGATGAAATCATGGTTGCGTTGTTGTTATTTCACTATGCTCAGAGATCACTTACAGACTTTAAACCATAGACAAAAATGGCTGACCGCGTTTTTGGCTGTTTAGGAAAATAAAGTTTTATAATATATTTTTATGTTGCTTTTAGGTCCTCAAAAAATATACTTAAATATTTTTTGGTCTAATGGAAGAGTTATTTACCGTTTAAGACTTACTTGAAATGAGAGTCAAATAGCGGATTGTTATTCACTTAAGTCCGGATTCACTTACATAAACGTTATAACTTGTAGTGGTTACGAAATTTTTAGTTCAAAAATTCTCTTTAAGTCGCACTAGCTGTTTACAGGGTTTGCGCGAAGGAGTAAAAAATATTTACATTATTAACTTAGTTCCGAATTCATTTACTAGCTTTTCTGTCGATAGTCCGGTATCATGTTTATAACGTATAGTGCTAACGAAAGTTTTAGTTTCCGCGTTTAGGAACAAACTCTGTTGTTACTAAACTCAAAACTGTAATTTATGTGCTAACACTACCCTTTGATGTATTGAGTGTGGTGGATGAATGAAATTAGAAATATTAGTGTTGACTTTATTTTATCGCATGGCACTAAATATACCTGTTCTGGCTAGATTAAGTCGGACTAATATTATCCTCGTAATAGCTTAATATACCTATAGGTAGACTTGATATAACCTGAGCTAAAACAACTTGAGTTGCCTTAGCGAGTACTTTCGTGTAAGACCAACATAAAAAATGTGAAGGTGTTATGAATAAAAACACTCTTAAAATGTAGTTTAAGTAGTTCGTGGTAAGGATTTTTTAAACTACATTTGGGTAGAAATTTAGAGGAGTCATGTTTATATTAACCACATTACTTTATTTATTTTGGTCCAACGTGACAGAACCAGCAAATATATTGTAGACCAGGAGACGTAACTGCTTAGCACACCTACCCATGTTAATGAGTGGCCAACAGTTTTTTTATTACCCCTGCACATTGCTAATGTTTAAACTCTAAATGTCACGATTTTCGTGGCTGTCAATAAAGTGAGAGATAGGTATTTAATTAGCTACATAATGTTGTATTGTCATTAACATCTGTCGTGTTTAAATACTCCATGTAAAATATTTAAATACAAAGGTAAAACATGTTATTAGAATAAAGCAAAAACTGAAAACCAATTCTTCAGTCTCCATAAACCACTTTTAATGGTTAGGATCCTTTTTTCATACAAATTGAAAGCATAAAATTTCAAGATTGCGGGAAAAATAAAATTAAGAATTCAATAAATTGAAAGCGGTTTCAATATGGATACTGACTAAACGCTTTGCAGGTCTTAGGTTATTTCAATAACACGCTATATAATAGTATTCCAGTCCACCTTGTTTCCCAACACTCACCATAGGACAATATTATATCACAAATTGGGCGAGTAAATGTGTAGGTACGCCTAGCAAAGATTAGATCAAGCGCATAAATGTGCCTCATTAAACACCAAGGTTAAGCGCATAAATAGATGCACCTGAAACACACCTCTGAGTACTCGTAACAATAGAGTGGAAGTCAACGCCCACATTGACCCGATGAGTCGCGCCGTCGCATACACAAATGAAAATTAATCATCCATCATCGCATTACCTCGAGAGTTTCAAAAGATTACTTTGGTATTGGAAGTAATTACTCCTACTGAACTAACAGAGCTAATATCGTTATTCAAGAGGTTTGCTCAATCAGAACGCCAGTTAGGTAGAGATGAGGTACAACCAGACCTACTTGCGCCTGCGGTATCTGACAGTACTCCATCTATTCTAAATTCTAGCCAGGCAATGATTTCAATGCAATGGACGGCACGCGAGCGCTCGATCGACGCTGCGTCAACGCAGCAGCTTTATATAAACCATATAGGTATGTGGTATTTATGAATACTGCGCTACCGCTCCATCGTTTCAACGCAGCTAACGCAGCTTCCTTCTCCACGTCTCCCTCCTCTTCTTGTGCGTTTTGCGACGTCTGTCATTTCTACGTATGTCGTTCGGATTATGTAGACAGAATATGTAGAACGACGGAGTCACCGCTCTGTCAACGTAGCGCTAGCGAAACGCCCGTGTGACACCTCTCTAACAACGCTATAAGTTAGATATTTATTCGTTTATCCCTGGATGCAACTGTATTTATTTACTTATCCGTGACTTGAAGTAACTCGCCCTAAGGAAACCTTGTAAGAAAGATAAGTATGAAGAGCTGATCATCTTTTGCAATCAAAGGAACTTCAATTGTCTTTTCAAATGAATGCACTTTAGCACGTTCAGTACCGCCCATTCATTTGTGTATAGATATGCACAAAATTACCATCCAGGGCTCAATTGCGATATCTCTAGGAATCTGTGTCGACATACAAACAAGTTATAGGCATTGAATTCTGATCGATACAAATACACAATGCAAGACAGCCGGCGGCCCTAAAAACTAGCTTAACTATAGAGTTGCGTGTAACAAAAAGCATGCCTAATATGGTTCGTTGCATCAGTCACGGTGCATCATTTGAGGGCTTATATTTGCATGCGGATGGCCTCTAGGACATGTGAATGCAATTTTCTATTTCTGTAGCTTCAATTTACGATATCTTCAAAATCTTAGAATAGGAATGATAGTCTAATCTTGAAGATGCTTTTGAATATACGGTGAGGTGAGAGTCTTTAAATATAGATCTGCCTCACCATATTTTTCTCTCAGAAACATAATTATCACATTGTTTTCGTGGAATTTTCCACTTCCATTTCAAATCAAGGTTCAAAGATCAGTTATATAAAGACCCCAATCGAACTGTATGACAACGATATTATACGAGCGTACATGGACAATACCTACACGAATTGAGAGTAAATAAGATGTTTACATAAAGTCAATAATATCATCGATATGTTGAGCACTCATTACGCCCTGTAACTGTATGTTTGGTGGGTTCCCGATAAAAGGTGATAACATTGAATAAATAATTAAAGTTATTTTTATGTTATGACGGCTCGTCTGGCCGTGAGATTTTGAAGGTGGTAAGATAAGGTATGTTAAAGAATTTAATAGAGTATTTTAAAAACCTATTTAGAGGCAATGGCATGGTTAGCCAGAAGTCGCGGGTTCGAGTCCCGGCATGGGTGGAATTTTTTGCCTTTAAATAGTTTTTTAAAATTGTCCTTATCACGGGTTAGTGCAAAAAAGAATATAATTAATAGAGTATGTTAAACAATTCAATAAAGTTTGTCTGGAAACCACGTTTTTGTCCTTGTTTATTAAACGACAAATAATTTTGTTTAGCGATACTTTCCCAGATTCATGTAAACAACGGATTTCATGACTTTGTGAGTCGTATGAGGAGATTCGTTTATTTAACATAGACAACATACCTTTATTGTCCGTTGTCCTATCAAAATCCATAGCGAGATATGATATTGTAATATATGTACGTAAATAAAGCACGTATAAATTAACAATATAAATTAAAATAAACAACTGCATGCATAACAGTGCAGAAATAAGGATGGCCTTTTATTATGACTCGCATTGCTCATACCTGTATACTAAGACGTTAGTTATATGTCGGGATTAACATTACCTAATAAACAATCGCGATTTTCAAGAAACTAAGGGTATATATTTCATAATGTAAGACAGCTATGGGACCAAGCCTATGCTTGGTACAGATCCCATAGCCGGTATATGAGTACTGCAGCCAACTCTTGAATGGTTCGGCTAAGTACCAACTTGCTGCTTTAGACACGATTGAGCACCGAGCAATTGGGATATCGCTGATGAGGAATTTATGCAGGTTAGAGCACCTTCACTACGATGCTTGACTTTCCGTCTTATATTGTGCATAGCGACACGTATCTTACCACCCACTTTTTTATAGTACCGCTGCCCCGCACGTATATTTCGTGTAAATTTTAATTTGCACTAAATATTCGTTTGGTGATGTGAACGGCAATGTTATGGAATGCGGTGCTGTCGTCTCTGAGATATGTAGCGATAATTAAACAAGAGTCAACTGGCGTGCAATTGGAATGAATTTATTATCTTAGGCCCCGTCTTCATTTACCGTCAAAAGAGACAAAAAGGAGTTCCGCTAAGAAGGGGGAATTATGAAAACAATAACCCGGTCAAGCACGAGAAGAACTCGCAGTTTTAAAAGTTCCGAACAGTATATTACAAACTTAATTTTGCATCTCGTCTTAACTGCAATTGGTAAGCTTGCATTAGCAAATAATAATTATTATTCTTAAGTAGGTAGTAAATGATGTAAGTAGGTAGTACATAATTTTGAATAAACAGTTTTCGGATGGTTTTCTTTGCATGTGCTGAGACCACGCTTCCTGATAAATTTCATGATTCTAGATCACGGGAAGTTGCTCACAGGTCTTTATATTGATAATATGAAAAATAACGTAGATGATCATATCTCTTGATTGCAATGAATGTCAACCTTCAGTTGAATTTTGCTTACATTTTGACATGGACAGATAGTTTAAGTAGTAACATTCATCAAATCGCTGTTCCAGTGCTAATTTGAATTAAAAAAATATTTGCTTATTTGATTAAATAACTGTTGGCCTCAATATTTTAAATAACTTCAATTTGATAGTTGCATTTGTTCCCAAGAAGAAGGATCTCGATGGACGGACGGTCAACAAAGTGCGTTCAGTTTGTGGTTTTTGAGATACGGAGACCTAAAAAAGAACATTAGTAACAAATTCAACATTGAAATGCGATGCAAATGCCAAGAGCCGCGGTTGGCCCAAATACCAGTGCGGTTATAGAGCAAGTCATCAAAACAATTTGACGCACAGGTCAAGGTAACTCTTGCTATTCTCAACGATACCAAAACACGTACGGGGCGGAGTCGTTATAGATCACGTTTCTACACCCCTGCGTATTCACTCCTCCACTCCTCTCAAGGTAAATTGAACTTTGATACCATGCGATAAGAACCAGATGTATGAGTTTTATTTGTGTTTGTGTGACAAGCACCTTCTACAATAGCATTGTAACCTGTCGCAATAATCCCGATTTGGAAAACAAGCGCCAAATGGGTTGTCAAAAAAAGCAAAGTGGATGTTTCAATCGGAATAAAAACAATACCCATGTAGTCTCTATGCGGGGCTCAGGCATATACTCAGAGAAATTGTATGGGCTGAATTCAAGTGCCCAGGAATTCAAACCGTTTTATCCTTTAATGCCCTTTGAATGTACATTTGATAATGGTTGCAACTTTGGGGATTGTGAAGATGAGGAATATATGAAGAAATCCAAAATGACTCAGTTCCAGGAGATGAAGCTTCATAAAAAGACTCCCCAACTTCAGACACTGAAATATTGCTAAAAAGTTCATCAACCATCAACCATATAAGAGTACATGCGTGCACTCTAGGTATCCATTTAAGAGCTACTGCTAAAATCCTTAAAATTAAATAATTATGCTGTCGAGTGCACTAACTTTTTTATTCCAATTAAAACAAAGATAACAAAAAAATATAAAGGGTGATTTAAAAAAATTAAGTATATAGAAGTTTTAGTTTTAAGTATAGTAAACGTATAAAAGCAGGCCGAATAATTCGTATTTTCATTTCAAATTCGATTATTACGTATGAAAAAATCTGATAAACACGATTGATACGGCCTACATTGAAATAATTCTTGTTTTGAAATCCTAGAGCTTGCAAATTATTTTTTAAAAACCTATTTAGAGGCTAAAAATTTCACCCATGCCGGGATTCGAACCCGCAACCTCTGGCTATCCGTACCAGAGGTTGCGGGTTCGAATCCCGGCATGGGTGAAATTTTTAGCCTCTAAATAGGTTTTTAAATTTGTTCCTTAGCACGGGTTAGTGCATTAAAAATAAAAATAGTGTAATTATTTTTTAACTAACTGTGCTCCGCTGTGTCACCCGCCATTTATCTATTTTCCCATGGGAATAAGATATTTTCCTAAAACGTAGCCTATGTGTTCATCCAGGGTGTCCGCTAACTTCATACGAAATATTATTAAAATCGCTCCAGCCGTTTAGACGTGAAGAAGTAAGAAACATACACACTCACAAACTTTCGCCTTTATAATATTTGTGTGATATAGTGTGATGTGATGTGATATTGTGATGTGATGATAATTGCAAAGTAATTTTAAGTCGACTAGAGTGCCTTTAAATCATAATACCCGCTCAGCTGATTCAAATCGACACGAACGTTGCAGTGCACCTTACGCGGCGGCTTCCTTGCAAAGTTTTTCCTTCACCGCCAGCGAAGCGAAAGGAAGATTATTTCAGTATCGGGTTATCTGTAGCATCTTTGTAAGGTTACGGAAGACTATTATTGAAACCGGTAAATGCGAGAGAAAGTTAACGAATAGGCGAACGTGCCCGCGCCTCGGAACTAGATGTGCAGGACCCGAATCCGAAATGCAATCGATGCATAGCACAATGTAAATGGCTAATGTATGGCTGTTAGTGCAATAGAAATTAACAATTCATGTTTCACGTATGTAAATTGAGACGTTCTGTTTGTGTCTTTAAGCGATGTTCAATGTTTATCTGATTAATACTTAATTATACAGTTATCAACCCTGTATGAAGGTTAGGCCATACTCCACCACGGGGGCCAAGTCCGGGTTGGTGGACTATTGTAAGACAGTGGCGGGCCTTACTGTCAGAAGTTATCAAGCCGCCCATAAGGCCTCTGACATGGCTTAACGACTGCCATTATATGACAGCCGGCACCAACGGCTTAACGTGCCTTGCGAAGCACGGAATTATACAGGATTATACAGGAGGAATTATAAATTATACAGGATTTACCAAAATCCCCATAAACATCCGGAAATAAGATTCAAAAGGATTCTAGGATTTAAAACTCTACTCTTCCGTATATTTTAATGCCGCGGGTAACTTTAATACGAAACCGCTGATGGTTTTTGCGAATACAAAGTTTTTCCAATATCAAAAGTTGGTCATATTTTCGGATGTATAAATTGGGATTTTGATAAACCCCGTTTATTTACGTGAGTTTGCACGCCTCATTCCAGTGTGAGGTGACGGAGGGAGAGATCTGCAACCTACTAGTAAAGAACTTCGTAGTGTCTCTTCCACTAGGTTAGTTTTACACCTTAGTTTTACTGTCCGATGTGGTATTGTGCCACGATTCTTTATAAAAACTATAGTTATGAAATATGATCATCAATGTGGCCTTTAAGTCGATTGCAGATAACTTATGCAGCGATTTTTAATCATTCACGCTCGTGACAAAAAAATGCTAATAACCGTCTTTCCAATTAACGATGCCTCTTAAATTATTGTAAGATAAGTCGCCTAATAATGGGTGTACTATTGCTTTCTGTAGGTACATATAAGGTGATCAGAAATCGTATACTATTTGGATGCGTCATTATATAAAATATATTCAGATGAAATTTAGTAGAAACAGACAAACAGATTCAACCCTCGAGGGGCTGGATCTCAAGATACGGCGACAAATATTTTCAGCCCGTAATAATGTAGCGCACCATCTCGTTTGACATAGTGAAGTAAAACCAGATGAAACTCATTTGTAGGACGATAAAAAATATTGAACGCTGGCTAGTAGCGTAGAAGTTATTATTCGCAGCATTTTATTCAAATCCCACGAGAACGAAGTCACGGGCACAGCTGTTAATACATACAACATCATCATCTACAGACACTAAACACATAATACTAAAGCTGTGAAGCCAAAAACAATCTTATCTACAGTACTTATCAAAACCACCGGCGGCAGCCACGAGGCCGATCGCTGAACGCCCCAAAGTCGTATGATAATTGTCTTAATATCAGCTCCATTACACACTGCCATTGTGTTTATCTGTGATTAGACTAATAGTCGCTTGACAACAAGATTTAAATACGTAATTGCTTGTCTAGGCGTTCACAATGTTCATCGCAAAGTCGCCTGTAAATGTAGCTGGGTAGAGTGCAAGCATACTAATGTCGAAGCTGTCATCAACTTTACGTTGTTTAGGTGTGGTGAATATTGGGTTGTGAATTAAAGAATTTGTCGACATATGACTTGGATAGCCAATTAGTGGCTCATTAAAATATAATTCTATATATTTGTTAACGATGTATGTATTTTAACTTTCCTCATCACAGAATAAATCCTGATGACTAGGACAAGAGAATTCCCAAAAAGAGAACTAAAAAATACTATCCATCACACGAACTTTACGAAACCCGCCCGAAAACCTTGTAGGGTATTCACAACTTTAGCATCATCGCATCAATAAAACTAAAATTAAATATAAACTTATAGTATCCTATAAAAGCCAACCATGCACGGTCGCACAGGTGTCCATCAGATGTTATTATACTACCAAAAAATCACAAAACATCCTCAGAATGCAATGTAGTCGACCTCGATACGGGACCACACCGGGTTATTTAATAATTATTCAATAGTTATACAATTTGAGGGCAAACGTCCTTACAAAAAGGGCAGGTGATTGAGGGTGAAGCTTATGAAAGCATAATGTGTCACTAGTTGGCTAGTCTAAAAAGCAAATTACTTTAAGATCCCACTGCATGGTTATTAACGTGTCACTAATGAATAAATGGGGCATTTAGACATTTAAATCTGTTTTCAATTTAATTTGTCATACGATACCATGCTCAGTTTTTTGAAGATTGGGGCACGTTCTTACGCAATTGCATGGCATTTTGCAAGTCCCCACTGCTGGGGCATGAGTCTTTTCCTGCATCGCAGGAAAGGGTTTACTTGTCACACAATTTACTGCCAAATAAACCGAGAGGAGAGATAATCGTGCTCATATTTTGTGAAAAGGTTACGTTCTATATTCAGCGAAAAGAATTGGATTCTGTTTCCTGAATGTCAATGTACTCTGTTAGCCGCTTCCTTAGGGTCGTATTTGCAGTGAAGAAAAAGGCAGCGGGAAAAAACCCCATTGTGATCATCTATTCTAAGAGTATGCAATCAATGATATTTGTATGTAGGTGTTAATTTTTTTTCAAATCGACACGAAATTATGAAATTAAATGTTCACGAAAGGTGCATGACCGGCTTAGAGTATATACCGGCTGAAAATTATATGAGTGGAACAATAAATAATATGAGTGGAACAATCAATAACAAAGCTTATTTAGCAAAGGAAGACAACATGATTGGTAAAATTTATATCAAAATAAAAGCCTAGGTTAGTGAGGTGGGTGACGTCATTTTGCTGTACCATTAACATTTACCAACTAAGGTCAGCCATAAATATAGCAGTTGTTTGATGCGCCTCCGAATACCTAGAATGCAGGGATCATTAACTAAACTACGTATTGAGCAATAAAGTATACCGCCACGGACATCAGGTTTTTGTTTGAATCCAAATGCAGCTAGGCTTTTTATTTTAGTTAAGTGTGCGATAATTGAAGATCTGTTTTGCATTGTTTTAGTATGGTTTTTATTTTGCTTCTAAGCGTATGTTTAGTGCAATCGAACGTATGGTGATTTAGTAATAGTTAGCATTGTTCTATTATTATAAAAGACAGTTACGAAGTGCAATAAAATTGTTTTAAAAACCAAAAAGTTGTTTATATTGGAAAACATCAACTGACAACTGAAATACGTAATCAGACCAACGAGGTATCTAAAATTATGTCTAAATTACACAGAATTTTGTCACGTACAGTACTTTTGCTTTACAAAACGCACTTTCGTCCTTTGTGGTAGACTTGGGCAAAGTGTGTCCTTAGAGGGAGTTGTTATATCTCATATCTTTGCTCACCGAGGCACACTATATCTCTATCATATCTCGCTCACCACATGTGTCCTAGCTCATACAACGTCATAGAAACAAGAGACACAACTGGTGAGTCAGTCTAGTCTACCTACTTTATTCAGATCACACGTTTTTTTTGTTCTCTCATCGCTCTGGAATAGTCTGCCGGTGGAAGTACGGAGAGCCAAGTCCCTACCCATTTTTAAAACTATGGTAAAGGAATTCTATCTCGCTAGTATTATCTAAAACTTTTGCTGTTATTTGTAGTACTGTCCTGCTATTGTTGGTATTTTATTTATGTCCTCTACATATATTGTTATGCCTATAAATACATACGTATTTATATAAAATATATGTTTTTATATCACTTTCTATTTATGTAAGTATATCATTATTTGTATGTATCTATTTAGGGTTAGTATAATAATTTTCTTAATTAAGCATGTTTTATTCAATGTATCTGAAATATTTTGATTTATTTGTACACCTACTTCCTTCTCCAATATATTGCTCCAGTCCATCCAAAGGTTGTCTGAAAGAGATCACTTTTAGTGATAAGGCCGCCGTCTGTACTCTTAGGTTAAGAAATACCTATGTAATTTCCTTTTTTATGTACAATAAAGTGTTCTCTCTCTCTCTCTCTCTCTCGCTCGTTGGTTACGACGAGAAATGGGCCGAATGTAACAGATTTCAGACGAAGTTGATCTCGCTCTCGCGCATTGTGTGTGAGCTGGATAAAGTAGCAGGAGATGACTACCGTACTGAGTTGAGAGTATGTAGGGAGACAGATATAGTTGACATCTCTGTGATATGAATGGGACACACTTGACAGCGAGGGAGTTGTGTGTCCACTCATATCTGGCTCTTGAGTGACCCAAGGCTACTTTGTGGCTATCTACATATTATATAAAAATACCTGAAGTCTAGTAGGTGTATAAATAAGTACTAGCTGTATTTTAATCCAAAATACCTATAGATAGCTAGAAGAACTACAAAGTGACATTTGCCGCTTGTGTAGTAAAAAAATAATAAAAATTAGTTTATTGACAGAAAATAATTCTAACAATGGTTATGGTTACACAGTGACTGCCACAGAAGGTCGAGTATGAATCGTGGGAATACTGTAGTGTGTGTAATTGACTACTAATTCTTCATATGGAAGCTCTGTGATGGACTGAACGAAATGCCATTATAGCGCCATAGTGTATAAGCCTGTCAAATTACCGTGTTATTATTTGTCTTTTATAAAACCTTCAGAGTATACAATGAATTAAAACTTAGAGTATTCGTCTCGACGACTTGAAGACTACGTGACTTTCAGTCAAGAATTTTATATTGAATTCATCGTAAACATCTAGCTTAAAATATTTCCTTTGTACTGTGTCACTATTATTTCGCGTGATACTGTTTAAATCCGTTCGTAACACAATAACAAAGACTTAAAGATCGGAAAGTACGGCTGTACTAATTGCGATAACGTTACCACACGTAGGCATATTGATATGATGATTACAGGCTGGGCGTAAAATGATGTTTAAATTGTACCTACGTTTAGTAACACAAGCAATGAGCCTCCATTAATTACATTTCAAGTAACGACAAGAACAATGACCCGAAATGACCTGTATTGCTTGTTACTACAAGGATATTACTGATATCTACTTTATACTATATGATGCCACGCAGATGAGTAAAGCCGAAAATAATAACACTATCTGTCGAAGAATGATCGAGATTCCTGGAGTTCACGCAAAGTGGAAAAATGAACTTTGTTCGACTACAAATAGAAGAGTAATAAACACAGACATAAACCTAGTTAATAAAACCAAGCATACCCTTTTAGCGTGCCCGACATAAGTCCCAACTACGGTCGCTACTTGCAGTCCGCATTGGACTGTTATGGTAGTTGGATGTTCTCAAAAACTGACAAGACACCTCCTTTGACTTTAAATCCACCATTAATTCTGGCTGGTTTGAAAGCCGTACCAAAATTAACGGGCTTTAACGATAGCTATCGAGTATGAACGTTATAGTTTTTTCTACACAAACTCGAATATATAGAACCATAAGTAGCCAGAGCGGTGCGTGTGTTCTGCCGTCTGCGGGTCATTGTTCTGGTATACGGAGAGGCAGTACTAATTGTTGGCGCATTTTTCTATACAAGATTGCTCAACTTAAAACGAAATTTCGAAACGTTTTTTTTTTTAATTTACGCCTTTACTTAAAAGTAAAGATGCCATTTTTAATTACTATTTATATAATCGCAGCTTTTAACCCGCCCAGCTTTCAGCGTCTTAATACTTTAGTGTCTACATGTAAGAGATGATTTATACACGTCCAGTGGCACTCTCTTAGACTAGATGTGAAGGGAACCACTCGGACGCTTCAGTGCCTGGGACAGCACAACGACGCGTTCAGTATGCATAAACAAAATATAATAATTATTCAAACAAAGGCGGGCACCCAAAAAAGGAGTCACTTTCTACCATTTTCCATCATAGTAGACGGTAAAAATTGGCTCGTTTGGTTTTCATACAAATCGGGTGTATTGTTTTGCTAAACTCATGACTGTGGTAATCCCACACACAGCACGCGTGACAAAGATATAATGACGCCAAATACGACACTTGCAATACTGCTATCTCACATAAAGATCGTTGTAAATTTCCGTCGACCGTTGCCTGGCAAAAATACTTACTGAGTAGTAGATATAAATTATAAGATTAATTAATTGCGCTTTGCTTCGGTACAGTCGGCAGCATATAACACTAATGTTTAAAGGTGAAAGTTTGTGAGAGTGTATGTTTGTTACTTCTTCACGTGTAAACGGCTGGAGAGATTTTAATAAAATTTGGTATGGAGTTAGCTGACATCCTGGATTAACTGGAAAATATCTTATTTTCATCTCATCTCCCCAAATCTATAAGCCACGGGTAACACCGCGGTTTATCGATTTTCTACACTATACAGCTAGTTTATACTTAAAAGTGCACTCTACTCAGATCGCGATAGGAGTTGTTACCGACAACAATGCAAACAAAATAATTAGTTTATTCGATTATTTATTTATTCATTGATACTACTCATTTGACGATAGAGAGTTTTAATTTAGTAGTATAATTTAGTAAAATAAGGACTTGTTTTTGACTGAGTTGAGTGTGATGTACTCTATACTTCTACACGTGCTATTCGCGGTGGTTTGTATGAGAGCACCGATTCTTACTTTTTTTTACTGTTCTTAGAGTATTGTTTTTTGTAACATATTTTCACAATATGTTGTTGGTTCAGCTTTACACCACCGTTTAGATAAATTCAATGCAGCACGCAATTAAAATTTATTTTCATGTGAACAAAATGACATCACTCGAATGGAATACGTAGCTTGTAAGGACTTTTGTGGCTTTACTATAGATGGTTCTTATTTAATTGGTTCCATTGTTTTACCTATTCTTTATTTTTAATTTAATACACTATTATTTTTAAGATTCGGGCGCAGCTAAAAATCAGTGCCGTAACATGCCTAGCATACCGCAGCATACGCTGAGCGTCCAGTTCTTTTGCCTGGCTCTTACTTAATCTAGTACTTACTTGAAATTTAATTTTCTAGAAGTAATTTAGTATCTGAGTTTATAAGTGTAAGATATCCTTTGTTCTTGGCAATAAATGGTTATTCATTCATTAATTCCTTCATTTCATTCAAAATTACCTGCTGACAACTGTACATAGATATAATTCAATCGTCTTTAGGGTCTATTTTTAATTCCGCAGATAAAGATTAGATGATTCGAGAATTCGATTTCCATATACAGGTAGTGACAAAATCGCCACATAGATTCGATAGATTGGTTGTTCTACTCGTCATTGCGAACAGTTTATTATTATTTTAGTTCTTTATCGCACTAATTACATGGGTAAATGTAAAAGAGCATGCTTAATGCAAGAAGCTTTCTCTACAGCTTACCACGGGAAAAACTTCTAGAAAAATATCACCTGTTACATACATTTCATTCTCATAATGGGTTTTTGAACTAAAAATTTCGTAAGCACCACACATTATTGATTTGCAATCGGATAACTACTGGGTTCGATTGAAAATACGGATGTTTTCTATACATATATGTATGTTTTTTTTTAAGTACTGATTAAATTGTATCATGACCCTGAGACACAAAGAACCGTGACTTTTAAGGACCCTTGGCATCTTGCAGACAATTCACGAGCGCGGGTAGCACGGTTGAAGAGATGACATTTTCGTCGGTACCGGAATGAACAGTCATTCCGGTACCGACGAAAATGTCATTGCCTATTTTGCGGTCACGTGACACTTGGGTGCGTTTAAAGAATATCTGTTCATCATTTAGTGTAGATATTGTTCGAATACGTAGAACGCAAGTCTCCATAATAATAGCAGCGTAAGGAAATGAAGTATCTGGGCGTTCCCTAGCGGTGGTAGGCAAGAAAAATCTCATGAATGAGGGCAAAGACAGAGAATAGGGATATATAAAACCTAGAAAATCAAAAAGAAAAATACATAAGAGTTTCCTGTTCCTCTTATACTATCAATCTGTTAATTTACTGTTAACTATCAGTCAAGTTGCATACAAATAAACTGACAACCGTTAACAGTAGATTAACAGATTGGTTGTATACTGTTACGGACGGCGAGATTGTGGTTGTTGGTAATGTATTGTTGATTTCTAGAAAATTTGGGCTTCTTTCTGTGATGTTAATTATTTTTACTCGTATTACAATTCCACAAGTCGTAGTTATCTCATAGAGGGATTTTCAGAGGGAAAACTCGAACCATTTTTTCTGCCGTAGGTACGCACTTCGAATTTAAATTGGGAAGGTAAAGTAATATAATATAATGTACTAGCTGACCCTACAAGCGTTGTTTTGCTATATTAATTAGCCTACAAGCTATTCTCAGACCTACCAAATACACACAAAAATCTTAAATATCGGTGAAGCCGTTCCGGAGGAGTTCAATAACAAATACGAGATTTTTATATTTAGGTTACACTATAAGTCATCATAAATTATTACATGGGCACTTTGTGACATAAATAACTAAATACAAAACAAATTACGTATTGTACACCAGTACTTGTAGAAACTTAACAATAATGGTATATATAATTTACTTAATTGACGCCTGAAGAAGGTAAACGCGGAAGATGATCAACATTCATATTTTTGCATTACAACATTGATTGAATTCGTTGTTGGTGTTCAAAGGAGATTGATACATTACTCCAAAATACCCACTCAAACATAGTTTTTATAATTTTCGTTTACTAATAGGGCCATTAATTTCTTTTCATTACAGAACGGCAAGCAACTTTGTCTCTACTGACACGCCATAAGTTATCCAGCCAGGAACCAGATCTCCATTGTTATAGGACCACTTTCTATACACCGCGTATTTGAAGATGCGACGACAAAGATATGTGAGACAATAGAGCATGCATCTAAAATGTCACTGATAAAACATAGACATGAATAATAGAACTTTAAACAAACGTAGGTGCCTGAACAAGTAGACTGACAGAGGGCATCCATAAAACTGGTTTCCAATAGTACGGTCATGTGCGGTCAAGAAAGCCGTATGATATTCCATGAGCGTGGAAAATTTTATTGGACATCAGCCCATTTCCTAGATAGCCAAACAACTGAACCGTGGTATCAAGAGTTTCACGAAGCAGCGTCATTTTCCTTATCTTTTGCAATTAGCGGCCATATTGTCACGGTTTCCATCCGAGCTGTCACCAAGTAAACTCTTGTCTATTTCTGGCAAGGCGTTGTAAAAATATTACCTCTTATCAAAAACACTGTCACAGTACATTTACGTGCCTTGTGTACGCGCAATATATTTGTAGAGATAACAGCAAAATATAAAAATATATACTATTGGAAAAATGTTGGCTCTCTATTTGTGGATTATATTTATTGTCGCCTGATACTTCTATCTGTTAAGAGTTATAAGACGTCCAAAACAAGCCAGATTGGATAGGTCACTCTGACGCTTAGCTTTAGGCAACAAAATTACGTATGATGTATTAACCTTTTTCAAATCATGAACACACGACTGGATTTATTGTTGCAGGAATATTTTATAGCAAGATGTTTCTCATATTCAAATCGAAGAGTCTACTTATGATTGTGAATAACAAACGCTATCAGCTCCTTCGCGCGTTCTTCCATATCTGCTGCTGACTAAACGTTATGCTACGCAATTGATGCTGGAAGCAACTCGAGAGTTTTCTTAGCACTGGCGTCAACAACGCAAAACTCGGTACGGCAGCATAAAAACTTAGCTGTCTACAAGTCTCGTCAAAAGTTTTGTAAACCCTTCGTTAGTTGGTATGTCACCTGCTTTGGAAGTTGGGGCCGTGGCTCGAAGCGAGTTGATATAATCCCCGTGACGAACCGACGACCACGGTGACTAAAGGGTGCCATACTGGGTCACGCACAACGAGACGTGTGGCGAAACCCACCGGCCTCAATATAGGTCTTAAAAAATATCTTTCATAAAACCTTTGTTAAAAACAAGCCTATAAAAGTAAATAATGTAAAAGGTGGTTTCAAGTAATCAAAGGCACTCGTTAAATTATGATTTGTATTCGAGCAATCAGTAAAAGATAATGGCGCGTCAAGAGCACAATTTCGTTCCATTTACTCCCATGTGTAGGCAAAGAGCATGGCTTTTAGATTGGATCCTGAATTGTGAAGAGCGAGCAATACAAGGTGTGCCTTTAGAGGTTGGCTAAAGTTCATACGGCCTGCGCCGCCTAGCCTCGTGAGAAACCCTTGCGACACGTATAACCTCTGTACAATAATAACAGTGGAAGGCTTTCTATTGCAGTAACAACTTTAAAATCATGAAGCGCAAAGCTGCGTTTGCCTTGATAAGTCGGATAAAATACTTGTATCTAAACTATTTAGATGCCCATCGAAGGGCATTTAGGTCCGACTTAATAGTGGCGGCGCACGTGGTGTTGGAATTGCAATTTTTGTACTTTAGCGAGAGATAAGTAATTGTGAATCTGTACATATAAGACTATTGATTTACAACGCGGATTAACGTTTTGAGAAAACTTGACTTAATATTGAACTTCAAAGCATGACCGATAGTGAAAGTTTTGCCCTTTCTGCAATCAGTTGAAATATCTTTAGATATTTTATTAATCGCTGTCTAGACCTGTTTGAACGATAGTACACACAGATTAAGTACTTATATTTTAAACGTCAGGTTTAAAGACTAGTGAACTATTTGTAATCAACTTTCAAATTGCGATCTCACTATACCAAGTAGTTTGTGATGAAACATTAAGTAATCAGAAGCTTCTTCTTATTTTAACTTTGATCTCATTTTGTGTTTGTAATATCAATAAAATCTTTCACAACTGGCATAAAGACGGAACAATAGAGGTATTTTTTAATAATTCTAAAACCTAATCTCTGAATTCAACTACTTAAAAGCTTTATAAATGTCAAGAATAGCACACATTCCAAATGTTACGTGACTAACACACAAAACAGGAGCTAAAGCAATCACATCGAACGCCAAATACTACAGTCAGATGTCTGAACAGATAAGTGAGCGGACAGATAGTAAGTGCCTTGATACGCTAGCTGGTGCTGATATCATCTTAGGTCTTGTGCAAGATGGAGAGAAGAAGTTTTAAGCTAGGGCGATGTTGCGTGCGTGACCCAGACTGGTATATCATCAATTATACTCGTTGACTTTTAAATCTGCGAATGTTGATGGGTAAATATCATAGTTGCAAGTGAAATGACGGATGGATCAGTCTGATTGATGTCTGTGCATGTGCAAGCGAAGCCACACCTGGCTGTACAAGGAATGAATCCTTATTCTGTTACTATTTGTAACTATATTATGTACATATATTTGGTCACATCTTTGCTAAACTTGTATAGGTTTCGCGCTGCGCTTTAATGCCGTGGGTTTCTGGTACTATTGATTTATTTTAAGATATATTATCACGGTACTAATAGGATTCAAAAAGTAGCCCAAAATGGTGTCATTTTCATCGCAGAATGACACCCTGATGTTTTCTAGTTAAGTATGATTGAAATATTACAATATTTAGATATCAATCTACCAGACGTGTAGCAAAGTTATAGTAAATGGGTTATCTTATCTATCTTCTAAAGGTACGATGTGTATTTTTTCCAAATTACAAATTATTCAACCCTTTAGCAATTTATTTAATAAAAATAATAGGTTAACATATTGTCGGCTCCAAATAATAAATGACGTAGCCGGTAATAACCATATTTCTTATTGAATCTTTAATAATTCTTTGCAAACATACAGGTCCATTAAATTTTGATGTTTATACGGGATATACCTACATTTTATATGCTTTCAATCTAGTGGTAGATGGGTAAGATTTTAATTCGAAATATACGCTCTAAACCACGTTGCTAATACTAGCCTTACTTTGTAAGAAGTTCACTTCAATTGTCAAGTTATTTATTGCCCGCGTTCTATAATTCAAAACAAAGATTACGCTCACTGCCACTAGTAAAGCAGCAGAGAGACGAGACTGAATGTGTAACGCGTGCGATAGCCCATTCGCCCGAAGCCGCTTTATCTACAGGAGGTCCACGATAACAGCTCCAGGGCACCCCTGGGATGCCAGATAACCCCCGAGGCCTCACATTGTGGCTTCGTTTCAATAAAGCACCTAATTACATGAACTTAACGTCCAAAACAAAGGACCAGGGAAGACTTTCATAAAATTACAACGTTGGTAGTTTATTGAGACAGTTCGAGGTACATTGCGTAGCGGAGTGTTCGTTCTTGTTCATTTGTGGATTAAGCCACTTTGCGATGTACATCGGCTTGACATAATAAACCGCGAGTTGTAGTTTTATAAAACAGGACTAGGTCTGAACATTGAATGCTTGTGACCTGCAAATTGATTAAATCGTGTTTGTAAGAGAATAGCATCATAATGATTAGCCACAAAACATTATAATAGTTAACAATTAGGAATCTTTTAGCGTAAATTGATTCCTAATTAAGGCATGTCGTTAAGTCATGCCAGAGGCCTTACAGGTGACTTGATAACAAAGTAAGTTTATTCTTTGGTGCCGGTTGTCATGCAATGGCAGTTGTTAAGCAATATCAGAGACCTTGTGAGTGGCTTGAAAATTTCTGTTAGTAAGGGTCGCCACTGTCTTATAAACCTCCACCAACCCGGACTTGGCCCCGTGGTGGGGTATGGCCTGACCTTCCTGTGATGCAGAAGGAGACCCGTGCCCCAGCAGTGGGGAATATAAAGTGTTGATATCAGGATCATCGTATCGGATGACAACAGTGATGAAATGGAGCGTTAAACGAAAATACGTATATGTGGATATGTGTTGATATCAGCGAAATTGATCGCAAAAATTAAATCAGTCTACTGTCAATCCTCTTGTTTTAATTATGCTAGTGAAACTAACCCTGGATTTCTCTTAAACTAACAGCCTGTTTATCCATTGTTAACCCAGAACAGCTGTCTTTTTTTAGGGTTCCGTACGTCAAAAGGAAAAATGGAGGAAATGGAATATAGGATCACTTTGTTTTCCTTCCATCCGTCTGTCAGTCAAGACCCAACACAGAAACATGTGTATACTCCAACCAAACTTCTAAGTTAACGCATAAAAAGTAACAGCCGTTAATGTTGCAATAAAAAGTATATACACTCAAGAGAATCAATATTCATATTCCGTTGTATAGTTATAATTATAAACTTCGTTGCACTTTGGCAAATAATATCCTCTTATATTACAAATACAGGAAAAAAACTAAACACTACACATTTGTAATTAAATAATAAAAAGAATGGTCCTTAAATTGCGGAGAAAGCTCGGAAAAAACTACGAGACTAGATTCTTGAATTTAAAATATGTATGTTCCTACCAACAAATCTGTACGGAACCCTCGGTGCGCAAGTCGGATTCGCACTTAGCCGGCTTTTCTATGCATTTCTATCTTCCATTTGACTGCCTCGACGACGGTCGCAGCAGTATCACGCCTGATTACCATGCCGGAGGTCATGGGTTTGATACCCACTGGGGACCGCCGTATATTAGTATCTACATATGCCTCAGTCTGGGTGTATTTCCACGTGTGTATGTTCTTGCCTGGTTGCCATAGCACAGGGTTTCCTAGTTTGGGACCAGAACATGTGATTGCGTTGTGTGGAAGTTATTTTTGTTAATTACCAGATGCTGCCTGCGTCGTCGTCTGCGCAGTATTAGTATTTCGACTAGCTTATACTGGCGTAGCATACTTTTGTATGCTACGCCAACATTATGACGTTAAAATTATCACATAACTAATTTTTGGGTCGCATTTGTAAAATATCACACAATATCTTTATAAATTGTAGCCTATGTGTTATTCTGATGTATAAGCTACATTATTGTAGAGTTTAATTAAAATCCATTCAGTAGTTTTTACATAAAAGAGTCTCATACAAACATCCATTCATCCATACTTACAAACTTTCGCGTTTATAATATTGGTAGGATAGGATCTGATTATTTGTGTACGGTATAGAGGGCTTGACTCACCTCTTGTTTGAGTGATAGTGATGTTTGTTTTACATTTAGAGAAATCTCATCGGCTACCGTTTCTTGACAGCCGGCATTACGAATTAGTTTGTGTGACAGGTGTCAGACGAGTGGCCAAACACGTATATCTCGGTACTTGTATGTTTGAATGAATGTAATGTAAAGATGTGACAAGATAAGTAGTGTGAAAGTTTATCGCTGAACTTAGTTGTTTGTTGCTATGCTAAACAACGTAATTAAGTAGTAAGCAAAAGTAAATTATTTATTTAGATAGATAGATATTTTTTTTATTTCTTACCATTAATTATTGAGGTAATTAGATTTCATTACTCACTTGTATGCCCCCAACCCGCATGCCCAGCGTGGGCATTATGGGGATTACCCCTTATGATAGCACAACGTGGCGCTATTTGGGGGAGGGCTATGTCCAGCAGTGGACTAGTATGGCCTGACGACGACGACGATGACTCACTTGTAACTTTAAATAGCCGTAAAAACTGAAATAAAAATTAACCAACATCGATCCGGGCTGTAAATTGAGCATCAACTCTTACGTCTTACTCATTGCGATGTACCTAGGTTAGTCCTACCTGCTTAGTTTTATTTTGTCTTTTTAATGATTTTGATGGATTTATCGTGATTTCGCTCCCCCTTTGGTGGAGTAGGTATGGCCTTTACCTTCCTTAGGGAAGAGACCTGTGCTTCTTGGTGGGGACATAATGAGTTGCTGATGATGGTGATTTCATACTGTTTTATAACGATGCTGCAAAACACGAAAAATCGATTGAGACTAAAGACATAAATGTCACCATTGCTTTAGGAGTTATGATAGAACATAGAATCGGATATACATATAGGTACATACATACATACATACATACATACATACATACATACATACATACATACATACATACATACATACATACATACATACATACATACATACATACATAAATACATACATACATACATACATACAAACATACATACATACATACATACATACATACATACATACATACATACATACATACATACATACATACATACATACATACATACATACATACATACATACATACATACATACATACATACATACATACATACATACATACATACATACATACATACATACATACATACATACATACATACATACATACATACATACATACATACATACATACATACATACATACATACATACATACATACATACATACATACATACATACATACATACATACATACATACATACATACATACATACAAACATACATTCAATTTGCTGGCTCGCAGGTTTGCGAATTGTACTACGAGTGTTAAGATAACCCTGTTTAGAGCATTTTGTCAATCTTTTTACACATGCAGCCTGTGGGTTAGATATACGCAGAGATCTTACAGCGCCCTGCGCATTCAGTACAACAACGCCTTCAGGGTGCTCCTGGGGCTGCCGCGGTTCTGTAGTGCATCGGGGATGTTTGCGGAGGCGCGGGTTGATGGCTTCCACGCCATCATACGCAAACGGATAGCGTCCTTGCTGTATAGGATCCGCGGCAGTAGCAATAGTTTACTGAAGATTATTGCAGCCAAGGTGGATAATCCATTCATAAGGCACTGGGTGGCAGCGCACATATTGTCTTAACAGTGTCGCCCAGCGGGGAGTGAAATTTGTGTTTATGCGTGCAATAGATAGCATTAACTAAAATGCAATGCATCTAAAACCGCTAACGAAGGTCTATCAAGCAGTGAAAACGGTTTAAACATCACTGGGCGCTAGCTTAAATCACCATTAAGAGGCATAGTAATATTATTATATCCTTAAGCAATCGATACGTTATGGGTTGGCTTAGCTGTCTAATTAAATAATGCTCATTTCATTCATATTAACTACTTGCACGCAATGTGGGTCAGGTAGAGTTAGGGCAGGCGCGGAGATCTTATTTACGATCGTTTATCGATACCTGCTTTACAGCAGCACAGTCGACGATCAACATTTATAATTGATATTACATATTACTCGTATGGTTTAGCGGTGATACGTTTGACAAAACAGAAGTCTTAAGTGTGATTCCCGCTGGGAGCCGTCGTACTTGATTCAGTCTGGATGTGTTCCTATATTTGTTATGGGTTATTATAGTGGAGGATAACGTAGTTTGAGTTTGACTGAGTTTGTTTTTGAATATGTATGTTTTTTATAGATGAACGCGCGACTTCGGATGAATAAACTATTTGCCTCTCACTCACACTACATGAATGGGATTATTGTGTGAGGATAGTTATTAAACTTCACCGTGCTGTATTGCTAGGACACTGTTACATCTGGTGGATGAGAATGCAGTAGTAAAAGTTCGTAATTTTTTAAATGCTATGTACCTACTCATATTTTGAAGATTAGTCTAGATTTTACGTACTAATTGATGTTATCTTGAAAATTTACGGGATAATATTTGTTTTGTGTGTCTAATAGATAAAATAGATAATATTCTGTGCAACAACTTTAGTAAGCACCAGGAAAAAAAACGAATAATGTATCATATTAAAAATTAATGTTATTTGATTCTGAGACAAATAAACTTAATAAAATAAATGTTTTATCTATGTACCAAAATGTAACTCGCAATTTTTAGACCAATAAATTAGATTTGTCTACTGCTTAATTTAGTATTTTTACCGACACATAGAGAATATTTTATTGCTTACTTTATCTGTATTTTTTACTAATGTCTCAATTAGTAATGATACCCGAATATTTGTAGATTAGTAAGATATTTGGCAAAAAAACAAATTTGAAAATTGAAGCACAGGAAATATAAGGTTAAAATAAAGATGGGTGAGGCATTTGGTTAGGCGCGAAGACCGTTGGGCTAAGAAAGCCTCTGAGTGGTGGGCAAGAACGGGTCGAGGGTAGTTCACTATTAGTGGGCTGACGACATTGAGACAGAGCGGGAAAGATTCGCAAAGACTAGCAAATTACCTGGAACCTGGGAGACTAAAAATATCACGGCTACACAACCTGCAATAGTGGTTTTAGCAAAGTACCAGTTCCTTGTTTGTATTGGCAACCTCGGAAAGCAAGATAGCCGAATTGGTTGCAAACCTCAACCAAAGTAAACAATGCCCAACATTGGGCTATGTTTATAGGCTGATTAGATATAAAGATTTATTAATGGGTTTGTAGAGTCGACTTTTCTTCAACTGCCCTATCACACTAGCTAGAGATTTGCAAACGATTTAAAAATGATCCGATTGCGGATTGCGCGGCGCTGCGATTGCGCAGCGTCGTCGCGGCGTGCTCGTTCCACAATCGCGGCGACCTGCGGAATCGCATCGGTTTCAAACAGCCAGTGTGCTAGGGCTCTAACTAAACTGAACTGAGTAGATTGCAGCCGTTTCATGTGATGTCGTGTCAACTGTACCTACGAGTACCAATACAGGCTACAGAGTAGTAGAAAGCAGTGAGGGAATTGAATGTGTCGTAAGCAGTTTCAGTGTAATTTGTGGCTACTCAATGGTTAGTTTCCTAATGAGAGAATGTTTGGTGTGGTTTGTGTTAAACTATTTATTTTAGAGGAAAATACAAACTTAACTCACGGAAATACGCGGCCTAACGGTCTTGATCTGACTTTTTTGCTGTGTTGGTTTTTAGGACTCCGTATCCTAAATAAAAGATAGTGAAAGATAATCGATATGTGTCGAAACAAGTGGTATCCCCATGAACGTGATATTTCAATAGTCTATTGTGAAAAATACGTATAACTGTACAATTGTCAAATAAAAACGTGACTGCCTCGTTGGTCTGGGGGTATTACGTCTGATTACCATACCGGAGCTCGTGGGTTCGATTCTCACTTGGGGCCATCGTACAATAGTATAAAAGACCCCAGTCTTGTGTATTTACTGTTTTGTCCTTGCCTGGTTACCACATCAAAGGGTATTCTAGTTTGGGAGCAGGACAAGTGATGTTTTGTGTGCAAGTTGTTATTATTATAAAAAGCTGGCCAAGTATAAGACTTCCTATAAGGCGGACTGTTTTTTACATAGCGCGAGCCTAACTTGCACTGAGCTATTTTTATTTATGGCCATCCAGTATGATATGATAGATCACTCAACTTGCATCAACTTTGCGGCCCTGCAATCTCTAAAATTTTATCAGGAGGTATGAAGACCAGGGCTGCATTTCATAAAAATACAATTCATGGTTAATTACGATAATTCGACTTACATTGCGTAACTGATTAGTACAGTTAGTTTTCCTACTTGTTAATTTGTGGGTCAATCGGCTATGCAATGTACACCGAATTGTCATGGTAAACCATGACACCTTTGAAAAGTGCCCTGATGGTTATTTTATCAGACAGCAGATAGTAAGTTCTGGACTCAGTTACTTGACAAGGTCGATTAGGAGTCTTCCAGAGTATACCTAGAGTTCCTGAGAAAATTAGGTATGACTCCGTCACACGTATATTTTATAACTAACATGACTGATTGTCGTTAAGCTATGTCAGAGGCCTTATGGGCGGCTTGATAACTTCTGACAGTAAGGCCCGCCACTGTCTTACAATCCTCCACCAACCCGGACTTGGCCCTCGTGGTGGAGTATGGCCTAACCTTCCAGCGATGCAGGAAGAGACCCGTGCCCCAGCAGTGGGGACATACAAGGGTTGATAAAAAATTACTGTTTTGCGATATTTTGTGTACACTATAAAACAGTCACCGTCCATCCTGCAAAAGTTTCTTAATAAAGACAGATAGGAGACCCTGGTAGGAGACGCTACTCGGGAATCTACAAATTATATATCTAAGCTGATGAAGTGAAGGGTTACTACCGAAACGAATTTAGTGGAGTGCACCTTACCCAAGCGATGTATGGAAACTGCTTGCATTCGATCAAGGGGTACATACACCCCTTCTAAAGTATGGAGCTTATAGTGTAAACTCCACAGTGCAGCTATAGAATCTCATGGAGGCGTCACCCGGCGTGGTATTGAGACCGAGATTTCTGTAGGAATCGATGCTTTTGATATGAAAGAATAGTATTAGATCAAGTTGGACTTTATGTCAAAGCGATAGGGTGCGATTTAATGTAGTAACTACATATTACGCCATGGCCCTGTGGCGAGCACATGTCAACTCTGCGCGCACACTACAAACTCCAACATGCCTGCATCGTGCTATCAAAGTGTTTCACATGACATACAATAAATATAATGTCCGACTAACAATAGTAGGACTGACCAGTCGATCTGCCTGGCGGGAAATTTCCCTTTATAGTGGAAGAGCACGATCACCCGCTCTTCCCCATAGTGGTGACCCCTGACAGAACATTGTCATCCTTCCTTCGCTCTCGCCCCACATACATTAGTCTCAAAGCAAGCCCAGCCATCTTCCCTATCACTTCGTCAGTTCCACTATAGTCATCGCACCGACGACTGGGACTGATGGTGATCTTGCCCCAACCCCTCAACACGATCACCCTCCTTTCCCTATAGCCCCATTAAGGGTTAAATTTATACCATTTGGTTACCCGCTAGATTTTGCTATTTAAATTAAGTGATTTGAATAGCAAAATCTAGTGGCAAAACAAATGATGTCAGTGACTGTCTGCGTAAAGTAGGCCGCTGATAAGCGCACGCGACCGCCTCGTCTGGCCGCGTGATTGGGGAACGACTTGACTGATAGTACTCGTAATGTTGCTTCTAGACGATGCGTAGTCATTTGCGCAGTACGTAAAATTTCATCGTGTAAACACTTTTTACTTAGTGCGAGCGGAATATTTCGTGCTTGCGCAAGATCTACGCATCGTCTGTAAGCGGCATAATCTATTATCAAATGTAAGATGTTATTGTAACCAGATAATACTTAAAAGAAATATTACACTGATGTGGAATAATAGCAAGGGAGACAATATGCCATATTTTTTTTTCAAGTATAACCATGTATAACGTAAACTAACTGAAGAACGCACTGTAATAAAAGTTAGTTGATGAAATTGCGAATGGTTTTATGTCGCGTTCCGGCACGACCTTAAACATGAGGAACTGCACGCGTTCCTCGCCCTTTTCCTTTTGTTCCCACTATGATATGGGAAATTTGGTTAGCTGCTAACATCTTCGATTTCGAAGCCAAACGAATGGCTGCTCTTGACGCTAGAACTCAAACGTGAACCACCAGTTGTCATACCTACATTATCACTGCGCAAACTTTATAGCCCAGATATGCTACATTAGTCAATTGAAGGCACGTGACCGACGCTCACCCCAGCCGTAACCATCGCTGGTAATAAAACTCGGACAGAAAGAATCATTATCAGATGCAATTTTTACAATATATTGTCGAGGTTGAGAACAGCAACTAAATGACCGTTAGAATTACAATCGACTGTTAGGCCACCTTTATATTTTTTGTTGCATCAACGTTCCAAATTATGCACGTATGTGTAAATGCGCAATTGACTGTAACCTAAATAAACATTTTTAAAAACCTATTTAGAGGCTAAAAATTTCACCCATGCCGGGATTCGAACCCGCAACCTCTGGCTATCCGTGGCACGGATAGCCAGAGGTTGCGGGTTTTTAAATTTGTTCCTTAGCACGGGTTAGTGCATTAAAAATAAAAATAGTATACTAAATAAACATGATCAAGTTACTTTTACAAACACTCAAGTGTTTATCATAAAGTTCATGTAGGAATTCTTGATTCTTCTTCGTCTTCATACGTAAATTATAGTTTTCCACAGATTAGATAATAGTAGTTCTACTTTATTTTCATGCATACGGCTAATGACAGTTTAAATTTCGTCAGTTCTTCTTTACAACTAATGTCAACAATGATGTGTCCCTATTACACGATAGGCTTACCTTGAATTTATCAAACGGCCACTATGTAACTAATTTCCTTAAATAAAAATTTATTATCTATTTATCGTACCTTGATTTCTCAAAAACAAAATGATACTTAAATCTGTAGTTAGGCAAATTCTTGATTCATATACTGCCAGCGATTCAGACACTTGCGTGGTTCCATCAAAGAAGCACTTAACAACTAAAATAATCACTTAATTCTACGAACCAATTGCCCATCAAGTCGTCAGTTTCGTGACCCAGACAGAACTCACCTTGATTCGGCAAGTGCAGCTGCTGGAACTAAATTATTATTTTACCAACAAATTAAACCAAGTTTATCGCTAATCAGAATTTAGTTTAGTCGACCGCAAATCAACTATTCTACTCTTAAAATTTATTTCCTTTCTTTATTTACTTACTTTATAGAACATTACAGGTGATTGTTCAGCAAAAATAGAAATTTTGATCAGCTACCAAATGTACTATTTAGGACCAAGACAATTGAGTAGTCTTATTTATATTTATTTTATTTTCTGTGAATACTGGACCATGCTGCTCAATCTGCCTCAAAAGTTATTCATTTAGATTAGACGTGCAAATGCTTGGCTATTTTTCGCGCAATCACGTCTAAACCATTGAGTTGATTTTAATATGTAGCGCATTATGTTTCCATCCCACATCATAACGTAAAATTTGTCGAAAATAAACTCAGGTTACTGACAAACCACGTTAAGTTTCAACGGTGCCCTTGGCTTAAGTCGTTTGCAGGCGATCGTAAGTTAGTCAAACAGTTATGTCGTGCGTGCCCGATCTACACTCTTTGGAGGATACTTCGCTTAAGCCACTTGGAGTAATTCTGTGGTCGAGGCGAAACGATGCAAGGATACCATTCACACTCTTGCACTCGCGTCTTTCGTAGAGCATCGTGAAGAGTGTAGAGTCATGGACGAGGTATGAAATCGGCGGCCACCTCGCAGCAACTCGTGCGCATCCTATTACTCACAATGAAGCGCATGAAAGCCTTCTTTGTAATTTTGAAGCTTCTCTTTTTCACGAATTGCTGACAGAGACTGGCTACCGATTATGCTTTCAAAACTATTAAATGAAACCGGGAACAAGATATATTTTAACATAGATACAGTTTTTTTTTTGTTGTATTCAACGTTTTTTGCTTCCACGTAGATCAAGTAAGTATGAAATATATAACAAAACATACTTACTTGATCTACGTTGAAGCTTAAGATGTAAAAAATATACAGGCCACGTGCGAGTCCCACTCGTCGACCACTATAAATATTGCCCTCCTGGCGCAGTCGGGTAAAATTAGTTTTGACGCGGTATTTGAATCTTTACAACCCGCCTGAAAATATTCACTTCGGAAGTATATGTTATAACGTTTTTATATATCTTTAAAGCTGCATATGCGTCTGGTATGTCGTCTCGCTAGCACATTGTAACATTTTTAACCTCCTCACTCCTGGCTTTGAAAATAACAATGGTTTACTATGGTCGTGGGCAGGACTGAGGGGAGGTAAATTATGATAAAAAAGAGGATACTATTGAATAATGTAGTCGGCTAGATAATAAAATTACGGGTGATGATGTCAAGCCTTCGTATGTCCCCACTGCTAGGGCACGAATCTCTTCCTGCATTGCTGGAAGGCTAGGCCATACTCGACCACGGAAGCCAAGACCTGATTGGTGGAGTATTGTAAAATTACTATATTTAAGACACATTTTTTTTAGCCTGTAGTTTAAGTATCTGATTTTATTATTATGATTATGAAATTTTCTTAATCTAAAACTAAGTCTTAGTTTTTAGTTTACAAAATTTGCCCTTAAAGTTAATAAATTTCTAGGCCACGGTTCTTTATCAAAGTCAAAGGAATGGATACCGAAGATATAATCAAAATGTCCATAACTTTATTATATCGTCTTTTTATTACAAAAATTATAAGACTTAGGTATGGTAGAAGAATAAAAAAACAGGAATAATGCAAGAAAAATGAGATTTTTGAGAACTATGTATGTTGTTACTTTGAATGACCGGATTCGCATGAGCTTGATTTTAGAACGTTGTGGATTGAATGAATATATAGCGACTGCAAATTGTAAAACGCAAGTTGCGTAGGTTTGGACACATTGAGAGGATAAAAGTCTTCCTTGATTGACGAGAAAACCGCACGCACGAACGCACGCACGCACACACGAGCGCACGCCCGCACGCACTCACGCACGTATACGCATACCCCCACATATTTTTGCACAAAAATAACCCTACAGGTGGAATGGTACAGTTGGATAAAGGGGTGATTTTTTTATTAGATATTTTTATTACCCATCGTATATTTTTGTCTTAAATGTATATGTAAAGAATATAATGTTAAAATAGCGAACTAAGAACTACACTTGTATGAGACATAGAGAAGTCAAGATTAAGTTATCTAGTTAAAGCTGTAATACATATTCCCTGTGCTAATAAGAGACATGATAAGTTCCTTATCTTCTATTCTGTAGCAATTACTTGGAAATCTATAATTGGCCTTACTATAAATACTTTTTTATGTAATATTTTTGTTCAGTACCGCTACTGATTTCCCTATCAATAAATAGAATAAAATGAAATATGACGAGCGTATGTAGGTGAAGAAACCAGTATGGAACGTGTCAAGCGGACACATTTCGACCAAACAGAGGTATATTAGAGAGCAAGATAAAAAAACACCGAAAACCGGCGTGGGTACAAAACTAATAAGGAAGGGATGAAGAGAGGTGTGTAAGGATCGTGGCAAGTGGGAAACCCTCGTCCTGTCTACCCTTCCGGAGTTTATGTAATGTAATGTCCATATAAAGTGAATATGGAATATATTATTTTTAATGCACTAACCCGTGCTAAAGACAGAGGAACCCGCGACCTCTGGCTATCCGTGCCAGCGCTCTTTCCAACTGAGCTAATGGGCGACTCACCGGCATCAGTGAAATTTCGAACCTCTTTACAATATTCTCTGTATTACGTACAGAGAACGTATATTAAGTATATTCTGTGTTTTTTTTAATATGGAATGCCAGATGTAACACCAGCCTTATTAATCGTTCTGTGATTCTATAGCCTGCATAAATCTAAGAACAAATGTTACTTATACAAATAGCGACTTCTCATCCTGCATCATAAATATTAGGCACTTCTGGAAAAACACGACGAATTGGCAGAACTAATTATAGTAACTCTTGATAATATAAAAGATTTTAGTAAGTATTAAAACATCTAATGCGAATACAATATGGATAAAAAGACCATTAATGAATAACCATTAGTGTCGTGTGCATTATATATGAAACAGATTTAAATAATTCGAATATCAATTCAATAACTTCTAAAAGTTCTTCAAAGAAATAATTCTTTTTACCCGATCGCGGCGGCATTCATGGTTACGAAAAATATCGAGTCCCGCTAACAGTCACGTGACCGCTTGTGACGTCATGTCACAACGCGCCGCGCGGGCTCTGGCCGCGGCCCGCTTAGCAGAGCTGCAAACTCATTTTTCTAATTTATCAGGAGATTTTCTGATTTTAAGCACTGTCTCCTGATCTACTATTTTCTTTGTATAATTGAGTAAAATCTCCTGAATTTTGACAAATAGCCACCTTCTGCATATTCCACCTTTGTTAGGTTATTGAACGAATATAATGAAATGGAACGTTTTCATTCATCGACTCGATATGCGAATACCTATTTCCTGTGTTGTGCTACGAATGCTATCAAAAGAGGAAAAATATTAGAAAAGGATGGCATAAAGGAAGTCGCGAAGATACATTTTATAAAGATAATGGAATATGGTCTTTTTTTAAAGAATGAGTGGCCTATGCTCGGTGCCTTGCCTGACGGGCTTACTGATGACTGCGTTATAGAAGTAAAGTGTCCAACCAAGGCAAACACCTTTATTACGTATTAGTAAGCGGTGGTAGCTCAGTGGGTAGAACCATGGACTGGCAAGCGAGAGCTCCAGGTTCGATCCCGAGTGCGGGCATGTACCAATGACTTTGTTTAATTTCAAAGTTACGTACATTTGCGAATTTGTAGTCGCAATACCACACGCTAACGGTGAAGGAAAACATCGTGAGGAAACCCGCGGCTTCGTTGGCTCCGCACGTATCGACTAGTCTTTCCTGTGGGCTAGGCCGACTAAGCTGTCAGGATGGTATAGGTGCTAGCCTACACCATCTATAAAACCATGTCCCAGGCACTACAGCGTCGAAGTGGCCCCTTCACCCATCTAGTGTGAGTGACGATACCACTGGAAGCTGTATAAATCATCTCATTAAGTAGATGCAAAAGGCCAATATATTAGTAAAGGTAAACTAGGCAAAAAATATTATGCTCAGATACAAATACAAATGACCGGAAAAAGAAAAGCCTTATTTTGTATTGCACACGTTGACTTTAAAACCTCAAGGAATGTTAATGAGCATGAAGTAGTTTATAATAAAAAATATTGTGATGATCTTTTTGAAAAATGTGTAGTTTTGGAAGAAAAATATTTTTGACAAAAATAATAAAATGACATTGTCCTAATGTAATATAGTTTTATTAAAACTCTATAAATATCATTTTTTTCGCATTTTAACGTCTTCTAGAACTATAAAAAACAACTTTTCCGGCGAATTAGTTAGTAGTTGTATTTTTACATTTAGGCACAAAACATGATATCCTAGTATTTGGATTGGACATTTTTAAAAGTATTTAGGTATGATTTCGATGGCACGAGCGCGCGACTACGAGCGGACTGAGTGAGCCAGACTGAGCGTGTTGTGCGATGACGTCACAGCGTAACCGCCCGCGTCATACGGTTACAACTTGTTATACTTCTAAATCGGAAACTAATTGACGTATCGAAGTAATTCTTTCACTAGTATTTTTTTATTTTCAACAGAGAATATGGAGTGCTAATAATCAAAATTAGTTAACATTCTTCATTGTAACAAAAACAAAAATTAGGTACACTAAACACCAAATATAAAAAAATTTAATAAACAATAACCAACAACCCGACTGCTGAACTAATGTTCAGTTAATGTGCGTTAATACGCAGGCGGGACATAAATTCAAAAATCTGACACAATAGCGAGGTACATTGATTGGTACGGCCTGCTTAAGAGAGTTTGGCAGTCGGGTTGTTCCTTGTTTTTTATTTCAGTTTTTTTCGCCAGTAGAAATTTCAAACATACTGCGTAAAACTTTTTGATCGTCAACACTCTAAATATTAACATTGGTCTCTGCATATACGTAATGAGATGATTTATACAGCATGCAGTGGTATCTTCACTCACACATGATGGGTGAAGGTACCACTCGGATGTTGCAGTGCCTGGGACTTGGTTTTAGATGGTGTAGGCTTGCCCAGCACCTCCAACTTTCTGACAGCTTAGGCGGTCTAGCCCACAGAATACGTGCGAAGCCAACCAAGCCGCGGGTTTCCCTACGATGTTTTTCTTCACCATAAGCAGGTATTGCGACTTCAAATTCGCAAATGTACGCATCATTGAAATTAAACGAAATCATTGGTTCATACCCGCACTGGGGATCGAAGCTCGGTCTCTCGCTTGCGAGTCCATTGTTCTACCCACAGAGCTACCACGCTAAATATTACTAAACACGTAAAGGCAAGGTGATCTTAAATTCAATACATAGTCGATTAGATAAATCGGTCACAAACATGAAATAGTAAATAAAATCTTCAAGTACAATTGTATAAGCCACCAAGTCTGGCACACCCTGGGCAACAATCAGCGAGCCCCTTACGCTGATTGGTAAGTCCTTTAACCACGGTGGCTTGCCATTTACATAAGTGAAATACTAAGAAGAAGATTGTTCAAGTCAAATACTAACGGTCTTTAAAACAAGATTCCTCTGACGCATTCCTTCGAGGAATCCGTGGTTATGGCTTTCTCTTTAGGAAAGACTATTTAAACTGCCTCCGGGAGGTTTTTAAGGAATTATATTTTGATAAACAAGAAGGCAAAAGTAGAATATAGTTTTACACTAATTTCAGCACAGCTATTCAATAATGAATCGACATTATTCCCAGCTTCTTAATCACGTGTTTATACGTTTTCCAACCTCTCATAGTTGATATTAAATAGGTACCACAGGTACTTGGTTTTTTCCTCACGCTATTTTCCTTCATAGTACGTGAGTGGTGATGCTAGAGAAATTCACAAATCTAAGTACCACAGACATCTCAATGCTCTGAGGTAAGTATTATACGTAACTTAGAAAATGAAGTCATTGGAACATGCAGAAATCTAAACTCACGACCTCTGGAATATGAGGCCAGGTTCTTCAGATGTGCTACCCAAAATGTATATAGTCATCTTTGGTCTGTCCCGGAACTGACATTCCTAGCAAGGCATATGGCACGGTTGTAAAGAATATAGTCGCTAATCAACGCAACGCATAGGCGTGTTTTATTGCATATTTATGAAGGTTAGGTCATAACCATAACATAGCAAGTGAGGATTGATACAAAGGAGCAGGAAGCTGCACTGTTTTGTAAATCAGCAGCGCAAGAAGGTAAAAGTAGGAAGGCAGTTAGTTCGAGGTCGATTAGTGTGAATACGATGAGCGATTAAGTTGCTGTTCTTTATAACCGTTTCCTAACATATTCCCCCAGTACTATATTTACAGCTCAGGTAGCATGCAACTACATTACTAATTATAGTACACTTAATTAAAAATCTCAGTGCCGCTTTGGACATTTCAACAAAAAAAACACTGTATGCAGCTTATATTTGCCACAGCAGATCACCAGCCTTCTCAAAGGGAGATAACGGGCCTATTTAAGCAGCATAGCGTCCTCGAAGCAGATTGCTTTGCTTGCCTTCCGAAGCACGGAACCACTCGGAAAAATGCCACTAGCGTCAGTCTAAGACGGTCACCCATCCATGCACTGAACGCGCCCTATGTTGCTTAACCTCCGTGATCGTTTAAGATAACTCAGGTAGCCGAAGGCTACGAGCGATTCGACGATAACGTATTAACTTGCAAATTACAAGTACCTATTATTCAAGTACTAAGTATGTATTGACATTTTGCGGCAGGTCAAAAACAGCATTAGTCAAATTCGAAAAACAAGATTTTTCATTTTCTAGGTAAGGTAGTTAAGTAATGAAACCATTCAACAGCTAAGTTCACCTAGCCTTGTGAGGGGGTCAGGGCCAGATAAATAAACATCCAATTGTTAAAAATTCGTTGACGGACACCGCCTATTGCATTTTGACATTGGAATACCTTGTACTAGTTTTAGCACACGACTTCATCCGCGTGAAAAAGAAAAGTAAAATAGTTTTCTCTCTGTATGTTTGCTTTCTCTTTTCTCTCTCGCTCGCACTTTTTGAATTTCTTTTATAATAGTAGAAAAATGAGTATGCAACAAGCTTCCCAGAGCCTCCCTAGGTTGTGTGCATTTTGGTTCTGTTCTTCATACTTCATACATATAATACGAATAATTGACGAAGTTATTGGGAAGAGACCGGACTCTTCATCAACAATATCATCCCATCTCTACCCTGATGTCTTTGCGGCTTCTCGCCATGCGCTTCCAACGGTCCCCTTGCCGACCACCGGACTCTTACAACTAACTTTATTATCATGTGTATAGATCCCACGCAAACTTAAAAAAACAAAATGTCAAAAGTAAACGTTTGCTCAGGTTTATCGTAGAGAGGTTCTATAAAGATAGAACATTTGTAAGTGTCACATCGATGCAACTTAGTTTATATGAAAAATTCTTCTGTTTATGATCAATGATAACGAAGCTAAAGAACTTAATTTAAGCAGCAGCTAAGCTTAAGGCCTAGAGGGTGCTAATACGGGAGGGTTGACAAATAAATTTCTTATATTTTAGGCCACACAAAACATCAAAAACAAGCGGCAAGAAGTCTGGATACAGCCAGAACTTTTTATTACACGAGCGACGCTTCAACAAACTTGATTTATCATAACATAACATTTAAATTCAGGCGCATGCATTGCTTTTGGCCCCACACTAGGACACCCTTGTGTCGTGGGAACCAGATAAAGCTACATCACTAACATGTAAACATCCAAGACCTGGTTTTACGTTTTGTGCCGGGGTTCGAACCCGGGACCCCCCGGGAATTAGAGCAAATACTTTTATAAGTGCAAACCTGAAGCGGCAATGGAATGGAAATATCTATCAAAGACTCACTCTGATTCTGTCACTCTCTAGCATTTACATAATCTAGCGCTTCAGTTAATTCTATGTATGTACATCATACTGGTGTTGATGATAAATACCTAAAAAAATACTGATAACATTTTATTAAGGGTTCATGTACCCAAGGTAATTAAATAGATAAATTACGACAAACACATAGCTAAATAGATAACGTCGTGACAAGACCAGCCTTCGCACTCTTAGCTGACATAAGTGAATTAGAATACAATAGACCAAATGGAACATGATCATTAATTAATATGCATAAGTACGTGTCAACGTGGTTCAGTTGTTATTTGCTTTAAACGAGGTGGGTACTGTACTGAGTGCCATTTAACTATTTGTCTAGCTAATTGTCGCATTATACTGATTATAAATGAGTCATTCCTACTAACTAATACTAACTCTTTACTAATCAGTTTAATGAGTATATTTAGTCCTTTTTGGTGTTCCCTTTGTCGTTTAGAAGTTAAGGCAGGGGACCGGGTTCGTTTCGAGCGACACAGTGAGAGTATCAAAACTACCTACAATTAATAAAGGCAAACGTTACTTATTAGTAGTATTTCTTAATGATTCGCGATACTCATACCTAGTTATATATTAAACGGGTCAAATCGCGATTATTTATTAGGTAAAACGTAATTACCTTATGTCTACCCGAGACCACGGCAACTGTAACGCTGCCGAAACGTCGGGAAATAAGGTAATTACGTTTTACCTAATAAATAATCGCGATTTGACCCGTTCATTATATAATTACTTATTAGTAGTTAAAAAACTAACGATTAACCGTCTTACTACAAAACATTTAGACAGAGCAAGTGTTTTAAAATTTGTTTACCACAATACAATCATATCTATAATTCTATAATATAAAAATGAATCGCTGAATGTGTTGGTAAGCGCAAATCTCGAAAGCAGCTGAACTGATCTCGCTAATATTTTTTTTAGAATATTCCTTGAAGTACGAGGATCTTTCTAACGGGGAGAAAAAAAAAAAATAATCGACTGTTAAACGATATGAAGTTCGCTGGCTCAGCTAGTCTATAGGTAATATAAAAATGAATCGTTGAATGTGTTGGTAAGCCCAAATCTCGAGATCAGCAGAACCGATTTCGCAAATTTTTAGGGTTCCGTACCTCAAAAGGAAAAAACGGAACCCTTATAGGATCACTTTGTTGTCCGTCTGTCCGTCCGTCCGTCTGTCAAGACCCTTTTTCTCAGGAACGCGTGGAGGTATGAAGCTGAAATTTATATCAATTACTCAGGTCTACTGTCCCTTGAAGCTGTGAAAAAATCAAACTTCTAAGCCAACGCAATCAAAAGATACAGCCGTTTATGCCGCAAATTTTCGACACTTGCAAGGGAATCAAAACCTACAGGGTGCTTCCCGTGAACTCAGAATCTTGAAATTTGGTACGAAGCAACGTCTTATAGCATAGATAAAGGAAAAATTACGAAAACCATAAATTTTTAGTTACATCTCATAATATATTTTTTTTTAATAATTTTAAACTTACTACCCATTTCCTCATAAACGCGTAGAGGTATTAAATTGAAATTCATACCAAATACTCAGGTCTATAATACAGGTTTGTACGGAACCCTCGGTGCGCGAGTCTGACCCGCACTTGGCCGGTTTTTTTTTTACAATAATCCTTGATGTACGAGTTGCTAAATAAGAGTTTTCGAGTGTCTAAATATAAACCATGTTTAAGCGGTGTCTAGGACTTACGCTTCATAAAACAGTATTGTGATTATAATATTTCTATTTTTAATGCACTAACCCGTGCTAAGTACGTAATACAGAGAAAGTGTAAAGAGGTTCGAAATTTCACTGATGCCGGTGAGTCGCCCATTAGCTCAGTTGGATAGAGCACTCCCTAGAGACAGTTTATTTAATCTGTGTTTACATTTTTCCTTGTAAAAACTCCACCACATATTATTTAAATCAGCGTTTTCGAGTGTTTTACAGAATCGCGTTTTTTGTAAACAAGACTGTCACCGTCTTACTACAAAAAAAATTAGACAGGTGTTGAGCATGTGTTTCAAAATATGTTTAGCACAATACTGTGTTTTAAAAACCTATTTAGAGGCTAAAAATTTCACCCATGCCGGGATTCGAACCCGCAACCTCTGGCTATCCGTGCCAGCGCTCTACCAATTGAGCCAATGGGCGACTCACCGGCATCAGTGACATTTCGAACCTCTTTACACTATTCTCTGTATTACGTACAGGCAGCGACATCTGGCTTAAGCAAATTGCATCACAGCCCCGACTACCTACTTTGCAGTTAGTAAAAATTGTACAAACACTATTCGCCAAAACATAATATGGTTTTGCTTGCCAAAAAAAGCATCAAAAATTATGTATGCCTGTGTAATTACCTTTTTTTTTTAATTTTTGCACTTATCCTGTTCTCGCAGTATACCCTCGATATGCAGTCGTGACCAATAAAGCATAGCAAATGCCGGACGATGATTTTATTATAATGTTATCACACTCGGTATAATCACGCTCCACCAGTTTTAGAGCCTTCCTGACTAATCCATCACGATCCACGACGACCAAATAAAAAATCTTGACCAAGAGTGAGCCCGACATTAGCACAGGAGGGTTTCGTAGTTAAACTATTTTATAAATAAGTATATTAAGGACCGCCTGATGGTTCATTACTTTTTAAATATTTATTTGACTGTGTCGTTAATCTAGCGGTGTCACGTCTGATTACTATAACGCAGGCGGTGGGTTCGATTCCCAACGAGTGCCGCCGTAAATTTCACCAAATGTCCTCAGTCTGTGTGTATTTCCATATTTGTGATGTCCTTGCCTGGTTAGAATAGCACAGGGTATCCTAGTTTGGGCCCAGGATAATTAATCGTATTGTATGAAAATTAGTTACAGGTACTTTTATTTACCGATTACTTTACCAATAGCGTGTGGTATTGGTACTCCAAATTAACAGATTTACATCGTGAGGAATACGGCAGCTCGGTTGGCTTCGTATGTATGGCTTGTCTTTAGGCTGGGGTGACTAGGCTGTCAGGATGGTGTAGGTGCTGGGCAAGCCTACAATCCTAAAAAAAACAATGCGTTATGCACTGCAGCGTCCGAAGGGTTCCACCCGACTAGAATTAGTAAAGGTCCCTGGACGTTGTATAAATTATCTCATTACATACTCGTAGATGCAAAGGTCAAAGTTTTTTATTGATTCACTAAAACCTCAGAAGCAAAAAGTTATTATGCAATAAAACGATATTAGATTAGAACTCTTTATTGTACACGCCAAAAAACAAAATACATAAAAAGGCTTACATATTTAAGCTATTGCCGTATACCATTGGCGGTCTTATCGCTAAAAGCGATCTCTTCCAGACAACCTTGGGTGGCTAGAACTGAAAGATGAAGAAAGTAGGTAGGTAGGTGTACATGATGTATATAGGAAGAATATGTACATAAACTGACAACTAATATACATATATATTTATATTAGTATTTATTGCCTTGTTTGCCGTAACTTTACGTTTACTTACAAACAGTAACGTTTGTCGTTTTATAATCAACGTAAACACAATACATGTTCTGCGTTTTTGTTTCTTGTGTGCAATAAATATTATTATTACTCTTGTCTTCTTGTTGCATAGACGTTTTTTTAAGAAAAATCAGCGACAGAAATACCGACAGTGTTTTTTAGCGTGTAGTACCATAAAAACCAATCTGCCGGAATTAATTAGTTAAAAGATTTAGTGTTGTGGTGATGCTATAATCATATGTTTCACCTAATGTTAGAGAATCACACCACACTTGTATTCATGTCGTCCGATTGCGCGATGACATTGATATGCCACTGTTAGTTGCATAGTTAGGACTGATGTAGCGAAACATGAACATGTTAATTTGTGAGAATGCTATTCATTAGTACACTTTATGGACCTCACTGCGAAGTACAGTGCGTTCAGCATACACCATAGCATGAAAAGTCCCCTGTCTTGTCTAAAATGAACTCTGTGCCCCTGACATAGGTTGCAAACATGACGGTGTCAGGGTACAACTTGTCGTGAATGTACTGTAGCCCGTATCACGATTCACGAACGACGTTAGAGCCAGTTTGACGAAAAAGTCTACGGTGACATCCACTGCACTGAAGAATTTGCTTGGAAGAGTTTGATTGTCTGCCTCGTAAGCCTAGCGGTTCATAGGCTGCCAAACGACACTAAGAAAGGTTGCAATTATAACAATTGAAGACCCCAGGGAAAAAGACAAACTAGTCAAGCAACAAACATTTGAAGATATTGCATTTTGAAAGTTTGAATTATGCCACTTTTTCCCTGTATGCGATTTTTAAGCGTCCGTAACTCCGAGACTAATTTGTTTTTTACCCTGTTCGGTTTACTATCTTAGAGTAACGGAAATTCCCTACAAAACTGCATTCACAGATTAGTTTCGAAAAAAAAGTGACAAGTTCGTCTTTTTCCCTGGAGTCTTCAATTGGCCTCTGCGTCTACGTAATGTGATGATTTTTACAGCGTCCAATGGTATCTTCACTCACACTAGATAGGTAAAGGGACCGCTCGGATTCTGCAGTGCCGGGGACATGGTTTTAGATGGTGAGGGCTTGCCCAGCACCTACGCCATCCTGACAACTCAGTCGGCCTAGCCCACAGGAAAGATTAGGCTATACGTGCGGAGTCAACCAAGCCGCGGGTTTCCTCACGATGGTATTGCGACTACAAATTAGCAAATGTGCGTAACTTTGAAGATTTAAAAACCTATTTAGAGGCTAAAAATTTTACCCATGCCGGGATTCGAACCCGCAACCTCTAGCTATCCGTGCCAGAGGTTGCGGGTTCGAATCCCGGCATGGGTGAAATTTTTAGCCTCTAAATAGGTTTTTAAATTTGTCCTCAGCACAGGCATTAAAAATAAAAATAGTATAACTTTGAAGATACACAAAGTCATTGGTACATGTCCGCACTGGGGTTCGAACCCGGGTCTCTCGCTTGCGAGTCGACCGTTCTACCCATTGAGCTACCACGGTTGCGACTATATTTTTATAACAACCAGGCAAGGATGTCACAAACATAGATATACACCCAGCCTGAGACCAATTTCACGGATGTACGGCGGCCCCCAGAGGGAATCGAACCCACGACCTCCGGCATGGTGATGATAATGATGATGTCATCCATGCCGATCCGGCTACGGCGACTGTAGTGGGACCATCAGGCTTCGTTGATGTGCCCGAGTGTGGCTGACGTAAGCAATCTTTGCAGTAAACGTACGTCCGCATGTGCCACATTTTAAAATTCCGTTAACATAATTGTAATGTATTGCCGCAGGTTGTCGGGCTTTTAAGTGATCCCGCTTAGCGTCGAGATCAGTTAGTCTCTTCTCTTCAAAAGTGAAGACACTTGTTTGCACTAGGTGTCTCCACGCTGGTCTCTCAGCAGCGCATTCCTCCCAGTGGCTCCATCCCTCCCGGCATGGTAATCAGCCGTGATAGAGCTACATCAACGAGGTAGTCACATTTATTTACATTTATGAAGCTTACCTTTTGCAAAATCACTTTATAAGAGAAATATTTTATGATCTTCCATTAGTGGCGCTGGTTAGATCAGGGTAGCTAGATACATAGAATAATATCCTTCATTTAATACACAGAATGCAAAGTGACAGAATAGACCATAACAAAGAAGCCCATGGAACTCCATTAACGAACTTTATTGCGCAGATTTCTCGTGACATTCTGGCACGTAAGTGGGTGTGTTTGCTGCCAGTGCAGTCCCAGTAAAAGTACCTACATTTGTAATGCAACAAGACGGCAAGGGACTGGCGCGACATCGAACAAGTTTTCTAAGTACTATTAACAACACGTGAATCTTAATTAGGTTAGTTGCAAAGTCACCCGTAACGTAAGTTGGTAGATTGCAAGGATGTTAAGGATGATGTGCTACCGACTGTACCAACCTACTGGTATTTGACGAGACAGAAAGTTATTGGCACTTTTGCTTTCAGTAGGTACATTTGATTAACATAAGTGCAATAAATTGTTTCTCACGTCGAGTGTATAAAAACTTTCGATGTTATTTATACAGGCACAATTCCCTTAAAACCCTCTAAACAGTATAAATAGTAGTGTAATGTCGTTATTTTAAAATCTATACCACTGACTATTTATAAGGTGTTTATGGAGTGTTTTAAGTAATCGTGTTTTTATAGTAAGACCGTTTGAGTCTACAAGGCAATCGGATACTCTCTGATGTTATCTTCACAGGTACTATAATCAGTTACATTGTATAAAGTTGCACAAACCTAACTAACAAAATATGAAGTCTTTCAACGATATTCTCTCCTGTCTACAGATGAAGATAGAATCGATTATTCAAACGTTGACCTTTAGTGACTCTTCGATTAATAGTTTGTAAAACCATTTTCATCACAAGAAAATTAGCAAAGTTTTACTGCAATTGAAATATTTTATGGATGGTAAAGTTCATTGAAACATATAAACGTAAAGTTGTCTAATAACAGGCGTAAGTCTTCGAGTTATGACATCCGCGTGCGGTATGAGAGGCATTTCTCGGTATCACGACCACACGCTGCTTCATGTTACTCCATTTCTACATGCCTACAGTGTAATAAGTAATAACGCAACTAATCATAATAAGGTCTCTATTTTTTAATGGAAGCTTCAGACAAGCCTGACAAAACACCGAAATCCAAAGAACATACATAACCTATTTTTCTTTCGTAATAGACTAAAACTAAATGAATCCTTTAAACTTAATCGGTTTAGTATGTCTGGTGTTTTTTTCAACAATCTGTCTAACTACAGCAGTGTCTTCCCCGAGTTTTTAAATGAAAAATTATAGAACAGGCCTAGGACTGCTTATCTATTTTGGGCAGGGATTGTTTTATGCAATATTTATTGCACTGAGCTAGTTTTAATACAGGTACGTCCTATGGAAAAAGTGCCTAGATACACAAGTTACTTTTATGTGTAATTCGCAACCTTTACTTTAAATGTAAGCTTCTACTCTGTATCAAGTTTTTAAGTTAAAGAATAAATATCGCGTGCGTTCAGCTAAGTGTGCCGCTGGGAATAATTCCAATTCTGTGAAATTTACATACGCTCTCTTTGAGGGAAGGCCCGTGCCTTGAAGTTAAACATTCAGAAAATACATAAAAAAAATTCAAACGACCAGGAATTGTAAACTATCATCATCCTTTTTGTACTCTGAATCCGAGCGCCGATTATCATCCAGATAATTATGTATAAGTCTACCATTGCGGACTTGAATTTGGCGAATATTCCCGGGAATGTTACATCTAACTTTACATGCCGTACATCAGACGAAAGGCATAGCAGATCCCAAGTAGGGTCTCATATCATGTCACGGACTGGTTCAATGCAAGCGGGTGGAACGTCGCCGTGCAGGCCGCATACCTTACGGACTGACGTGTCACCGTGTCACGTGCAAGAGGATTGGCACCCCGACGCATGTTGACAGCCCTGATAAAACCCGAATTGATATTAGGTGGGTTACCTACTGGTAAAAAGTCACGGGGTCTGAGTACTGAAAGTTTTCTTACATTGTTGCCAAATATGTGTTTATCAAAGTCGAACATTGCGATAACACTAAACTATTCCGTAACGAACAAAGACTTATAAAATTTTTAAACTTTAGTGTTTAAATCGCTTTACTCTTTCCTAACCTAAAGGAGTTTGTTCTTGCTATAATATCTTGCCTATTTACTTATTATATTAAATCTTATCTTAGAATTATTATAAAAAATATAGTGTAAAAAACCTGGGCAGTATGCTATCTGTAGTGTAGAGTTCTTTTAGATTGAAGTTGGATAAAGCATGATGTCATTGTTTGGCTTTGTAGAAGGAATATCCGTTTTGCAACTCGTAAGAGACCTTTAACGTTTCACGTAGGTAAATAAGAAAGTTACAGACTGAATGGTGTAAAGTGGCTTTTAGGCGCTGGTTGTTTACTAAGTGGGCATTCATTCAAAGTTTTTTTTTAGAATTTGAATAACCTGTCCTGCTGTTAAATGTCGGGCACCAACGGGGGTCCCTCTAAATGAGTATAATTTGTACGTATTTATAAGCTACCTAGTCAGTGCATAAATTAAACTTCTTAGGTGTACACTTAATTAGTAGTCAACTACACTCACCTTGAACACGATTTTGTCCTTCTCCATTTTTTTAGCGCCGTGGGTTACTCCGCAATCTGAAACAAAATTTTATCGTGATAGTTTTGATCTGGAAATGCAGACATTTTCACGAGGATATAATTAAAACATTTAAGACTACGAGTTCGACTTATTTTTGTTTTAAGAAGACCTAATTCTATCTAATACTTATAAATGAAACTGCATATTTTTGGTGCATATTTATTAATAAGCAATCAACCTTTATAAGAGGACAGTGTCTTACAAAAAGTTGGTATTTCTTGTCTAACCATAGAAAAACATAATAACTTTCAGTCAAGAAGGAGGCCTTATAAGTAGTTTTCATAATAATTTATAGCAAAAGAAAAACCACCACGGTTTTTCTTCTTATATTGCACTTTCTTTGTAGCCTATAAACGTCCCACAGCAGGACACAGGCCTTCTCTCAGAGACAGAGTATGGGCTTAATTACCACGCATGCCCACAGTGGATTGGCAATTTCAAGCGCTGAGGTATTTGAACTACTCAGACACTCAGGTTTCCTCACGTTGTTTTCCTTGACGGTTAACGAGTTAAATTGCATTTGAGAAGATAAATTTAAAACAGGTCTTCGTAACTCACAGCCCCACCGACCACACTCATACACAAGTGCAAGGTCAGTGTTAAATTATAAAGACGACGGCAAGAATGTCCCGAGCGTAATTTATTAGGTAATTCACCGTGTAGCGAGATTCGGAGATTCACGCGCGCAATTTACTGCGAGGCATTTGAGTGTAGGTGCCAAAAATTGCATCACCGACGTGATAAACTCTGCATTGTAAAAGGTCCTGCTTTGTTGCTCAACCACTAACTGCTTTTAAGACAAAAGGTGTACCTAAACGTACACACGGACTATGAATTCGGAAGTTAAAGACATGACGATTGTTTTTGCCGCGTTTGCGCTGTGAGGTAACGAGGCTAATCGTTCTTTCTAAAATGTCATAGAGCCTAACAAGACGTTACGAAAGGTACGCGATCTTTTATTTATCCGATGTGTAATCCCTTATGGTAGGTAATATCTGTGCATTTTATAGCAATTGATAGAGCAATGGTGAAGATGTATTCAACCACCAGGCAATTGAGAACAATAGTTTTAGCATAGAACTGCCTAAACATTTCGAATATATTTTGAAATATTTACTCTTTTGTAACAATAATTAAAATCTTAAATTGTGCGAGCAAGGCCGCCTAGGCAGTTCAGAAACATCATGGCAATGACATAAACGAATGTTGCCAGCGTCGAAGATCTGTTTTGCTTGGCAAGAAAAAAAGCACATATTCTGTGGAGCTGACGGCAAACCTCTATTAGTGAAGAGGCACAGGAAGAAGAATAAGAGACAGCCTATTCCTGGCTACCCAGGAATCGGCTTTTAGTGATAAGGCCGCCGTTTGTACTCTTAGGTTAAGAAATATCTGTGTAATTTCCATTTTTATGTACAATAAAGTGTTCTCTATCTCTATCTATCTATCTATCTATCTACCCATAGCACAGGGAATCCCAGTTTCGTAGCCAGTAACCATAATTATAACCCTGTTTTACAATAAAGTTTTTTCATTTCATTACATTCCACGTAAGAACAGGCTTAAACAGAGAGTAGATAGAGTTCAGAGGCATTGACCTATCACAGACATGGAGAATATAGTCACGTAGTGAGAGAAGGGACTAAAGGTAGGTCGGTACATACTTATTACGTTGTGTTCGAACGGTAATTAAGCGTACCACATTCGCTTTTGTCAATATGACTCCCACGATGTTTGTGTCTAGGAGTAGGTAAGCACGATTTCTTAATTATTGATACCACTAATTAATATGCAAAGGCGGCAATTCTGCACCACATAGTTAAAGTTACGTAAAATAGCTACATGAACGTGACTGTATGATACGATACGTGACCTATTCGGTGGTTAAGTTGCTTAATTTTTTTTAAGCTTTTTGAGTTTAATCACCGATTGCTAAATTAAGAATTTCAATAAATAAATAATCGATACTATTATAAGATAATAATATTTTTTATTGTACACACGAGAAAACAATTACACAGATAATAATTACAAAAAAGATACATTAAGGCGCTCAGGGGCGCTAACTAGCGCCACCAATGGAATAAAAAACATAACTAGTTTTATAATACGTTTTATCTAAAAGTCTTAACAACTGTGATGACTATTTTTAGAATCTATAGTCTAGAACCTAGGATCAACAATTTAGGCCTTTAATCGCCGCCAAAAATGACCGTTTTAGCGGACATCGATTTAAGTCCTGGGATATTTACACTACATTCTAGGCTGTATGTTCTAAAAATGGTTACCACCGATATTAAGATTTCTCATGTTAACTTTTTCAAAAAACGTATTATAAAACAAGTTATGAATTTTATTCCATTAGTGGCGCTAGTTAGCGGCTCTAAGCGCCTTAGTGCGAAAGTGGATGGATATTTGTACGCCATAACGGTTGAACGAATCTGTATAAAAGGCGCAGCGATAGAAAATAGCCTGAAATTGCACAAAATCTACTTTTTATCCCGGATATATGCAAACTTTTTCATGTATAGGTCCAATATGCGAAAGATATATTATGAAAAGGCCTGTACCCTATATTATAGGGTACAGGCCTTCTCATAGAAAGGGAGGCTTTCTCATAGAAATCGTAACGCGCGCCCACCACAGATTACCAATTTCCAGCGCTGAGGTATGTAAACAGCTCAGACCCTCAGGTTTCTTCAAGATCTTTTCCTGAAAAGATCTTGAAGAAACCTTTTCCTTTAGCAATGTATACTTAACTTAGAAAACAAAGTAATTGCCTGAGGTTCGAACCCACGACCTCTGTAAGGCAAGTGTTGAATAGACCACGGGAACCATACGCTAACACACAAATATTCAAATAAAAATGTCCACGAGAGCAACAGTTAGTACTTAATATTATAGTTCTGCCTCTCTAGACGTAGAAAAAGATTTCGAGTCATGTTTATGTATTTACGTACCTAGTGCAATTCTCAATTCATAATTAATAAAATATATAGTTTAAAGACTTTCGTGGTTTTAAAGACACATAAACGAACACAAAGAAACAAATTGTGATAAGAATCCCGTTTCTTTGCCAATTATCTCTAGACAATACATATCGATCAAAGCTGGAAATAAAGATAATTTACCAAAATAAAATCCAACGTTTTAGGTTAAGCGGTAGATAAACACAATTACTTAATTTTAAACGCGTTTCTTTATTGCTCGTGTCTGACCTAAGACTTTTTTGGGCTGTCTCCCACAAAACTAAATCTACGCGGTCATAAAAAAATTATATAATCAATATAAGATATTACGAATTTGCAATTAAATTGTGCAACATTTACTCCAACTTTAGCGATTCAAGATAGGCAACCCGATATGGACAGTTGCGCAGCAATTTCCTATACTTATTCGTTTGAAAATTTGCCTGTGAGAAATAGAATTCGCGTTGCTAAATAGGTGGTACAGTGCACGCGTGTATAAAAAGTAATATTTTAGAACATGTTTTCAGAGGCCAGTATAGATTGTTTTTACTAAGGGGTGCGCATCGCTGTTTAACAGGGAGGGAGCTACAGCTAGAAATATATTTACCTTAACTGTGGGCACATACCTTCTCTCAGAGAAGGCTGCAGTGGGACGTTTATAGGCTACATACAAAACTGTGGAATTTGGTTGTTCGTTATGAGATGATTTTTACAGCGTTACAGACTAGAAGGGTGAATGGACCAATCGGGCACTGCATTGCTGCCTGGGACATCATTTTTTAGATGGAGTAGGCTTGCCCAGCACCTACACCATCCTGACAGCTAAGTCGACCTAGCCCACAGGAAAGATAAGTCAATACGTGCGGAGCCAATCAAACCGCGGATTCCCTCACGATAATGGTGGTGAAGTAAAATATTTAAATAATTAATAATAATGAAACCCTCTTTTATTACCTAGGTAAGTGCCGGTAAGTACTTAGAACGGGCCACCGGCACCGATAGGACCGGCACCAACAAAAGATATGACTGTAAACCGGCAGGCATAAGGATGTGCGATTTCTAAACGGAATGTATTACATTTCCTTTTATCGTTGATGCGATTTGTACAAAACTTGCTACATTAACATACCTACCTCAGCTATTGAAATATCTTTGTAGATCAGGAGCAAGGAGGCGTCAAGCTACGTAAGGAGGTAATAAGATGAATTAAGAAGAAAAATGAAATCTGATTTCAAAACACTGCAGTACGAGTACTTTAAAGGCAGAAATAATTTAAACGAAATGACCTTTTAATTCGAAGTGGTACATACATGAACTAGTATACTTAGTTAAAATATGTTTTGGAGTCGGTGCCCAAAATATAGGGGCTGGTCATGTAACTGGGCATCGGCTCCAAATTAATTTGTACCTTTAAATTTAAAGGTCATATTCGTTTGAATTATTACTGCGTGGTAAGTAATATATAGGTAGGTATAGTGTTTAACGTTGTTTTTTTTTAACCAAGCAACGTGATATTGAAATAATTATTAATACAAAACCTCAAAATTGTTTAATGACGTTGTAAAGTTTTTTCTTTCACCACGCTAAATTAGTCTGATCTAGTAGAGCTGTCTGAATCGGGACGTCGTGGGTTCGAATCCCGTAATCTTTTTAAGTTATGTAGGTACATGTATACTTATTCATGAAGTTAAAGTAGTTACTACTCGCTAACGGTGAAGGAAAACATTGTCAAAAAAACCATATCCTAATATCTGAAGTGTTGACATACTTTAGCGCTCGTTACGAACAACGTGCAATGGCCTAAATATGAGGTTAATTAACTAGTTTCAATTACCTTATGATAAGGTGACCGGTGCACCCCTACCTAAGACAATTATTATAGGTACACATAAGCACAATACATGGACACCTCCTCCTTCTTACTCTTTATCATTCCGCGCTCACTTCGTTACATCACTACGGTCAGCACCTCCATTACCGATACTCGTCTTAATATCGTCGTTTGCAAACTGTACCCGAGCGTCATCGCATGTTACGTCATCTAGTCAGGTGCACAGACATTGTGACCGTGTTATACCGAAGTAGTGCTCCAACGGATCTCTATTAATGTTCTATTGTTCGTATTCCCTGTACTGTATTTTGTTATATTTTAGTATATAACAATAACAATAAAAATTGGCTTGGGCTACCCATAACACAGGGCATCGTAATTTTGGGAGCCTCGTAATGCCAATGTAAACATAAAGTGCAAACATAAGTTACCCGATTTTAATTTTAATATCGTCTGAAGAAATATGTGGTGTAATTTATAAAAGACACGTTTCCTCTAGAACTCAACTTAGATGCAGTTGGATAGTCCCTGGCAAAGTCTCTTTCCACACACTAAGTATTTAAAGTGTATTTGTTCGAAAAGTGTTTTATAGAATCGTGTTTCTAAAACACGTCTGTTAATTTACGCTATACAGATAGCACTTGGACGAAATATGTAGAAATCTGACAATGACCTAACTAAAGCAAACAGTTTGAAGGCAAAAAATAAATAAGTAGTACGTTGAGCGGCCGTCAAAAATTAATGGAAAGTGCTCAAGTCGTAGTCTCATCATCACCGCTACATTACCTTCGGCTAATGATGCTCGCAAGCCCGCGTAATTTGTGTAGCTAAATGCATTGGTGAGGCTGATTATTAAATAAATGACGCGGAACCTCAAGTTTCTTGAAAACTTCCGTCAGTCATATTACTCAAATTAGTTGTCGACAGACCCCTATTCTGGTAATGATAGCAATTAAGGCCATCCTCTCCATTGAGAACCCGCGACGCGAACTCGAAGTTGCGTTAGGTACTATGACAACTCCCTCACGTGATTTCCAGATTGACATACCTACCTACGGGGTGATGCTTCTGCATCAGGACCAGTAGAACTTAAAGCTTACATCAGCTCGTATATGGTGCGCGCCATATCCTAAATGATTCCAATCGTCTAACTGTCAAAATAGTATGAGATTTGACAGTTGGAATCGCTCAGGATTTGGTGCCCTTATGCCACAAGCATATTGTCTCGGCCGCACACTCTAACATTTTTAATCATTGTAATTAAATGAGTATTCTATGAATAAATATTTTTTATTGGTAGGATTTTGTTATCTGCGTAAGTGTATTCAGTATGTAGTGTTTGTTGTGCACTTGCACAACATACACTATAGTCCCATAGACCCGTTTCATATCTCCACTCCGACTCCCCAAGGTTTGCTGCAAGAAATCTCTCACAGAGATAAACTCGCCTCCATGCATGTATTTTCTTAAATTTTCGATCGTGTTTTGTGTTTTTTGTATGCAATGAAGTAAAAACAAAGTAATAACTATGGTACGATAGAGGTTTAGCTAATACTTAATTAAATTACGGACATTTCAGACATACCTACTCGTATTGTATTTTTTGATATCATAAAAGTAGGTAGATACTTAGCAAACATAACAACTCTGGAAGCTATGAAAAACTAAGCATAGGAAAACCAAAATATAAAATACGAAATTGTCGTAATTTTAGTGTAGGAAACCTTTAGGTCACGCTTATCAAATTTATGTTAATTTTAATACAACGATTTAAAATGTTAGAATTGCGAGGGAGACGGAATGCCAGACGTAACTGGAAGCTCGTAAAAGGGATTCTAATCATCGTCATAAATAACTTTTACTATGGACCCACTTTGAAAAAAAAAAAAAACTTTAAATAAATTACTACATGTACCTACCTCAATTTTATTTTTTAATTCCTGCTAAATGTACCTACGTCAGTATTGGTCTCACGAAAATTCCATAATAAAAGACGTTTGTATTGATGAGTATAGAATAATCCTCTTATGGTTGATGTTACCTGACATGCTATCTCGCTCGCTCATTAAAATATTTGTAAAGTTTTTAATATATATAATGAGAATGTACATCCTTTTCATAAAAATAATTATATCATAACTTTCATAGCGCTACTGATTGGGACTAATCAGTTTTTAGTTATTTATATAAGTAACACGTTGTTTAAAAATATAAGCAGCTTATCTCGTAGAGACAGAGAATGAACTTGATCTCCACCCTTGCTCAACGCGAATTGGCCTCATGCTCTGAGTTGTATAGACATCTCAGGTTTTCTCACGATGTTTTCCTACATTAGCGAGTTGTATGATACTACAATTCACAAAATAAATCTACGTAAATAAAAAGTCATTGGCAGAGCCGGAGATCGAACCCAGGACCTCACGGAAATGAGGCAAGAGTTGTAAGAGGCGCTGCCACCGCTCATGTCTAATATATTTTCATAGATTGGTTCTCTACTTACTAAAACTTCAATATTTTATCAACATGCAACAATCAAACACAAAATCAAAAGAAACTGACCTAAGAAAATTGGAACACAAAGAAACTATGAAAAACTACGTTGAGACAGCCGGCTTTCCCGCGCCGCGGTTTTGTTTACGCGGTTGCCATGGTAACGTGGGAAAATTCAAAATGGCGATCGGTGCGCGCGCTCGCTCGCATGCGGACTCTGACTGGCGCGCTCGCGGCGACCTGCGACCAGCCGACCACCTCCGCGCCTTCAAGGGAGAGGAAGAGCCTGCTTCCACGCAATTTTTTGTTACGCGAGGCCATTGATTCGACGTTCGATCGATGGCTCGGCCCACCGCTCGTTACCGATAATAAATGACTTTGTTGAAGTTTTAACTTAAGTTTGTGAGGTTTGTCCGTAAGTAATTAAATAAGACATTGGCGTACAATGCGCGACTAACCTTCTCCTTGAGCTTTCTGAATCAAAGAAATATTTTTACGTGTGCGTCATCGCTGAAAATCAACGCAGTCACCTTTATGTGGGTGTGTACCCACATCAAGGTCACTGCGTTGATTTTCAGCATCCATAGAAATTATACTCTAACTAACGGTGTTATTTATAAAGAACACTATTTCTCTAAAGCACTCCTTAGAGTCAGTTTAATATGTGGTTACGCTTCTTCCTTGTAAAATCTCCACCACAGACTATTGTTTAATCAGTGTTTTTTGAATGTTTTAAGGAATCGTATTATATGTATATATTAACGTCCCTTCTGTATAAGGTTATTATTCAAGAGAAGAAGATGTAGAAGTTTTCTTAAAATGGAAAATGAATAATTACTTCTACTGTTTTTACCTGGTCTTACCTTCTACTGTATTTTCTTGAACAAAAAGTTATAATAAGTACTTGATGAATAGAAAACAAAAACTTGCCTTGTGATGTTAATTTATTTCAACACAAGTTATTATACAAGACCACATCGTAATATAACTCGAGGCAGCTAATTTACTCTAATTCATGTTAAATATAAAAATAAACTATTTTATAACTAAGTACTTATAAATACGTTTAAAAACAAAGTCCATTTCATACAAAAAAGTTCCCACTGAGTACAGATCTTATAAGAATGGAGAGAACATGAAATGGCCATCCGTTAATATGCTGATTACTTAAAGATGTCTAATGTTAACTAAAGATACACCTCTACTCAATATGTATAAAATTAAAGCATTATAAAAACATGTATCGATAAGCAACTTTAAACGGTTAAACTCAATTAAAGCGAACGAAAATACAATTTATAATAAAATTAAAACAAATGATATGATGCATTCTTGTAACGCTCGACACACATATGCGATTCGCGTGTTTATAATAGGTACGTATACCACTAAACTAAAAGAACACAAAATAACAAAGCCGACTGGAAGTTAGTACATACAAGAAAGAAGAGTTAAAAAACTTTAGACACCATTTAGACAACAAAGCATAAGAAATGGACACAAACTATGTTTTAAAATAAGAGCCCAGTTGAGATAAAGACATCTAGTACGAATACACAAATAATAATACGATTTAACAAATTATTTACAGTCTTAAAACGGCAACAAGGCAATTGTTATCGTGTTTGTTATTTGGGACTTATTTTTTTAACCTTTAGGCAATTAATTAACAAGAAAAAATAGGCAATCACATTTTACATCTTTAAATTATTAGACGGTGTTTACGACTTGATCAAAACACTTCGCGACAAACTGTTCCCTGTCGTCGAGTTTCTTAACATCACTGTTTCGGTGGCGAGTAAGTAAGGCATCCTGTAGGGCGCTCAAAGCCTCTGAAGTAAACCGCTTGCCTTTCAGGTGGGTGATTACAGAAGCCTCACCATGAAAACCGGACTCTACTAAGCCAGGGGGGATGTTCAACGTGACGTCGTTGATCAGGCCTTTCTCCACAGTCATGTTTATGACCAGTTCCTGAGTAGCGCTATAGACCTTGCTTGGCTCCATCAGTTCAGCGGGCACAAGGAAGGACCTACTCACTGTAAACATTGGAGTCCTGCCGTAGCACCAGTCCCAAGATTGAAGCCCGCTCTTGAGTTCAGCAAGACCTGTTGATGAATGTTTAAGTTCAATTTACGCTCTATATTTGTCTTTGCTCTATATTTGTCCAACCCGGACTTGGCCCCCGTGGTGGAGTATGGCGTAACCTTCCTGCGATGCAGAAAGATTCCCCAGCAGTGGGGACATACAAGGGTTGATAACGATTTGTCTTAGTTCCGTAGTTATTAGATGATGTTCGTTTACGATGATAAGACGTTAACTAGACTCTGATAAATGGAGGATAGAGATGGATGATGCACTTCAATAAATAATTTTGACAAAGAAAATTTAAAAACCTATTTAGAGGCTAAAAATTCCACCCATGCCGGGATTCGAACCCGCGACCTGTGGCTATCCGTGCCAGCGCTCTTGCAACTGTCCTTTAAAAAGAACATAAAGAAAATTTAATTAATAAGAGCGACAAATTAAGAAGAGGAGCGTTAAGAAAAACGGCCAAAAAAAAAAGGAACAACGTCGGTAAACTTACCAGGGAACCACTCATCAGTAGGATTGACGAATTGGAAGCCGCGTTGCTTCGAGATCTGGCTCTGTCCGCCGTCTTGGAGCTGGGTGGCAGGAGTCCTCAGATACTCGTAGCCCAGGGCAGTCTGCAGGCTCTCAACCGTCACTTGGTTGTTGATGTCGCCGAGGTTGGCCACCGGGGAAGGCGTTGATGCCGTCGCCATTGTCTGTATGCCATGCTAGATAACATTATATGCCCTTTATGCTTAACGTTCGGAGGGAGGACACTGGGGTTAATGCACATGTCAATGTTTAGCAACACAACACAATCAAAGAAACACACACACTTCAACAAAACACAAGCACATGACTGTATGAGATGATTAAAAAGCTTGTAGATTTATGTAAATGTGACAAGGCGTGTTACAGCATAGCAACACAGATACACACATATTTAGGCCCAAAACAATTGGATTGCATTATCGAACGAGCTGCATTCTATTGAACACTTGTATTGAGCAGTCACTCGGATACAATGATTCATAATAAAACTACAATGGTACTGTGACCTGCGACATTTAATGAATATGAAATCGTATATGTGGGTCGCCACGTGGGTTAGGTGAAAAACAAGGGTGAAGGTTTTAAAGGACTATTATTAGAATACGGCAAACAACAGATGGTTACTTGGAAAAGTTGCGTACATTTAAAGTAAATAGAAGCATGCAAGATCTAAGATAGTCTATTCATAGTAAACCCAGCGAGCACTTGTGACATTACGTATTTTATCTAAGTGCTTGTTTCACTGATCAGGGCCTATATATAAGAAAGCAGATCAACTGGATATGTGAAGAAAAATGTATGGTAGCCACTTATTTGTTGTTTTATTTATTAAAACTATTTCAATGACTTATAAATTTATAGTTACAATACCGCTAACTATCCGTGAACGAAAACATTGTGATAAAATCTGTTCCACCAAAACTCTCTGAGAGAAGGCTGGTGACTTGCACTGGGACGTATTATATATACAATTATTTTATTTCGAAAGATAATACAATAGTACTTTCTGCTCTATCTTAAAATGCTACGCGATATTAAGATATTATTTAACTTCATGTAAGTAAACTTTACAAGATTATTTTTTATTTATTTAATTTCTATGCCTGCAACTATAGTGGCTACCTACATGATATGCAAGATAATTTCTTTTTTAGTACTAATCGGTGTACAATAAATAAGACTTCTCTACAATACACTAAAAAACATGACGTCATAACTCACCTCACGTTTCGCGAGAGCCCTGCTGAGATCTGCCTTATTGGCGTTGACTAGAAGCGTGCAGTGGTGGTACGCACTGAGACGGCCAAGCTTCGCGGCTGTTCCAGAGACCTGATAGTTGTAGAGTTAAGGAATATTGATTGTACCTAAGCACTGAAGATTTTAATATGAATTTTACCAGAGCAAACCATGATTAAATAAATGGTAAGTTGGTTAAATTATTGAAGTCAAAATAATTGAAAATAATTGATGTCAAATGTACTGCCAAAACGAGAGCAGCTGCAGGACTAAGTCGGACATTAACAGTTATTATTATGTAAGATTAAGCGGTGGTAGCGGAGCGGCAGAACGCCGACTTCTCACCCGTGAGGTGGTGGGTTCGGATCCCAGCATGTACCAAAGACTTGGTATTGTGAACTTAGAGTAGTAATGCTATTCGCTAGTGAAGGAAAATGTCTTGAGGAAACCCGAGTGTCTGTGGTGTTCACATACCTCAACGCTTAAAAGTGCCAATCCGAGGTAGGGAATGCATGGTGATAAGTCCGATACACTCTCTCTGAGAGAAGGAAGGCCTGTCCGCTACTTTGGTACATATATATACGTTAGATTATTGTTTTATATATTTATCTATTTAAACCTATAATATAAAAATGAATCGCTGATTTTGCTAATTCTTTTTTTTAAATATTCCTTGAAGTACGAGGAGGGTTCTTACAGATAGAAAAAAAAAGAATTATCTATTTAAAGTCCATAGCGCAAAACATTACAAAAACAGGTAATTAATGTCGGCTTATTGTTGTTTGTAAGGTGTAACGAAATAGCTATATTTATCCGAAAATGGGAGGTCTTATGCTTGGACACAAACAACTTTTAACATGGGCGATATCATGGAAAATTTATCAACTGTTCCATTTTTTTTGTTATTTTGCAGTTGTCGCCATTGTAAAGTTGTTTATATTCACGACCAGATCTGTGTCATTAACTCTGTAACACTGTGTAATCAATTAAAAGTATAACTTCTACTTTTGAAGAAGAAGATGGCTGCCACCTTCTTTCCCCTCGCAGGGTGACATTTACACAGATTTTAAAAATAATATACTCTGGCCAATTCAAGGGCTGAGTGACAACTTATACAATCACCCGCATCCACCCTCACCTCCACTCTCCACCAAAGTCAAGAGGTTTGGGGTGCACTTTCATGATCATATTAGTCAAACTGTATAATGGAGTATTTTTTACATTTGTGTCATTGCCTCCCAGTGTATGCAAAGTAAGTGGGAGGATCAACAGAAATATTCCTATTTTTTTACTATTTGATAACCTGCTTGTAATATTCCTGCTTGCTTGTTGTTTTATAAAATTATCAATTCGATAACAGCTCAAACAAGAGCCAGTTAAGATAGATTTTTTTTTTGAAAAGGATACTTTGTATTTGTCACGGACAATGATGTCCTGTCGCTCATTGATATCAGCCTTGACTCCAAAGCCTCTGTAGAGAGCACGCTTGATCAGCTCCAAGTTGTACTTCCGGTCGTATCTCTCACGATGGGTGAAGAAGGTGACATTCAGATTGCCTCGGTCGTGGTAGACAGTGCCACCACCACTGTTGCGGCGGGCCAGAGCAATCTCTTTCTCTGCCAACATAGCAACATTGGCTTCTAACCAGGGGTTTTGGTGGCGACCAATGACAACACAGGGCTCATTGCGCCAGACCATCATGATGTGATGGTTGCTGAAATCCATGTTGCGGTACATCCAGTCTTCTAAGGCCAGGTTGGTGTAGATGTCTGTGGACTGGGACATAAATACTGACTTGGTGACCTCTTCCTGGGGTGGCAGCTCACTCTCTTTGCCTTTGGTGGACATGGTCTTGATGCCGGCCACCATGGTGCGAGCACTGCTTCTTCTTGTCAGGGCAACCATCACACAGGCACCGCTCATAGCCATCTTCCTCATCATTTGAGCCATTGTTTCAAGATTTTGTTTTGACGGAAACTTCACAAACGGATACTTTTTTGTATGAACGCTTTACTGGCAATAGTTAAGCGTAGTATACCAGATTCTTATTTTTATGACTAAGATAACTCAATTTAATAAAGTTCGTAATGTTCAATTTGAGCTTTCTAGTGACAGCAGTGGGTACAGCTGGCATCAGATTCAGTGGCCGAGAGGGAGATGAGGTACTCGTGGAGAGCAATGGTCTGGTGCAACCACTTCCACGTTTGGTGCAGGGTGTTAATTCGAAAACGAATTCCCAAACAGTCTCGACAGTCACTTGGCATTCCTCCTCTTGAATGCAGGTTGGATGAAAAAATCACTCGCCTGTTGAAATGAACACTTGAACAGTTTCTGAGGAACTGTAAACAGTTTCTGAAAACGGACTTGAACACAATGCACAATAAATTTTACAGTGAATACGAATTGCGAGTACAGCGAACTGAACGGGTACGCGCGACTACAAGTAATGAATTAATTACCTTGCGCCGTCTCATTTTATTCATGCTGAAAGATAAGCAAGCCGGGCAACTGGCGTGAGGTCGAGCGAGGGCATCCGATACGAAGTTCAGCCCAAGACAAGAAAACAGCTTGATAAGAAGCACGACGCAGCCACGGGCAGTGCCTCTTTATCGCTGTTATACTTTAAGTATTACGGTTTTATTCAGTAATACAGTTCGTGGTGGTAGATGCGTAAACATGCGATAGTAATATTGTAAATTGTTAAGAATTACTTTCGAAATTATATGATAGAAATGCGATGCGATTTTTGTTTTAAGATTTCCTTCCCCATCACATGTTTTCTGTCAAAACTGACAGTTGTGTAGCTGACAGATGCACAGACAATATAGGGAAGTAATCTATTTTTTATGTGTTTTCAGTTTTCACTACAGTCTGTAAAATATAGCTTGAGCTCCGCGACAGGCTGTCGCCGACAGCTGTCATCGAAATTGAGTACCTACCTTGTACTGCGAAAACTCTGTACATACAGCACAGATAGTGATGTCTAACCATTATATTAACTGTAAATTACAAACTTTCGATGATTTGGTGATGGATGATCTAACTGCAGGTTTGCTATCGGAATTAAACTTTATTTGTTTGAAAACCATTATCAAATTTCATTAGAATTAAAATAATGAATATTGTTTTAATTAATACCTATCTAACAAAATACTGGTGTTATTGTAGGGCAATAACCTACAGCGTGTGTGCACGTCTCTCCAACTTTGCTCCGAACCTCCATGCTTCTGGGTTCTGGTCAGCCGCGTGCTCTATGGTCAAGTTTTGATTTTATTGAGTGACGCTCTTGTTTACCCTGACAACGAAATGTTTGTTGGTATTCGATGAATTTTTCAAATTATTATATTAAAGTATTTCATGCTTTAAAGACTGTAGTTGCTATCGTGAAGTTGATTAGTTGAGTTAAAGTTGTTCCTTTTTGTTTGCACGATGCCAAAATTATCAAAGAAAACTGTTTTTAACAGTGCCGTGAGTTTGTAATTCGTTTGCGCGAATATTTCACGCGCGAAAACCAGAACCGTGGCCCGCTTCTGCCATTAGAGCGAGTGTGTGACAGAGTTGCGGATGCTCTTGGTATTGGACGATCTACGGTGGTCCGTATTAGCAAAGAAAAGTACGGAGAGTCATCAAGCGAGATGCCTGAAGATGAAGTGATTAAAAAACTTTCATCGCCAAATAAAGAGAATAAAAACTTCTTCCGTCACAGAGGTTAATAGTTTTGACGCCGCCGCAATCCACAACCATATATACGCACATTACTCAAGAGGACAATTACCCACATTAAGAAATTTGGGAGCGTCACTTAAAGAGGCAAATTTGTTTACATCCAGCTTACCATCATTGGCTATCATTGGCTTTTGGGTGAGTGAGTGAGTGAGTGAGTGAGTGAGTGAGTGAGTGAAGGAGTGAGTGAGTGAACGAACGAACGAACGAACGAACGAACGAATGAATGAATGAATGAATGAATGAATGAATGAATAAATGTTTCCAACTTCTCAAAATTCTGCTTTCCATACATGTTATTACACACGCTACATTTGATGTTGACATTGTCCCATTCCTAGCCCTGTCAGTGTGACAGCTGTCGTGGAGCTCAAGCTATATTTTACAGACTATAGGTAGGTACGGATCACGGACGTACATCCGTGGTACGGATGTGGTTTTCACCATGAAATTAATGTTTCTATAGAGCAAGGATTTGTGGATTAGACTCCAAGTCTGCACCAAAGGTCTGGCAGTGGCACGTGGCACCAATGCGATGTGTGGTGTAGACCTTGAACCTCAGAATAATAACTAAAGCAAGAAGGCTCAGAACAATAGTTATTGTTCTGAGGTGGGATGTAACTAGTAACAGACATATTTTTTTTAATTAAAAAATATTACGATATAAAAGGGACCGGTATTTTGAAAACCGGTAATTTTACAAAATAAGAAACTGTGGCGGCATCATAAAGACATTATCAACGCCTCAGCCGCAAAATAGTCTAGTGCGCATGTGCGATTGCGCGCGCAGCCTGCTGGCCGCAACTATGACAATAATAGTCCCGTCAAAGCTCACTAACGAATCCGTCGTTGTAAAATCTATATTATATTTTCGCACAATATTTGCGCATTCTTATAAATATTTTAAATACATTTCAGTTAGATTTAAATAAATTACACGTTTGTAAATACAGTAGTTTTAAATCATCAACCTGCAACATCTACAAAACGATATTTTCAGGTTTTTATTGGTATAGTTATTTTACGCAGTCTTATAATTTATGAAATATGATGAAACATCGCGTTTTTTTGCACACAAAGTAGTTAAGCCCTTACTGCATGGATTTTTAAATCAATGAAAAAAAAATTGTTATAGATTGGACCCTAAAGAGTCTAGGAAAAATAAGAAAAAATATGTCTACTTTAACGTAAAAAACGTAAAAAAATGTGCATCCCAAATATAAGATAGTATGCACGATTATGATTATATAAGCCGTCGTCATCCGAAATATTTTCGTCCTCACTCCCTTCTGGAATATCTTCGCAAATAACTAAATAACTCATTGTATGTTTACCTGAAAATGCAGAAAATACATACCTATGTTGTTATAGTTTATTAGTATATATTTTTATATATATTTTATGTCTTTTTATAGATAATTATTATGTATTATAAGTATAAATAGTGTATTTTTACTTACTTACCTAAATATTATATGTACTTGTTGAGTATTTGACCTTATCTAATTTTAACTCGAATTTTAACTAAGTATTTCTTCTACCGTTTGTTTCGAATGCCTACCATTTAATTTCTTGCACCACCTGTGGTTGACTGGTAGAAAATACTTATAGCATTAAGTCTGCCACATTGCCATTGTATTTTTTTACTTAGGGACCATCCATAAATTACGTCACACGTTAAGGGGGAGGGAGGGGGTCGACGAAGTGTGACATTGTGTGACAGGTGGGTGGGAGCTCTCCTAAATTTCGTGACGTCACATTTCCAAATCTACGTGTTAAACACGAAATTTGAACTACTTATTAACCAAATACTGAAAACATTGGCAAATCTTGATATAAATTTAATTTCGAAACTGCTGTTTGAATTCAATAATCTCTAAATGTAAAATTGAAAAATATGTGACGTCACACTAGGGAGTGGGGGAGTCTCACAGATGTGACCAGCTGTGACAAGGACGGGGGAGGGGTCAAAAAATCACGAAATTCGTGTGACGTAATTTATGGATGGCCCCTTATGTGCAATAAACGTATTTATAATAATAAAAGAAGTTCGAAGGAGGAGCACCACCATCACCACATTCACAGAAAAAGAAGGAAGAAAGGATCCTATAACACAAAGATAAAAATAAACAGATATATAAAAATATCAGACAACAGTTGATAGTATTTTATGTGTTTGTAATAGAACCAGGAAAATTGCAGAAAAATATTATAGTTTGTCAAAAAATCCTAAAAAGCGGAAGTGAAACTTTATTATTGGTATTAACGAAAATCACAACCATTTACTACCTTTAATTAATACAATACATAATTTTAATGCAATGACTGTAGTTTTTATATTTATAATGCTTGCAAGTGCAAGGAATTAACTAACACAGACAAAAAGTCTGAGCAAAACCTTACTCTTTAATTTCTACACTTTTTGGACAAAGTATATGTGCATTTGAAAAAAAAGCAACCCTCAATGCATATAGTTTCATATATGAACTAAGCATTTTATTCATCTTTCTGTATACGGTACCATACATTAACAATGTCAGCAAGCCCAAAATGCATGCTGTCCCAAATTTGCATCAACATAAAAACGAGTTTCAATAATAAAGTATAAATGAGGCCTAAATTATTTTTTTGGACTTAGCTTCTCAATGAGCTGCTTGTCTTATATAAAAAATCCATGCAGATATATCAACAGAGATCAGAGTAAACTAATATTAAACTCAGACAAACTTACCCGATCCGAAGTCAGAATTCAAACTAACTTTTTATTTTTTCTGTCGGTGTTGCTAACATTTCTCTAACATAGAACGTCAAAGTATACATATAGTTTATGGTTTTGAATGTTATCAGATGATAAATACAAACCAAATTCAAATTTTTTAGCAAAAACTTTGTGATGCACTTATGGGCAGCGTTGCCAGAAGGTTACTTTTGTACCTTTTAGGTGATTTTTAACTAAGTCAGGTTACTTTGAGGTTACATGACACAAAAGGTTACTTTTGGTTCCTTTTTTGTGAAGGTTTTTTTTACTTATTTTGAAAAACGGAACGCATAGATCTTTTGCTTGTTGGCAGCATTGTTTCGTTTCTTCGTTCATTCATAATATTCAACTCACTCACTTACTCCCTTCCTGTCTCTCTCTCTCTTTGTTTTGGTCTGCTTGCTCCATCCAGTCCGCGTAGCATGCCACGCTCGAGAAATGCCCTTCTCTATGCAAAAATGACAATTTCTCTGTCGAGCCCGAAATGTCTCGACACTAACAAGGTTACCGCGACCGAGATGGAGTCGACCGAAACTTTTCTACAACTGGGTAACATGGCGCCATGGCCGAGATGATCGGCCGATTTAGACACTAATTTTGACATATGAGACCGAGATATGTCTGGATACGAGATATGAAGACAAGGCCTCGAGAGCACGGTTTTGACAGGAAAAATACAATTTTTTTAATTGTTTTTGTGTTTTTGCTGTATTTTAATGTCCTTTTGATTTTAGTTTTAAAATCCGATCACAGGACTCTGCTAGGTATTGACACAATATCAGCACTTACCTATAGCTACTAAAAGAAGCAATGCAACAATGCGATAACATTTGAGCCTTCAAAATTGATGCTAAAAACTAAAGTTAAATATCGATGAAATTTTATGAAGACAAAGGTATAATTTATTGATTATTTTATTTTTTATTTAATTTCATTTAGTGTTTATGTAATATATATATTTTATTTTCCTGGTCGCGCGACCAAATAACAATTAAAATTCTATTGTCCTGGGCACTGCACCGTCTAGTTACTTTACTAGTTCTAGTTACGGTTACTTTACTCATCTATCTAATATAGATGACAGTGCCACTAGATGCTGTATAAATCATCTAGAATAGATGCAAAGGCCTTAGTTAATACATTAGTAATCTAACAGGTTAAAGCAAGTATTGAAACTGACGGCTGAATTTAGTAGTTTTATGTATGACATGACATATTTTAGGTGCACGGGAAAGCAAGCGAAGCTATAGAAAAAAAATTTAAACAAAAAATGTAAACCGACTTAGCAGGTAGGGTAGATTAGACTTAGATTAGATTAGGGTAGATTAGGTAGACATGTAGATAAAAGGTACGATAAAATACTGAAATTGGCATGTGAGTATTCACGACTATTAGGTATGTTTTAGTACCTTTTTTATTGGTGAGGTGACTTTTTACACCAAAAGGTTACTTTTTTGCCTATTTCCGGTGACTTTTCACAAGGCCTGTCTAGCAGCACTGCTTATGGGACGCTATGCGGTAAGGGGATGACATCAATACAGCCTGCTCAAACTGAAAATACCGACTATTGATTGCACACGTTCGCAAGATATAAGCTGGGTTGAATTCTTGACCTTCAACGGTCGTTTTACTTTGAAAATATTTTTTTCTCAAAAATCAATGTGGATTTGTTTTGCCTACCGTTCCCACGTTCCTGTTATCCACAAATTACTCAAGAAGAAGTAATCTGTTAGCTTTAGAAATTACCAGTTATCATTGGTTTTGTCTACCACCACTAGCTGAGATAAACCGACCATTCGGGCGGCTGCAGTGCTTGTTTTTAGATGGAGATGGCTTGCCAAGCACCTATACAATTTCATTTCATATAACCGTACTTTACCGGTTCTGTTAGGACCGGCTCACATCACTGACTGTCCATAATTTTGACAGCTTATTTGACATTGAAAGCAATTTCTGTTTGATATTTGTGGGACAGTACTTCGTTCGCACTTTGTGCACAACAAAAATCTTCTGAAATCTGTTGCAGGTTCTCATTGCAAAGGTTTCCAAAAATATGGCACTTAGAGTCACTGCCGCTCTGTTCAATAAAGCGAGTAAGTAAAATGGTTCTGAAATTTGGTGCAGTTTTTGGTTATGTTTTGTTACATAATATTTTCTTTCCTTCCAGGTGCTCTGCAGAAATGGGCTTATAATCTGTCGGGATTCAATAAGTACGGTGAGTCTCAAGCCTGTCCCCATATCTTTTAAACCCATCAAGTTTTTTTTACCGCCACTATGCTCTTAGCTTGCCGCAAGCTGAAGACGGCGCTATGGCGAGTAGGGGAGGGCTATGTCCAGCAGTAAACTAGTATAGCTTGATGATGATAATGCTCTTAGCAGAATCATTGAGGTGTATTGTCCCTGTATTCATGAACTAATCTTTTCTCTAACTAGGGTCATACTGTCACCACTGACCAAGAAAAGAAGGAAGAAAGACACATTTGATCCTTTTCTTATTTGATTTCTTTTTGTAAGTTATTTTTATTGTTTCATTGTAGATGTAGCAGCAGTATCGAATTATTTTTGTACTTTGAATTACCTACATATAACAACAATTAACATTTTGGAGAGCTTAGTGTGAGATATGGCCCAGAGTGCCTGAAAATTTTGCTTTTTCTGCTTTTATATATTTTGTAGAACTTTTGAAATTAAAGCTATTTCATATCTTGATGATGATCATGACTAGTTTATTTATTAATTAGTATTTATGATTTAAAAACAATAGAACTTCCTACTACTTAATAGTTCTAGCTACAATTGTATATTGAATAAAATTTAGCTACTCTTTATTCTCTACATACGACAAAACAAAGCACTGAGTAGGTAGCATGCTCAAATACTTTTGAACAAACCCTAAATGCTGATAGCATTAGTTAGTTAGCCTCATTGTACAAAGTAAGAGCTGAGGTATGAGAATATGACACACCCAATACCAATTTCTATTGGTACTACAATTTATATGTAACTTACAAAGTCATTGGCGCATGCCAGGATTTGAAACCATAAATTCAGGCATGTGAGATACAACTCAAGCTGATATCATATCTTATATACCACAGGTCTGCTCCGCGATGACCTGCTGCATGAGACAGAGGATGTCAAGGAGGCACTCCGTCGCCTTCCTGACCATGTGATCGATGAGCGTAACTTCCGTCTGATCCGTGCCATGCAGCTTTCGCTTCAAAAGAACATCTTACCCAAAGAGGAATGGACCAAACTGGAAGAAGACACACTATACCTGACACCCATTGTTGAAAAGGTGGCGCAAGAGAGGGCTGAACGCGAAAACTGGGAAAAGGACTATTGAAATGTATTAAATTATGGTCTGTGTAATTTAATGTATATTTAACTAAATAAATTTTAGAGGTTTATGTTCTTTCTTTTGTTTAATTTATGTGAACTGTAGGATACAAGTTAGATACAGTTAAAGGACAGTGAAAGATAAGAATGTTCAGAGTTTGCCATATAACCATTTATTCATTTTAAGTTAAGTCAAGAAGAATTGTATCTCTAATATATAAAATTAAGTCGGGTTTGTTAGAACATCTAGATTTTCAATTTGTTGTATTTGACTCCCGTCTCGAATAGCACAATAACTTTCTGCAGGCCACGCGGATGAAGAAGGAAAAACCAGTTAATTATAAGATTACTCCAAACCTTCCTTAAAGTTTCTTCCCCTCACCAGTCAGAATAATCTGGTTACATCTCTGCCTCTGAAGTGTTAAGAAATCGTATTTTATATAGTTAATGATATGGTCAACGACTTAATGCCACAAAAAATATCAAAGTAATAGAGCAAAAGCTGTTCTAAACTCAACTGTAATTGGGGTGTTTCAGGAAAACTTAGCTTAATTTTTTTTTTTATTTAATGGCAACTTAAATCAGTCCTAATTTGTACGCTTACAGGTTAATAAATTATTAAGGGAAAGTTTTAACAGAATAAAACCCATACTTCGAAAACATTGTACCTGTTTATTTTTTAAACTAGTAGGTATAATGGATTACAAATTATGTAAAAAAAACAGTACAAATATTTATCTAAATAGTAATTATAAATTGAAAAGTTTGAATTGTGGCCTGACACAGTGGAGTTGATTGTATGGTCAGAGAAGAGATCAAGAGACCAGAAAATTATAGTTACTAATAATAGCGAAACCATATCCCGAGTACAGTAAACCCAAAATTAAAAAAAGTAATTTCATCAATGCATAATTTTCAGAGTTGTAAAGCGCTAAGTTGCTAAATACAGTAACATCAAACAATAATCAGCCATGGTCCCATAAATGCTGACTAGTTTCACAGCAAAATAAGCTTTGTTTTACTTTAGTTATATTCTACCACATCTTCAAACAGAAAAGATGTGAAAGTAAAACTTAGTCCCATTGGCTGTAAAGCTCCAACATTTTTCAACACATACAACATACACACAACAATATCACAAGTAATAATAATTAAAAAAGTATATAATTGACAAACTTTCAATACAGAACTTTGACTTGAGTCACAATAAAAAAAACTTTAAAATTGATATGGAGATATTTGGAAGTCCATAAGAAAATTTCATTTAGTCTATAGAGAAAGAACTGAACTATTCATAATATGTTATTGATAAAATGTTTTTCCTTCAGTCTCCGCAACCATGAAGCCGAACTAAGGTAATTACGTTTTACCTAATAATTAAACGCGATTAAACCCGTTTAACATATGACGCCGAAATATAATAGACTCAAAAAATTATACATAATATTAATGATAATGTCCGTTGTTATCTATAAATAAATAATAAAAAATATTAACGTTGTTCACCTCTAGGCTTGAAATTGCCAATGGCATGGCGACACTATTTTTTTTTTAATGCACTAACCCGTGCTAAGGAACAAATTTAAAAACCTATTTATTAGAGGTTCGAAATTTCACTGATGCCGTGAGTCGCCCATTGGCTCAATTGGTAGAGCGCTGGTACGGATAGCCAGAGGTTGCGGGTTCGAATCCCGGCATGGGTGAAATTTTTAGCCTCTAAATAGGTTTTTAAAAATGGCATGGCGGTGAGCACGCGTGGTAAAACCCAATACTCACTCTTTCTGAGGGAAGGCCTGCGCCCTGCAGTGGAAACATATGAAGGCTCCATAAAAATATATCTATAGTATAAAAATGAATTGCCGAATGTGTTGGTAAGCGCAAATCTCGAGAGCAGCTGAACCGATTTCGCCAATTCTTTTTATAAAATATTCCTTGACGCACGAGGATGGTTCTTACGGAGAGAAAAACAAAATTAACGAATCGACTGTTAGGCGGTACGAAGTTCGCTGGGTCAGCTAGTTTCTAATATAAAAATGAATCGCCGAATGTGTTGGTAAGCGCAAATCTCGAGAGCAGCTGAACCGATTTCGCTAATTCTTTTTTTTGGAATATTCCTTGAAGTACGAGGATGGTTCTTACGGAGGGAAAAATAAAAAAAAATTAAGAATTGACTGTTAGGCGGTACGAAGTTCGCTGGGTCAGCTAGTATAACATAAATTCAGATTGGCATGCGATTTTATTTACAGTCTAGTATATTGCTGAGAATATTTATGGCATAAATGCGTAATCGCAAATATGATACAAATTAAATTAATGCTCTGGCACTTATTGCTTAAAATTTAATACTAGGCCTTTCAGTATTTACAGTTTGTAACTGTAACTGTTTTTGTACCTAACAGTAAAAGTAGTCGCTTGGCCATGATCGCAGTCATTTATGTAAAATTTGACTACAGACAGTCAGTATCAAATAATTATAAAAATGGTAAAAAAATCTAATTTCAACTTACATTACACTATTTATCTTCCAAAAAATCCCCCTGTAATCCGATACAAAATACAATGAAAAATTATAATAGAGACAGTTATGAGTTATGTACTCGACTAGGTAAATATTATTTCGATGAATAGCAACAGTTTGCATACGGACAATGTTCCGTCATTCATTACTTACCTATATTTGGCCATCCCCTTAATTTTACCCATAAAAATAAACGAGAATCTTAATAATATTATTTTCTGCAGGAGCTATGGACACGCACGATAAGCTGATTTTATGGCAAGTTCACTTAAAGCTAATCTAAAGTCATAGGCTAATATTTCCTAACTAAAAAATACTAACTATCCACAATAGCATTTACTTACACAGAGGCCTATACAAAATCTCACTGTACAGTTAAGTTTTGAATAACAAATGGAATAAAATTTCATTTACAGATTACTTTACAAATGTTGTGATTCGTTTCATTCGCTTAATTTCTTTGGACTATGTTATAATGCTCAGATATATTAGTTTCTTCAGGAATAATCAAATTACAGTTCTTCATCGCCTATCGCTTCGAAAGCGTTGTTCTCGACGCAGTCTTTGCCTGGTTTGAAGGCGACTGACGCGAATTTCTCAGTCAGTTTTTGGACTGAGAAGATCTCCCTGGAACTGCCGGATGTCAGTGAATCTCCATTCTGCCAAAACGAAAAGAAATACTTAAGTATCTTGTGAAAAATGTTTTGCTAAGGAGTGAATTCCGTATATAAGTAGTTTTAGTTACCATGCAGTGAGAAAGCAACGGATGATAAGTCCATGACAGCAAGGGGGCTTGAGAGATGACATTAAGGGGAAAATGCCTATACCCAACAGGCGGCAGCGGTGGGCTGATCATGACGATGATTACGAAAAAGCCCCACTACCAAGCTCAGCATGTCGCCGGCAGACGAAGCCGCCACCGAGTGCTGACAATGATAAGAGTCAAGCCTTCCCTTAAGGCCTGCGCAGACGAGGGACTTTTGTCCCCAAGGGACACGTCCCAGAAACGTGTAAAAATGTCCTCCGAGTACTTGTCGCGGACTCAACGCCTACGGTGTGCGGTCATTTGCTCCCCGGAAATTGAGTGTTGTGTTGTAATTTACACGAAGTTAAAAAGGAAAGGCGTTTAAAAAGAAAATACAGAACCTTTATCCAGTCCGGTCTCTTGATGTCCTCGGTAACTTAAGGGACTTTTTGTACAGGGTACTTTTAGTCCTTCGTGTGCGTTATTCGATACAATTTATAAGAGGTCGTCGGACAATAAAGTACCCGGGGGATAGTACCTCGTCTGCGCAGGCCTTTAAAGTGTCGCTGGAATACAATGGAATACAACTCATCAGAGATGGAAAACGATTTCGTCATGAGCTGTCTGGAACCACGAACGTGAGGCTACTACGCTTGAACATGCCGCGAGACTTCACCGGGGCCGTATGTTAGAAAAGAGTCGAGAACAATAAAATAAAGAGTAAAGCCCCATAGCGGAGCTTAGGTCTCTGGAAATCGAGGGCGTGAAGAACTGATTAGAACAGTTGACGTAAATGAAGTCACATCGCTTGAGTCCGCGGTTAGCCTACACTGGGCCATACATTAGACGAAAATCGAGTAGAATAAGATTAAGAATTTTATGGTATGTGAAGCGCTTGTGGCCTGGTCGAACCGAGTGACTGGAATCAATCACTTAAGCAACAACCGTCGGGACGTAACCGTCCCGTAACTACCGCTAGTGGCATTTTTTCGAGCGCTTCGGTGCTTCGCATGGCACGTTAAGCCTTTGGTGCCGGCTGTCAGTAATGGCAGTCGTTAAGCCATTTCAGAGGCCTCAGGGCGGCTTGAAAACTTCTGACTGTAAGACCAGCCACTAGTCTTGCAAGCCTCCACCAATCCGGACTTGGCCCCCATGGTGGAGTATGGCCTAACCTTCCCGCGATGCAGGAAGAGATCCGTGCCCCAGCAGTGTTGATATCGAAGATTAGGAATAAATCCTCACCACGCAGCTCAGTGAGTCGCCAGAAGACGATGGTGTGTTGAGCTGGCTGAAAACGTCGCGCTGCGGCGCGACGTTTTCGACTGCGGCCCGATGGAGCAGGCCATGGTGCGCCATGGCCTGCTCCATCGGGCCGTATATTAGAAGAGAGTCGACAGTAAAATAAAGAACTAGTCTCACGATGAAGTTCAGCGTGTCGCTGGAAAAACGGGCGTTACGGGTTGGCTGGGAGCGTCGCGCCGCAGTTATGCGAGACCTTTCACGCCGTAAGCCTCCACTTGGCAGGATATTAGACGAGAGTCAAGTACAATAAGTGCCGTCACCTCCACCAACTCGGACTTGGCCCCCGTGGTGGAGTATGGCATAACCTTCCTGCGATACAGGAAGAGACCCGTGCCCCAACAGTGGGGACATACGAAGGGTTGATATCGAAGTACAATAAAATTTAGGAACTAGTATAATATCTTAATGATTCGCGATACTCATACATACTTATATATTAAACGGGTCCACGGCAACTGCACCGATGCCGAAACGTCGGGAAATAAAATAAGGTAATTACGTTTCACGTAATAAATAATCGATTAGACCCCTTTAATAAAAATAGATAGATAGATAGAGAACACCTTATATCTATAATATAAAAATGAATCGCTGAATGTGTTGGTAAGCGCGTATCTCGAAAGCAGCTGAACCTATTTCGCTAATTCCTTTTTTAGAATATTCCTTGAAGTACGAGTATGGTTCTTACGGGGAGAAAAATAAAAAACAAAAACAATCGACTGTTAGTCGGTACGAAGTTCGCTGGGTCTGCTAGTTGTCCATAAAAATGGAAATTACACAGACATTTCTTAAACTGAGTACAGACGGCGGCCTTATCACTAAAAGTGATCTCTTCCAGACAACTTTTGGACGGACAGGACTACTACATTAGAGAAGGAAGTATATGTACAAAAAAACATAGAAAATGATAATTTCAGAAGTACCTATATAAATATATGCCTAAATAACGGTGTGATAAATACAATTATCAACAGATACATACAAATAATACTATACTAATAATAATATACTAATTAAGCACTAACCAAATTTACCCAAATTCTTCCCGCGGGTGTCGTAAAAGGCGACTAAGGGACACAACCGGGGGGTGGGCAGCAGCACCCCCTGCAGTAAAATTCCACCGAACTGCGATCCCCAACCCGCATGCCCAGCGTGGGGATTACGGGCATTACCCCCCAATGATGGCACAACCTTGCGCTATGGCGCTCATTAGGGGAGGGATATGTCCAGCCGTGGACTAATATAGCCTGAAGAAGAATTAAGAACTAGTCTCACCACGGAGCTTAGCGTATCGCTGGAAGACGATGGCGTGATGAGTTGGCTAGAGCCGTCGCGCCGCACGTAAGTGAGGCTGCCTCGCTTGAGCCCGCCGCGAGCCTCCGCCGGGCCCGTGCCGTTCTTCTGACGCATCAGCTCTTCCACTATCGACTGGAATGGGACAACACCTTATTGTCGAAGTAGAGAAGACACGAGTGTGTCTTATTGAGTGACACTACTATTGCGGTTCAGTGACCGAGTACTTGGTTCCACTATTGAACTTCTAGTCTAGAGTAATTTTGTTAGTTAGAATATTTTGTAGTACTTTCCAACGATCGCCATTATTATAGCCGAATTGTGCGTGAAGCGGTTGAAATTAAGAAACACAAAATTTTTAATCGGGAATGTGTTTTTAAACTGTCGCAAACGTGGGATCCGGTCATCAAGATGTCTGTTCGAGTGGAAAAAAGTCGCATGGCTTATCGTCAGACATTGTCAGTGAAGTGTGTCGCAACCCTAATAGTGCTTTGTGATGGCTGATTGAGGGTAGTCTGAAACCTCATCAGCCGAAGATGCGAACGGGTGCCAGCTATCAGTCTCAGCGTTGTTCTTGACGGTAATTACCGTAATATACGGCTTACAGGCATCTTAGGCAGCATAAATACGGTATACGGCAGCACTTTGGTTACCGTATTAAAATATACGGTAATTCACTAAAGTAAACAAAAAAATATATATTTCGTATATTGGAACGCACCAACTTGTAAACCATAGATAAAGCAGAAGCGCCACGAAAAGAAACGTCGACAGAACCAAATTGGTTGAACCAAATGCAACCTTATGTCCAAGATATTAATGTCTAAAATCTTTATTTCCTCATTCTGGTAAATTCGTCACTTTCTAGGAATACGTAGTATCTCTATATAGTCTGTGGTTCTAGGATGTGGGAGTCCCGGGAATAATTTCTTACTGTGTATTCTTTCGTTGCCTCTTTGTTTTGCTGTATGTTTCTATCAGTGAAAGCTAAAGATTTTGCATTATTTAAGCTTCCAAATAAATATTTTGTACAATAGGGCATTTTTCTTAGTTTTCCCCAAAAATCCGGCAATTTTTGAATTAGAATACGGCAGCCCCTGAATGGGTCGGGAACAACACTGGCAGTCTTCTCGTGACCACGATGACTGTAACGTCGTTGAAACGTCGAGGTAAAATAACAAGAAATTACTACGCGATTAAGCCCCGAAAATATTCTAATTATGTGTACAAGTCGCGAAAGTTTAAAATAGAGTAATTTTTCAACTGTACTCAAACCACTGTCACACACGGTCACATTCTGTGGTCTGGCGTCGAATGTTCTTTTTTATTGCATAGACGGGAAGACTTTATCGTTTTAAATAGTAGACGATAACACCCAAGTGGCAAATATGTTTACTTAAGACGAATACGAGTACTTGGAAATCAAAATTTTTCTCCCTTGAAACAGAAAAAATATTTCTTGGTCAAAATTGGGCAACAATAATAGTTGAAACAATAATTTAAAAGCCCATGTAACGCCATCTTGCTTTATTTGATGGCGTTAGCCGATTATGGGATAAAACTTTTCTTCTTTCTTCTCGCCTAGCCAATCTAGGTAACTACCTAATAGCCTCAACCTTCATTGGCAGCATTGATCACGCACTCACCTGCAAACAGACGCTAATGAACGTCGCATGTTCGGTGCGCAGCGTGATCCACTTGAGATTGTCCTTTCCGACGAGGTACTCGAACGAGAGCTCGAAGTTTTTGCTCGAGTCCTCCATTAGAGGGGCGCTGTGCCCGTTCGTTTGCTGCTGCTCCACCTGGAATTAATGGCCGTTTCGTTATCTATCGCAAATTGTAATATGTAGTTAGATAATGAGATTTCCGCACTTAGGGACAATTTATGAATTGAGAATTTCGCTAAGTAAATAGTTAACTGTAGTGCTGTCTCCACGAATTTCCCAGAAAAGAGCGCGATAGAACGTTACTTAAGTATTTACTTAGTGAATTTCTCAATTGAGAAACCGGCCCTTAGCCTCATAGTTGGGCCATTGCATATAGCAAGCGCTGAGGTAACTTGACACTTCAGAAACTGGGCTTCCACGCGATGTTTTCCTTCACTGGTAGCGAGTGGTATTGCTACTATAACTTCACAAGTGTACATAACTTAGAAAACAAAGTCAATGATACATTCTGGGATTCGAACCCACGACCTTCCGATAGAGAGGCCGGCGTTCTACCACTCCGCTACCACGGCTCTGACTCTAAATATGAGAACCATTAATAGTTACCTAGAGCGGTGCGTGCATGTCTATCTTCGCAAATACTAGTAAAAGAAAGAAAAGAAAGAAAGACATTTATTATACAAACAAGACACATCACAGAACAAAAAAAACCAGAAAAATTAACATAATATGAGCACACCAGATATAAACGTAATCCCTACTAATCCATACTAATATTATATATGCGAAAGTAACTCTGTCTGTCTGTCTGTCTGTTACGCTTTCCCGCTTAAACCTCTCAACCGATTTTGATGAAACTTGGCACAGACAATCTTTAGACCTTGAGAAAGGACATAGGCTACCTTTTATTGCGAAAAAAAGGGATGAAGAGGTTGAAATAGAGGTTGCAAGTTTGCATGGGATTTATTAATTTTAAAAGATAAAACTATGAAACTTTATATTTAGGAACTTGACAAGAAATAAAAAAACAATTTGTTCTATCGTTTTTGAAATTTCGACCTGTGAGGGGATGAAATAGGGGTTGCAAGTTTGTGTAAAGTTCGTCATTTTTGAAGATAAAATGGATCAAGTTAAAAAAAATTGGCTTTTAAAGTTAAAGTTCCTTTTAAAGAATACTCTGCATCGCCGCCGCCGCCGTCGGTCGTCGGTCGTCTCCAAATTCTTACCGCGGAAACCGAAATCCACGCGGACGAAGTCGCGAGCGGCCGCTAGTATACAATAAACGAAAAAAAAATAATAAAAAAAAACAAAAACAACATACGTTTAGCCTGTGGTGTGTATTAGTACAATTGTTCGCAAATTTTTCGGAACAAGATTTCTCAACTTTTTTTTTTAGGTTACGTCTATACGTAGGTCTAAGGTCCAATAGTTTAAGGCCGACGTGCACTTCTTCCTTAAATGTGACATTTAACTATAATACTTCATACAAATGTCGACATAAACGGTGACGTACGACTTAATATAATACTTCCAAAAAATTGCGCTTTATGACTCACTAGCTGTGCCCTGCCGTGTCACCCGCGGTTAATTAGGGAAAATAAATTGTGTATTAAACGTATCAATATTTTCCCGCAGTAAAACGAAGCCTATGTGTTAATCCAGGGTGTCAGCTAACTCCAAATTTTATTAAAATCGCTCCAGCCGTTTAGACGTGAAGAAGTAACCACACACACAAACTTTCGCTCTTAAAATATTAAGTGTGATGTCTAATATCACCCAAACGGATCCCCCACCTATATTCTTGGGAATCGGCCTCTATTAAAAGTAATATAAAAACCAACACAAAGGTGTCCATAAAAAGTCATAAGGACTTGAAAAACCATAAACAGACTGTTTCCATTCTACAAGAACAAATGGGTCATCAGGTTGAATTTGTTCTTTCTAAGAATTCGCTTACGACTCATAATTTGAAAATCACATATGACATCAACCGGTAAACTGATGTCATCATTGGTAAGTAAAGGAAATTGATCAAATACAGAAAATCGTTCTTTACCGTTCGATAGCGCTGTAAAAAACCTGCCATGTGCATGTTGGACCACGCGCAGTGAAGGGTTCCGTAGATATTTCTCAACATAATTGCGGACTTAATAGGAGAAGAAGAAGGCTTCATGTTATTAGATAACACTAGGTCCTTATTTCACACCATACATGATGTTTGTTTCATACTAGGATTTTTTATGTTGCCTACATATGTCTCACTATAGGGCACAGACCTTCCCTCAGAAAGAGATTGTATGGGCTTAGTTACCACGCGTGCCCACCGCGGATTGGCAATTTCAAGCGCTGAGGTAGTTGAACACTTTAGAAACTAAGGTTTCCTCACGATGTTCCCCTTCACAGTTACCGAATGGTATAACTTTACAAATGTACATAATTAAGAAAACAAAGTCATAACCATAGATAATATAAGTCATAATCAGCTTTACGTTACTAATAACTTCACTCAAGTAATTTCCAATGGAATTCGTACGAAGTTTTCACTTTTATAAGTGACAGTTTTCTGTTTACGCATTTAGTGCTTTGAATTAACCTTGAATCGATGTCGCACGCTCTACTTAACAAAAATTGCCATTTTAAGCTTAATCAATCAGCCCGTACTTGTCCACTGCTGGACATAGGCTTCCACAAGTCACGCCACTGTCAGGCCTAAATAGTCGGTCCAGCGAGCCCTTAGCTTCACAGCTCGTGGTCTCCAATCAAGAGCGTTAATAGATTAACGATTATTCCGCAGATGTGAACAGGCTCTGCCACTTCAACTTGCTGTGTATAAATATGGTTATGAATATTTTTTTTCAAAGAACCTGTATACTCACGGTGTGCAGCGTGGTAATCCGCCAGCCCTTCATCCTGGTGACCTTGTACCGTTGCTCGCGGACGGGCGGCGCCGCGGTCGTCAGCGTCAGCTCCTTGCAGGCCAAAGAGACGCGTACGCGGCACGGCCCGACGCATCCCACGAGCCCGCCGTCCGTTACTGCGTCGCCAGCCGGTACCCGTCCGTAGTGCGGGAGCGTGCGCGCTAACTCGATGTACTGGGGAATGGTTTCGATTTTGAGCCAAACGGGACCCTAATAAAATAGCTAATATACTCTTCGATATCAACCCTTTGTATGTCCCCACTGCTGTGGCGAGGCTCTTCCTGCATCGCAGGTAAGTTAGGCCATACTCCACCACGGGGCCAAGTCCGGGTTTGTGGAGAATTGTAAGAAAGGGCCGAGCCTTACTGACAGAAGTTATCAAGCCGCCCATGGGGCCATTACATGACAGCTGGCACCAACGAAGCACGAAAGCGCTCGGAAAAAATGCCACAAGCGGTAGTCACGGGATGGTCACCCATCCAGTATCTGACCGCGCCTGTTATTGCTTACCCGAGTTACTGATTCCAATCACTTGGTCACGAGCGCTGCTAATGCATGAATAAACCTCTTATTGGTAAAATGTTGGGGTCTATTTTGTGTGAGCGAGGGGTAAATAGTTAAATTTCTTCAATTAACCTTTATTAATTATGGGCATTACCCCCCAATGGTGGCACAACCTTGCGCTGTGGCGCTCATTAGGGGAGGGCTATGTCCAGCAGTAGCAGTGGACTAATATAGCCTGAAGAAAAAGAAGAAGAAGAAATCAACCGTGCTTTACTATGCCTATGACGGCTCTCTATCTAAGTAAAGGGCATCCAGTTCCTCGTACACTAAAAATCTGTTAATCTACCAATCTACTGTAAGCTTGGGCGTTGCAAGCTCGGTGAATCAGTAATTTTATGATAGATAGGAAACACTATTCAAACTGATAATTGCCCAAATATTTATGGTGGTTTGGAAATGGAACCCTCAATAGGTGATTTGAACTCGCACTTGGTCGGTTTTTAAATAATAATTACAACGAGACCAAGTAGACTAACAGTCGTCTTCAAATCACAATCATCATCAATCAACCCATTATGTCCCCATCGAGAGGCACGGGTCATAAATATACCATATTCAAATTCTTAAATTTAATCTAACCGTCTCTGATTTTAAAAACCTATTTAGAGGCTAAAAATTCCACCCATGCCGGGATTCGAACCTGCGACCTCTGGCTATCCGTGCCAGCGCTCTTTCCAACTGAGCTTATAGGCGACACACAAGCATCAGTGAAATTTCGAACCTCTTTACAATATTCTCTGTATTACGTACAGGCAGCGACATCTGGCTGAAGTAATTTAATTTATCTCTAATTTATTTATTTACGGCAAATTAATGAATGCCCAAAATCTAGCCGCTTATTATAAACATACTCGTGCGCATATCATTTCGCATTTTTTGTTACAAATAAAATCAGTTCTATTGTGGGCAGTTTTATCTATCCGTTGCTACGCACGCATTTTCCATCTTGTTTACGGATGGTAGAGTACCAGAGTCCCTAAACTCTAGGTCATGGATCCGCCACCCGTCTGTATAGTTTACATTAAAAACGATAATGTTTGTAGATAACACAGCTTGTCGAGCAGAATCTGCACCAGACATTAGCGTGAAGGAACAGTGTGCAATTCCTAAATCTTATGTTCGGTGCGTGTACTTTATTCTTAGGAATATGTCTCAGAACGTCTCATTCAATATAACTATTACGATGTACCCTATAGTATACATCTCATTGTGGGGCACAGGCCTACTTTCAGAGAGTATGTGATTTATTAACACGCGTGCCCATTGAGAGCGTATTGACTACTTTTAGTGCCGAGGTAGGTAAACATCAAACTCTCAGGTTTCTTCACGATGTCTTCCTTCCCCGTTAGCGAGTGGTATTGCTGCTATAATTTCACAAATATACGTAAAATAGAAAACAAAGTCATTGGCACATGGATTCGAACCCACGACCACGCGAATGAGTAGCCGGCGTTTTACCGCCAGCACCGCCCTATGTGACCATTGCCTCATCTTATTTGATGTGTACACTTATTGTTCTCGTGTTTTTATTTTTTTACTTAACATCACTCATAGCATTAAGATGAATGATGCATGGCGGGCAAGTCATCACAAAACTAACAACGCACAATGAGGTTTATCATGGAGATAAATTATCTTATAGTCATTTGATCACTCAGTGGGTGGTTGTCTTAGCTACGCAAAGGAAAGTGAACCTTATGAACGTAAGGCCAAAGGACATAATAATATCAGTATAGAAATTGAGAGTACATTGATAATGAAATGGAATGTTTCAATGTATGGTAATCAATATTCGTTTGTGTGATGAATATTGGCCAGATGGTTTTGAAACTGAGTACCTTTAGGTATTTCACAGAAATTACTTTTACACATTTGTGTTCCTAATGACTGACTAATTGTATGATTACCTAGTTGGGAATATTCAGCATTACATACACCTGGATATTCATAAAACCGGTCGAGTGCCGCGCCACAAGCAGTGTAGGGTTCTGTAGTTGGTCATTGTCAAAATATGCGAAAGTTTTACGTTATTTTTTTCTTCTTTTCTTCAGGCTATATTATGTAGTCCACTGCTGGACATAGCCCTCCCCTAATAAGCGCCATAGCGCCCTGTCTTCAGCTTGCCGCATCTGCGATCACCAACCCGCATGCCCAGCGTGGGGATTATGGGCATTTCTCCCAAATGATGCTACAACCAAACAATAGGCTCCTAGTTCCCGGCCGCCCCGCTATTCCTGGCCATGGTAGCGGCCATGGTAACGCTGGGGCAGGGGGTGCTAAAAATCACCGGGCTACCTCAAGCTGCCACAAACAACTGACATTGCCAACGTTCAACGGACGCACTCTGAGGTTTGACCATCATCTAGCGCAGTTGGAAGTGGAGCTAGAGAAGATTTATTTACTTATTTTGATATTCTATTACTCATATTAAATATTTAAAAATACTCTTTTTTATGTAGCCCATAAACGTCTCACTGCAGAGCACAGGCCTTCTTCTCTCAGAGAGAGAGATTAATTACCACGCGTGCCCACCGCGGATTGGCAATTTCAAGCGCTAAAGTATTCTTTTAAAAATACTTTAGCACTTGAAATTGCCAATCCGCGCCTATTCGCTTGAAATTGCCAGTATCACAGACACTCGGGTTTCCTCGCGATGTATTGCTACTAAAACTTCACAAATATACATAACTCACAAAACAAAGTTTAAATAACTAATAATTTTATTAGTTTTTTCTAATAATTCTATTACTTTATCAAAGTCGCAGCAAACTCATTACAATAACAGGTAATGTAGGCCAATCACTGCCTAATATTTTTTGAACAGTTCTTGAACAAACAAACAGACAACAGAGTTACCTGGCCTTGCTAGTTTAAAAACATGTAAAATAAAAGCAAGATCAAGTTAAATGTACTTAGCTCATCAAAATAATTTTCAATAGAAATTGTACGAAGTTTTCCTTTTATACATTGGTCGATTATTCGAGCAGAGTTTTCATACACATTGAATATTTTTAAAAGACCAATGTAACGAAACTTTACAGTCTGTTAGCTTTTAGAATATACCTCGGGCTCTAGAGTAGGCTTCGGTTTTCGCCGAAAGCACACGAGTGTAATACTACTTCCTGCTTTGTATAAAACTTTTCTTATTAGTTTATTTAATTAAGTGTCATATTAGTTCCGATATTTCTATTACACGAATATATCCGATTCTATCCGTTAGTAGCCACTGACTAACAGACTTACACTCCGGGGTAGACGAGAAAAAAAATCGTCTCTAATTTAGGTGTAGGTGTTTTTTATTATTTTAGTTTACTGACAAAACTAAAAGGATTCCTTGTTGACTACAGTACCCTAAAAAGGGGTTCCTTCAAAAAAGTTAGGAACTATTAAATATATTATGATTACTATACACACAATATATTGAGTGTTGTATTGAGTGTTGAACTCTCAGTCAAAAGTCTATTTATCTATTTCACATAATGAAGAATTATATTACTGTTTTATTAATCTGAGTGCTGAGTCAGTGCCAACAATTATAATATGAATCAATCATACCGGTGCGGAAAATGGAAATTTGCTGCATTTGTGTTAATTATGTATGCCTCTGTTTCGTCTCTGTTTACTTTGTGCTGTTACATACCTAAGAAAACAAAGTGTGATGATGCATGTGTGATTGTCAGATATCGGATGCATATCTACCTAAAGTTGAGGTGTTAGTATATTGACTAATTTAGTGGTTTTTACCAACTACTCCTCTTAAACTTAACATATTCATAAATTGATGGGGAGCATAAAATTAACTTCAAGTAAAATTAAATTATCAAAATTAATACATACATACATAACCTCACGCCTATATCCCAGAGGGGTAGGCAGAGACCAGGGACTGCCACTTGCCAATATCGTGACAGATCACCTTCGCTTCATCAACGTTCATAAGTCGTTGCATTCACGCACGTCGGTTCCGGGTACTTTTTATCTTCCCCAAAATTAATAAATGTAATAAAATATTCAATTATGTGATTCCGTTGTCCAGTTCTTTGAATAAGTACCAAATGCTAAAAACGTCATTTCACTATGTTACACAAAGTTACTCTTACATTAGCATTCCCGAATTTTCTGGAAACCCAGGATTAATATTTACAAAAATACGTTTCACGAAGCCGCTTCCATAATATCCTAGCCCAAGCCCAAAATGAACTTTACAACCGATTTTCCGATCACTGGTGTTTTATGATGATTTATCTATATAGCAAATGTGAATGCTTACCTCTCTCTTCTGTTTCTTTCCTTCATAGCTGGCAAGTATATGTTTTGTCTCGGGATCAGCCACAATCCAGCCCAGGTCTATTTCTTCTATAACTTGCAAATACAGCAGGTCTAATGACACCCGGTCTATCATCAGATCTACGTCGTAGCATGGGTCCCAGTAACTGTTAAGCAAATGATATTATTTGTTTAAAATATTTGTACAACAATATTTTATTGACGAGACGTGACGTGACGCATTGGTAGGTATCTTATTTATTTTTGGTATGTTAACAACTCAGGCAATGAAATTTTAGAAGGAAAAAAAGGTTTTTGCTGCATTGCAGTAGTTACTGCTGTATTAGTAATTCAGGATACACCTACGAGATAGTATACAATAGGTAGTAGATGTGTAGGGCAAATTATTAACAAATATACAATATCATAAAACAAAGTCGCTGTCGATGTCTGGCCGTCCCTATGTAAGCTTAAATCTTTAAATCTACGCAACGGATTTGGAAGCGGTTTTTTTAATAGATTCAAGAGGAAGGTTTATATGTACAATACATGCATAATATTTTAGAGAAACACTGATAAATTTAAATTAATATTTCCGAAGATATTACAGCTTTAAAATGCAGGGACAGAGTATAAATTGCGCGTCGAAGGCCGCGCTTCGCTCTAGAGCACCTTATGATTCGCAGCGATCGGACATGTTTATTGGAGGTCTCTAGGGAGGAAAATAATCACATCACACTAAATTTATAAAGGCGAGAGTTTGTGAGTGTGTATTTTTGTTACTTCTTCACATCTCAACGGCTGAAGCGATAGTTAGTTATACCTGAGATTTTCGCACTTAGCCTCATAGTTGGGCCATTGCACGTAGCAAGCGCTGAGGTACGCTAACACCTTAGACACTAGGGTTTCCTTACGATGTTTTCCTTCACGGTCAGCGAGTAGTATTGCTACTATAATTTCACAAATGTACATAACTTAGAAAACAAAATCATTGGTACATGCCGGGGTTCGAATCGAACCCACGACCTCCCGATTGAGAAGCCGGCGTTCTACACCGCTCCGCCACCACAGCTCGAAAAATCTGAAGCTGAAGCTTCAGATTTTTAGAGCGGTGAAAATTTTATCTTATAAAAAAAATTATCTCTAAAATTTTGGTATCTATGGAGTTAGCTGACACCCTGTATAATTACATATGCTACGTTTTGCTGCGGGAAAATATCTCATTCCCATGGGGAAATCGATAAACTGCGGGTAAAACCGCGAGGCACAGCTAGTTACTTAATAAAATAAAAATACAATATTAAAATTAAGAGAAGCATGTAACTACTAGACATACATGATTCAAAAATCTTTTGACATCATCTAACTCAATGGTTTAACTGGTAGTCTGTGGACCAATGGTGGTCCCTGCAACAATCTTATGTGGTCTGTGAACTTATGGTATGATATAAAATTATTCAAATGGTGAAAGTTGAGAATCACTAATTTAAATACGAGAAGCATGTAACTACTAGACATACATGATTCAAAAATCTTTTGACATCATCTAACTCAATGGTTTAACTGGTAGTCTGTGGACCAATGGTGGTCCCTGCAACAATCTTATGTGGTCTGTGAACTTATGGTATGATATAAAATTATTCAAATGGTGAAAGTTGAGAATCACTAATTTAAATACTCACAGTCTTATTTATAAACACTCCTCAGCGGCAGTTTAATAGTCTGTGGTAAAGGGAAAATGTAACCACAGATTACTTAAACTGCCTCTGAGGAGTGTTTATACAGAAATTGTGTATTTCATAAATAAGACCAACTACTAATATATTATTATTGCATTAGATAGAAAAGACCAGATCAAAGATTATAAGATAACAACACTTACCTCTTTCTCAAAACAATTTTATCTTCCGGCCTAACATACTTCTGTGATATGTATGGAGATTCGTATTCCTCCAGCTTTTTAAATGCAGCCTGGTAGTCCTTAGCACAGCTCCAGTTAAATAAATACAGAGAGAAGTACTTAGTCAGCTCTTTTGGCAGGTTGATGTAGTTACACGCTATGTCTAGAAGAGTGCCCGACGAATCAGTAGAGGAAACCGACAGGGGTATTCTGTAGCCGTTCATGAGTGATATTTCAATATCTACTTCGTGCATTCGAACGCCATGTGTCTCTTGCTGGGCGGAGAACAGGAATGCTATTAGCAAATCGGAGTTGACCAGAACTGGATTTTGGCCCACTGAAACAAACAGTATTTTATTATAGACTTTTAGTCCGGATCTACTTACGGGTGTTGTTATATCAGAAGAGTCCGACCAGGTTTCGCTCCGATTCGCAGAGCTATGTATTTTATTAGTTGTGAACCAAGCAGAGAACGACATCTGTGGAATGTTTCCCTCATATTTGAATATATCAATGACTTTTTTTTTAAGGTACATATGTTAGAAACTTCTACAGAGCACAATCACTTGTCCTGGACCCGAACTAGGATGCCCTGTGCTATGGTAACCAGGCAAGGATATCACAAACATGGAAATACATGCAGACTAAGGCCATTTATAAAAGTACAGTGGCTTCCAGTGAGAATTGAACCTCATACAACTGTTTTGGTAGTCAAATGTGTTAACAACTAGACCATTGAAGCAGTCAAGATTTCCCTAACTGTGATTTTCTAGAAGCACTATTACTCTCTAAATGTTAAGGAACACTTTTTGAAGAAAACACAAGTGTCTGAGGTTTACAGGCCTTAGAGCTATCTATGGTGGCCTAATAACTAAGCTAAGAGCAGAAATCAAAAGTGTAACCGACTAGAACAGTTGGACAAGACTAATGTTTCTTGAATAATCTGCTGAGAAATGTGAATGGCGAAGTATGAACAATTCCAAGGTCTCTTGTTGAGAGGCCACAAATTTTACCTTGTTGGATATACTTTTCCAGTGATACTCTTCTTTCTTCGAGCTGGGAGCCTGTGAGGAACAACTTCTTGGGAGGGAACTGTGGAAGCCTGACATATTGGTTCTGTGACTGCAGCTGTTCATGGAGACTTAGCAATTGCTTATAGCGTGTCGTGCAGTGGAAAAAACCATCTATGTAGATGTTGTATCCCTAGAAAAGGCATAGAAAAACTATAGAATGACATTATTTTAACGGTGCATGCGTGATAAGTTTTAAGATACAATAAAAGGAATTAATGAATTGCTTGCGCGATAGACAAAAACATTATCATAGCGATTACATATTGAACTTTAGAGGTACCTACCGTATAAGATAGACCATTGTCGTCGTGAAACTGCTGGAGATCCGGTATAGAGAAATGCATTTTCGCATTTCTAAAAAAAATTAGTCATTACTCTCGAAAACTGCAAGCGCAAAGCCGTGTTATTTTAAGATAGAAAGTAAATTAGAAATTCGCCCACTGCTCGTTTCAAAACACGACTGACGTTTTAAGTTCGTGTTGCCATAAATTTACGAATGTTTAATTTTCGTAACTGTCATTCAAGTTATTCGTTTCGTTCATACTTTTCATCGAATCAAGTCAACTCGACTTATTCGATTTGTCGAACCAACCCTTTGAACGAAACTTTTCTAGGCTGTGGTTGTGTGTGTCGTTCACACTGCCTGTCGTTCATTCAATCGGCACTAGTACCAACTTCTAAAAAATTTCATTCAATTAGTGAATTTTGAATTTTTGCTGAGACATGTTATGTTGATAGATAAAATAAAGTGTTTTCTTCTTATTTTGTACATTTCTACGGGATAATACACCTTCAATCAATCATTACATTGGAGAAGAAAGAGTCAAGACGTCCACACCGTTTCCACTGTTCACCACCTCGTAATATCTACATACAATGGCAGAGAAGATCCCTGTTATTACAATCCAGTGTGACTGGAATGAAGTTCTAAGGTGTTTATAGTCAAATCAACCTATGTAACCATTTCAGACTAACTTAAACCATCCGTTATACTTATTGGCTGCACCAAGAAATGGAATTGAACGTTTGGTCGTTCAGTACGGTTTTATGACTCTGAACTCGCTCTTTCAGATTACCCAACTCCAAAGTTTGGATCTCTTCTAAATACTTAACTGAAAATAGTTTACATGAAGAGGTGACCACGTCTGCTAGCGGAGCAGATGGCAAAGTTAAAATTAACGTCCCCGCCACCTATCAATACATTTCACACTCAAACATGAGTTTGGTCTTGAAGCATATTACTGGCTTGAAAGTAGCCTTTGTGGCTCCAACAAAGGTGCACAACATTCACAACAAAGCCGTGTTGTCAGTATCGGCCGCCAATAATTCCATGACCATATCTTCCTGCGAGGGTGATAGGCTTCTAGTGTGGGATAGTCGAAACAGTAAGTATGTCACAATCGTCTTACACTACGTTTATAATTATTAATAGCTAAAGTTCATGTTAATTGCGATATAACATGTATTTTGTAATTTCCAGGTGAAATCCTGTTAGACCTAAAAGGGCATGGTGGTCCAGCTTACAAGTGCAAGTTCTTCCCCTCAGGCATAGTAGTAATTTCTATTGGAGCTGATTGCACCATCAGACTCTGGTCTGCGGAGGATGGAATCAATCCTGCTGTGATAAAAGGGCATAAAATGGCATTGGCAGACGTTGCAATAGTCGAAAAGGGGAGGAATGTGATTACTGTAAGTAGGTAAGTTGATAAAAGAAAAATCTTAATCATGGTGTCTACATGTGTGTCTGCAAACTACAACTACAGAGTCCTGCTATTAACCAAAATGATTAAAATATTTGTTGAGGCAGGTAATTGTCTAAACTGTAGATCGCCCAAAGAATAAAACTTCTACCAAGCAAAATGCCTAAAGCACAATTCTATGCAGCAAATTACTGATTACCAGTGGTCGGAGTAGGTATATTGAATTAAGGTCACTGACATCAAACGTATATGTTAATATGGATACGCCTCCGAGTTTCCGGATTATTATGATAAAAATACCGAAACATCGAAATTATTACATGAAACTAGTTAAAAATGTATCAATACTCTCAACGCTATGCTGCTAGTGACGTAGATGACCAGAATTTAATAGTAAAAAATGACTGGTGTGTAAAAACCTTGTTGTAGTAAAAGTGTTGGGAGTAAAAGCCTAAGCATGTATAAAATGATATAATAATAATATTCATTTCAACACACGACATCCGGCAAACAGGGTCTTTTATCCTCTTATCTCTATGCTCAATGCATCTGACCAATTAGAATCAAGTATCCAGGATGACTCATTGACTGTTTGTTCAAAAACAATGCGCTCGCACCGACATCCAGACCAAGTGGCTCACTCACTTATTTCGGTTCGTGGAGTGCGCTTATTTTATGTGTTGTGAATATCTTGACTTGACCCTGGCTTGTTTACTGTCTTCTGAAATCTACTTAAAACGAAGAATTTGGCTTATAACTACGGACATCGATTGATTACTCTTGGATTGGGCCCATTTGAAGTTGTTTTTGTACGGGTAAGTTTTAATTATTTTCACTATTTAAGAAGGTTTTAGAACTTGGAAACAGTTAAAAAAATCACTTTATAGCAATCATCACAGCGCATGCGAGTCCGATTTACCAAATTTTTGGAAACTCCGGTACATTCCGGAAGAAATGCATGTCCATGTTATGATATCATGATGCAAGTATCTAAAATCAATATACCTACTCCGACCTATGCTGATTACTGTGTGTTGTAACACAAAGCCCAAAGGGGCCTAAAGATGAATGTCAAAACAAGCATCCTTGGTGAAAATCTAATTAAAAGGTGGATATCCTTTTTTATTTTTTATCTTTTATCTCAATAGGTAAAAGCAGATTTGATTTTCGCTTTAGTTGGTTGAGCATGATTGGTATTTTGCTGAAATTTGGTGTCCAAAATCTGGTAATGGAATTGAAAGTTAGATACGGGATCTCCTCAGTGGAATGTTTTAGGGGAATATTAAAACTGTAAATAAATATGGGATACTTGATTGTGAAAGGAAAACACATGCATTGCACCCATATTGTTTTTTCCTAAAACTTCATTGAAATTTAATTCACAAATTAAATTTAGCTAGAAGTGTGACTGTAGAATAAATAATAAAAAATCAATTTAATTTCAATTAATAATCGGTATCTTTAAGTTCATATAAAGTAATTAGTTTATAAATTTAATTTTAACTTCAATTACTAATAATCAATATTGTTGACTTTATATAAAAAATAATCGGTTTGTCTATTTTCGAACGTAATCTCAAAAAATTTGTAATTTTTTGCCGAGGGTAGTAAACTAACCGTTAATGATTTCTAAAAGACACCTGTCACCCCAGTCATCCGGGACCACTGCACCTGAAAAAGTGCCGAAACGTTGGAAAATTGTAAAAATGTAATAAACGAGCATAAATCCGTATAAAAACAGTTTTAATTACATTATACTAGCCTCGGCAATGTTGTTTTGCCATATTAATTGGCCTACGAGCTATTCTCAGACCAAACAAATACAAACACACAAAAAACATAAAAATCAGTTGATATGATGCAGAACAATTCCATAGCAAACACAATACCTCAAGGCATTTATTTATTTATTTATTTATTTATTTATTAGATTGATGAATAAATGAAGACTAGCAAATTTTCCATTGTTCTCAAATTGCAGAGATGGAACGGCCAAGCTATGGGATGTGGGCGAGTCTAGCTGCCTTGGCAATGTGTTTGAAGGTCATGGTCCTATCAACTGCTGCGCCCTTGGAGAAACTACTGATGTAGTTTTAGTGGAAAACGAAAGGGAGGTGAGGTGATATACTACTTGTTAAATTATCTATTAAATTTTTAACTCATTATTTATGCAGATCTTTACAATGACCTCACCTCAGAACACAAAAATAAGGACCTCACAATAAAGATACTACTGTGTGTTCCAAATCCCCGAATGTACCGTCACAAGCACAAACATGTATGCACCTTGTCAATGTCAAAATTAATGTGACAAGTTTCTGATGTGTTTACATGTTAGTGCAGTCGACTGTACCAAAGAGTTATCTAATTACATACATTTGTGAATTTTAGCATTTCTTCTTCCCTTCTTCTTTAGCATTTATTTGTAAACTGTTGATGTATGCCTTTTCATGAGTCTTTCATGGTGATAGGTCTGTAGTTCAGTTCGGCCCTGTAGTAGCCCTAATGTCATCAGATCATCAACATTGTGCTGGTGGTCTGCCAACATTTCGTGCTCTTATGCGCGGTCTCCATATCAGGACTCGGCTCCAACGGCATACGTGACCTGACCACTGCTATTTTAGTTGCGCTACCCGTTTTCCCATATTGGTAATATAGCATGGCAGGTATATTCTGAGCACCGACCTTCCCGTTGCTCTTTGGGCGACTTTGAGACCGTTCCTTCATGCGCAAAATGTCCAATTCGCGAAATGTCCAGCATACTTAAAATGTAACATACTTAAAACGTGTAAGGTCCGACTGTAATAATGACCATGTCACAAAAGTCCCATTCTCAAAAGGTACAAATTCGCAGAAAGTTTAACCTTCGTGTAACGAAGTTTAAAAATTATCATCTCATTTCGTTGTCTTTTTGTATGCATGTTTTTGTGTCTAAATAATAAATTATTTATTCTTCTACGAATAATCAAACGAAATCCATAGTCTTTAAGTTACAAGCATTTGTGAAATTACAGTAGCAATACTAGTCACTAACGGTGAAGGATGGGGGGATGGATAGTTATTTAGAACTGAAATTTAGTTTGTAGCCATATTAGTTCGGCCTTTGTGTACAAAGAGGCCTCCTTCCGCAAAGTTTGCTACGTTAGCAAGCTTTGAGGTATGTTAACACCCTAAGCACTAAGGTTTTCTTATGATATTTTTTTTCCTTGACAATTAGCGGGTGGTCTTGCTACCATAACTTATGAAGAATAGGTAAACTTATGAGTAGTAGTGGCATCGCCATCTTATTAAGACCTTGTGATAGCCTGAGCTTAACTTTGGATTTTTCGATAAATCGTTGTTGTTGATTCAAACAGCTCCTCACATCTTTTTTCTCTTGTTTTCATAACTTTCTCTCTATACCGTTAGGTTCGTCCTCTAATTTATTAATTTGTAACTTAATAATTTGTAAGAAGATTTTACTGTTTTTTTACTTCCTAATTGACGTTCATCTTTCCCATTACTGTGTTATTTTTTATGTGTGTGCATTTGTGGCAATTTAAATAAATGTTTTCTTTCTTTTCTTTTCTTTCTTAATTCCCAAAAATTTTTTAGTTGTCCTTTATTTGAATATGCATGTTGATAATTCTCTTGAGTGAAGTTGATTTGTTTAATGTTTGGCCTGACACGATCCAACTTAGTAACAAACCGAGGTTCTTTCAGGTGTTAACTGGCAACAAGGTGCTGGTAGCTGGCTGTGAGAGTGGTCTGGTGGTATTTGCACACGTGGCCAAGCGGGCTGTCCTTTTCACACATCAGCTTGAGTCTGCGTGCAATGCCTGCATTGTCATGAAAGACAAGGTCATTGTTGGAAGTGCCGATGGAAAGGTAATTTGTTTTACAGAGGGACATACTTGTCAGTCTCCTATTCAGACTATTCCCCATACTATGGGAAGACTGCGGGAAACTAGCGGAGCGGTAGAACCTTGGCTTCCCATTCGGGAAGTGGTCGTGGGTTCAAAATCAGCATGTACTAATAGCTTTCTAAGTTAAGTGCATTTGTGAACTTATAACTGTAACTGTGAACAGTGGGATGTATATAGGCTGCATTATTATAATAGAATATTATGTGCGTATAATATTATATTAATATGCATTATTATAATATAACATATTATGTGCGTATGTCCAGGCTAGAAGAATACATGTAGCTGCCATTTAGTTAGCCAATATCGATACTGATAATAAAGTAAATAAAAATAGGTGACAATTATTTTCTGGGTTGTATAGCATAATAATCACACTATATAATGTTATAAAGGCGAGCGTGTAGTTTGTGAGCGTGTATGTTTATTACTTCTCACGTCTAAACGGCTGGAGCGAATTGAATAAAATTTTGTATGGTTTAAAAACCTATTTAGAGGCTAAAAATTTTGTATGGTGTTAAAAATTATTTTATATATTTGTATTATTATCTTATTTACGTCTTTTTTTAACTTTTCCTAATCTGACAGTAGCCTTGCAAGCCTCCACCAATCCGCTCTTGGCCCCCGTATGGCCTATACCGCCCTCGGTGGGCGTGGAAGCGCTCGTGGCCTAGGCAAACCGAGTAATTGGAATCAATCACTTGAGTTAAGCAACGACAGGCGCGGCAAGGTGCAGGATGGGTGACCGTCCCGTGACTACCGTTAGTGGCATTTTTCCGAGCGCTTCCGTGCTTCTTTAAGCCGTTCGTGCCGGCAGTCATATAATGGCAGTCGTAAAGCCATGTCAGAGGCCTTATGGGCGGCTTGATAACTTCTGACAGTAAGGCCCGCCACTGTCTTACAATCCTCCACCAACCCGGACTTGGCCCCCGTGGTGGAGTATAGCCTAACCTTCCTGTGACGCAGGAAGAGATCCGTGCCCCAGCAGTGGGGACATACAAGGGACAAACGAGTAACAAATCTTCTAACAAGAAAGTGACACCCCGAATGATTTATTTCGTATTACTTTACGAAGTCCAGTACTTATTCAACATTAAACAATCTCCATTCCAGATCGTCCAGTTGAATCTCCAAGACGGCTCGAAGATCAGCGAATGGCACGAGTCTGCCAATCCTGTGCTGAGTTTAGCTGTTTTGACGTATGAGACTTTTGTCGCCGGGCGGCAAGATGGCACCTGCACTGTGTTTTCCCTGCAGCCAGCTTATGCGGCTGTAAGGGTCCACCTAACTGGATCCGACTGCGATGGCATCAGAGACTTGTCCTTCAACGAGAGATGGATATTCGCGGCGTGCCGTGACTTCGCCATTAGGAAGTACGATTACAGTCAAGTGGCGGTACACTTTAAGTGAAACTAGAGATCTTTTTGTTTTGGTTCCCCAAGACAAAACAAGTTGATTTTATTGCCTGTTTACGGCCTGTCGGAAAAGAAAAAAATTAATACGCAGTATGTTCTAAGCGCTAACCATTGATTAATATTTTACATCTTAATGTATATTTTACGTTTTTTTACTTATTAGCATTTATAAAACAAAGTAACATTAGTGTTTTCGAGAGCCTAGAAAATGACTACATTAAAAACTACTTAAGTACTTTCTGTCTTTGGTTTATGTTGTAGTATACAATGACTTCACTGTCTAGTTGGTCTAGCGGTATCACGTCTGATGACCATGCCGGTGTTCGTGGGTTCGAGTTCCACCAGTATGCTTAGCATGCACGTTTTGACTCTGTCTCCCGTCGAGTGAGAGACTTAGGAGCACTTGCCGTGTCGTACGACCATGGCAGCCGGGACTCGAGATCGCTTCTTGCTGCGGTCTTGTCTACCTAAAAGTGATTATTGCCATATCAAATAAAAGTGCTGCATTTTTATTTGCGAACACTGTAAAAATTGTTGGTGATAAATAGTTCTGTGCACTGCGTATGGGATAATTAAGAAAATTAAATCAAAAAGAAAGGACAGTACAGCAAGCACACAAAAAAGATAAACAAAAATTGTATTTTTCCTGTCAAATCTATGCTCTTGAGGCCTTGTCTTCAGCTCCATAGATACCAGACATGTTTCGGTCTCTCATGTCAACATTAGTGGCTAAAGTATTTCTTAATGATTCGCGATACTCATACATAGGTATATATTTGAGTCTACCCGAGACCACGGCAACTGTAACGCTGCCGAAACGTCGGGAAATAAGGTAATTACGTTTTACCTAATAAATAATCGCGATTTATTAGATAACTATGTATTAGTGGCTAACTCGGCCGAAATCGTCTCGACAATGCCGCCATGTTACCCAGTTATAGACAATGCTCGGTGGACTCCATCTCGGTCGCCATGTTAGCGTCGAGACATTTCGGACTCTACAGAGAAATTGGCATGCTTAGAGAAGGGCATTTCTCGAGCGCGGCATGCTAAGCGAACAGGGGCTGCCGTGAGTGTATTTCCTTGTCTGTTCCATAGCACTGGATATCCAGGGGACTACGAGTGATTTTGTTATGTGGAAGTTATTTACTTACTAAGCCTACTATTTTTAAAGAAAGCTTACCTATAGTTCATCATTGCAGCTAAACAAAGTATTAGGTAAGGACTTTACTTTATTTCAGTATAATGAAATAAACAATAATGCAACCATCCCAAATAACTACTGCATAAAGTAAACTGTATCTAATAATGACAAAATAAAGTACTTAAGTTTTCTCCGCTAGTAAGTTTTCCGACTTTTACAACACAGACTGTTATAAAAATAAGTATAATTTTTAACTATTTTATGACTCAATTATGTCTTCACAGAACGGCACTGTGAAACTTTCAAAAAACATAACTTACGCGTGTTGTAATTCAGTTTTTGAGAAAGTTTCTAAAATATATTTATCTTTTCATACTGAACTTTTTGGGTTTTTTTGCTTGAACTTCTTCTGTATATAATAGTAAAAACTACAAAGTCACAAATCCTTGTGAAGGCTCAACCTGAAACATGGTTGATTAGCTGTAGATGTGTACCAAAAAGAAAAAGTGTCAACTTTAGCATGGATCAGCTTATACTGCTCAAAACAATTAGGGAAACGAGATTTCAAAAGGGATTAAAACTTTTTGCTTTGGTTTTTAATTATAAGTATAGTCCACTTGTTTAGACACTTAAAAAACGTAAACAATCTTGATCCGTCTTTTTTTCAGTTCCTAAAGAAATGGACTAGGCCAATAAATACTAAAGCAATAAACAATCTATCTATCTATCTATCCAGCCCATGAATGAAGCCCACTGCTGGGTATAGGCCGGCAGTGGGCTTAATAAACAATAAATACTTGCAATTGCAACTAAAAACAAACGAATGTGGCCTTTTTCGTTGTTCTTAATTGGTGGCCAAGAGTCTATTACCCCTAAAAATTAAGCGATACCATTGAATTTTCTTAACTCTCAAAGTCTTAGTCGCCGTAGTTTTGTGCAATATTATTTTGATTCTGCTTTTCAAGTATGAAAAGTCGTTGAAAAGGCATTGACGAGTAGAACTTCCTGTGGAGTAAATTCGTTTCAGTATCAATTGGTTCATAAACTTACGAGTACATACCTTAGCTTTCAGCATACTGTTGTATTTGTTCAACTTTCGCACAGCTTTCTGGCGCAATTTGGACCATAGCAGTGCATCTTTGTCTATACACGTCTTCAGGTCTACCCAGTTCTTACCCAGAACCCCTTTAGGCGCGACAGCCGTACGGTAGCAGCATTGGTTTCGTTTCAGATACATTATGTTCGCACTGGCGTCGTCAAATCCAGTGACACCATTTCTCTAAATTTATCGCTGTCACTTCCAAACCGTGGCACCATTGGCGCATCTTATGTTCTTTCAATATTTGCCTTTCTGTAATCAAATAAATATTTTGTTACGCAATAACCTAATTACTACTACTTGTATACATACGCGCAAAAAATATAAGTCCTTATCGCAGTTAGATAAAAATAAAACCAGAGTAGAAGTAGAAGATCAAGAATGCATTGTAAAGAGTATTAAACGACTTGCGTGCTTTCAGCCGCTAATTTAAAAGTTTGTTAGGATATTGGGAAGTGGTCACTCTGCCTACTACTCCTCCTCAGGGATACCTAAGTTTATGTGTCGAGGTATGTGTAAAATCAGCCGGTAGAAGGGTAAAGCGCGAAGGGGTGACCGCCTAGGGGCGCCAAAGGGGCCCTTGCGCAAGTGACAGTCACTAGTGGTCTAGCGTTACCTTATAACCAGTGATAGGAATGGAGCGGGCTTATTTACCTAAACTTCGAGGAACAGATACAAACATCGGTGACTTCCTTACGACAATATTTTTTTCCGGGACATCACATAAGTAAATTAAAATTTAATGTTATTCGGAATAAGTAATTGGTCTATGTTTAACTTTTAAAGTTTGAGACTATACATAACAAATCACAGAGTCGCCTTGAAAAGTTTTATATCTAGGTATTTATTTAAAAAATTAAAACGGTAAAAGAAAAATAAAACACAATGAACACTGTTACAAAATACAAAAACAAATATAGGCATATTTGAATTCTTTTTCAACATATACCTAACTGGAAAGCATAAAACAAAATGTACCTACAGACGGAACAACTTAAATTACAAAGTGTACTCTTTGTGTTACTGAAAAATGTGATCCGGCTATTATTTAAATAATAACATTACGCACATTTGTAAAACCTATTTAGAGGATAAAAATTCCACTCATGCCGGGATTCGAAACCGCAACCTCTGGCTATCCGTGCCAGCGCTCTTTCCAACTACTGAGCTAATGAGCGACTCACCGGCACCAGTGAAATTTCGAACCTCTTTACAATATTCTCTGTATTACTTACATGGAATTTTTAGCCTCTAAATAGTTTTTAAAATTGTCCTTAGCACGGGTTAGTGCATTAAAAAGAATATAATTACGCACATTTTGAAATAAACTTTTGTATCGTGATCTTTTAGTAAGATAAAGACCTTTCGTTTTTAAAAATTATTAATCCTCTATCTCCGTCCAAAATACATATAGAGAATTCAAAAGTTATGAAATGTCTGTTTTATTATTTTAAAGACAATAATTGCCGGAATATTTTTTTCAAATATACACTTGAACTTTAGAAATCTCAAGAAACGTGGTCGAGATCGAGCGAAAAAGCAGATATTTACTGCAAAACGTGTACCTACAGTTTCTTAAAAAAAGATTGCGTTTAACAGATTTAAGTCATTTACATAATGTTCTCCAAAAAGCAAACTTTCAGAAAATTTTGGACTCTATGTTATGTGTAGTCTCAAACTTTAAGTAAACATAGACCAATTACTTATTCCGAATAACATTAATTTTTAATTTACTTAAGTGATGTCCCGGAAAAAAATATTATAGTAAGGAAGTATCCGATTTTTGTGTCTGTTGCTCGAAGATTAGGTGAATAAGCCCGCTCCATTCCTATCACTGCTTATGACCCGTGAAAGAGTTTTTTCCCTCATGCCCATTGAAGATCCCCATTGATGGAGATTTGTGAACTTTTTTTTCACAATTCCTCGTTGGCGTGTCTTAATATTGGCACTTGTTCCGTTGTCAACCCTGATTTTAGGAACATCTATGTATTTAACGTAAAAAGTCCAAACTTTAATTTCTGACTCGCCTCTGATATGCGTAAGCAAGGAATCCTCGCTTGGCTCGCCTTTGCCTTGGTTTCGTACCCACGATGGTGCCGTTTCCAGATATACTTCTGCAAAAATTATAGACATGACCTTTCTACAAAGTTAGACAGCATTATTTTTCTCAGTTGGTAATAGATTCTCACCAATTTTAATTAGTAAAAGACAGGCCTTAGTATCTAATGAGATGATTTATACAGCGTTCAGCGGCACCTTCACTTACAATAAACGGGTGAAGGGGCCAATCGGAAGCTGCTGTGCCTGGAACTTTGTTTTAGATGGAGTAGGCTTGCCCAGCACCTATTTAATCCTACCATAATATCTTAGTCGACCTAGCCAACAAGGTTTTCCTTGGCGGTTAGCGTGTGGTATTGTTACAAAGTTATAGGTACATGCCTGCACTGGGAATCGAACCTGGGTCTCTCGCTTCCGAGTCCATTATTCTAGCCATTGGGCTACCATCACTTGCTGTTACCATTTTAGATTGTAAACCACATCTGTATAACGCTTTCTTGGTTCCGATTTTCTAGATGCTATTAGATGCGCAATACTTAATTACTTACTGTAGTCAAACTTCGGCTGTTCAATATCTGGCACAGGAATTTCTGCCGCCACTACGATAGATTTTGCTTTAGCTGGAATTAATTTGCCATTTGGTTGGTCGCTTACTTCCGACATTGTCTCCGCTTTTTTAGACGACTTTGCTTTAATCTTAAAATCTCTCTTTTTGGTTTTTTTCCGGAACTCTTCGCGGCTTGTTGGTTTTTGTTCTTTGACTTTAGCTTTTTTATAGGTGTTCTTATCTTCCAATGTCGGTTTCCTAAGTTCAATCTTTTGAGATTTTTGTTCGTCTTTAAATTTGGTACCAACCAATTCTTTAGTCAAGTTCACAACTATTTTCTGCACTTTGGTCACTTCAGATTTTGGTTTAGCTAGTTTATTATGTGGTTTACTGACCAACATTTCACTGACTTTTTGCATTGTCGTTTGGTGCTCTTCATTTTGACTTCTTGATGCACTTTCAAGCGCGCCATAATTTTTTTTCTTTGTCGATTCATCACTGACTCTGGTGACTTTTCGTGTGTTTCTAGAGCGGATTTCAATGTTTTCTTCTTTTATCTTTTGAGGTTGTGATTCAAAATCTGACGTATGTTCTGATTTAACCTCCGCCATCTGATCACTATGGTCAAAAGGTTTTGCTACCTTAGCTTCTAACAGTAATTGAGTAGTTGACATTTGCACTGATTTAGGGTCTTCTGAATCACCATCACTGACTTTGGTAGCTGGTTTAATTTCTACGTCTAGTTTTTGGGCAAATAGATTAAATTCATCATCCAGTGCTGGGCTCTGCTGTTCAATTTCTGACAGTTTTGATTTAATCTGTAACTGCTCAAGTTTTATATCTTTTGATTCATCGCTGGGTCCAATTACTTCGTGATTGCTCTCCGCAGATTCATAACCAGTTTGGGTTCCTGGAATTTGTTCTACCGTTTTTGTCATTGAGGGTGCTTCTGACGTCTCCAGTTTCAATCCTACCAATACATCTATGTTCGATTCATTGATGAAATGTTGTAGTTTTGGCTTTGCTTCTGCTGTCAAAGATGGCGTCACATCTTTCATTGGTATAGCAATTTGTTCCGATTGGTTTTTAATTTCTACGTTTTCTTGTTTCAAACCGTCGTCGTCTTTTATTTCTGGAAAATTATTTTCTCCTGTTTTCATGTATTCATTAAAAGGTGTTAAGGACACTGGGACATTGTTTAAAATAGCTTCAGTTTCTTGAGCTTTGTTTTCTGTTGCGTTTTCTATCTGGGAGCTAATGTTGTCATGCTTCTCCTCCAATGTCTGTCCTATCAGTGCGTCTATGTCTAATTCATGGACAAATAATTGTGGTTCTTTTGGCTCGTCTTCCGCTGTTATAGATGGCATCACATCTTTCATTGTTATAGCAATTTGTTTCGATTCGTTTTTAATTTCAACGTTTTCTTCTGTCAAACCGTCTCCATCTGTTATTTCTGGAAAATGAGCGTCTCCTGTTTCAGTGTATTTATTAAAAGGTATTAAGGTCACTGGGGTATTGTTTAGAATAGCTTCACTTTCTTGAGCTTTGTTTTCTATTGCGTTTTCTATCTGGGAGCTGATGTTGTCATGCTTCTTCCCCAGTTCCAATCCTATCAGTGCATCTACGGCCGATTCATTGACAAATAATTGTGGTTCTTTTGGCTCTTCTTCCGCTGTTATAGATGGTATAGTAATTTGTTCAGATTCTTTTTTTATTTCTGCCTTTTCTTCATTCACACCTTCTCCATCTTTTATTTCTGGAACATTTTCTTTTCCTGTTTCCGTATATTCATTAAAAGATATTAAAGATACTGGGTTGTTCTTTAGAATAGCCCCGGTTTCTTGAGCTTTGTTTTCTGTTGCGCTTTCTATCTGAGAGATAATGCTGTCATACTTTTCCTCCAGTTTCAATCCCATCCGTGCATCTATATGCGATTTATTGACAAATAATTGAGGTTCTTTTGGCTCTACTTTTGATGTTGTAGATGGCGTCACATCTTTCATTTGAGTAGTAGGTTGATCAGTCACTAGCGCATCTACATACTTCTCTGTGGTGTCTTTTGATTTGATTTGTGGTTCTTCAGTTTCAACATTTGGCGACTGATTTTTTTCTAAAGTTTCTGTAATATTACCCAAGGAAGTAACAGATTTATTGACAACTTCTAAGGGTTTTGTGTTCAATGGAAGAACCAGATCTTTCGGCCATAATTCGTCAGCATCACCTGTTTGAAAATATAAATACAGATCACAGACAAAAATGTGTTTCTAATAGTGGAGAAAACATTTATTTATTTATTTTCCATAAAATACCTTTCATTACAGGGTTCACCTAATGCGAATGGTATGCTACATCAAAATATTTAACTTGTCTCTTATCTAATCTTATCTCTAATAACATCCCCATTAGGATTATTAACATAAATTGTCCCTATAACATATAACAAACAGTGCTATTCTCTTGAATTCACTCAGAGCAACATGAAATAAGTCAACCTGTTCCGATATAATGTTCAAAATGCGGCAAACGCGTGTCAGCGGCGCGTGAGCCAGCAGCAACATACCAAATTATCTAAATAACGGAACATATTTTGAACGGCAAGAATTTGTGTATGTCAGTTATGTTTAGGCTATCAAATCTAACTACGGCCAAGGACTTAATATAACTAAAACTTACTTAAAATGTGATCGTTTGGTGGATTTAGGTTTTTGAGTAGAACATTCGAACTATGTTTGGTTTTGCTGAAGAAAATTAAAAGATAATGTAATATTGTACAATATGAAGAAATAAACTAAATATTAAAACTGTAAATACCTTACATTCAGTAGATTTGCCTCTAAAATAAAACAATATTGTTAGTGAGTATTATTTCAGTTTATATTCATAATCTCCGTTTAATTATTTATGGTACAAATAATGTACCAATCAAATAAATGTACGATTATACCTACTAATATATTTCACGCAAATATACTAAACATAATCTTTACCTACGGCATCGAAGGTCACCTTTTTTTGGTCGTCTCCTTTTGTATCCATTGTATCGTCAGCGTCGATGAATTCTTCATTTTCTAATGGACTTATTGCTGTATTGCTATCGTCGAATCTTTCTACAAGTTCTGAATCTGGGAGTGCTTTTGATAACTCAGTATCTTTAAATTCACCTACTTGTTCTTCATCTGCGATTTCAGTACTAAGCATTTTTCTTGTTTTTTGGTCTTCAATTTGAACTATAAGTGATTTCTCGTCCACTAATTCAGGATCTGATATATGTTCATCTAGAGTTTCAGTACCAAGTTTTTTGTCCGAGTCTTCTGTATCGTTTAATACGTCTGGTTTATTATCATTTAGAAATTCAGTACCAATATGTTTTTCTATCACCTCTGTATCTCCATATATTACTTGTTTTTCTGTCTCTAAAACTTCTTCAACATTTTCTTCTTTATCTTGGTCTAAAAGTTTTTGGTTAGAAAGTTCTTTATTTTTTTCAAGTTTGTCTTCGTCTACGAGCTCCACCCTAGAGGAAGCTATAACTGCATATCTATCACCATTAGATAAAACCTGAGGTTTAACACTGTCTGCGTTAAAAACATCTTTAAGGCGAGGTGCCCCTCCTGGTACCATGGAGTGACTTTCATTGTTAACTTCGACATTTGCTGGATTTTCGTCGATCATTGGAGGCACGTCTTTTTCTTTTGGAGCACCGTCGTGGTCTTCATGGTAATATTCACCAGTTTCTTTGATTCTCTTTTCAGTATTAAGTTGTTGTGGACCTTCTCCTTCATCCTCATGATCACTGTCAGATGACTTCAATGTACCAACTGAACTATCTTCATATGTCTGAAACTAAATATTTTTTGAAACTAACTAGTTTTGTTTCCTTTGTCCAAACATGTAGTAAATTATAATTTCATACCTCAACAACGTCCATAATGCTGTCGAGAATATCTAGAACTGGACCTTCCTCGTCTTCAAGTTCTGCAAAGAGAAATCATGGATATTTTTATATACTTCCATCTGTAGCTCTGTAGCAAATATGCTTTTCCCTTACCTGGAGACAAAATATGTTGCAACTAATCACAACTATAAAATTAAAGTTGTTATCTTACCTCTCAAAGCTTCGTCTAAAAGTCTGTGCGACGCTTCTTCAAGTATTGTTGATATCCAAACAGATACCTGGAGCGAAAAGGACCTTACTAGTTTAAGCTTTTGTTATCTTTTCCCAATGCTATTTATTGTAAAAAAAACAGGATAGACTAAACAAAACCTTGCCGGCGTTGGTTTTTCCGAACGCTTATAACCGGAACCTCTATAAGATACGTGTGAACAGGCTTCTTCTGGGCAATCAAAAGCAAAATCTTAGACCTCCTCTTCATCCTCGAGAGTAGGTAGAGGTAATAAGTAAGCCCATTACTTATATAAAAAACAACAATTTCCTGAGCTGCAAAGAGGCTGGAAGAATATGTCGAATCAACTTAAATATGGCTGATTTTACCGTTGTTGAAACATCGGACAGTATTTTATTGTATCCCAAATTACATTCTTTTCGACTTTTCATCATATCGTTTATGTCTCTGGCAACTACTTGAGACACTCTTTGTTGCCTAAAACAAAAATATCTTGGTTTATTGATTGCTCTTTTGGTACGATCAAGTGAATTTTATCTTGTTACTCACTGAAGATTCAGTCTTATCTTTAGGGGGACCATAAGTTGTTTACACATTTTGCCGGCGAATTTCCAACATAAGCATTTATGTTCATGCATATCTTTGAGTGATTTAATGGGTTGCCTTGGTGACACTGATACTCTGAAAACGAATGAGCACAGTTTCGTGATGTGATTTCAAAATAGTTCTCTATTTGAAGCTATTAAACAGTTAACCGTTCAAATGAAGATTTTTTCTTCTTCTTTCTCTTGTTTCTAAAGCATCGAATAGCATCGTCTACTTTAACGACAACCCTTTGATCGAAAACGTGCTCTCTTAGTCGATTCACCTGAAAACGTTAAACACATAGTTACTGGTCGGCCTATTTGCCAGTTTTGGGCTTTATGGATTGCTGCTTTCGATTTGTAACTTTTTCGTTTGTAGATCACAACAGATTTGAGTCATTAATTTGGAGAACGGTCTGTTCTAACCGCTAGTTGTATGTCCACTCTAGGATATTAGGCTACTGCATATTGAGATTCCGGGCGAAAGGTCGATAGAATTTTAGACAAGACAGAGTAAATTTTTCGTTTTTGTTTTTTATGGTGTATAATATGTATAATGTGTATAGTACAATAAAGAATATTCTATTGATCTTTCGTAAACTTAATGGTAACAAGATCAAGACTAATGTCAGCTAGAGGCGTAAAATTACCACTATGACACTATCCACACAGGTATCTTACCATGATTACTGGTAAAATTTGGTAGTTCTCTCGCCAAGTGTCCAGACACAGGCGTTTCCTCGGGACGGCCAGCTCTTCAATTCTCATAGAGCATGTTAGCGATTTTTTGTACTTCTTGCAGGTTGCATAATCGCAAGTCCCTAGGCGCCTGCGGGTATTCTTTAAACGAGATTTCTTTTCCTTTGATGATGCACAGCTGTAAGATGTATCAACGTTCATTTAAGGTATTCTTTTTATTTCCAGAGAACATCTTCCAACGTTAAACATGTGTCTTATGTACATATATCTTCTATAATATAAAAATGAATCCCCGAATGTGTTGGTAAGCGCAAATCTCGAGAGCGGCTGAACCGATTTCGCTAATTCTTTTTTTAGAATATTCCTTGAAGTACGAGGATGGTTCTTACGGAGAGAAAAATAAAAAAATATTAAAGAATGGACTGTTAGGCGGTACGAAGTTCGCTGGGTCTGCTAGTGCTATATAACTTTCACTACAAAAGAGGTAGGTACCTGCAAGTCTGACTGCGACGTTTCTTTGAAGGTGGACGTTTGATGTACTCTAGATCGACAACTTTGTACTCCTTGTCTCTGCGAGGAACTGTAACTTTTTGCGCCCGGAGCCTCTCTCCGCGGGCCACTGCCGCTTGCACGGTTAATTGCTTCCAGTACTCTTCGTGTCTTGGCTCGTAGTTAGTAGCGCCGGCCAAAGATGGGTGGACATCAGTCGCTAAAATTTCATACGTGTTATCTCTTTTGCAAGTGTTACTAAAAGGATTGGTAACACTTGACGCTTTACTCTTCGTACATTCGACAACGCATCATCTTTTACATCCGTGCTTTACCTACTCAGTTAACTTACGGGCTATTTTGCTGTAGAAACGTGTAGGTACGCGGGTGTCAAGATAGATAGAATATTATTTATTGTACCCAAAAATCAAGCGTTGATAGATCTTTTACGCAGACGAGATACTCATTACGGCTGCTGTACACACTCGCCTGAGAGCCAGCGAATTTACCTTAAATTGCGAGTTTCACAGGACTGTCCCCTAGGCCGATTGTAAAAAACCCGCAACGAATTATAAAGTCCCGGGCTCTAGGACGAGCGTGTACAGCCGCAATGGTTGCGCATTCTGAGCGATAGATTTATTTTAGTGTTTCGTAAGATATCTAGACGCACCAAAGTTCACAAAAAAATTACAAACTAAGAAGATAATGTTGAAGAAACGGCTGAGGTTGATGTGCCTTATTTAGTAGGTTATGATTGTGAATTTCTCCGGCATCCGATGTAAAATGTTTGGTAGTACTAGTTCACCAACTCTCTTATAAAGGTATCTTTGAAAAACGATCTTGCGAGTTCATTAAGTGGTAAGAACCGGTTGTCTCATTCGTTCTGTCAAATTCAATGACTCAAATAATAGAACTCGCCTTTTCTGACTGTTTAATAATCTATATTACCAGAAGGCCATGGAGTCTCCTCTTCCATGGTTGTGTCTTAACAATGTAGGTATAGATATTATTTGAGAGGTAGAAGCACAGAAAATTTTCAAAACTAAAATTTCGCCTTGTGCATATTGAAATGTAGGCCGAAAAATTGTTTCAAAATCTATTATGCCATGGCTACAAAGTACCTAGGTATCTATTAATATTTTATCACATCTATATAAATACTAGTACATTATATTACATTACTTATACCATTGAACAATGAAACTCGTCGTCCCATGCCATACTGCTCAAATCAATTAACTTTTTGAATAGGTATAGGTTTTTTATTATAACTGGACTGGACACTAAATATTAAAATGGTAGGTTATCCTTATACCGAAAATTAAAAACAAACCAACATCCGCGTTTTCCTTAGCAGTTCTTAATACTTATAGGTATAATGGCCAGGAGTCTACGCTAACGCTACGAGGCTACGAGTGTGTTTTCTGTAAGTACATATAATTTAAAAAAAAATCAATGACGTCTCTTTGCTATTAGGAGATCTTTGCCACCAAATTATAAGAACCAAATCGCTGATGCTCTTTTTTTTATATTTTCATGTAGGTAATGGCATTTTAATATTAGGTACCTACGGCAGTTATAAGCCTCATGTTGGTGTGCCGAGTTCATGCTATCAAAAGCTGACCCAACTGGAGTGCAGTACCTAACTGGAACATAAAACGAAACGATGGAACTAACCCAACCATATCGGTTCAATAAGATTTTTATTGATATTGCAATGTGGTAACTATATACACAGTACTGTTTGGCAGCTACTTGTCAATAAATATCAAATGTGGAGAACCAATGTGTTCAATTCAAAGGCCTGTAACGGTCTGAACAGAGCAAAATGGGACAATCCTTAAATAAATACTTCGGTAAGTAATCGTTTCTTAGGATCTTTTCTATAAAACTGATTTACTTACGAGTAAGTTATTAACACTGCTTTCGCTAGATCGGAACAGCTCACCAGTTGACTGGTGTGAACCGAACTACGTCAGTTCTCCAGTCATAGCAGAATATTGGAATACAGTAAGTAAAATGCATACCTATACCTAAATGTGGTTAGGTAGATTTTTTGAAATGGGGCGATAAGCCGGACTCTAAAAAAAATTTTAGTAAGGCACCCTACCAATTTTTTTTTAGTTTCTGAGTGCTTAGTGCGAGTTTGACAGATCCAATCGAATAACTTTACTGCCGCGTTAATCGAACATTGAGTAGTGAGTATGGGTATGTTAACCGTTCGACCTGGCAAAACGCTGTCACACACAGCAGTACAACTCGCACTCGCGTTTATTCGTGTTTTGGCTGGTAAACGTGTTCACTTCTCAACGTAAACCATTGCAACTCACACTTCAGCAATTTTAATTTCCATACTTGTCGCTAGGTGGCCCTTCCTCGATGCCATAGAAATATGAGTTTACGTTAACACGATCGAGTAGGTAGTTAAAAAACTCGCACTAAGCACTCTGGCTTCGATACGGCCATATATAGGGATACGGCTTCATGATTTTTTAAGTATCAATGCCACTCACCGTTATAGATAGGTAAATAAATTATTTATTTCCATAACACACACATACACATACAAAGCATAGCATGGAACATAATTATCGTGAGCAAACCGAAGTGTCTGAACTGTTCACATACCTCAACCCTTGAAATTGCTAACGGTAAGAGCGAAGATTTATTTCTATGCCCTGCAGAGGGACATACTTAGGTATGCCCTAACGTGACCATTTATTTTTTAACTCAAAATGGGACAGTAGGTACTTTATTTCGGTCAACTAGATAAAAGGTAGTCAATGAAAAACAAAACACTTTTAAAGTTATTTATTAAGAAAAAGTTGGATAGCTTAGTTACAAATTAAAAACTATACCTACCAAGATTTTAATTATATTTATACTTATCAGAGGAACAAATTTGCTTTAATATTGCTGGTGATGATTTTAAGTAAGGCAGTAAGGTCTTGTCGCTTTTTTATATATTGAAAGAGCATTTAAGGTACAAAAGAAATGTATCAGGGCTCTTACTGGGGCTAATTGCCTGGATAGTTGTAAGCCACTCTTTAAAACCTTGAATATATTGCCACTGCCTAGTCTCTACATTTTAAAAATATGTATATTTGTAAAAAAATACCCACACATATTTAAGAAGAATAACGAAGTATATAACGGTAGAGGCAGAAATGAAAACAAACTACATGTGCCGGCACAGTCATTAGCATTACACTCACGAAATTCGTATTGTATGGCAATAAAGATATTTAATCATTTGCCTCAAAAAATTGCAGACTTACCCCTTACAAAATTTAAAGCAGTATTGTATAAAATACTTATAGAAAAACTGTATTATAATGTAAATGACTTCTTAAATGATCCACAATTCATCTCAAATTAATCTGAAGCTTAACAATTTTTTTTTTTGTTGTATTACAGAGATTCGTGTACATATTTTTATTTAGTTTCTAACTAGGCTAACTAATAGATAGGCTGTTTGTTTTCACAATATTTCAGTAATATTTGCGCACCCTGACGGGTAGAGCATGCTTGTACCATAATATTAAGTTACCACCTACATGATATGTAATTACCATGCTTTAGCAAATTATTCTATTCTATAATTATCAATATCGCCTTTAGAACTGGAATTTGTCACTGGGTTTTTTAGATGTCCACAATTTGTTCATCATAGAAAATACTCTTTCTACTAGTGCATTTTGTAGCAGGCGAACATAAAATATATTTTCGTAAACGGGACAATTTGCGTCCCGGAGTTAATTTCGGGGACACCGGGACTCATAATTATAAAAAGGGACAGTCCCGTTCAAAACGCCCTGGTCACGTTAGGTATGCCCCATGCAGGTGCGGTAATCCTCATGGCAAAGTAGAGTTGCGCAAATCCTCATGGCTCTTGTCGTCCATTGGCGTACCTATTTAGGGTTATTTCCCTGACCCTGTTTCTCTTTAGGGTTATTTCCCTGGCCGGCCACACCGAATGCCAGTGCATGTACCTATGCAGTAACCCAACTACCGGTGGTGGGCCTAGTTTACACACAACGGATAGCTCCCCTTTGCAGGCCCGGCTGCCTGAGTGATCTTAAACGATCACGAAGATTAAGCAACATAGGGTACGCTCAGTGCATGGATGGGTGACCGTCTATGGCTAACGCTAGTGGCATTTTCCCGAGTGGTTCCGTGCTTCGTAAGGCACGCTAAGCAGTCGATAGATGGCAGTCGTTAAGCCAAGTCAGAGACCTTAGGGTTGAAATTTCTGACAGTAAGACCAGCCAGTATTCTTGCAAGCCTCCACCAATCCAGACTAGGGCTCGGTGGTAGAGTATCGCCTACCTTCCTGAGGGAGAGGTGAGGACATAATGGGTTGATTACGATGAAGTTAATGTCAGCACATGGAACGCTGACGTAGGCGATAGCAAGCAGCAACCTTCAGGATTTGGTGTGCATTATTAGAACTCTGCTCTCCATTCTCTTGCCAGATGAGCAACGTGCTTTTCATCGCGCTCCCAGTGGCAGTCCTGTGCCTCTTCAGACCGTATTATCGTATGTTCGGCCCCAGTGTGCATGTGATTCTGCCGCTAATCATTGTCGTTGGACTCAGCTCCATCTACTTCCACTCTACGCTGAGTTTTGCCGGTAAGATAATAATAAAAAAGGGTAGAAAACATAGAATACTCCATACTTTATACTCTAAGGTACAATGTTAACATTTATGTTTTTACAACTTCTTATATTAAGGCAGTCCGGGGTGCTAACTAGCGGAAAAAAATCACCAATGGAAAAAAAACGTAACTTGTTTTATAATACGTTTTTATTCTTTATTTTTATTTTACGAAGCGCTCGTGGCCTAGGCGAACCGAGTGATTGGAATCAATCACTTGGTTAAGCAACAACAGGCGCGGTCTGGTACAGGATGGGTGAGCATCCTGTGTCCTGATGGGTGAGCATCCTGCATCCACTGGCATTTTTCCGAGCGCTTCCGTGCTTCGCAAGGCACGTTAAGCCGTTGGTGCCGGCTGTCAAATAATGGCAGTCGTTAAGCCATGTCAGAGGCCTTATGGGCGGCTTGATAACTTCTGACAGTAAGGCCCGCCACTGTCTTACAATCCTCCACCAACCCGGACTTGGCCCCCGTGGTGGAGTATGGCCTAACCTTCCTGCGATGCAGGAAGAGACCCGTGCCCCAGCAGTGGGGACATACAAGGGTTCATAACGAATACGTTTTTATCTAAAAGTGAACATGAAACTAGAATAGAACGTCTAGAACCTAGAATCAACAAGCAAGGACTCTATTAATGTTTTTTTAAGGCTTTTAATTAAATTTGTCCTTAGCACGGGTGAGTGCAATAAAAAAAAAGAATATAATCATGTGGGTACGGCGATATCATTCCGATGTAAAACCTAACTGCAAAGTAAAGTGTGTTTCACGAAATAAGTCCTTTGGATTTAGCAAATATAGTCTCTATTACATGGTGATAAGAATTTCTTGAAAGGAACTATAATGTGAAACGCACTCTAGGTACTCGGGGCTGCAAGTGATGCAAATTACTTCAGCCAGATGTCGCTGCCTGAACGTAATACAGAGAATATTGTAGAGGTTCGAAATTTCACTGATGCCGGTGAGTCGCCCATTAGCTTAGTTGGAAAGAGCGCTGGCACGGATAGCCAGAGGTCACGGGTTCGAATCCCGGCATGGGTGGATTTTTTAGCCTCTAAATAGGTTTCTAAAATTGTCCTTAACACGGGTTAGTGCATTAAAAAAAAGAATAAAATCTGAGGATGATAAAATCTGATTGCGTTTAACAAAAAAAAATCCAAATCCAGAGTTGCTCAGAGCAACAGAGCAAAACCCCCAAAAGTGGCTGACGAGACGTTTTTCTTTCATTGAAACGTAGGTATGCAGTCTTTTTAAGTTTAAAATAAATATCGAGAAATTTGACTTAGTTATTAGGTAGGTACATTATTATAGGGGCATCTAAAACCTAAACCTAAAACAAAATGAATAATTTCAGGTCAAATGTTGGACGAATTATCAATATTTTGGAGTTTATGTGCGGCATTTGCTGCATTTCTGCCCAATAAATATTTCTCATTATTTGGACGGAATAGGTAATACCTATATACGAGTAGAATATTATTTTGAACTTGCATGATAGGTAAGTGCAGTTCGAAACATCAGCATAGGTAGTACAATACGAATAAAGACAAGGAAGGGGTGCGAAACACGTAAGTAATCCGCTGAATGGCTGGCTGATTCAGTGTACTCGGAACTGTCTTATACACATATTTTGACACTTTGGAGTCGTCCAAATACTTAACTCGATAGAGTGGTAAGTTACTACGTAATACAAGGGCAGGCCTTCTCTCAAAGAGAGAATATGGGCTTTAGTACAAAGCGCGCCCACCACGGAAACCCCACAAAATGCTATCCCTTACCTCTATGTAAAGCATGCTTGAAATGCATGAAAATAAGCAAATGTAAATAATGCTTAAATCTAATAAAGCTCTATGTATGTAGAGCCGAATATAGGCTTTGTAAGTTGACAGCATTTACCTAGTTCATTGCTTAATGGTATATTGCAATTTTCAGGAGAATTTTATCGGGCGTCTGCGCTGTATCCTGTTTTGTATTAACAGGCGTTCTCCTACTCAATCCGTACCTGAATTCATTTATACTGATGTTGGCGGTCGTGCCTATGATATTAATTATTTATAGAGACACCAAAAGGTAAGATTAATTTCTGCAATTCTACTATTATTGTTCACCGAAAAAGGTATGTAGGTACCTAGGTACTTCTAAAGTGCGCAATACCTAAAATCTAAGTTGGTACAGCAACTTTTGTTCTACAATTGTTACCTGTCTATTATTTTGTACTTAAATAATTTTCGTAAGCATTCCACGGTACCCATTGACTTAATTCCGGATTACGGACTCTTCCGACAAATAATAAAAGTTAACTACGTTTTGGTTATAAAAAAAGTTTTTACAATTCAGTTCAGTAAAATTAAGGTGAATTTATCAACTGAAGGCAGGCAAGGTAGGTCCACGCATGAGGGTATATTATGTTAATTATGAACATTATGTGTACGCATCCTTTAAATGTACTCATACTCTATGAACGATCATACAACAATCGGTTCTGTGGTCTGTCAATTGTTTCTTTTTCTTCTTCTTCTCTGTGCCCTCTCGTCGAGTGCGGTTGCTATATTTTGCTAATACTGTATTATATCTAATTGCATCTGTCCATTGTAAAATCCAATAGTAAGCATTAATGGTGAACATTATATTGCTGCTCATTGCCTTCACTCCGTGGTTTTATTTGTATCTTCCGACGCAAATCCACTGCCACCCGGCCCACTCTGCTCATCAGGTTCTGGACCCAGACATCCAGTGGAAGATACAAATATTTGCAATGTCTGTAGAACAGGAGGCGTTACCAACAGCTGGGGTGAGTGGCCAGATTAACGCGACAATCGTTGGAGGTGCAGCAACTTCTATAGAGAAATTGGATGGCGTGGCAAACTATACCACATGGAAGTTTGCAATGAAAATGTCCCTCACGTTTGAAGGGCTATGGGACTGCGTGAATGGAAGTAACGCAGAAGTAGACAGCAACAGAGATAGCCGTGCACTGGCGAAGATTTGTTTGGGGGTAAAGCCTACATGCTACCAATATGTGCACGACTGCAAGACGGCCAAAGAGGCGTGGACCAAGTTGGCTACCATTTTCGAAGACAAAGGTCTGTACCGTCGGGTCGTGTTAATGAGAAAGCTTCATCATGCGGACTACTCGGAGTTCAAAGGGATGTCGGAATACATCAATCACATCATGACACTAGTACAGCAACTCGCTGACATCGGGAAAGTAATTGAGGATGGTGAGGTAGCAGAATTGCTCCTCAGCGGACTACCATCTGACTTTGATACGTTGGTGTCAGGCCTGGAGACTGTGTGCATAAGTCAAACACTATCAACAGAACTGGTGAGGACCCGTCTTCTACAAGAAGAATTCAGAAAAAACTCAAATGACCAATTAAGTGATGTGGCCTATGTAACGAAGAAAAGAACGGTCATTTGTCACTTTTGTAAGAAGCCCGGCCATATAAAAGCCAGATGCTTTCAATGGAAGAGACAGCAACAACAACAAAAACAAGCTAATGGAAAGGAAAAGTCTCTCATCGCATCAAGCTTTATGGCAGTTTCATCGAAGGACTGGATCGTTGATTCGGGTTGTTCCTCTCATATGTGCAATAATAAAGACTATATTCAGGATTTAAAACACTGATAAGATGATAGCAGATATTTTAACAAAGCCATTGCCCTCTGTTAAACATTACAGTTTTATTCATGACTTGAATCTAAAAGCACTATAGTTGTATGTTTTATTATTCTTGAAAATGTTTTTGAGCATGCAACTAAACCTAATGCCATGTTAGTTATGGAGTCATGTTATTGTAAGGAATGATAGAGTTACATATTTTTGTAAAGCCTGTATGCACGTATAATTTACTAATGTACATGTGATATAGTCTTAAAGAATGATAGACTTGTTTGATAATAATTGTTTGTTTGTACATGTACATAGATTTGTATTTTTTGTGTGAATCGAAATACTATGGTTTTTGGTTGCATACATAGTAAATTATTGATTGTTTGATTAATCAGTTCTATGTATATAGGCATGTAACATTCTATCTACATGTAGAGTATAGTGAACATGACATGTAGAGTATATTGTAGAGTACTTTATATACATACGTACAATTGATTGTAGAGTCTCCTTAGGGTGTAGAGACTGGTATTGTGTATTGCTACATTGTAAAGCATGAGGGGAAGTGTTAATTATGAACATTATGTGTACGCATCCTTTAAATGTACTCATACTCTATGAACGATCATACAACAATCGGTTCTGTGGTCTGTCAATTGTTTCTTTTTCTTCTTCTTCTCTGTGCCCTCTCGTCGAGTGCGGTTGCTATATTTTGTTATTACTGTATTAAATCTAATTGCATCTGTCCATTGTAAAATCCAATAGTAAGCATTAATGGTGAACATTATATTGCTGCTCATTGCCTTCACTCCGTGGTTTTATTTGTATCTTCCGACGCAAATCCACTGCCACCCGGCCCACTCTGCTCATCATATTATAGGCGCTGGGCACTCCTTCATCTTAAAGAGCAGTTAGTAGTTGCCACAATACGATATATTTATATCAACTAACACAGATTTAAAAGACCTGTATTACCTACCTTCACCTGAAGTCATTTTCTAGGAATAAACGCCTCCACCGCCTGAGCGTACGAGCCGTCGTAACATGCATCGTCGCAGTGACTATTTGGATACTTGATCGAATATTTTGCAACGTATGGCTATACGTAGGCTTTCCCTACCTGCACGCCGTTTGGCATATTCTCATCGCAATACCAACCTGTATCTCATTTGTAGTGGGGACCTACCTCAAGATAAAAGATGAGATGCCAGCTTATAAGCCCGAATTGAAATTTTGGCCTGCGAACGATGTAGAGGTCGGAGTGCCATACATCACAGTCGTTCCAGGTTCGTGACAAATTCCTTTGTGCCTTCCGTTGAACAAAGACGGTATTATTGACAACATCATAAGTAGGTACTTCCTTAGTTACCTATACGTATATTCTGTTAACTTGCTTACGTTTTCTTGTTGTACCTACTTTTATAATAAAATCTAGCAACACAAGTTAGTAATGTGACCGGCCTGGGACCTAATTATGCGCACCAAATCCCGATTCCAATCGAGAAAACGTCTAATTCCATACTACTTTGTCAGACGATTGGGATCGCTCACGATTTGGTCACATAATATAGTGACTAGGTAATGATCTAGTCACTATACCGAGTATTCCTACTTGTAAATAGTGGGATCATCGACTTTGCAAGAAACGTTAACCATCAATTGTAGTTTTATGAATGCATAAAACTACAATTGATGATTCACGTTTTTTGCAAATTCGATGAACCCACTATTTACAAGTGGGAATACTCGGTTATCCAATGTAGGTACTAACATTAAGTTGTAGTAATAAACTACGCATTGTAGTTTTAGGAAACTCCTTTGAATGCGATCGCCGGCCATGAAAAGAGGATTCCAAGCCAACCCTGGTTATCGCTAAACCGCCTTTATTCGAATGTTAAAAGTGGATAGACCTACTTAACAGTGGATAGACCTACTTAACAGTGGATAGACCTTTATCATTGTCTGAATGTAACCAAACCGTTTAAATACTTACCTACCTAGGAACCCCCCTAAGGACTAGGTACTTGCATGCAAAATTGTGGATTCTGTACCTAAACTAGTTGAGTCTGACTGATCGCTATTTTCTGTATGAAGCCCCGAACCATGTTTAGTGATGAAAAATCGCTTCATTCCCGCAGTGAAATCGAAACTAAATTTACTTTTTCTTCACCTTTGTATTTTTACATTTGTAGCAAACATAACTCGTCCGTCCACTGACTGACTAGACTTGTTGTCAGCATCTGACGGCACCGCTAACTACCTACTGCTGCTGTGATCGACAAGTGCAACCCCGTCATACATACCTCAGGATCATAGAGGTAACGCAGGATCCTCAGGACGAAACACGCAGAACTAGACTATTGTAGGGACAATGAGAAATCTGTGAACCTCTTAGACTAAGCGAATATTCACCTTCACTAATTTGTAACATAATTAACAGTCTACTTCATACCCATGCCTCAGCACGGCATGTGCCAGTGTAAAAATTAAATGTTGTAATAATGACACCATTTTAATAAGTAGGTACCTAATAAATAATTTTGAATTTTTGAAAGCTCGTATTATAAATCGTTATCTTACCTACCTAATTATAGTAGAAAGTTGTTTACCTGTCTTCCCACTAGTTAATCTGTTAATAAACTTTAAAGTGTATATAGATAGGAATAGAGAATACTTTATTGCAAGATGTAGGTAGGTACTTCGGAGAGTGTGCTTATGAACTCCGTAAGCTCATCACCATTCCGAACCTCCGCTCTAAGTGCTTTTCTTAATCCTCCATGCACAGCCAGTGTGAAATACGTTGCCGGGGTCAATTTTTCAAAATTATAACTCGAACCTATTTAAGATGCGTGTGTACAGAGTTATTTTGGGCAAACTCGGTCCATCCTAGATCTCATTCCTTGTAAAATAGAAGCCCATTCCTTATTAAAAAACCTTACTAATACAAAAGTTGTCTGGAAGAGATCACATTTAGTGATAAGGCCGCCATCTGTAGGTACTCTTAGGTTTGAAATTTTCATTTTTATGTACTTACAATAGTGTACTCAATGTGTCTAAATAAACTATGACAATATGTTCAAAAAAGGGGTTTCCAACTTCCTTCACCATCGGTAAAAGCTAACCCTGAGCTAACAGACATGCACGTTTGAGATTCTTTTCCGCAGAAACTTTTTCTGCGAATAGGTATATATATAACAAAATGGTAAATCTCTATAATTTAAAGCAATGTACCACGTCAGAATCTAAACTGAAACATTTCAAATTTATTTAGAACTCCATTCTTTTTTGTGATCTCCTTAGAATTCAATAAAATGTCGTAATTATTTTTGCACGGTTTCTCGTATCGTATATCGTATACCTACGGCAGTAAACTACAGCGCCACCAAGTTATCTGTTCAGGTGGGCAAAATTGTAACTACGGCCTTATCATCCGCCATATTGAAAAGAAACATTCCGCTGTCTGTTGATTTATAGATATATTTTATTTACATTTAAGGACAGGCCTTTGACATTAAATTTTCCATTTTTTCTAAGTAAATTTCTTAAATGGCACCTCCAAATTCTCCACTAGCGCCGCTATCAACTGAACAGATAAGATGGTGGCACTGTACACGTACCTATATCCAGCAAAGCAACAAACAGCTGTCAGTTGTTTTTTTTATGAACTTTCTTTGGCTTGTGAACTTCTGAGCCTATGAATGGTATGATAGATGTATGTTTTACAGACTACAGTCAGTACCTAGATGTAAAGATTGTTAGTTTACTGCTACTGCAGGTTAGGTTAGATTGATTGATGGACTTATAGTTTGATTTCATTATTACATGTATGTAACGACTAACGAACGATTACTATTTCCTGTAGACGGAATTAATCGAATAAAGACTTCATTAATCTTAGTCATAGAATCGAATACTATTTGGTATATTAGGTCATTCTATGAGAACATGAGCCCGGCAGTGAAAATCGCCAGATGCGCCAGTCAGTAAATGAAAACCATTCATTCATTCAATTAACTTTTGACGTCAGAAAGAACGTGTGCGTGTTTATTATTGACTGTTTTGTTTTCATTGTTTACTGCGAAGAGCCTGCAATTTTTGTGCTACTTGAATAGCTTAGTTTTTGTCTTGTAGAAAATAAATAAGATAACATATATTTCGTTACTTTGCCCCAAATTTATAATTATTGATTCGTGGTTTCTTTGTCAGTTGTTGTAATTATTTTTTCCGGTAGACACAAATTTTGTTTTTCTACATAAAATACATTGCAATGTGGTCTCATTTGGAACCTGGCAGCTCACCAGTAGATTGGTGTGAATCAAACTATTCAATTACGCCGATGATAGCGGAATTTGTGAATACGGTACGTGATAACGTGACTTTCATTTTGCTTACTCCACATAGTCATATTTCCGTATTTTTATCTTATTAGTGTCTTTCTCCTACATTGCATGGAAAAATGTAACAGGTGTACAAGCAACAATTAATTATTTTATTTACAGGTCAGCAATGTATTATTCTTTTTATTTCCACCTGTATTGATGCATCTATTTCAAGAGTATGCCAAGTTTGTAAATCCAGCCATAAATATCCTGTGGGTGTTACTGATGATTATTGGTCTGAGCTCAGCCTATTTCCATGCCACGTTGAGCCTTGTTGGTAAGAACAAAGAGCGTCACTTACTTGCTTAGGTACTTACGATCTGCTAATGGTTACTTACTTATCATAGTTATAATGTTATTTAAATATTGTTTCTGCCTACAGGACAATTACTTGATGAACTTGCAATATTGTGGCTATTGATCGCAGCATTTGCCATGTTTTTGCCTAGGCGACATTTCCCAAAGTTCTTAGGCGGTGACAGGTGAGATGCTCCTTAGTTTGTTCTTTCTTATCAGAATAGCACAAAATTAACAGTAACTTTGTTACGAACTAAAAACAACGGACTCGATAATGATTCTATTTGCCATGGAGCAAATCTATTAGTGCTCCGTTAATTTGCGAAGTTATGAGCAAAACAAAATTTTGTATCATTGGCAAATTTTCATTAACACATACTTACCTGTTCTGTTTCAGACGAATATTGGCATTCTATTCGAGTGTATTCTCTGTACTATCTACTGGATTTCTACTCATGAATCCAGCTGCAAATGCTTTTGCACTGATGTCTTTCGCCATTCCAACACTTGCGTTTCTATACATGGAAGTCAAAAGGTGAGAATAATTACTGCCTTAAGTTTGCCGATATTGGTCTATTATTCCACTGTATTAATATTTCGTATTTTCCTTTTCAGAGTAAAATGCGCTCGAGTGTACCGACTTGGCTTGCGATGTATCGCTGTGTGTTTGCTGGCAGTTTTTTGTTGGATAATGGACAGAATGTTCTGCGATGCTTGGCTCTCCATTGACTTCCCCTACATGCACGGAATATGGCACATACTCATATTTATTGCTGCCTACACAGCTTTGGTCTTAGGTGCGTATTTTAGTGTAACTGATGAACGACCTGAACAAAAACCTGAGCTCAAGTATTGGCCTCACAATGATTTTGAACTGGGTGTGCCATACATTACAGTAAAATACCCCTATAAAAAAGACACTGACATGGCAATCTAGGTAATCAAAAACTGAATTCGTATAGGTTGCCATAACTATTATAAATTACAGTAGAAATATATTCCTTTAAAGTATTCAAATCTCTTTTTACCAATTTTAATGTATCGAAAGTTGTTGATATCAGTATTATTTATATTTTCACATAAATAGTTATAATAGTTATTTATAAAAAACACAGTTTCTCTAAAACTTTCCTCAGATGCTTATATAACTTGTGGTTACGTAATGGAGATGCAGTTCACATACCTTTTACTACAGAGTTTTTGAACTGCTGAGGAGATCTTTCAGAAGTCGTGTTTTAATAAATAAGACTGTATGTGTAGTGTAATTTTTATATGACTTATTTAGACAAAGATTTTGTAGGTACCAATTTTGTGTAAGCATCTTTTTTTTTAAACAAAGACTTTAGATCTCTAAAAAATAAGTAAAGCGATTTACTCACTAGTACATACATGCGTTTCTTCATAATAATTAATGTAGTAACTGGACTATAATTTCATTCTGATGCGAGTTGAAGTTATCGATTTGATTTCTAAATCCAATTTTTGGTTCTAATGATCTAGTTAATGTCCCGCTAATCGCCGATATGTAATACCTAGGCACTGTTAAATTTTATAGATTACAAAGTAATGGTTTGATTTATAAAACACGATTCCTGTAAAACACTCCGCAAATGTGCTTCAATTACATGTACCATAGTGTATATAAAGTTCATTTTAGATGTGTGTTTTAAGGACTCGTAGTTTTGTAGATAATACTGTACTCTTATTTTTATCATGTTCGAACCAACCAATGGATGACACTGAAATAATAGTGAAATTGTTATTCGGTAGCTTAGATTTAATATTTGATAAACGCCGAGTTTCTTCTTCTTATATTAATATATCTCACTAAAAGTTATAAAAAAATCAATATTATACTTTAATACTAATATCGGCGACATTAAAAAGTATTATTAATATTAATACTTTTTAGTGTCGCCTCCGTCATATTGATTTTATTCGGATAAAATGCAGCTTTTGTCATCCGTTCCATAGTAACTTAATTTATTAAATTGCGTAAGTAGTTTTTTTAGTTCTGCCTTAGGTGGGTAAAAAAATATCACTTTAAGATTAAAGACCATGTGTTTTTCAATCCTGAAAAAAGCTGATTAATTTAAAATAGAATACTTTAATCAGACATTACCTATCGGACTACCTGCCATTTTGCCAGGTTATTCGAATTTAATGAACAACAAGTAATTAGAATTGAAACTAGTAACGCAATATATTTTGCTAAGCTTTGTAGGTATATAATTTTTTTTTTGTGATAATTGGATCTAGTGCCAAGCTGTGATTTGATAGAGATATTATGTGCAATTTTTATAAAATATCATTAAGTAGAAAATATAAATATCTATTAGTAATTAATGAATAACAATAAGATCGGCGTATTTTTTTTAAACCTGTCTGGGGATGTTATAGTAATGAAATAAATATTTTATCTGAACTAGTTGTCATTTATTCGCCAAACTATTGATGTGTTTGTTTATATTAATATAAGAAATAGCAAATATTTTCAAATTATTTTCCTTTATTGTATAAACAGAATTTCTCAATAAATGACCTAATCAGAATCAGATGACACGTTGTGGTTGTGGTTTGGGTGTAAACTAGAGGCATCAGCTTTCTTCCTAGGGTAAGTTGATCCACCTCGGTAAACCACATGATTCTTCTCGGTTTCTAATATTTTAATTTCATGCAGCAGTTGAGGTTTTTCCATCACTTTTAGTAGTTGATCCCAAATAAAAATTGCTACGTTTTCTGTGGTGCTAACCTGTAAATATTTTTTCTTATTTACGGAATTTATCTAGAATATACCGGGCTGAAGCCATGAGGTATTATTGATATTATTCATGGAGGTATTACATAACATTTTATAATAAAGATATTTCCTCGTATCTCAAAACATGAAAATGCGTAATACATTACGTTTAACTGAACTAAATGCGTATAATTAACTACCGATTAAGATAAGAAGGGTAGGTAGTTCAATTTTATTATACACACCACGGATTTAAAATATGGAACGTCTTGGTCCAAATTTTTGTGATCTAAAGGATCCATAATTGCTTCTTTCATATATTCTTTCAAATCGTGAACATTCATAACCATTCCCGTTTGAGGGTTAACAGGGCCTTTTACTGTAACCAGAACTGAAAGAAAAATACATATTACTAATTTATCTGCGTGAAAACCAAAACAATTTCGTGTGTTCGTTTTCCTTACCAACATAATTATGGCCATGACCATTGGGGTTATTGCATTTTCCGTACAGTTTTTTGTTCTGCTCGTCATTCAAGTATGGGCTGTAATAAAATGAATTATAGTAATTCATTGATAAATCAGTTGATATTTAGATGATACCTTTTAAAATGTTTACTTATCCTGTAACTCTAAGAAGTTTAAATTATACTTAATAAATAGGTACGTATGGTCAACAGCACATCAACCTCTACCTTTTGGTTGTAATGCGGATGTGCTGAGCAGTATTTTATCATCAGTTTTTTTTCTTCAGCTGGTAGTATAAATTATAAAATTACTTATACTCGCCGGTGATGGTTTTACTAAGTAACAAAAGTGAAATTGTAGGGTACTGTGAGAAGGTACAATAAAATTTGTATATTGATGACTGTAATTCACAATAAACATCAATAGGTATTTTATAGGTAATAAGCAAAACAATTTTGTTTGGGTGCAAATTCAAAATTATTCAATTTGTACCTATTTAAATTGTTTTTGACACTGTTTGGTAAGTAACGGATTTATTTTTTTATTTGTAACAATATCAACAGTGCAGAAAAATATCGCGAGGAAGCCTAACAACAGCTGTTGACGTTCACGTACATCAGCGCTTAAAATTGCCAATTCTCTGTAGGCGCCTGTGATGGTACAGCTCACTCTTTAATTGAGGGAAGGCGTGTGCTTTCAGAGGGACGCAAAGAGGCTGCAAAAACTAATATGATGGTCTGCGGGCTGGATGAGCCTATACCATCTAAGAAATCGTGTAGTTATTGCTAAGAATTGCCATTAGATGTGGTCTGTCTTGCATATTTACTCTTTCAACATTGATGAAAAGGCCTTAATGAGTAAAAACCAACTTGAAACCACAAATTAATTATTAACACAAAATATTTTGTGTTAGGTTAATTTAGGTACGTATATAAAAATGTTTCAAACCTGTGCAATCGGTGGCATGAACTGAATGTCTCTCTTCGAGTTATCGATACAATAGGTAAGGATGCCATTATTGCTCTAAATTGGTTTTCGGTATGTAACAGGAAACGAAGTTACTAACACGTTTGCACTTTTTAAAATGAGTAGCTTAAGTAGCGTTGTGATCAAACGAATGAAATGAATCAAGCAAGTTGACTGGTCGGTTCAATCAATCAGAAGAGTGACAAAGAGACAACGTCACAACGATAACTACAATATTACATATTGCCACAACTATAGTAAATAGTTGGACGAAAATAAAATAAACAAATCAATTCATTGAGTGATGTCAAATGTTTACAAATGAAGTGAGCGAATAAATTGAATCGAAAGCTAACTCTGTTTGGCCATCACTACTAAAGAACGAACTATTTTCGAAATCAGCCGTCCAATCATTCGTTCAATTCCAACCAACCAATTTACCAATCCATCATTCGCTCAATCAAGCGAAAGTGGACTTTGTAACACTGATGAAGATTTTATTTTGATAGCACTTTTATTAAAAAAAACCTCTAAAACGCAATGTTTTCGCCGTGCAGTAGGCATTTGCTGTTCTCTACGCAGGCGCAGGTAAGTCACTGGCAACTTTACTTCAAATAAGTTTTTTTACCAAAAAGTTCCACTGCACCTTGGACCTCGTTTTGATCCACAGCTCCGTCGCCTTCAGAGCACCCTGTTAGTGGCTGAGCACAACAACGAAGCGCTACACCCGGTGACTCAGAATGCGCTGGCTGCAGCCAAGAAGATCGGCGGAGATATATCTGTGTTGGTAGTTGGCACCAAGTGCGGACCGGTGAGTTAGGCCTTGGTACCTAATTCAGTCGATTAGGGAGATTATATAAGACTTCTTCAGACTAGATTGCAGTCGGTAAATCCTATGGTTCTCAATAGATACCTTAACTCTTCAAGAAACATAGTGATGAACTTTCTCAATTCATTATTGGTAGGTTGCAAAATGGGTTGGCTGCCTAGTAGAATTTAATTATGGAATACACTAAAAACTCTTAAGACAGAGTTAAAGACAGTTTATTTGAAGAATTCCTGCTATAATTGGCTAAACTATTATGAACAGGAATCTATCATATATCTTAGCTGTTAGTTGGCCAAAGCGCATAAAAAACAACAAGTAGATTTACAGATTGTTAGTGTTCAATCAGACAGGGAGCGGTCAGGTGTTCAAGCGTTCTCGTTCCTGTGCCTCCTGTGTGAGTATATCTATCAGAGAAAACAAAACGGGCCTCTTGAATGCTTGAATGCCTTGAAAATACTTTGATAGAAACCTTAGTGTATAAGAAATCAGGAGTTAAAACAGTTTTATTTAGAAAAAGTCGATTCCACTAAAACACTTAAGAAAGTGTTAAAGCCAGTTTATGGCAGGATTTCTTATATTCAATATCTGTTTTTGTTTTAGCATGTAAGGTGTCCCAACTTTTGATAAATCTTATTGAATAAAAATAGTGTAATCTTATTGATGATTAAAAATAATGTAAGTACATATCCATACCTTTTATAATTTTCAGGCAGCGGAGGCCATTGCCAAGGCTAGTGGAGTCTCTAAGGTCCTAGTGGCTGAGAGCGAGGCATTCAAGGGTTTCACAGCCGAATCCCTGACCCCACTGATTCTGGCTACACACAAACAGTTCAAATTCACGCACATTGTCGCACCGGCCACTGCTGTTGGCAAAGCTGTATTGCCGCGAGTGGCTGCAAAGCTTGATGTCTCACCCATCACCGACATCATCGGGGTGACGGATCCCAATACTTTTATTAGAACCATTTATGCAGGTTTGACTTTTTTGATTTCAGATTCTTGTTCCTTTCTTTCAGTTTCATTTCTTTATTCCACCGTAACGGTATGCTTCAAGAATGTTTAGAAACATTCTTGGCTTGAACAGATTTGAAGTGTGTTTTGTTAGAATCCTTATGTCATCCCGAGTAACAAGGATTTACTGGTTTAGTAATAATATCTTTTTTATCATTTCAGTCTCATTGATTTAGTTTTTCAAAACTAAATAATCTGTTTGGCTATTTATTACCAACCAATCCATATTTATTATCTTTGAGATATCTATTAAGCCTTGTCTATTTATTACTAAGCACAGTATTAACCACTTTCTAAACTCTCCCTGACCATCACCATTTTAGACCAAGTAAGCTGTACCTCAACCCCATCCATGAAAAACCACTGCTTATCCTTCCTGTCCCCCATCCAACCTTAATTGAAACTTAAAGAATGAACAGCTCCTTATTACAGCAACTTAGTAACTAAATTAAGCCGCAGTATCTGCACTACTTACGTGAATAAAACCTTTTCATTTCAAATAACCCATATGATTTCTTCCAGGAAATGCCATCCTCACACTGGAGGCCAAAGATCCTGTAAAAGTTATTACTGTTAGAGGCACAGCTTTCCCGGCAGAGCCTTTAGAGGGTGGATCAGCTGCTGTGGAAAAGGCTGCCGATGGGGATTACAAGACTGACCTCACCACATTTGTCTCGCAAGAGCTGACCAAGTCTGACAGGCCAGAACTGACCAGCGCCAAGAACATTATTTCTGGCGGTAAGATCTTTCTTCGTGTTACTATGCCGTTACTATTTAATGTGATTCTACTTTCATTTACGAAGTCGCATTTTAATAAGATTTTATTTACATGCATCGGTGCCGTGGGATCTCTTCCAAAAATTATATTAGTACATGCCTAAAGGACCATCCATAAGTTACACGTTAAGGAGGAGAGAAGGGGTGGTAAAAGTGTGACATTGTGTGACAGGAGTGTGAGAGGGGTCCTAAATTTCGTAAAGTCATGTTTCAAATCTATGTGTTAAACTTTGCACTATTTACGAAATAGGTACTTAAAACATTTGCTACAAATCCGTATAAATCCGTATAAAAACAGTTTTAATTATGTCTACAGCTCGTGTTAACCTTAGAAAATACTATACATTTGCTACACTTGATATAAAACTAATTTCGGAACTGCTGGTTGAATTCAATAATTTGTAAGTGTAAGCATGTGTAAGAGTGCAAAATATGTGACGTCACACTATCGTCTCACAAATGTGACGAGGACGGGGAGGGGTTAAAAAATCACGAAATTCGTGTGACGTAATTTATGGAAGGCCCCTGATATGTAGTGTAAATATATTTATTGTCTTTACTTTTTTTTAAAACGGACACTCTCATTCGTCAGGCCGCGGTCTCAAGTCTGGCGAGAACTTCAAGCTGTTGTACGACCTAGCCGACAAGCTGAACGCGGCTGTGGGAGCGTCCCGCGCAGCCGTCGACGCTGGCTTCGTGGCCAACGACCTGCAGATCGGTCAGACTGGCAAGATAGTTGCGCCTGTGAGTATCCACCCTTCTTTCTTTACCCAATGGAGGCCCTGGCCACCTATGACCAGTGGCAGTACCTTCATACAAGCCCGAAAGCCTTGCTTTCCTTACGAAAATTCTTGATCGAAACTTCATACGTTGAAGTGGGCTGTTTTAAGGTCACGCTCCTTTATTATAAGTTGTTATGCTGATAGTTTTTTCGAAGCCACCGAAGGTATTAGAATCTGTGACGATAATTATAGTGCGAAAAATTCTATCCGTTCATAGCATGTTCCACCAATCCGGACTTGGCCCCCATGGTGGAGTATGGCCTATACCTTCCCCAGAGTAGAGACCCGTGCCCCTCGGTGGGGGATAATGGATTGATGATGATGAATATAGCATGTTCCTTAAGTGTGCTCTAGAGATCTCATAGGCTATATACAAGTTTACGTCAAATTAAGATTGAAGAGCGAGAAGACAAGATGGATTAACTTCAGTAATTGCTAAAACCACTTACAATATTGTTTAGGCTTATGAGGCCACTGCCTATTACTATGATTACGTAGGTATACCGACCGAGTTGCCAGTGTTTGTTAGGCCCTTTGTTTAATAAAATTGTAGTATCGGTTGGTGATCTCGTAGGTATGAGGGGGCCCCCATGGATCGCGAAATCATGGAATCTTTGCCAAAGTTTTGCCTAGATTATTGGCTCCCAGTTTTAGTTGGGATAGAGAAGGTGGCATTAATTTTATGTAACCTATGACGCATTACTGGATCACAGGGACGCTCAGAGACTTGCAGATGCTCCGAGACAGCTCCTAAGCAATGTCGATATCAACCTTTGTAAGTCCGTACTGCTGGGGCACGAGTCTCTTCCTGCACTGCAGGACGAGACTCGTGCCTACTAAACCACGAGGGCCAAGTCGGGGTTGGTGGAGGTTGGTACAGGCCTTATTTTCAGAAGTTATAATGCTGTTCATAAGGCTTCTGACATGGCTTAACGACTGCCATTGCATGACAGCCGGCACCTACGGCTTAAAGTGCCTTGCGAAGCACGGAAGTGGTCGGAAAAATACCACTAGCGTTAATCACGGGACGGTCACTCATCCTGCACCTGACCGCGCCTGTTAGTGCTTACCTCAACTGATTGATTAAGTACAGCAAGGTACGCGTCTTTACAGACGACAAGCCCAGTATAAATAGTTAAGGCAGCTCCTGCTTAGTAGATCCTTGAAAATAAATGTCTCAGAAGGGAACCTCATGTGCATGGTACTTCATCTACTTATTCCTTGTGGGTCTATTCCTTCCATCTTACACTACACTATATCCCTGTATGTTAGTAAGAAACCTTCACAACTGTGCATGTTCCCGCAGGACCTATATATCGCAGTGGGAATCAGCGGTGCGATCCAGCACCTGGCTGGCATGAAGGACTCGAAGACCATCGTCGCCATCAACAAAGACCCCGAGGCACCGATCTTCCAGGTGAGAAGTTGTTCTTTACAGATTATGTATAATTCGATAAAAACTAAATAACAGCCTCCACATAAAGCGCACGAATCAGAAACGCTGTTGGTATTTTTTTTACGCGGTATGGTTGTGTCCATAATGCCGCGACGATGCATTGATTTAAAAGTTTGATAATTTTTCATGGATCCTGTCAACAGATCTTGTCCAAATTTACATGGACACTGCTTCTGTTATCCCCTTTCTAAGAAAAAAACAACCAATTACCAAGGCAACGTGGTAAGGAATTATCGCTGAATATACCTAGATATCTCCACCGATCCGGACTTGGCCCCAGCAGTGGATGGCCTATACCTACCTCAGAAGTGGCCCATGCCTCTGGGTGCGGACATAATGGGATGACAGTGATGATGATGTTACCTAGATATACTAAAATATAATTATATAGATGAACTGAGAAACTCCTTTTTTAAGGAGGCTTGTCTTATGGTTAGTACAGACCGAAGAAACGAACTGACGAATGGTTCCAGTGTGCCTCAATCAATCAGGTTTGGTTGGTGACCCTATTCTGTTTGCCTCACTGAATTGTTCCTTCAGCGACCTTTCGACGCGCGCTCATACTGCCTGAAATTATGCCGATATAGACCGAAATAAATTCAGTCCAATTTTTTTTTACAATTATGTATATATACTTAACTTGAATAAGAGCTATTTCTCCCCAAACTAAACTTGAGCTCTTAAAAATACAATTCGAATTGTGCTTACTGTTTCATTAAAATTCAAACTATATTTCATTTGTTTACAATTACTTTATCAGTCAAGGCGGGTCGCGATAACGCCAACTTGGTTAGAAGATATATAACGAATTCGTGCATGCTTATCTTGTTACCTAATAAAGAATACTTATTAAATCATCTATATCGACCCTTGTATGTCCCAGCTTGTATGTCGGTCCCCACTGCTGGGGCACGGGTCTCTTCCTGCATCGCTGGAAGATTAGGCCATACTGCACCACGGGGACAAGTCCGAGTTGGTGGATGATTACAAGGCAAATCAATCAATAATTAAATCATAAATCTTTGAAATATTAGTCATTGTAATGTTAGTGGCGGTTTCATACAAACTAAGTTGCATCAAAGATCAGCGTGAATGTGAAGGATGTAGTATGTACCCTAAATTTATTTTGTCTTTACATTGATAGGTCTAACTGTACTCGTAATTTTTAATTCACATTATTATTAGTTGTATATTTAACCGCGATTATTTATTAGGTAAATCGCAAAATACCTTAATTCTAGAAGTTTCGGCAACGGCAATCAAAATGTATGCTATTCATTATGGCAAAACCAAAAAACAACGTTTGTTTGTCCTGATCAGCTTTAGTGTAATTTAAAAGTCCATTACAAAAACAGTGCATTTGTTTTTGACAAAATTTACTTTTGATTTGTCCATAGGTCGCGGACTACGGTTTGGTTGCTGATCTGTTCAAGGCTGTGCCGGAGTTGACGTCGAAGATATAAAATATAGCTTTTACTAAATAGAACGTGTTTTAGAAAGTTTTTATTCCAAACCCGAGATTTTCAAAAGATTCTTTACTTATTTATAATTGGTTTTGTATATCGGAAGAATGTCATGTATCATGAATGATTTGTATCAATGTAAATAAGAGAAATAAAGTAAAAATTATAAAAATTGTTGTAGCCTTTCATTACTAAGTTGGCAAAGAGAAAATGGATTAGGTTCTGTTCATTACAATGTTTATCTATTCTATTTTACACTGAAATATACCTATGTCACATATACTTTTTTTAAAGAAACAATTAGGTTATTATTAAGGGAGTTGATACAACATGATCGAATCCAACTAGTAATAAAATTGTTTTTAATTTTCTTCCCCAGAAGTAAAGTGTGCTATAATTCTCCATGAATCAAATTACTGCTCAGCTCTATTACAATCACTAAATAAATAATAACGATTAATAGGTTAGACGCTAGTGTCATGGTCATACCATGTTCTGTGGTCATACCAATAAAAAACATTTTTTGTATCATGTTTCCACTACTCGACAACAGATGGCGGTAGTGCATTCAATTCAATACTCTTGTGAAACTTCGAAACTGTCACTGTTATCATTTAATTTGTTCATAACTAGTACCTACACATTACCCAGAACCCGTTTGGCTACGACTCAAAGCAACGCAACTAATTAATTAATAACACACCGAGTCAATCGCGGCGAACCACATTACACTCCTATAATGCACTCGGGGGAATGCAAAAAGAGGTATGAATCGAACAAGTCTGGTCAATCATGGTGAGGATAATGATAGCGTACAGAGGGGTTCTTAAGAGATGCGGTTTGCTCTGCCGGAGTGGCATCCTCGTTATCATATCTGAGGCAACGAGGGTGCATGGGCGGGCACTCCCGAGGCTCCACCCGCGAGGCCACGCCCCCTGTGGAGGCTACGGAGTCTGTTAGACTTGAGTTATGGTGGCCTGAAATTGTTCAAGGCTCGTTCAAAGTAAGAGCAATTGGTTTCTGCAAAGCTTAAGCGCCATCGCATAGGTACCTAGTGGCTGCTGCAACTTTGTCTCTACACGAACAGGATTTAGGAACCTGAATACGTAGGTAGATTTCTTTCATCGAATAAAATAATACGGGGGTTTATAAACTAAAGTTCTTTCAAAAACCACATAAATTAATATGCTGAGCACCTTTTACTATTTTTTGAACGGATTAAGAAATGTTGGGCTTCAACGTCACACTTTTGTAGTACATAATTTTGCACAATTATTTTCAATAAATCTTGAAACCTAGAAAATGATTTTGAATTTTTGAGACGGCAGCCTTATCACTAAAACTGTCATATTGTGCTGTTAGTCTTCTTTAAAACAAAATAAATAAATAACTGATTTCTACGAGAAACCTTCGGATACCTATACCTATTGAAAGTAAAATATTCAAAACATCGGTTTCCCAAATAAGGGTAGAATTATGTGGTGGTAGGTTATAACTTTACTAGCGCTCCGTGCTAAAATAACGCTGAAAGTTACACGGCCATAAATCACTTGTTGTCCAGTAAGAGTAGCCTTCGGAGCGCGCACTAGGTATTTAAACACCCTATATTTCTCAATTTGTTCTGTGATGAACTGTTGGATAATACATAACATGTAGGTAAGTACCTACAATAAATAATCTAAATTATTTTCGAGAGAAAAATAATTAAAAGCAAAACATAAATAACACAAAAAACCGGCAGGTGCTAATCCAACATTAATTTTTGACAACGATTGTAATTACAAAAGCTCTACAACGCGCTTTGCAGTTGGTCCGCTAGTTTTCGAGGGGATGTTGTATATTAATCGGTCTTATTTAAATTGAAAAGCAAAATGTAACAAGCGAAATTTTTGTTAAAAACTTTTGTTGTATAATTTGTACGTATTAGGTAGGACCTACGTCCTACATTCCCACTTCTATAATGTAGAGTTCCTATGTCTATTATCACTCGGCAGTCTCATTGTTAGATCTAGACTTTTCCACGCATAATCTACATGTTATTTTCAGCTTATACTGTGTAGGTACCATGCTGGCAGAGAAATTGAATCTTTCAACTCTTCGGAAAATATTGGTTCTTATACAATAATAGTCTTCCCATCTGGCATCGTCTACCATGCCCTCCACTTGGCACCTAGTGCCCCAGCTATTCGGCAAGGCTCATGCAGCTGACATATCCGTATCATTTAGGTACATTTTAATGCAGGTAATAATATTTATAAATAAAACACAAATTCGTAGTTTTTTATGACAATTCGATGTCCATTGCGTAGCAGAGTCTTACATTGAGTCAGAGTTGTTCTGTTAGTTTTTAGAACGGTACCTTGGCTACTATCGGATAGAATCGGATATATTCGTGTAATAGAAACATCGGAACGAATATGACACTTAATTTCGAAATCGGAACTCGATCATCAGTCCGAAAATTGGCGAAAACCGAAGGCTACTCTAGAGCCCGAGTTATATTACTAAAAGCTAACAGACTATACCTACGTTGTGCTTATTTTTGTGTGTGTAGAAATGTGAATATTTTTTTACACACCTATCTTATTAATCTGTGGGTTATTCTAGGTAACTTTGAATTTATTGTAGGTAGTTCTAAGAAACAACGCGAAACGGTTAGCATGACGGAGTGGTGTTTCAGATATGGTTCTCTTGAGGTTCCTTTCTCTGAAAATTCTTGAATTCTGTTACCTTCTCAGACTCTGCCCCTATTCACTGAATGTGAGCTATTTACTACATCTATGTGTCAATAAAAACGCTTCACTTTTCTGATAACAGAGATGTCGCTTAAACCCTTTTTGTCGCCCTCGGTCTTGCTCTGGAGTCGGACCCTTGACCCTATGACGAGCGGGTGTGCACGTCATTGCAGTTATTTATGTCCGTGCAACGGGACGGGCCTCTTTCTAATTAATGCTAGAGATATACGGACGGAACCATCGCCGTTTACCTCAAGGCGCTTGTGTTAATGGCGGTCGCGAACACCTTTTGAGGGAGCTTTCGGCATGTTTAATGTGGCGTTAATACTGCTAATTAATCATAGATATCAATGACACGGTAGTTAGTTACAAATTAATATTTGAAGGGATATTAATCATTTGAAGAAGATCCACAGATAACAAAAAGCTTTGGGTAGTAAAATAAGAACTCCAACATTGGGTACCTACCTATCTACACACTATATACAAATTATATCGGAGACATTTTCAAAAAATGCAATTAGCTGTAGTCACGGGATGGTCACCCATTCAGCACCTGACCGCGCTTGTTGTTTGCTTGAAATTGATGGATTCCAACGACTCGGTTCCATTAGGCCACGAGCGCGTTCAGGATAGGTGACTGTCCCGCGACTATCTCTAGCGGCATTTTTCCGAGTGCTTCCGTGCTTCGCAAGGCACGTTAAGCCGTTGGTGCCGGCTGTCATGTAAAGGTAGTCGTTAAGCTATGTCAGAGGCCTTATGGACACCTTTATAACTTCTGACATTAAGGCCCGCTACTGACTTACAATCACCCACCAACCCGGACTTGGCCCCCGTGGTGGCGTATGGCTTAATCTTCCTGCGATGCAGAAAGAGAACCGTGCCCCAGCAATGGGCATATACAAAGGGTTGATATCATACATTTTCGAAGTAACTTTTAAGGTGGACGATGAGACAATTGCATAGTTGGCAAATAATGGTAGGTAGGTACATACAAAAAAACTGTAAATATTAACCTCAAAGGACCTTGCCAATATCCATACCGAAAGAAATATGTTCTCCTAAAAACTGATAGCTGCAGAATTATCGTAAAGGGAATGAAAATATACCCAAGTCGTATGGGTTACTAAATTCCTTGTCACAGCAAGTGGTATTTCGCGGACAGTAGGCCGTTTAACATGGAATGGTTCCCGCTGAACATCAGTTGGGAAGGATACGCTGGCATAGAAGGTTTACCTACTAAACTACAAGATAACATAACATTTTCATACAGGCACATAAGTACATTGCTTTTGGCGGCCCCACACTAGGATACCCTGTGATGGATATATCATAGATGCGTAAAAGTAAACTAAAAATTATTTATTACCGAATGCTGTTAGGTACCTACTTGCATATAGATTGATTATGTCAGTCGTACTAGAGTACGACTATATTATGTTATATATTATATATATTAAATATTATGGGTATATTTAGATACCTCCTTGTAATAGACTACAAGTACCTTAATATACTCATAATATTTAAAGAAGATTGAATCTGCCACAAAATAATGTAATGTAATAAGAAAAGTAATAACAATATAATCTGGTACGACCTCTGTGGCGTAGTGGTAGCGCATCTGCCTACCATGCAAGAGGTTCCGGGTTCGAATCCCGGCTGGGGACAGAAAAAAAAGCGCAGCTCTTGGATGTTTACGTGTTTGTGACGTCGCTGTTTCTGGTTCCCACGACACAGGGTATCCTAGGGTGGGGCCAGAAGCAATGTATGTCATGCTTGTATGTAAATGTAATGTAATGTATAGTAAGTAATATTAATTATTTGCGAAGTTATACTAGCAATATCACTCGTTAACTGTCAAGCAAAACATCGTGAGGAAATCTGTATGTCTAAGGTATTCGTGGTTATAACTTAGCACTTGAAATTGCCAATTGAAATTGCCAAAAATTGAAATTGAAATTGAAATATAAAAATAATCATCGTAATAATAATATTAATAGAGATTAAACACTCAAGCGGCCTACCTACAGTCGACATTGTTGTTGCAAATTTGTCTTTGTGTTATATTATATGTGACGGAGTAGAGTGCACCCATGTAGGTACGAGGTTAGTACTTTTTTTATTAACTCCGACGTAGCCTTTATATATTATCATCGTCATCCTCATCAACCAATTACGTCCCCACCGAGGGGCACGGGTCTCTTCCCTGAGGAAGGTAGGTAAGGCCTTTGTATATATCTAAAGTAGAATCGAAGAAGATTCGAAAGCTTTCGTATATTTCAACTTTGTGTGCAACACTGAGGCTTATTGCAGGCTATCCGTGGTACAATAGCCCATTGCGGCTGCGCTACTCCGTAGGACCAATAACAAATATTGGATGGACCTCAGCTTGTGATCTGCAGAGCGCAGTAAGTGTCGATTTCCAACGACGCCAACGGCGAGACTGCCTCTCCAAATGACACTTAGCGTAAATAGATCTGCGTTTGCGCGGAAACATGAGATGTGCAATATATTAGTCCAGCTCATCCAAAGGTTGTCTGGAAGAGAATAGTTTTATTGATAAGGCGGCTGTCTGTACTCTTAGGTTTAGAAATATGTGTGATTCCCATTTATACGAGTATGAACAAAAAAGTATTCTTCTCTATCTATCTGTGTTTATTCAATGTTTGTGTCACGTGTATTGTCTTTGACCCATGAGTTGTTTCATTTGAATGAAAACGCTTCCTAAACAAGCGTTCACACAGAAGGGGCGCGTAAAATGTATTTTATACAAAATGTGTTTACCAAACTGGACGACGCCCACACAGATTACTAAAACGGATTTCTATACAAGGAGTTGTGTCTTTTCCGACGTCCCGTCTTTCGGTGTGGCCGCTGGTTAAGGCACCGATTGCAAGTCTTCGAGGTTCTATTGCATTGGTTGATCATACTATCTCACATCACACTAATATTATCAGGGTGAAAGTTTGTGAGTTGTGTTTATATATGTTGCTTCTTCACGTCTACACGGCTGGAGCGATTTTAATAAAATTTAGTGTGGAGTTAGCTGACACCCTAAATTAACACATAGGCTACGTTTTACTGCAAGAAAATGTCTTACTCCCTAATAAACCGCGGGTGACACCGCGGGGCACAGCTAGTAGTAAATAAATATAGTTTCCATACTTTAAGAACCGATAGGTAGACTACCTACAATTGATCTTCACATTTTCAAATTTATGAAAAATGTCGTCAACGAGTTTAAAATACTCGTACCTATTATAGTTACGTATTATGCTTTGTAATTTATCAAGTTAGTCACTATCGTGTCCGTAAGTAGGTAGTTACTGTTTTTTTCATCTCGTACTACGTCGCCTACGGTTTGACTTAACCTTCGATTTAACTGATACTCCGATCACTTTGTTATCTGGAAGTGATCACTTTCAGTGATAAGGCCGCCGTATGTACTCTTAGATTAAGAAATATCTGTGTGATTTCCTTTTTGATGTACAATGAAGTGTTATCTAGCTATGTATCTGAACTCGCAGGTGGTCACCTCGCAGCCCGTGAATCTGGTCTCTTGTATTGCAAAACCAATCCAGCTAGCGGTAACCGCACTTTTTATCAAACACTTCAAAATCAGGCAACAGCTGTGTCTACTTTCACAACTAAAATCTCGTCAGCATAGCGGATTGGAACGTGAGCTACTGAGACCGGCACCGTCGTATCGGTTCTCACGGACACGCGCGCCACAATAAGAAGAGCCGATGGTGACGCGTATTAATCAGCTACCGGCCACTGGGAGGTTGCTCTGCTTAGATGGTACAGTCAGGGACACAACGCCAAGAAGCTGAGATTAAAATCAGCTATAGGACGCAAGTTACATTCTGAAACTGACTCACAATGACACCTGTTGGTAACCTTATAGGTTTTGTAAAAGATGCGTAACGAAAACTAGGCTGAAAGTATCGATGCTACCTACTCACTGAAAGATGTTACCAGACTTACAAATTGGAAGGATGGGAGTGGGCAGATGCGGTATCAACCCTTGTATATCACCACTGCTGCGGCACGCGTCTCTTCCGGCATCGCAAGAAGGTTAGGCCATACTCCATCACGAGGGCCAAGTCCGGTTTGGTGGAGATTTGTAAGACAGTGGCGGACCTTACTGTCAGAAGTTATCAAGCCTCCCATACGGCCTCTGAAATGGCTTAACGACTACCATTACATGACAGCCGGCACCAACGGCTTAACGTGCCTTGCGAAGCACGGATGTGCTCGGAAAAATACCACTGGCGGTAGTTATCACCAATCTTGCACTTGACCGCGCCTGTTGTTGCTTAACTTAATTGATTGATTCCAATCACTCGCTTCGACTAGGCTACGAGCGCTTCGGGCAGATACAAAAGATCCCAATGGATCGAAGTGACCCGTTCTTCAATCAGATACGACTAGCTACTGGAGAGGACAGAACTGCTGCGAGCAATGGATAACTATGGTATGGTATGTATTGTATTGGATCGATCCTTTCTGAAACAGTTGGAACGGTAGCTTATCGGGTAAGAATCCAAACATAATCCTGTGCACGACCGACTTTTAAATCGACTGCGAGTGCAACTTAAGAAAATGTTTTACAGATATCTGATATTTAACCGGGTGTAAAATCATTTAAGTATCTTCTTGATTTTCAGTATTTCTCTTCTGGTGACTCATTTTTCCATTCTCATTAACAAATGGCCATATTCATAGGAAGTTCCGCAAGGGACAATCAAATCCCAACAACAATTCTGTCAAAATTACCAAAGCATCAGTCAATATTTAAGCCCTTTTAAGCCGATTGTCGTCGACAGTGTCAGCCGCGGTGGCCGCTCGCTGTCCGTGCGTGTCGGATCCACTCAACGTCGCATTCACGGCAAGTCAAATGTTTAATTTGCTCGATAAATCACGCCATTAGAAGCATTTCAAGGGTGTCATCGCATCTTGCAGCTCATTGGAAACGTGACGCCGCGCCGCGTTGTGTGGCCGACGTGTTCTCTAATAAGAATCTGGGGGTATTGTTGGTGGATCGGCATTGAATGCGCGGGGTAAATATTGGAATGATCTTCTGTGTTAATGTAGGCCTGCTTTGGTTTTTTTCAGACATCCGTTTCGTTAGTTTATCTCTAAGTTAATCGATTTCATGGCGACAAAACTCCAATAAAATATATAAACTATCTATCCAGATTTTTTTTTTATTTATTAGATTAGAGGCCAGAAGTACAAATGCCACAATCGTTGGCATTCAATGTGGTTATTTTGATTCTACCTACTTACAATCGTAATAAGTATCTACTAGAGTTCGCGGTAGGTACATACATTTGTTAAAGTCGATTACTAATTATGGACGAGTAGGTAGGCATGCTTGTACCATAACAGATTGGTTCATACCAACCACCCCCGTAATGTAACCAGCAAGAGTAATTGCTCGAAATAACATTGCGTAGAGTCCCTCGCGTGACTCCACGAAACTCGAAGGAGGCTCTGCGGTCGGTCCAAATTAAATTAGATTAAATTGATTTATTGGAGGATCGGCGTGTAACGTCCCAGCGAGGTTCGTTCCGCCACTGTCCCGTCACAGCCCTTAATTAATGCTGTTAGATCCGGAAACGCGCTGGAAAATGGACGGCAATGGTTTTAAAATTGTTTTAGTAATTTTTCAAGAAGTCTTGTACATACTGTACTGGAATTGGTATGATCTGAAGGCATCGATAGCGGGGTTTTTTGATGGAGTTTTCTGAAGTTTCATGTGTATTTCGAAAGAACATACATATTGATTCTCAACCATGAAGACGTAGTGTAGATTAACATAAGGTTTAGCATGCATTGCGAATGATATTGCTCCGTCTTTTTCTGAAGGATTTTAAATCACGTATGTACTAATTTGACTGGGGAATTATTTTCGCGCGTATTTTTTTTTGCAAATCCGTGCACCTCGATATATTTTTCACAGGTATCTCACAGATTTTTTTGGAAAAAATCGTGTGGTGAAAAATCGTAATAGCTGCTAAGCCTGATAATAAGTTCACAACTTGAAGCTATGCCTTGCCGATGCCGTGGTGACAGCGAAATAAAGCTATTGAATCGCCTGTATCAATAGAGCAGCAAATTGACGTTTAATTTGAACGTGAAGCGCCGCATAAAACATTAAACATGATAATTTCGATACATAAAACATTTCATTAAAGGCAGTGAGGCCCCATTATTCAAAGATACACGCCAAATGATTGCCTTTCTTTTGTGCATCGACAAAGCGCTTGGACTGTATTCCATTTGCGCTCGGCGTCGCTTATTGTGCACGCTAGCGCTTCGAGCGTGTTTTGTTTCGGACCCCACGTGGGCTTCTACACCGTCTGTAGTACAAGTTCTTTGACTTAGTAGGAGAGCTGTTGAGTACCGCCTGTTCTAAGTAGACGCCCGTGTCTTTACACGAAGCGCGGCCGAACGGGCGGCGTTTTAAAATGAAATGAAGCCAAGATTGATGAGTTTAGACACGACCTGTGACACGCACTACCGAACGCTGCATACGGCCTCTATGCGCTCTGGCCAGAATGCGCTTTATTTCACCCTTTACAAAACGTTCATTGTAGTAGCGATGCGTGTTTGTGTTGAATCATATTATCGGTCAGTTTTTGTTCAGTAGGTGGTTTAAAATCGTTCGGGCTTCTAATAGCTTTTTTGTGCGCTCGTTTCTTCTCTAAAGTGTTTGTATTAATGCGATGTTAATTCATCTTTGAGCCGTCTGCCGCCCCTATAAATTGATGTTGATTAAGGCCCAAGATTTTACACGTAACAAAACTAATCGCTTTCGATTAGACAAGACAGTCAGCAGCAACAATTTAAAAGTAAAACTTCCAGTAGAAAGTTAAACAAAATAGAGCGGTAAAACAAAACAATAGTGCCTGCAATAGATAAGTACACATTAGGAAATATGAATGTGTACGATTACGGGGCGCTATTATGGTCTAATTCGAATGTTTGGGCAACACGGCTCGCCGCGTTAAATTACAACGAGTCGGTAGTTTGCTCCACCCTGTAATTTGGGAGCCGCCGCGCCTTCCCCGAAACTATCAGACTACAGCGAGATTGCCTCCTCACTCAGAGGGTAAACAAATACTGGGAAGCACATAGCGAGCAGGAAATTTAAACAACACTGGCGGATTTACATTACACCTCGTTTTGAGTGTGTCATATTAATTCAGCCGGGTGTAAGTTCGGAACCGTAGCGTATATAGATACCCAAGAAAGTTTAGGTATGCTTAAACATTTTCAATGACCATGCTAAGTAGATATAGATAAATTTGTTATAAAATACTTTTGTACGCACTGCTCTCTTCTGTAAAGTATATTTAAATGTCATAATATTATTATTTTAGTTTAAACATTTTCAACTACCGCGCTAATTTATTGTATAAAATACTTTTGTACGTACTGTTCCTTCTAACGCACATTTACACGTCATAATATTATCGATTCCTTCTTCCTTTTTTCTATGAGAGATTATGTTTTAAGTTACGTAATTATACGATGTACTTTTCCTATGTGGTTTTAGGCACGGTTTTAGGGACCTCTGTATGTTCGCTTGAATAGTCTATCACACCCAATCCTAATGCATTTATGCGGTAACCTAACATCCTGGAACAGGCTGAGGTGGGCCTGGCCCACCTGGCTCCCTATGTACCTCAAAGTGTGTACGTTCGTAGCCACGCCAGTTGTATCTACCCCATTGTTCTACCATGCGATTGCCAATATGATAGAACAAAAGCATTTTATTATTCGGTCCATTACAAACCCCTTATTCGGACACAAACAAAGCGTCTACATTGTGAAGTAGCTGCGCGATAGGAATCATAACAATCGGGCCCCGTGGAACACAGTCGTACATTCAAAACTGAGTGACGTGTGTAGATTATAACAAAAATAAATGTTTATGTTGTTAGCCGGGAAAGCCTACAATTACCGACGCTAGGCGAGGATCGAGCGGGTACCAACAGCCGGGTTGGCTCCGAGAACTATACAGAGGGTACAGTGACTTGAAAGCTGATGGAACGAAATGGCTGTTTTTTTTCGTAACGACTAATGAACGTTAGTAAAGCGAAAGTGATCTGTCAGGATAGTGGCAAGTGGCCGTTCCTGATCTCTGCTTACCCCTCTGTGATACAGGCGTGAGGTTATACTATGTTAGCTTTTTTCTTGTCATGATACATTAAATGACATATGTTTCATTTAGGGTAATATGAAATATTTATTTAGAGCAAAAAAGAGGCATTACCAAAACCAAACATTCACAGAATGCTTCGCCGCCTAAAGTTGCAACCTACTCGTTGTTCTCTATAGTAAACGACATCTAAAAGTAGTGTGACAATTAACTAATAAACTTTAAAGCTGCGGACCCGTTAAATGTCTTCGTGCATCGCGAATCATTGAAAAAATATTCGTATAAACAATTCTTGCATACTTCTCATCTCCTAGGATAAAGACTTATAGGTATGTCAAAAGTTGTACAACTCAAACAATCTGAAAGCAGGCGTCAACTACGTACATTGGGTTCAAAATCTCTAAGTAGAGTATAAAAATTGGCAGCGTGAAAGAAATTAGACAATTTAAAAAAATATATATTAAAACTACAATCAATAAAGGGTTCCCTTTAAAAAGGTTCTCTTTAAAAAGGTAACGACGCTACGCTTCACGGCTAAGCAGTAGTGGTGCCCGGCAGCTTTTCATGCGAACCTTTCAGTACTGTACCTTCGCAACACCCTCCATAGCTCCGATTTTTATCTAAAACGGTGAGCCGCGCCGGCGTTTCCATCGGCGTAATTACAGAGTTTAGCCCGGATAGTGAATTATTAGCCGCGCCGCGCCGCACCGCGCCGCGCCGTAATCGACAAAATAATTGTTATTCGGACGCTAGCCGTTGTTGTGGTCACACCGGCCCCGTAGACGGCAAATTGAATTTAGGACTATCATATACTTGGCCTCTCTAACGGGGCTTTGTTGTTGTATCTTCTGAAAGCTAATCAGAATAACGCCCAGTTAAGTTTATAAACAAAGAGGGTTGAACACAAATTACGTTCTAAAGAAATCGTAGCAAGTTCATATTGCCCGCCAAATAACATGAAATGACTTTGAATTCGCATGGATGTATTCAGGGTGCCATTGCCTGGGGACTTCGGTTTGGTCGTTTTTTTATACATAGCCTTCTCTCCGAAAGAGAGAGTATGGGCTTAATATTCACGCGTGCCCACCGCGGATTGGCAATTCTAAGCGCTGAGGTAGTTGAACATCTCGGATACTCAGGTTTCCTCATGATGTTTTACTTCACGGTAAGCGCGTGGTATTGCCACTATAACTTCACATGCTTACACTGGTTAAATGTCGCTTAAGTGCTTCCTAACTTCACAAATGTAGGTTACTTAGAAAACAAAGTCAATGGTGGATTCGAACTCACGGCCTCCTCATTGAGAAGGCGCTGTTCTACTACTCCGCTATCACCGCCACTCTCAGCTGAATTAATACTTAATTAAAACAAAAACCTTCTGCGCGACTATCGCAAACTCAACCAGACTATAGTCTGTTAGCTTTTAGAATATACCTCGGGCTTTAGAGAAGGCTTCGGTTTTCGCCGAAAGCACACGAGTGTAATACTACTTCCTGTTCTGTGAAAAAAATTCTTATTAAGTTCATTTAACTTTATTTAATTAAGTGTCATATTAGTTCCGATATTGCTATTACACGAATATATCCGATTCTATCCGATAGTAGCCGAGGTATATTCTAAAAGCTAACAGACTATACGCAGATTCGTGTTTACATTATCTGTTCGGCATCATATTTATCGTCTTGTTGGATTCGTCCATACATTTACAAGTCAGTAATAGCTGGTTATGGTTAAATGGTAAAAAACAGAGTGAATTTAAAACTATCGCACAGGTTTAAGAAACAAAGCAAGTGCCAGTGAAGGCAATCTATTAGGGCGCCGCCCGCCCTCGCAGGCAGCCGTGCGCAAATTCATTACCACTACAACTTGAAGCTTCCGTTTCCGCCAGACACCGCCGGCGCTGGCAAACAAACCTCCATCTACGACCACGGGACTCTTTCACTGTATATTGCTGCTTGCGTTAGAGAAGCTTCAAAAAGAAATAAGTGAAAAGTATCAACGAACTTGAAAAAACTAGTAATTTAAGAGCCGTATTTAATTTCGTATTAAGAGGATGTAATATTATAATCTTCAATTGGTATGCAATGACAGTGCACAGTAATAATAATATTGGAATTGTTTTTTGGATCTACTTAATGAGATGATTTATACAGCGTCCAGTGGCATCTTCACTCACACTAGATGGGTGAAGGGACCACTCCGACGCTGTAGAGCCTGGGACATGGTTTTATAGATGGTGTAGACTTGACAGTGCACAGTAAATACTAGAATAGGAATATGTACTAACGCTAGAGTAACACCACTAATAACTTTGTATGTTTAAAAACCTATTTAGAGGCTAAAATTTTCACCCATGCCGGGATTCGAACCCGCAACCTCTGGCTATCCGTACCAGCGCTCTACCAATTGAGCCAATGGGCGACTCACGGCATCAGTGTTTCGAACCTCTTTACAATATTCTCTGTATTACGTACAGGCAGCGACATCTGACTTAAGCAAATTGCATTACTTACAGCCCCGACTACCTACTTTGCAGTTAGGTTTAACATCGGAACGATATCACTGTACCCACATGATTACACTATTTTTATTTTTAACACATTGAATGCCAACATTTGTATGGAGTCCAATCCCGGTTCCCACAATACAAACAAGTCAATACGAGTATACTCGTAGTTGGCAACCGTTAAATACTTTTTTAAACAGGATGCCGATCCTACGAGTATACTTGTATACGACTTAACTCGTATCTTGGCGTCTTGTATAAAAAATCCATCTACCCTTCATTTTATAAATAAAATAATAACTTTTCTACACTGTTCATCCTATTAGTATTGCCCTTATCTAGTCGCGGAATACATATTTCGATAAGGTACATAATTAAAATGTCCTATTTACGTCCTCGTCGTACTTTATCACGCTCAGTAATCATAGAAGACCTAGAGAACACATCATCAAGTAATGGTGAGGATTTTTCCGCTGGTTCAGGAGATGACTATGCTCTACAAGTGGGTGAGGATTCTATTAGTTCTCCTTCGTCTTTTGTGTCAGACATCACCGACGCAGATGAAGATATTCTACTTTAAGAAGGCCCATCATGTGACTCAGAAACGATTTGGAACTATCAATCTGCTGCGCCTCAAAAGTTCAGCTTCACTGAAAACTTTGGCTTGAAAGTGAATGTTATGTATTATTTTCAAGTGAATTCATAGACATGGTAGTAAGGCAAACTAGTAAACACGCTGCGGAAACTCTCGTACAATGTCACAACTTTCAAGATTTCGATAGTGGAAACAGACTAATCGTCAAGAAATGCGAAAACTATTAGGCATGCTACTTTATATGGGCATAAATCAACAACCTACAATAGCACACTATTGGTCAACCTCCAAGCTGTAAAAAACTTACCACTATTTTGAGTAGAAATAGGTTACAGATTTTACTCCGCGTTTTACACTTTGCTGATAATGAATCACAAACCGACGGTGATCGCTTTCATAAAATTAGACTTGCATTAGATAATTCCAATGATTTGATGGCACGAATTTATTACCCGAACAAAAGTCTCAGTATAGAACCACATTCAGCAAGAAACTCCTGGCCCAAGAACATCTAATGAAGAACATTCATTAGATGTTCTTCCTTGATATCATTCCTTGATAAAATTTCCACCGTCCGAAAAAAGGGCTGATCCGCCAAAGCCTTGTTGTGTCTGTACTAAAAATAAAAAACGTAAAGCCTACTGTTGTGAAGTTTGCCCTGGCAATCCAGCTTTGTGCGTTGTCAACTGTCTCAAAGTATATCACACTAATCCTGTGTACAATAATTAATATATTTGGTTTTTATTTATGTAGGTATATTTTTTCTGTCAATAAAGAATCCTACTCACACTGTTGGTTTTATTTGTTCTAAGGTGCCAATCTATAGTCGAAAATCATTGACAGGGCGCCAACGAGCATAGTTTCAATACAATATCCCACTGAACACCTACGACCATACTCGTAGTTGGCACCTGTGCTATTCCTCCCCTACGAGTTAACTCGTATTTGGCAGTCAATGTGTTAATGCACTAACCCGTGCTAAGGAACAAATTTAAAAACCTATTTAGAGGTTTTTAAATTTGTTCCTTAGCACGGGTTAGTGCATTAAAAATAAAAATAGTGTAACTTTGTATGTATTTTATGCATTTTGGAAACTGTTGCACAGTTGGCAATAATGTGTACAGAGAATTGTGTTTAAAGTAAAATAGATACCAACGAAGTAATTTACGTTTGACTTCCTTTCGAGACATCCTTTTATAATTTTTCAGTTAGACTTCCTTCAATCATAAATTCATAAATAAATGAATGGATTTAAAGTACCCTTACTGGCTACCTACAGTACTTCCCTGCAGGGCATTCTAGTTGAATCAGTTTTTTATTTCACTAGAGTACCTACTACAACACAACGGTTTTGTTGCAAAACGCTCTTAAAGTAAGTGAGTAGAGTGCAATGCTGTAAAACTTAATTTGCTCTCAACTGAATCTGACATCAAGTGTATTGGTTCTTCTCTTGTCGCAAACGACGCATCAATGTACGCTGAACGTTGCGATATTTTGGAACTTATATTGTAGTTAAATTAGGAGGGTTGTAGTACAAATGCGATCGCGATAACACATCACAACATGACGTGACTTAGTTTGCACAGCGTTTTGAAGGAAAACTAACATAAGTTTCAATGCACCACGGTTTGCGTGTGAACAAACGTTACTCTGAATAATGTGAAAGTTTGCTTTGGCCGCCATTGTTTTGGAATGAAAATGTCGAAGCTTATTTTAAGGTGAAGTGATTGTGTTGTGTAGAAGTTCTTATTATTAATATTTCACTTTTCTATTCTTATAAATCTCTCTAAAATACCTCTCGACCTCTGTGGCGTAGCGGTGGCGCGTCTGCCTACCATGCAAGAAGTCTTGGGTTCGAATCCCGGCTGGGGACAAAATAAAAAGGCCAGGTCTTGGATGTTTACATGTTTCTGATGTCGTTGTTTCTGGTTCCCACTATACAGGGTATCCTAGTGTGAGGCCAGAAGCAATGTATATGCTTGTATGTAAATGTTATGTTATTTTATTACATAAAATATTTTTTTATGACTATGTGCAATACTTCTAAATGAAGTGCAAGTCTTAAATGACTGGTACTTTTTAACTGTGTACCAGTTAATAATTATAAATTAAAAATTAATCTGTTTGTTATCAATTGTTATCGAGTGACATCTACAAAGATGTGTTTTTTTTTTGTAAATTAACAAATATGACGAGGTAGGTATGTACCTGAGATCAATATCAAAATATCGTAATGTACTAACTTTAATGTACAGCAATAAATTATGACACAATCCTTTCATAGCAATTTCATAACAAGAGCTCAGTAAAGGTTACAATATAAATTATGTATCTACCAAGCGCGTCCTCACGTACAGAGAGGCGTCTATTCATAGATGTGCTCGTGTTACTTAACGCTTATTTTCAAACACCGTGGATTTGTTACGTAGTAAGTTCATCACATACTTAAAAAGTTTTGCTCTATTACAGATGTTTTTTCTTTTACGTTCCCAAATCTGTTCAACTCACAAAAGAGGAGGAGGTAAAAATACTTCCGGCCTTATTTACAAAAACAATTTCAAAACGATTCTACTGAAACACTCCTAGAGGCGTTTTATTTAATCTGTGGTCACGTGATTTCAAGTAAAATCTCTACCACTTTTGGAATGTTTTAAGGATTTGTGTTTTTATAAATAAGGCGGTGAGTGTCTAAGCAAAGTATTTCTACGTTATGCTACTAGTTTTATCAATTTAAGTGTTTTTCATAAAAAACAGAGAGAGTGAGAGAGTAAGAAAATATATATTTTATTGTAACAACACGACAAATCACCAAAACTAAGAAAAATACCTTCAGTTGAAATATTTTAGTATCCTTCGATACCAAATAATTTTAACTAGTAAGCACGTGAGTTATAGAAAATAAACAATCACGGAAGGATATCTGTGCAGTGTTTGCTACTTCCATAATAGAGCCCCGGTCTGCGCAGGTGGAACGAAAGGGCCGCGGCGTCGCCCACGCGCTCTGTGACAGGCTTGATGTGTAATTCAATAACTATAATCGGTTCCTCCTTATAGGGGAGGGTAGGGCCACTAGACCAGCGGCCTAGATTCACCAAATCAGCAAGTAGGGCCACCAAATTAACAGGTACGACTATGAAACTAGTGGATTAGAATCTACTAAAACTAAAGGACTCAAAGTCATCCGGAGGACATAGGACTAGACAAAATCAGCAGGTAGGGTACACTAATCCAGCAGCGTAGGGTATAAAATTAGCAGATAGGACGACAAAACCAATGGACCGGGAAAACAAAATTAGCAGGTAGAACCACGGAACTAGTAGACTGGGAACACAAAATCTGCTGCAGACCGCGAAATTGCTCTGTGGTGTCGGCCTAGAGAATATCACCAACCCAATTCATCCCGCGGGTGTCGTAAAAGGCGTAAGGGACACAAACCGGGGGGTGGGCAGCTACGCCCCCTGCAGTACAATTCCACCGAACTGCGATCCCCAACCCGCAAGCCCAGAGTGGGGATTATGGGCATTACCCCCTATGATAGCACAACGTGGTGCTCTTTAGGGGAGGGCTAGGCCCAGCAGTGGACTAGTATAGCCTGACGACGACGACCACAAAATCAACAGGTAGGGTCAAAAAACCAGCGGCTTAAGGCTATAAAATCAGCGGGTAGGGATGGAACCATAGGGGAGAGAAGGTTCATAAAACAAGTGGACTGGGACCACAAAATCAGGTAGGACCTGGGTAGGACCTGTAGTAAGACCACGAATCCAGTGGACTAGGCCGACAAAATCAGCGGTCTTATGGGTGTTGTGGCACGAGTCAATAGACTGGGCCCATGTAATCAGTGGTCCAGGTTTAGCTGTTGAGGTAGTGTCAAAATTCTAGAAGAAGTAGAATATCTCAAAAGCTGAAATGCAGTGTATTTGTGTTCTACGACATTATTCGTTATCAACCCTTGTTATCCCCACTGCTGGGGCCTGGTCTCTTCCAGCATCTTCTCAAAAAAACTGAAATCCAGTGTGTTCGTGTTTTACGATATTATTCGTTATCAACACTTGTTGTCCCCACTGCTGGGTCTCTTCCTGTATCGCAGGAAGGTTAGGCCATACTCCACCACGGGGGCCAAGTCCAGATTGGTCGAGGATTGTAAGACAGTGACGGGCCTTACTGTCAGAAGTTATCAAGCTGCCCATAAGGCCTCTGACATGGCTGTACGATATTATTGCTTTAAGATAAATATTTTCGTTTATAACATAACATTACATTTACACACAAGCACATACATTGCTTTAATATAATGGAGAATTTGCGAAAAATATATAATTTCATTGGGGTGGCCATATTTCAAGATTAATAATCGTGTGAGTTTTTGTACAAATAATACTTTTTAATTCTATAATCTGCATATTAAAAGGTAAAAATTATTGACTGCGGAAAACTGCAAACTCTTAAGGCAAGAAAAATAAAATCATTCCTACGTCATAGGCATCCACAAAAGAAGAGTTCTTCAAATTTAAAAAAAGTCCTAAGGGGATGAATTTCGTGATAAAAGGTTGTATGAAACTTTTTGTTCCTTAAACGTATTTGCATGATCCGTTACATAAATTGAGAACGATAAAAATAATGAGTTATGTTTTTCAGTGTCTCCTAAAAGTATAAAGATAGAAAATTGTATCAAAGCTTCTATCGAGTTAAAGTTGACTCATAACGTAATTTTAATCATGTTGTAAAAAAATGCTCTAACAAATCGGGCGCAAATTCTATCGTCACAAATTGCATACATTCTGAAAAAAATATTAATTTTAATAATTTACGCGATAAAACGCAAATTCCTTAGTGTTAATTACGAGGCTAGTAGTCTTCTTCTCTTCTTTGTCTTTGCCTCATCCCATTACGAGTATTTGGGGTCGGCTCTCCTCGTTCTTTTTCTTCAGGATCTTCTGTACTGGGTTGTAAAGAAGTTTAAAACATTACGAGGCTTGTAGTGTTTTAAATTTTTTCGAATATAAGTTATTAGTAATATACGTTTACGCATATCTCGTTAAAGCTATAATTTAGTTCTACCTCCGTACTCATTTTGTTGAAACGGTTGATCTAGAAAAATAACCTGATTTAGTTGTTGATGTTGTGTTCAGTATCTTTAAAATGGCCTCTTAACTACTTCCGTTTCTTAAGTGTGTCTCTTCTACCTTCTAATGTGCTAAAAGATTCGTAGAAAAGAGTACTAGTATATTGATGATCTTAGCTTCCTCAACGGTCAAGCTGAACACTTAACACTCTTAACATGGTTAACAGGACTACCGAAATAGAAGTCGTGGGTTCGATTTCCACTGGAGGCCGCGCTACGTGATCAGTAAAAATCACCTCAGTTTGGGTGTAATTCTATGTTTGTAATGTCGTTGCTTGGTTACCATAGGGTATCCTGGTTTATCCTAGTTTAGGACCAAGACAAGTGGTTTTGTTGTGAAGAAGCTCTTATATACAGAACAATGGCTTGTCCATCCTTTCACAATTTGTAACATAATATTTACATACAGGCACATACATCGCTTCTGGCCCCACACTAGAATACCCTGTGTCGTAGGAACCAGAAACAGCGACATCACAAACATATAAACATCTAAGACCTGGGGTATTATTTTTGTCTACAGCCGGGGTTTGAACCCGGGACCTCTCGCATGGTAGGCAGATGCGCTACCGCTGTGGTACAGAGGTCATCGTAACGCTTAAAGCGCAATCGTAATATATTACCATATTTATTACGTATAAATTTCGTAAGTATGTTTACATAAAAGGCTTACTATATACGAATGTAAAATGCAATCACGTTTAGATAAGCAATAAAATGAGCTGAGAACGTTAAAATGAGCTATCTGTTTATTCAGACTATATTATTTATTTATTACATACGTATGGCACGTATTATGCCTGTCTCACACTGGAGCGGCCACGATGTCGGCCCAAATAAAACGTAAAACCACTAGCCACTATTTATGCTGCGGCCGCCACCGCGACCGCCAGTGTGGAACGGACCTTAGCTTTATTTTGTCTCGGCGCTTGTTAAAAGGCAACTTTAATACCCAATCTTGTCTGTTTGTGCTCATACATACATGGAATTAAACGATTCGCCGACGGAGAGATAAGAAGCAATTAAGCCAACCAGAATATACGACCAGTGAGCGCATTTATTTCGCACATACATAATGAATTAATGACACAACAACTTTTCCTCGGCCGGTTAATAAATAAAATCTCATATTTGCAGTCGGCCGGCCCAATGATATATAACGTTTGTTAATTAGGTTATCTTCTCGCGGTATCTTCAAAGGGCAAAGTCTTAAAAGCCTCTTTGACATTAAAAATGCCGCTTATAACTTTTATAATAAATCACCCTTAGGCTTAGCTGAGAACGCGCGAAATATTACACATCTACCAAACACACAAGTTGTTATATCCTCATAAGCCTAAATCGTAGGTAATAGATGCTAATTTGGCTTGCAGAATCTGAATGCAAAACCTTGTCAAATATCGCTGAGCTACTTTGAACAAAAAAATTGCAAGTAACGACGAGAGCACCCTTGAGAGCTTTTTCGAGTTTTTCACTGGCAATGTGTTTAGAATTAATTATGTTTTGCTGGAAGTGGACTGTCGAGAAAGTAATATTAAGAACTCCTTCCTCCTTTGAAAGAGTAAAACGATGACGTCACATTTTTTTGCATAAGGACTAAAGTTTTAGTGAGTTTAAGAGGCGGCGGCGGCGGAGCTATTCGGCGGATTATACTGGTACTAATATTTGTAAATTCCGGTTAAAGTTTTATTTATGGATACTATAAAGTAAATTTGTGCTGCCAAATTCAATTAGAACTTCCGTTAGTTAATTGTGCTAATATAATTTAATTGAAATCAATTTTGTTTCAAAAATCTTTACTAAACACCTCCATGACACCAGACGAAAGTTAAAATGCGAGAAATCAACGCCCCAAGGCATATCAGGGTCGTTAAAAAGCCTGAAAAATAAAGTTTATTGAGTATCACATGACGGCCCCTACTCACAACATGTGCTGTCACATTTTATTCAATGTTCGTTCCATTCCCGCTGCAGAAAGCTTATTAGAGCTATTCTCATACGTCGTTTGATAGTCCATGGACCTTACCTACTTATCTCCTGTATGGTACAGTTGTTGATTGAGCTTGAGTTAATTAAAACTGTTTTTATACGGATTTATGCTCGTTTATTACATTTTTACAATTTTCCAACGTTTCGGCACTTTTTCAGGTGCCGTGGTCCCGGATGACTGAGGTGACAGGTGTCTTTTAGAAATCATTAACGGTTAGTTTACTACCCTCGGCAAAAATTACAAAAGTTAATTATGAAGTTACGTTCCAAAATAGACAAACCAATTATTTTTTATATAAAGTCAACAATATTGATTATTAGTAATTGAAGTTAAAATTAAATTTATAAACTAATTTCTTTATATGAACTTAAAGATACCGATTATTAATTGAAATTAAATTGATTTTTTATTATTTATTCTACAGTCACACTTCTAGCAAGGGGGTCTCATGCACTTAAGCACTGGTTCCCATGCTACCGGTATGTTCCAACCACGATCTCTATTAAAATTTGGATGCCGGCGGATCTCTATTGCCTCACGTATCATTCTAGGGAAGAAACGGTCTTCTCGGGCTAGAACTTTAACTTTATCGAAATGTATAAAGTGGTTGGTACCGCTAAGTGTATGCTCGCTGACTGCAGATCTACCAGAGCGCTTATGTTTCACATCAGCGATATGTTCCTTCACCCGCTCAGCTATGGTACGCTTCGTTTGACCAATGTACGAGGAACCACATTCACAGTCAAGCTTGTATACTCCTGCCTCTTGTAAGGGAATCCTGTGCTTGACACTTCGCATGAATTGGTGTATCTTTCTTGGCGGCTGGTAGATGGTTCTGATTGAGGCGCGTTTCAAAATACTCCCAATTTTGTCAGTCACTCCTCTCACGAAAGGCAGGTAGGCTGGAACTCGCTCGACTGTGTCCGGTTTGACACGTCCTCCGCGACGGACACGCGGAACTTGCAGCTTGTTTGCACGAAGTACTCGTTTGACATGCTGGAGTTCCGCAGGTAGATGGTCCTTGTCGCAGATTCGGTGTGCCCTCTGTAACAGAAATTTTCCAACGGTAGACAACTGACACGGGTGATGGTGAGACTCACCGTTTAGGTACCTATCAGTGTGGGTCTTTTTCCTATAAACTGTATGTCCTAAGGTTCCATTTGGATTCCTGATGACTAAAACATCTAAGAAAGCTAAAGAACAATCTGCTTCTAACTCCATTGTAAACTGGATCTTGTTGTTTATAGAGTTAAGGTGGTCTAAGAAAGCCGTTATTCCACTAGTAGGTAATATAGCAAAAGTGTCATCGACATATCGCTTATAGAATCTTGGTGGGACGGGAGCAGTTCGCAGGGCTCGCTCCTCGAAGTCTTCCATGAAAATATCGGCTACAACGGGAGAAACAGGGGAACCCATGGCTACCCCGTCTACCTGCATGTAAAACTCACCATTCCATACCAAGTAGCCAGTTGTTAGGCAGTGATCTAACAGCTCTGCATATTCCACAGGCAAATCATGTTCATTGAGCCTTCTCTTAACAATCTCAATGCAATCTTGTATTGGAAGACAAGTAAACAAGGATTTAACATCGAAACTCACCATTGTTTCTTCACTAGTCAAATGTAGGTCATCAATTTGACTAGTGAAGTGGTAGGAATCCTTGACGTGGGCTTCAGTGTTCCCCCTCAGCGGTGACAGGACTTGCGTCAGGTGTTGGGCTAGTTTGTAGGTAGGAGCACCAATTTGGCTGACAATAGGACGCAGTGGAGCCCCCGTCTTGTGAATTTTCGGTAGTCCATACAGTTTAGGAGGTTTTGCTGTCCCTGGTAGAAGGTTGGTAACATCCAGACTAAGCCATTCGGAGTGTTTTTCAATAAGTTCTTTGGTTTTCTTAAGAAAACGGGTCGTAGGATCTCGTTTGACCTTTTGGTATGTGCTTTCGTCCGATAGTAATGATTGAATTTTGGCGTTGTAATCTGATGTATCCATAACCACGGTGGCATTTCCCTTATCCGCTCGAAGTACCGTTAGTTCTGGGTTATCATGCAAGGTCTTAAGTGCAATGTATTGTACCTTCAACGCGATGAATACATTGCACTTAAGACCTTGCATGATAACCCAGAACTAACGGTACTTCGAGCGGATAAGGGAAATGCCACCGTGGTTATGGATACATCAGATTACAACGCCAAAATTCAATCATTACTATCGGACGAAAGCACATACCAAAAGGTCAAACGAGATCCTACGACCCGTTTTCTTAAGAAAACCAAAGAACTTATTGAAAAACACTCCGAATGGCTTAGTCTGGATGTTACCAACCTTCTACCAGGGACAGCAAAACCTCCTAAACTGTATGGACTACCGAAAATTCACAAGACGGGGGCTCCACTGCGTCCTATTGTCAGCCAAATTGGTGCTCCTACCTACAAACTAGCCCAACACCTGACGCAAGTCCTGTCACCGCTGAGGGGGAACACTGAAGCCCACGTCAAGGATTCCTACCACTTCACTAGTCAAATTGATGACCTACATTTGACTAGTGAAGAAACAATGGTGAGTTTCGATGTTAAATCCTTGTTTACTTGTCTTCCAATACAAGATTGCATTGAGATTGTTAAGAGAAGGCTCAATGAACATGATTTGCCTGTGGAATATGCAGAGCTGTTAGATCACTGCCTAACAACTGGCTACTTGGTATGGAATGGTGAGTTTTACATGCAGGTAGACGGGGTAGCCATGGGTTCCCCTGTTTCTCCCGTTGTAGCCGATATTTTCATGGAAGACTTCGAGGAGCGAGCCCTGCGAACTGCTCCCGTCCCACCAAGATTCTATAAGCGATATGTCGATGACACTTTTGCTATATTACCTACTAGTGGAATAACGGCTTTCTTAGACCACCTTAACTCTATAAACAACAAGATCCAGTTTACAATGGAGTTAGAAGCAGATTGTTCTTTAGCTTTCTTAGATGTTTTAGTCATCAGGAATCCAAATGGAACCTTAGGACATACAGTTTATAGGAAAAAGACCCACACTGATAGGTACCTAAACGGTGAGTCTCACCATCACCCGTGTCAGTTGTCTACCGTTGGAAAATTTCTGTTACAGAGGGCACACCGAATCTGCGACAAGGACCATCTACCTGCGGAACTCCAGCATGTCAAACGAGTACTTCGTGCAAACAAGCTGCAAGTTCCGCGTGTCCGTCGCGGAGGACGTGTCAAACCGGACACAGTCGAGCGAGTTCCAGCCTACCTGCCTTTCGTGAGAGGAGTGACTGACAAAATTGGGAGTATTTTGAAACGCGCCTCAATCAGAACCATCTACCAGCCGCCAAGAAAGATACACCAATTCATGCGAAGTGTCAAGCACAGGATTCCCTTACAAGAGGCAGGAGTATACAAGCTTGACTGTGAATGTGGTTCCTCGTACATTGGTCAAACGAAGCGTACCATAGCTGAGCGGGTGAAGGAACATATCGCTGATGTGAAACATAAGCGCTCTGGTAGATCTGCAGTCAGCGAGCATACACTTAGCGGTACCAACCACTTTATACATTTCGATAAAGTTAAAGTTCTAGCCCGAGAAGACCGTTTCTTCCCTAGAATGATACGTGAGGCAATAGAGATCCGCCGGCATCCAAATTTTAATAGAGATCGTGGTTGGAACATACCGGTAGCATGGGAACCAGTGCTTAAGTGCATGAGACCCCCTTGCTAGAAGTGTGACTGTAGAATAAATAATAAAAAATCAATTTAATTTCAATTAATAATCGGTATCTTTAAGTTCATATAAAGAAATTAGTTTATAAATTTAATTTTAACTTCAATTACTAATAATCAATATTGTTGACTTTATATAAAAAATAATTGGTTTGTCTATTTTGGAACGTAACTTCATAATTAACTTTTGTAATTTTTGCCGAGGGTAGTAAACTAACCGTTAATGATTTCTAAAAGACACCTGTCACCTCAGTCATCCGGGACCACGGCACCTGAAAAAGTGCCGAAACGTTGGAAAATTGTAAAAATGTAATAAACGAGCATAAATCCGTATAAAAACAGTTTTAATTATGTCTACTGCTTGAGCTTGAGTTGCGAGCAGTCAGAGATGAGCCAAAAACGTCAACCCTACTGATAGTCGGCTACCTTTTTAGGGTTCCGTACCTCAAAAGGAAAAAACGGAACCCTTATAGGATCACTTTGTTGTCCGTCTGTCCGTCCGTCCGTCTGTCAAGACCCTTTTTCTCAGGAACGCGTGGAGGTATGAAGCTGAAATTTATATCAATTACTCAGGTCTACTGTCCCTTGAAGCTGTGAAAAAATCAAATTTCTAAGCCAACGCAATCAAAAGATACAGCCGTTTATGCCGCAAATTTTCGACACTTGCAAGGGAATCAAAACCTACAGGGTGCTTCCCGTGAACTCAGAATCTTGAAATTTGGTACGAAGCAACGTCTTATAGCATAGATAAAGGAAAAATTACGAAAACCATAAATTTTTAGTTACATCACATAATATATATTTTTTTAATAATTTTAAACTTACTACCCATTTCCTCATAAACGCGTAGAGGTATTAAATTGAAATTCATACCAAATACTCAGGTCTATAATACAGGTTTGTACGGAACCCTCGGTGCGCGAGTCTGACTCGCACTTGGCCGGTTTTTTACTTTTGATTAGGGTCATTATGGTCGTTAGCCCATGTGAGAGGCCTTATGAGCGGCTTGAGGCAACTGACAGTAAGGCTCGCCTCTTTCTGAAAATCCTCCACTAACCCGGACTTGGCCCCCGTGGTGGAGTATGACCTAAACTTCCTGCGATGCAGGAAGATACCCGTGTCGCTGCAGTGGGGACATACAAGGGTTGCTATCGATTCGAGGGAATAGGCTTAGGTAGGATTGGCTGGCTGGAGTGACCTCAGAGCCTTGCTACGTAAAATGGCCCAACTGAAACCACAGGACAAACTAACTAACTAAGGAGTAGAAGCCCCTAGAGTCGGAGCTCGTCGAAAGCAGAGCGCTGTGGTATGATTACTGCAGCCACCTTGTAATAATAAAACATCGACAAGCCGCCTTTATCGTGCGCCCGCGCGATAAGCATCCGTGACGAATTCGCACCACACTTACTATCCTCGTATGTCCACTATCACCCTTTTACCAAACGCCTTAAGGGATCGAAAGCGCAACAGATTTTCAGCTTTAACGTTGTAGCGGTAGAGGGTAATATTTCGTGGGAGGAGTTCAAGAGTTAGGTGGGCGAAGTTGGCCGCAGTGGAAAATGGCCGAGATATTCGTATCGATATAAATTTATTTCCAATTACAATGCTCGTCTTTTCTCAGTTTATTTCGGCTTTTAAATTGTGGACTCGAGAAGATCGCGTTACTCGAGGCGTTTAATGCGAGGCATTGTGGAACGTGGGGAAAGTAAATTAACGAGAAACAAGCGGCTCCTTGCAAGTGTTTTAAAGATACGAGGGATGCCCCTAATAGATGGTCTGCACTATTTTTGATTTGAACTGGGCTCTACAAATCTAAACTCAAACCAATTTTTCTTTTAATTTAGCATTAATTTAAATAGTACTTATCAAAAAGGTAAGGTTTTCTATGTCATTGTTTTTTGTATCTTTTCTTGAATCTCAGTGTTGAAATAAATAAAGAATATAATTATTATTAGCGATCATGTGATGAGATGTTAGGTAGACAAAACATTAAGATAACGGCACCGGTTAGGACAAGATAGGGGACCGGAGGGGTTGGTACTACGAAGAGCTTAGCGGAAAGAGAACTCGTGGCTACGCCCAATAGTGAGCTTATTTCAAGAACTGCAGGAAAGATGTGAAATTGTTATCGATAAATTGAATGAAAGGAACGATTTGAAGGTTTCGCGTTATTGTCATAACACGTTCTAGTAATATCGACGTCTCTAATCAGCTTGAACGGGCTGCGTTCAGAAAGGCGTCTCAAGTACTCAGAGGAGATTTTCCGACCTGTTTCAAGCAAAAACTCAACGATAAACATAGTCTGTTAGCTTTTAGAATATAACTCGGCTACTATCGCATATATTCGTGTTATAGAAATATCGGAACTAATATGACACTACCTTGAAGTTTAGTTCATTTATTTTTGATTACAATAAAGAAAAATGTCACATGCACAATAATTATAAAATTAACTTAAACTAAACAAACCCACAATCGTATCGTCATAACTATACAATATTACATAAAAAATATCCTTAATAAAATACAAAATGACACTTAATTTCGAAATTGGTACTAATATGGCATATATACTAATACACAGAGCAGGAAGTAGTATTACACTCGTGTGCTTTCGGCGAAAACCGAAGCATACTGTAGATCCCAAGTTATAGGTAGATAGATAGATAGAGAACACTTTATTGCACAACCAGAAAAATATCACAACCATGATTCTTTGTTATGTTCTAAAAGCAGGTAGACCTACTTACAATGACTTACGGTGCTGGGAGCAATGCTCGGTATTAGTATCAAAGATCGCATGTGGAAACCCGAGATCACGAGGTGAACAAAAGTGACCAACATTGCAGAAAGGGTCGCTACTCTGAACTGGAAAAAGGCAATTCATGTTAGTTGCTCTCGAGATAGAGTCGCGATGTTCTAGAGTGGCAGCCGAGGACCTGTCATAGAATAGGCAACAGCCAGGTGGGGTGACGTCACAGTCAATAAGACAGCAGGAAAGACATGAAGGAAATCAGTGTTATACTATTTTTATTTTTAAAGCGCATACGTAAAGAGGCCCACCGCTCAGTACAGTAAATATCCACGCGCTGAAGATGAATTTTATGGTGATAGAGACAAGTAGGAGTGTGATGACAGATATGATTTAAAGTGGTAGTTAGACTATGGAAGTTATTCAGACAATAACATAGCTTCTATGTATTTGTACTACAGAAGAAGGCACAATACACAGATCGGCTTATCAAAAAGAACTGGGTAGGTTGTAACCATATTGGTTAAAAAATACTGGCTTATCATAATCATAAAGTAAAGTAAAAACTTTTGTAGGCAGTCAATGTGTAGTACAGCTGTGAAGCAAGAAGCATGCTTACCTTTAAACTTAAGAAGTACGTAAGTCGGCAATTGATATTCGCTCCTAGGTACAACCTGTCTTGAGGGTCATGTTGACATTAACGGGACAACTTTATCTTCTACACTAATTAATGATGTAGTTGTAGACTTTTAGTCCGGATTTATTTATGGGTGTTGTTATATCGGAAAAGTCCGACCAGGTTTCGCTCCAATTCGCAGAGCTTAATCATCATTAAGCTCTGCGAATCGGAGCGAAACCTGGTCGGACTTTTCCGCTCCGAGGACGAAATCTATCCGAAACTATCCGAAACCAGGTTTCGCTCCAATTCGCAGAGCTTAATCATGATTAAGCTCTGCGAATCGGAGCAAAACCTGGTCGGACTTTTCCGATATAACAACACCCGTAAGTAAATCCGGACTAAAAGTCTACAATGTGTTGTGCTTACGAAAGTTTTAGTTCAAAAAATGATGTAGTTGGTAGTTTTTTTGCGTAGACACACTGCCTAAGTACTTTTAAAATTACCGTTCCTCTCAATATTTGTGTTTCATTTGTAGATTAAAGTAGTTTTCTCACATAAATAGTTAATCAGAATATTTTTTGTTTCATCGGCAAATCTTATCCGTTTATCTAGTATGCCTACCCGTTGATTTCTTGCATCGCCTGTAGTTGACTGGCAGACAATAGAAATAGAAAATTATGTGCAATAAACTTATTAATGCGATGTAGGAAAAGGCCCGTGCCCCAGCAGTACAGACATACAAGGGTTGATACTGAAACATAATAATTATAATGACATATGATAATATTGATAAACTCAAACTAGTCTACCAAGGGTTATGCCTAGCAGTGGACTACATAATATAGCCTGAAGAAGAAGAAGTCTACCAAGCTGCTCATAGAAATAATACAATTTTGGAATTTTCAACTAGCTGTAAATTGCACGTCTATAATTGTAAGTTTCTTGAATATCATGAAAAAAACTATTTGTCCATTAAAGCAAAACTCCTACCTACCTATCCAACTAATTTGGTTCATAACATAAGATCACAGGAAAAAAACGCTTCTCACGGTTATTTTCGGCAACTACGCTATCCCAATATAATTAATGACTCTTATCAATTAGACGCTATTCCGGCGGAAACGTTAATTTAGTAATCGTGCAATTGGCCCAACATTAACAACTTTGATTGACTAATATTTGCCTTTCTTTTAGAACTTTAATGCAATTTGTTAACAAATGGGGCAGGTGCTAAATAGAATGGTTTTGGAACTAATTAGTAACCTAAATAAGCTTAGTGGGCAAATACCTTTAAAATGACATGACGCACACATTACGACTTTAAAGGCAAAACCGAAGGCGGCTCCTCAATGAACAATTCCCATACAATCGCAGTTTGGTTTTAATTTACAAAGGACATGCCGGATTGCATCGGATCATACATAAGTTAAAATAACGTCAAATGCGCACAACACCATCCCTCCTAGTACAAAGCTGGAAGACCGTGTAATAAGATATTTGTGATGACATAGCACAGGGTATGGGTATTGTGGGTGCGTATTTTACAGTGTGTGTTTAACAGAATTGAAACCATTTGTACTAACCAAAGTACGGCACAGTCAGTAGGAATCAAACACACGACCTCTTGTATGGTAAACGAACGGGTCACCACGGAAACGATCAATAAGGGAACCCTGCTACATGACAACCCTGGGGTAGACTGAAATGGGTTATCTTTGTTTTAAGTTATGTTAAGTTTTTTTTATATTGGGACCATTGCAACTAAACAAAAGTTAAATGAAAAATAACTAGGAACGAATACAAAGGAGGTTCAGTTGCACTGTATTTTATTTAGGAAAATCGTATAAATTATTTAATACTCTCTGATAAAGATAGAGCTCGGCTACAATCTCTCGCCTCTCACTATTTACATACATTCTTTGAATGAACAGAACAGAACAGTTACAGATGCGGGTTTTTAACCGAATGCTAAGTAACCGCTAGTACTTTTCAGCTCTTAGTTGCAAAGAAAAAAGTCTCCACCGATACTGCAGCTTTTTGTGCGAGTTCAATTACCTTTCATTCAGTGAGGAGAGAAAAGAAAACGGAATCCGATTGACAAAAACACCGGTCGTGACTGGAACGATGGAAACAGCCTCGTTCTGAAGCCTCCGTGACAGACCACTGATGCGTAAGTAAATAACTGAGAAATTGAGTTAGCGTTCGGTATAAGAAGGGAGCCCCAATAATTTGGGAAAGTTTGCTTTCCATGTCAAGTTAGTAGACTCCTTTTTTGCCCTTCCTTCCCACCCATTAAAATGGTGGGCTTCTTTTGTGAAAGTAAATAAATAAACAATCGCTTATCTCAAAAAAATACAGGAAGTCACGGTAAGTATAAAAATACCGGTGTCATGAAGGTCCGCTCTTCCAGAAATATCTAATTACCTGCGAGTTGTGTGTCTGTGTGCGTGTATGTGTGTGTATGCGCGTGATTGAAACTTTTGTATAACATTACTTACATTTAAGAAATCATAACGGTTTAATTTTCGGGTTATCCAATAAACTGTCATACTTTGGATCATTATTAGGTAGGTATATTCTTAAACATCACTTTGGATCGTGTAGAAATATACCTACCTACCCTGTATAGTGTTCGGCATTGACTCGGGGACGCGGGTTTAGTGAAATTTACAAATAGGTAATGTAAATTAAACTCATGTGTCTATTGCAAACACATCCCGTGCACGTGGGTTTTCGGTCAAGTTATGTGCCGGACATTATACCTACAAATAATAGTTATCTAAGTTTAAACAATGGTACGTACCGAAGTAAAAACATAAAATAGGCATATTAGGCAATCCTAATGAATGAATTCGGGCACCAAGTGGATAACAAAGTAGATTTCTACATATTTAAGTAATATGAAAATAAGAAGTATATTTCGTTTTAGAGAATTTTCATTTGTTTTACAGTAAAGGCATACTTAAATTCATATTTAGTAATGCGGTGACAGTAGAGCTTATTTATCATCATATACCTAACACAATATTCAACAGAACCTAGGTACCTATAACACGACAACAGAACATTAAAATAAAAATTACGAACTGAAAAAGTTCTATAAAAAACAGATTGATAAATGCAGCTATAATTAAATAATTTACATAGTTAGAGATGGTAACAATGCTATCAACAACACAAGTTCTCACAAAACATCTATTATTAATTCAAAGTTCACTGACGCTGTAATGCTTCATGTCGGCGTTTCATCTCACCGCACCTAGAGGCCCAGCCTGCATTGAAATTTAAATGCTGAGAATTCTTAATATGCTCATTCATCGTTAAATTGGTGTATAATTCAAATCTCTTTCTCTGTATCACCGTAATTTACATACGCTAAATAAAAAGCGGTGTCATCACAAAAGATATTTGGAGGCAATATAAACATAATATCAATTTAAATTCCTTGTTAGTGGAGCGAAAGCCGACACCATACCTGAAAGCCGCAGCTTGCCATTGGTCGAGCCACGAGCCAATGGGCGCTCAGCCGCGGCCGGGGCTGAAGCCCCGCGGGCGGGCCTGCCGCGCGCTCCGCGACTCCGCGCCTCAGTTCCTCTGCACCACTCGCACCGATGTGACGTGACCATACACTCACCTTCTCTTGTTTATCCTGATCAATTTATTCACTTTAACAATCATAGTTCAAAAGTGTTTACCAGTGACGATGCCGCGACCCTCGCGCGAGTCCTATGGTGATCAGAAGCCGCCTTACTCCTACATATCGCTGACCGCGATGGCGATATGGAGCTCACCAGAACGCATGCTGCCGTTGTCAGAGATCTACCGCTTTATCACGGACCGGTTCCCGTACTACAGGCGCAACACGCAGCGCTGGCAGAACTCGCTGCGGCACAACCTGTCCTTCAACGACTGCTTCGTGAAGGTGCCGCGGCGGCCCGACCGGCCCGGCAAGGGCGCCTACTGGACGCTGCACCCGCAGGCCTTCGACATGTTCGAAAACGGCTCATTGCTTCGCCGCCGCAAGCGTTTCAAGCTGCAGAAAGGCGAGAAGGACAATCTGAACGCTGAGCTGGCCGCATTAGCCAACTTCAACCGCGCGTTCCTTGCGCGACAAGCCGGCGCTCCGCCTCCGCCGCCTATGATGCCGACGACTACGTTGTACACGCCAACCATGTGTCCTCAACTAAGTCCGGAGCCCGCTGAACTAGCTGAAGCTTCGGTAACCATTTTACCTAGGGAAAGGCCCCGTCGGGCGTTTACTATCGATGCCTTGTTGGAGCCAGATGAGCCACGCTTGTCTCCGTCACCGCCTCTTATGGCTCCGATGGCTCAGCGGCTGGAGGCGCTGTCGGCTCCATATATTCTGGCGGCGCAAAGGTACCATGCTGAGCTGCTGCAGGCGGCAGCTCACGCGATGCGCCCCTGCTACCTGCAGCCGCCGCCGCCGCCGCTGCCCGTCGCGTGACACTACGCCGGCTCCTGCCACCTCCCGTGCAATGCTAGATTGTAAGTACAAAGACTCTATGTTTGAATAAGATGTAAATAGTGACTTAGGATACCGGTGTGACTAGCAAGGTTCTAAACAAAGGGATTGTGACAGTTTAGTTTATCGAGAAACGAAACGTGAAATGGTAATATTATACTTACTTACTTAAACTAAATTGGTAGCTTAAAATTAGTAAGAATCTTTGCTAGTCCCCAGGTTACTGCGCTGTTGAATGTGTGAATATATCTTAACCAAGTTGTTGTAAATTAGAAAAGTAGAAAAGTATCTAAGTAATATAAATAAAGACTTTGATTATACACGGAAAACGCGACAAATAGTAACAGTAACTACCAGTGCTGTTCAAACCGGATCGAGTTGTTGCGAATGTTAGTGTTGGCTTATCGGATAATGAATGCAGCGCTGCCGCGCGAGGCCTAAATGACTGGAGCGTTCCGAAACGTTAACTCAGCAAAAGGAATTGCATTTATCATATTTTAGACACTGTTTGAAATGTGAATTGTTTTAAAGTGATCTCACTGGACGTAAAACTATGTAGTTAGTTAAATTAACCTTAGAAAATCATTCTCATGTAATTTAAAAAGTGTTTTTGTTTGAGACCACACGGTGGTCATAGCGGTTCGTTAATATTGGAAAGCAGGCTTTTTCACCTAGTTTTCTTTCTGTTTTCTGACAATTATTGCACCTAAAAATGTCTTTTAAATAATTAGAGTGCAATGACTTAGCATAACAATTACCTTAATCCACTAATTAATTTGCGGAAGATTATGATTCACACATGATTAATAATAGGAATTAACTTATGACTCTACTAATAGGAATCAATACCTAGTTGTTTTAAACGTAACTAAATACCAACAACATTCATGCCTAGGCCTTTTTCTCACATTATTCCTGTAGATTTTTGTACATTATACATTAATTAGTGACAATATAAGTTACAAAAATTGTTATTTATTTGATTATTAATTAAAGTTATCTATTATTTATAAGAAAGTAATTACAGTAAACTGTGAGAGTTAATAAACATTCTTAGAAATGAAAACAATGAATTACTAATAATGTTTAATCTTGCAAGTCAATCGGTAATGTTAAGTAGATACAATATGCCAACAATGGTTCATTGTAAATCATTACTAATCAAACTACACTCACTCAAAAAGTTTTATTTGCGTTGTGCTAACATGAATATTGTATCTGTTAAGTATTTGAATATACATTCAATAAACAACATAATGTAGCTATCATGAGTTTTAGTAAACACAGGTATATTTATTATTATTGACTTTTTAGATTGTACAATGTAGTATACCTCGTTGTAAATAGTATACATATAACTGTTATAAGTATTGTTATAAAAGTATTTTTAGCGAATATTATATTAAATTTAATCATTATAATTCAAGGTGTCATCATTTAACTCATTAAGATTACTCAACGCAGTTACGGTGAATCTCAATAGATTCAACTAATTTCTTTACTTCCTTTAGAAATTATTTTTAACAATTTTAAAACATGTGAAATTATAGGTAACGTTTATTCAACCAAAGTGTGAATACGTTAACATAACAAATAAATATATTTAGTAGTAAAAGTACACAAAGCAATACTACAAGAGTGAACTTTACAAGAATATAACACACAGGATCATTCATATTATATTATTTATGTGGATAAAATAATTTGAAAAAACCCAACACATTCAACTAATTTATCGTCTGAAAGATTAAAAAATTCCACAATATCCCCTTAAGTGGCTTTAAATTAGATAACGTTTTTGATCCAGAAAACTTTTAAACATTTAAACAAACCAAAAAAATACATTATATTTTGTAATAACTTGCGAGACATACGGAAGATATTTAGTTATACATTTACGGGTCTAATCGCGATAACTGTATAAATATACAACAGTACATGAGTTTTTCTCGTCTCTACTTTCATAGCAGTAATAAAGTTCATTAAATCCTGGCTTTTGTGACCCTTGAGCCCGCTAACAATATTCGTCACACTCACCCTTCCTTGACTTCATCGAACGCTTAAACGCGTGGGGGGTGATCAGGATGGTGGCAAAAAAGAGAAATGCCCCGGTGGCCATGTCACGGTGCAACGTGCCGTGGAAACCGGGCATTTAATGGAATAACTCCCGATATTGCCTCAAACTAGACCGGTGCTGTGTCATCGACCACCTCGTTCGAATCCTTAACCGTTTAAGGGTAAAAATATACCTTTAAACGGTCAAGGCTGTGTGAAGTTGAGTTAAAAAAATAAGTATTTTTACTAATGTTCTACAATACATCCAGAGATCACACTTATAATATAAAGGCGAAATTTTGTGATTGGGTATGTGTGTATGCACGTCTAAACGGCTGGAGCGATTTTAATAAAATTTGGTATGTTTAGTTAGCTGACACCCTGGATTAACACAGAAGCTATGTTTCACTGCCAAAAAATATCTTATTCCCATGGGAAATTCTTCATTCATTCTTTTCCCTAATAAACCGGAGGTAACACCGCGTGGCACAGGTAGTAGAGATGTAAGGAGCTAATAAATATAAATTCTTACGCCTAGATAATAAGTTACGCTAAACGTGGCTTAATATACCTGAAATTTCACGCAAAGCTCATTTTAGTCTATGAATAGGTTGGAAGTGTTTCTTAATAGAATTTAAACGTACGAGAATCTGCAGGATTTGTATAGAATACGGTTCATTTTGTATTACATTACTTACTGTACACTTGTGAAATCTTTTTTATATAAGGCACGAGATCGATATAAAATAACAAAATTCACATCGCATTTTATTTGTATCTGAATTAAAACTTATCATCAATATTAATAGGTAGCCAGATTTCTATTATAATACATTCGAAAGCAATGCGCAACGAGCACCGAGGAAACCCGTGACATCTCAGCAATAAAGTAATATATAAATAAAGTTAATAAAGATACAAAAAAAAATACAAAATGTTTTATTTAAAAGAAATGTATAATAAAGATCAATTAAAGACAGATAGATAGAGATAGAGAACACTTTATTGTATACAAAAATTATTATTACTCAAGTGAAATAAATAGATACGTGAAAACCAATAAATGGTTTTTTTACTACATATGCATTTAATTTTATTAAGCAAACATCATTCTTTGCTGAAAATTAACGTGACTTCTTCAGTGATCCTTATTCACTGCTATCGAATAATGATAATACAATTCTCGAGTGGATATACAACACAAGCTACAAAGAAAAAACTATAGTAAAGAGAAAGATTTCAAAAGAGAGCTACGACGCGTAGCGGGCGATGCGCCTACGCCGTAGTAGGTTGCTCGTTGATGTCTTTCGTACAGACGGTGACGTGGCTACGACATGTTTAGTTCGACAAATATTTTACATTTGTCAAACAACTTATTCTGACCTGCATTTTGTTACCATTTCAATAAACTGCCAGGTATACTACTTTTGTTTCTTTGTAATCACGTCGTTAGCGCAAAATTTATTAACATGTCCAAATAATCTATTGACGTAATGCTGTTTTGACAGGTTACTTTCAGTACTACAATATAATATAAAATCAATGGAGGTATATTGATTTTGTGAGGCATGAAGTGAAGTGTGAAGATTATTTGTCAATTAAAAAAACGGGTATTTCCCAGTTTGGTCGCAGAGAGATGAAATAACACAAAAGGTGCGTGTATATACTTATTTTTTTTGGTTTCTCTTTTGATACCACCACATGAGTACGACGAAACAACTGTCTCAGATTGCTCCATACTCCACTCATTTGTCGGACAAAAAAGTATTAACGTTCAAATTACGTATATTCACTGTTGAAGGAAAAATAATAATCCGATATCATATCTATATTGTATTTCCATTTTTCTAACCTTAATGTCAATAAATTATACTTTTTTTGTAGCCCTAAATATAAAAACATATTAAGAGGCCATAAGTATAATGCCCACTGGAGGTTGCCGAACTTAAAATGCTCTGTTAGGGGATCTTCAACATTTGTGATGTCTTTGTCTGATTGGTCTGGTCTGATGCATCCAAGTTTGCTACCAGAAGTTAACTTTCTCGTATACATATTTGTCTACAGAGTCATATTAGTACGGCAATTGTTTTTAATGATATTTATACTGAAAAATATATATGCGTAATATATTACAATTTAGATTATGTTGTGGAAGTGTTATTTACGTCACTTTATGAAGTTATTTACATTGGAAATATTCTGAGTACTAAATGAGTTCATAACCGTTATGCGAAATTCAATTACTATCCGCTATGTTCAGATAGTGCTATGAAAACGCGCCTTTACCAACAGATGTGATAGCATACAATTAACACTGTTTGGCCAAGTGTCTGAGGCTTACGTCATTATGTGTAATTGAGGCAGCTGCTTGAATTAACCCACAAGCCGAAGCCTTTCATTATTCGGTCGTCCATAGTCAAATAGTAATACAGAGATGATGACTTTGAAATTGAGTATAAGTCTTGTGATTTCGACGCATGTAGTTATGTATTAGTTAAGCTGTACGCCTAACATTTTTTCCAGCGTGATGAGTAATGATAACTTTCGCGCAACACAATCACTTGTTATGGTCTCAAACTAGGATACCATGTGCTATAGAAACCAAGCAGGGGCATCACAAACATTAAAACACACCCTGACCCAGCCCAGGTCATCACACCCGCAGCGCACCCAGCTGAAAACATAGACTCTGCCTACTCCTAGTTGAACTAGCAGATACTGTATTTCATAATGATTCGGGATACTCATACATAGTTATATATTTAAACGGGTCTAATTGCGATTGTTTATTAGGTAAAACGTAATTACCTTATTTCCCGACGTTTTGGCAGCGTTAAAGTTGCCGAGGTCTCGGGTAGACTAAAGGTAATTAAGTTTTACCTAATAAACAATCGCGATTAGACCCGTTTAACTATATAACTAGCAGATATTGGAACAGAAAGGGGGAGAAACAAGGCAATATTATATTTGATTCTACGGGACCATATTTAAAACGGTAGATGTCTTTAAGGATTACATTAGCGAGAAAAAGATATCCAATTGAGTGCCGTTATGACGGCTTACAGTATGTAAATACATCTTACGTCGATTAAGCAACACCAAATGGCATCACCAGTGGAAATAACTGTCTGGGCACTATTTGATAAAAACAGCCCTGAACCGACTCGATAAGCCTGGTTTCACACGCGAGCTATTCGCCGTATATGACATTCTCAGGAGCTCTAATCCTTTGTAACCCTAATATTTTTTTATTTATTTAGCCTATAAACCCCTCTCTACAGGCACAGGCCTTCTCCCAGAGAGAAGGGTTTAATTATCACGCGTGCCCACCGAGTTGAAATTTCAAGTGCTGAAGTTTTTGAACAGCTCTTTTGTCTATCTAAGGTTGAGCTAGCAAATGTATTAAATCTCACTACGTTGAGCCAACATGCACAGTTGTTAGACAATAACGCTATTTTACAACGTGAGATACGTTGACACAACTGCTAGTTACTGGAAATACATAATCGAGTAAGGCATATACCTATGTTATTGGCGGTGAAAAGAATGTAAAAGAAAATTTATACACAAATAACTTAATCTTTTTAATAACCGGCACTAAGTCACGAAACTACGGATAACAAAGAAAATTCAAATTAAATTTTGACCTTAGTGGTTCATTAGTTTTGATACAATTCATATTAAGCTCCACAGTGCTGACCTTGAAAAAGCAATAGAAATCTATTATTATTATTTATCTACTGTTGTTACCATTAACTTTTAGTAAATTTTAGGACGAAGATACCACAATATGCAAAAATACTGCATCAAACAATCAGGGATATCTTACCGTGATTAAAGCTCAATAAAAAACAGATATAAACACACTTGAGCTTTTTACAACAAAGTTTCATAAACAATAAATATTTGTAAAGGCAGCTGTTGTTATAAAGCGTTATTATCCGAACCTTTAAATTATAATCGGCGTCTCTCGCACTTCTGCTAAAGTTTTTTGCCCTCGGACACCTTTGGGCCAGTTCTGGCCTATAATTTTGAAATTAATATCTAACACATTGTACCTATCCGTTCGTCCCTAAATTCGCCGTTTTTATAGCTTTCCCGACACCGTAACTGCTAATTATTTCTACCGCGATAGCGCCTCAGGGGTTTTTGGTACGGTCGTGCAGCTTTTAGATTTGGTTTTGTATTCTTGTTACAATAAGGTTGAAATTTTGTTGTAAAGCTTTCCTCTTAGAAATCTGGATTAAAACAACTCATGTCCTTTGTCTAGCGATCTCCCGTCATTCGGGACTTCAAATGAAATTAAATTGTTTTTATAAGTACCTTTGAAGATTTCTGCTTTTTAGGCTCGATTTCATTTATATCGTTTGTAGACACTTCATTTTGTGTTATTAGTTTTTTTTATTTTTTTGTTGGCGACAGATGGAAACGAAGTGTTTATTAAGGGGTGTATTATTTTTCACACTTCTTACAAGCAGTTGTTTAATGGAGTTAAACAAAAACTAAATAAAAAAGAGAAATCTCTGAGAGAAAAATCTAACCAGGTAAAGAAACAAAACTCATACATCCAGTCTACAATGACACCGCTGCATTGTAAGCACTACATTACAATTCAATAAGGTCTGGGCCAGACATTTCGGCACTTTAATCCAAAGTTATTTCGACGCCAACTCGGCTCTGGAGGAAAACAATCTACTTTATCCACAATATGCTGTTGCAAAACCTACTTTATCTCTCTGCAATAAAAGCTGCTGAGTATCAGTTCACAATACTAGAACCGGTGACGGACCAGTGTCGGTGAATGGATAAAGCGGCGTCCCGCTGAGAAGTTCCGGCGATTGTCCCGCGAACGAGGCCCGCCCACTGCCAAGTACACTGAACCGAGTAAGCTTTACCAAACCACTATGACATTTATTGTTTTTTTTCTCTAAGGATTATTTGCGTGCGCGTTACGATACATTCGAAAGTTTTACATTTCTTATGTGCTATGAGAATTAGCTCTTTTACAATACTTATTAAGACTGCTTTAAATAAGTTTAATAAGTAGTGGCAATCCCTCTTGCTGGCACTCTTTTAAAACATTTTTAAGGATTGTAAAACAAAGCCACAATTTTTTTATTATAATGTCAAAGTTGTACTTCTCTACTTATACCAAAAATAGTTGAACAGAAAAGAGAAATACTTAAAGCAACTAGGTACTAAAGATATTTAATAATAATAATATTTTATTTCAGATAAATCAAAATCAATATTTGGGAAATCTTTATTTTTCTAAGGTCCGTACATTTGTGAAGTTCAAGGAGTGGCAATACCACTCGCTCACTCTGAAGAAACCTCAGTGTCAGTGGTGTTAGGATACCTCAGCGCTTAAAATTGTCATTTCGCGGTACGCACCGTGATAGAAGGCATGTGCTCTAGAGTGAGGCTACGTAAAAACACACATTTCATTAACGACTGCTTACTGATGTCCTGAGGCCCCTAAGGGACATAATGACCCTTAAAAGATCTCTGGGTTGAGCAGCAAATTCTAGGTAAGGTAAGGTAAGGTATTTCAAGATTTTCAGATAAGGTAATTCTAGGTAAGGTAAGGGAATTGCTCGTAGCCCCGGCTGTCACTGTGATCTTAAACGATCACGAAGGTTAAGCAACGGTCAGAGCATGGATGGGTGACCGTCTACGACTAACGCTAGTGGTATTATAGCGGTCCATGCTTTGCAAGGCACGTTAGGCAGTTGGTGCCGGATGCCGTCGATAGATGGCAGTCGTTATGCCAAGTCAGAGACCTTAGGGCGCCTTGAAAACTTCTGACAGTAAGACCAGCGACTACTGACACTCTCACATGAATCTCACTGACACTCACTCTCTTTGACACTGACACTCAGACTAGTCTTGTAAGCCTCTACCAATCCGGACTTGGCCCCCGTGGTGGAGTATTGCCTATACCTTCCTAAGGGTAGAGATCCGTGGCCCTCGGTGGGGACATAATGGGTTTATGATGAAGGTAAGGTAAGATTTTAAAACTACAACATTGGTAAACATTGTACTTATAAACTTAATTCCAGAATTACTGAATAATTTTATCGGAAGAATCTAATCAAATTCCGAACTTCCATTATTCCAGAATTGAATTAAGGTAAGGTAACTAACGTATTAATTAACCATTTTCGGCCTGCTTCTAGCTAAATCTAATGACTTACGGAAAGTGCCCTAGTAAGTTATATGATGTGACAAGTGTGACATTATATAAATAATTCGGAGTTTAATTAGAAGTTAGATTGCTCAACGGCTATGTTGGTTCCTAAGCAAAAAGGTCTTGAAACATTACACTTATAAACTCAATTCCAGAATTACTGAATAATTTTATCGGAAGAATCTAATCAAATTCTGGACTACCATTATTCCAGAATTGAATTAAGGTAAGGTAACTAACGTATTAATTAACCATTTTCGGCCTGCTTCTAGATAAATCTAATGACTTACGGAAAGTGCCCTAGTAAGTAGTATGATATGAAAAATGGGACATTATATAAATAATTCGGAGTTTAATTAGAAGCTAGATTGCTCAACGGCTATGTTGGTTCCTAAGCAAAAAGGTCTTGAGTCCGATCAGTCGCACAATGTGATTCTAAAAGGGTACTGTATTTTTTCTATCCCAATGAACTTAAATCCAATGAAATGTACAACCAAAACAAAAAACCTTAGAAATACCTTCTAGCACGAAAATGACTTTCGATAATAACAGTTTTTTCTTGTTATTCCATAGAAACAATAGCGACATGCTTAATTGAGCGTTAATTCCTACTCATATACTTCCGCAGACATTTATTTTAATTCTCCTTGCAGTATAATGCTATATTGTTTGGTTTATTGTTTAATTTTAATTAAATACCCAACAATAAACAAGTAGGTATGCTTAATTCTTATGAAAGTTCATTAATTGGTTCTCAATAAAATTTTACTTGTATTATCTAAGCAATTACTTATTTAATAACCAAAGAAATAGTTATTTATCCCTTAACAATTAAGTAAACTTAAATTCAAACACTAAGGGCCAGTTTCTGAATTGAAGATATTTGCTATGTAAATTGTTAAATGTGCTGTCTCTTACAATTTCTCAGAAAAGAACGTGACAGAACGTTCCTTAAGAATTTAATTAGTGAAAATCTCAATTCAGTAACCGGCTCTAAAATTGCTCACACATTTTTGACTGAAATCCCCAAACTGTCCTTTACGAAAACTGTTCCCATAATCTTGTACATTCCTTTCTCGATAAGACTTTAACATTTTGAACCATGTTTTCCTCTTAGTAGGGTTCAGTATCCTTCAGCATGACAATGGTGCATAGGTGTCAGATAATGGCGCGGTTATTATTAGGTCACGTGTACGGTTCGGCTGGTGTGAAATGAGATCCTTTGACGTTGCCGCCGAAACGTTACCGTTTTGTTACAAATGCGTTTTTGTTACCGTACGACCTATTTTTTGTCCCAGCTTTGTTTGTGATGCCATGCGTGTGGGACCTGACACGTAAACTATTGTTGGGCTCTTGTACAAGAATTTGTTTGTTATTATATGTTTTTTTGGGGACTTTTTGTGGTGTTGTTTTGTTTGGTTTGGCTTTAAGTTGTTATTGTTTGATTGTTTGTTATTAAAGTACCAAAGTCAATAATGTACCTCTTTATTGTATTGCTTAATCGTGCCGTACTTGTCAAAACTATCTTCAGTGGAATAAACTTTAAAAGAACATGCGTTGACTGCCTCGTTGGTCTACCGGTGTCACGTCTGATTATGCCGAAAGTAGTGGGTTTGATTCTCACTAGGGGGCCCAAATGACCTCATTTTAGGTGTATGACCATGTTTGTTATGATCTTGCCTAGTTTCTATTGCACATACTATCTTAGTTGTGTGGAAGTTATTATGTTATTTTATTTAAAATGAATGTTTGTTATTATTGTAGTTTTGACAATGCGTATTATCGACTGATCTCTTAGGTGCTTTGATAGGAGAAAAGTTATGTAGGTACCAAATAGGCCACCTTAGGGGCATACATAAACTTTAAGGGGGTCAATAAAGTATAGGGTAACACCCAGTACCGAAAAACAACCCATCCGGAGCCTCTTTACGTGATTGTTAATAACTCGTATATTTATTAAAAAATAAAAGATATTTTGTGACTTTTTTTAGAAAATTGTATAAAAGAATGCTCATATTAATAGCGCTAAGTTTGTATTCAACAAAGAATATTCTTACCTTATCTTATTTAAGTTGATATGTGGGCCATCATTCAGATAGCGGAAATAATATTTAGGGCCAATAGCGTTTCATGTTAATATTTCTTTATTTGTTATACTTATATAAGTAATCTTAAGTTAGTGCAATAAATGATCTTTACAATGATACCTAACATTGACATGCAGAAACATGAAACACAAACCATACAACTAATCGCTCAACCGCCATCTCTATGACGGCAGCATCCATTCATACTTGTTATTTCAGTGGTGTCGTGCGTGTCTATGGTTTTCGGGAAAGAAACCACTTTTCCTGAAACTCTCGCTCCACTATATATTCCGTCGCTTGTTATTTTTTCCAGGAAGATCAACATAATTATTGTGCAAACAAAACTGTTAATTGTCTTTTTTTATTTATCTTAGATACTTTTGTCATAGAGTCATTGGTTCACTTTGAAATGTAAAAGGTCACAACCTTGATTTTTATTACGACCTGAACAACATAGGTATATCAAATCATTTATTTTCCACCTTATGCGCGGCAAAGGTCTGAAAATGTTCCCACTGACTAGACAACTACTAAGAGGCCAAAGGAAACCACTGGATCAACTTACCATTATAATTTTTTTTAATTAGTTTTTAATTTTAATACCATTGTAATAAGTATAAAGAAAATCTTTAATAAGTCAGCAAATCTCAAGAAAATTTTCCCTACTATTAATTGTTTGCCTAATGGTCCAAAATTTTATCTTGTAAAATAAATACCACTGTACAAAACATCCCTTCTCCGTAATGTGTCATAAATTTCGAAATGATTAATAATACTTACCTGCAAGGGTAATAAAGTTTTAGTCCAATAAAAGTTTATTTTTGTTAAATAAATAAATGTAGGTAGGAACCTAATTAACATTAACTACAATTTTTTATTGATTATTTATTGTTGATGCATTAGCTCAGTATCCATCATCATTAAAGTGGTTTTCACAGCCGAGTGTTATGTACTTATTAGTGTTAAGACTCAACTTCACAGTTAAGGGGCTACATGCAATAATACGGGCACCACACATGGAAAAAAACATTAGCAGGGTACTCACCTAGGCTATATAGCATGGGTTGGTTCACAAATTTAATGTAGCTCAGCGTGCTATGGAGAGAGTTATACTCGGAGTTTCTTTGAAGGATAGGATTCGTAACGAATGCATCCGACAGAGAAACAAAGTTATCGATAAGGCTCAGAGAATTATCAAGCTGAAGTGGCAGTCGGCTGGCCATGTCTCGCGAAGAACCGACAACCGCTGGAGTAAACGTGTTCTTAAGTGGAGACCGCGAGTCGGCAAACGTAGTGTATTACGCTCTTTGAACAGGTGGGATGACGATCTGCGAAAAACTGTTCGTATTCCATACGCAATGCATAGAACTATTTATCATTAACAATTTTTACAGTATTTGCAGATAAAAATACAGCACTTTTATTTGATATGGCAATAATCACTTTTAGGTAGACAAGACCGCAGCAAGAAGCGATCTTGAGTCCCGGCTGCCATGGTCGTACTTTCAACTCGGCAAGTGCTCCTAAGTTTCTCACTCGACGGGAGACAGAGTCAAAACGTGCATGCTAAGCATACTGGTGGAACTCGAACCCACGAACACCGGCATGGTAATCAGACGTGATACCGCTAGATCTTAAACGTGTCCTTGAGTGGAGACCGCGACTCGGCAAACGTAGTGTAGGATGCCCTCCGACTAGGTGGGATGACGATCTGCGAAAAACTGCAGGCAGATGATGGATGCGGCAAGCTAAAGACAGGGAGCTATGCCGCTCATTAGGGGAGGGCTATGTCCAGCAATGAACTAGTAGAGCCTGATGATGATTATGATATAGCATGTAACGTATCTGATACTGTATCAACAAGAAAGTGGGTATGGCATGTCCACAGTCACCGCGTAGGCAGCTACGAGCTCCCGGAGAAGCCTTTGTGTTCGCAGCAGGTGAAACCGCCCCACAGCGGGTCAGTGCGAACTCACTACTGTCCAGGCACGAGTGGCTTGCAGCAGGCTCTTGATGCAGTATCAGATACGTGACTCGCTATACGACTAGGTGATTACATTCTTTCACCAATCGTTTTAAAAGGTGTCGGAACGGTCTTCCAATCATCTTGACTGCTTAAGTGCTTTTTAGAACCCACGACCGGGAACCTAGGATCTAGCCAAATGGCCGTTTTTGACGTAAATGCTATCCAGGGCTGGGTTTTCTCCTTTAGGTTATAGATATGCTTTTTTTTTGTTGGCATGATCCTGCAAGTAGCACCTTAACAGAAAGTAGTAAACACAGCAAAAAACTTATTGACTAACTATACTACGCCTTTTTAGGTAAAACTAATACGGTGGCGCTGTTGGATTTTTTTGTATTATTTAATTGATTCAGTTGGAGGCCATCTTTTTAAAGTTTACATAAATACAGAAATAAAAGTACCAGAAAAGAAACGGGGTGCCGAAGCATGAAACTTTAACGTCTCGTTTTTTATCTTTGCTCTATCGCAGAATGTTAAACCTTTACTAAATTGTTCAAATTTCTACCAGCTACGTATTACAGATTAAGAAATATGCACTTTAAAGGTAAATACCCTTCTTGCTTCTACTACAGTGTCGAACAGTGTCTAAAGCAGTGGCGGGCAAACTGTTTTAATGGGGGGCCACAAAGTTGGAGAAATTCTAGAGGAGGGCCAGAATTATAAAAAAATGCATTTTGTGTTAAAGCTTTTAATCATAATATTATGAAAACATTACAGCAATGTTACTAGTTACCTTTAACTTGAAATAATAATTAATTTAAAATTTATTCGGAAGCCCTGCCATGGTAGGCGTATGAGACATGTGGAATTGTTTTTGATTTTCCATAAAATTTTCGAAAGCAGGAAAGCTGTGACGATGAAACTTTCAGCAGTGCGAAAAGGTATTCATCAGTCAATCGGTTTGTGGTCGAGTTTTTCTGCAATTGCATGGCTGCTCTCATATCTTCTAAGGTTAACACGAGCACTAGACAGAATAAAAACTATATTTACACGGAGTACTTACTTGAAAAAGTGTAGAATTTACTTTATACTTCTTGAACGTCAAAACTTAGTCCTAGCGGGCCATATACTATTCATGTTGATGGACCCTCGGCGGGCCGGATTAAATACTTTCGCGGGCCGGACTTGGCCCGCGGGCCGTACTTTGCCCACCACTGGTCTAAAGGATACCACATCTATAAACGAACTTTTTGAATTCATATATTCCTTCGAAACGACGAAGAATAGTAAGTACGTAGGAGACAAATTCATTGTATTAATAAGTCCTTCCCAACTGTCAGAGAATTTGGCCACAGGATACTGTTAAGTTATTACTAATGCGACAATAATCTGTCACTTCTGTCGTTGGCTGCAGGTGTGGAAATGATCATCGTCAATCATCGCAACTTTAGCCGCACCTTAACTTTAGTACAGTCATCTAAGAAAGTGCAAAAGTCATTGTGTGTATTAAAAAATGAGAAAATCATTTGCACACCGCAGCATCGAAGTATAATAGTATAGCATTAAAATGTGAAAATTACTTTGCTAAATCCCGCCAAAAATTCCACAAGCACCATGCGGTTAGTTAATGCATTGCCCTACCTTCCACTTTTTCAACCAGAATAACAATATAATAGTTATATTGTTATTCAATTCAGCATTTTGCAAATGCACGAGATTCCATAATTAAAATATTATCATATTAGTGTAAAATTGTTTACTTGTCTCTCTTTCTTATCTGTTTTTCTCTTTAACTGAATTTTACATGAACTCATATAATCCATTTTTTGGTTTTTATATATAGTATTTAAAAAAAAATATTTCGAATGGAAAGAAATCTACTTTCGGAAGTGATTGTACTTGTACCAAGACAGCTTGAATTCTTAACCCTATATTTATTTACACATGTAGGAGGCTTCTAGTTTGTTTTAAATTAGTTTCTAATTGCACTAGAGTGGCGGAAGGGTTGCACCTAAAGCGCAGTAGGCATGAAAAGGTTCTATTATACGCTTCCATCTGTTAAAGTTTTTTGTCATGTCAAGTGTCATGACGACAGACGACCGTTGAAAATATGAAGAAAGTATGATTCACATTTAAAAAACTATAATTTATTTATTTATTAAGGAAAACTACTGACTAAGGCAATATATAATATTACACATTCGAGATAAAAAACAGACAGTCATTAAAAGTTTCCACAGATAACTAAAAAGAACAATCTTACACAATAACCAAATCGATCAATTTACAATTTACAACCACAATGTTACAATGAAGTTTCAGGATTGAGAAACAATTTTGAAAGGAGGCATCTCACCGCAGTTATTCTATCATATAATAAGTCAATATCGACTTCCCTCGCCAAACAGCTGAATTGATTGCAACTTCCATACAACACGCTCACTTTTCCAGGTCCCAAACTATGATACTCTGTTCTATGGTAACGAGGCACCCGGAACCCACGACACGGTAATCAGATGTGATACTGCTGGACCAACAGGGCAGTCGATAAATTTATAGGAAGAAACACCTTTCTGTTTTAGGACGTTCATACACTTAGGTAGATAGAGGACTTAGAATACTTTATCCTACTAATATTATAATTAATGTGAAAGTTTGTGAATATGTTTGGATGTTTGATACTCAGTCACGCAATAAAAACTGAACAGAGTTACACGAAACTTGGTATACAGATAGACAAAGATTTGAATTGACACATAGGATACGAATCAGTGAATAACTAAGTAGCACGGATGTAAAGTTATTCATTGCGTTGCCATAGTTACAAGAATCGCACAAACGGATTCTATGGTGGTACGCAGTTTGTCACAGCAAGTTAATCAACTAGCTGTCAACTAGCTACTTGTTGTAGACTTTTAGTCCGGATCTACTTACGGGTGCTGTTATATCGGAAGAGTCCGACCAGGTTTCGCATTCTCATGTGTAAGACGAGCAACCGACAACGCGAGCTCCGTCTCTGCTCACCGTGATTAAGCTCTGCGAATCGGAGCGAAACCTGGTCGGACTCTTCCGATATAACACCACCCGTAAGTAGATCCGGACTAAAAGTCTACAATGTGTTGTGCTTACGAAAGTTTTAGCTACTTGTTCATAAAAATGAAAATACAGAGTGTGTCATATAGGTAACAAAATCTCTAGGTAGTTCACTCGGATTGTAGTGTACACAAATCTTAGTGAATTCAGGCTATAGCTTCAGTATAGAGGCGTTTCATTGCAAACGGTAGCACTGTTCGTGCCAAAAATACCACCGATCTACTAAGAATAGAAGGGGTATCAAATAAGTTGCTCATTGAACTTAACAGTAAAAGTTTAAAATGAAAAGTAAGACAACTTTTCTTATGAAAATGGTATATGGTTACAATTTTCGTGAACCAAGTTGTCTTACAACATTTTCTCAGCTTCATACCATAGCATTTCTCTGACATATTTTTCTTAAAAGACGTAGGGTTCCTTTTATTTTCGTAGTTTGTTTTTGCGATTACATGATAATCATCTCGATTTGGACATTTTTATCAGTGTTTTAAAGTCAATAATTGCCATTTTGTCTAGTCGATTTACCTCAAAAACAGGAAAAATCCCAAAAACAAATTAATAAACATTTTTTATTTTGTTTTGTTAATTTGGATTTTAAGTGTATTGTTTATTGAGTATTTGTTTATATCATAGGGTAATATTTGTTTATTGAATAACTTGATTATTTTCAATTTCGCACGTGAAATGGAAACAACAAAAGTTGTTTACTTTTAAATTTTCAGAAATTTTCTTTTTTGTTTTGTCATTTTTCATGTGAATCAAAAACACACGAGGTATTCAAAGAACAAAAATTAACCCTTAAGATGGCAGATGACGCGACCAATCGAGTACAAAGTAAAACAAAATTTAGACTGCCAGTGACAAAAATTAATTCCGAAGGAAAATTGCTACTTAATTTTTTTACGGTTTAACGAGGCTAACTGTGCGTACGAGTAACATCCGAGCAGTTATGTTGGTTGACGTCATCCGAGTGCATTGCGATAGTGAAAACTCGACTTACTGCACTAAAAAGTAGGAAATAATCTAAGTAGTACTATCGGCTCAGCGATTTAAGAGATTTTGCAGAAGCGCCTCCAGATCAGCATAACCTGAAATACATGTAGTTGCTGTTAATGCTTGTGTAATAATAGAAATCGACTGACTGACAATGGAAGGCGCAATAGAAAGAGTAGAAGAACTCCACAATCTTCTACTCCTGCTTCCATGATCATCAACTCGAAGATAACACATTATTGTATTGTCATTCGAATTACACACTTTTGCATACTTTGAAATCGATACGACTGGCAGAGATAGAAGTATTAAAACCGATTTTTGAGATTTTGGGCATTTCCTTTATCGTAACGTAACGCAAATATTCTGTAGAAGTTTTGGCTGGCTTCCTATTACGGTCCAAAACAAAAAGGTTTTCAAGAATGAAATTTGTACAGACGTTTCCCATAAAAATCAGATATTTGCACGTTATGTGGAATCGGGCAAACCAAAAACTAAGAGCCCTCTTATGATCTCTTGATTGAGAATACAGGCGTTCTACCGCTCTGCTACCACCGTTCAGGGCGGGCGCGTATGTTATTATGTCAAATTACTCCTGAAAGTTTCACTGGCTTTTCTCTTACGTTCCATTTTCCACTTCAGTCGCCTTTCCTAGGCCGTATCTCATAAACCGTAGAGGGAGTAAAACTACTCTATCTACGTCATAAACATATCAACTGTCTGACAATCTGTTTTATCTCTAATTTGTCAACATTACAGTGCGGACAAAAAACAAACATTTGAACAAGCTTCATATGAAAATGTCAACTGTAGAAAATTTATACGATGACATTTTAAAAACGATATAATGCCTTAAATAAAATATGTTATATTCCTTTGAGTTTTGTAACATCTTAGTATTGTAAGGTGAATATGGAAACGTTTTTATAAAATCTTATCATCTGCCTGTCAATATGTTCAAGAACAAAGATTTCTGAACATTCGCTATGTGACATAAGTTCCACCATTGTCATCGCGCCCTCAAATGGAAAAATAAACTACCAGCTTCCATAAAGAAGAATACTTGTGCAACGCAATAAAAAGGTGACATTAAAAGCGGAACGGATTCTGCGTCATTATGAATTGTAAGATTAAATTCCCACAACGACGTCAAGTTTGGCCGCGGAGGCGAATGCGCTTTCATTGTTGTTAAAGCAAAATGAAGTCATAATGAGCACTCGAGTGCAGTTACCGCGACCAAAGCTTCGTTATAGAGAAGACGCAGTTGATCAATCCGTCCAAATGACTGCAAGACTGAAATCAAATGCTAATCTATATTTCTTTTATTAGCCGATTTTGCGTTGCACTCTTGGGCAAAGGCATCACTTTTATTTTCCACTTCTCTCTGTCCAGACAATCAATGTCATACAAAAAAATCATTCAGTTTGATAATTTATTTCAATCTTGAGATGACTCGAAAAATTTTCCTGGGCCATGAAGCTGCCGGCCGTCACTTTTTTTTTGTAGCCGAACTTGGCACGAGTAATTTTAAATCATTTTAAAGTTACTACAGCCTCAGTAGGAATTTTCGAAAGCTTCGTGGTTGTAAATAGACATAAAACGGGATTCTCTTTACACAGTTATAATTTGTTCAAGTATTTAGTTCGTGTATTTCAAAAGGCTGCCCATAAGGCGTATTATCGTAACTTCGAATCGCTCGTAGCTCCGGATGCATGGGTGATCTTAAACGATCACGAAGGTAAAACAACCATAGGGCGCGTTCAGTGCATGGATGAGTGACCGTCTATAACTAACGCTAGTGGCATTTTTCGAGCGTTTCCGTGCTTTGCAATGCACATTAAGCAGTTGGTGCCGGCTGCCGTCGATAGATGGCAGTCGTTAAGCCAAGTCAGAAGCCTAAGGGTGGCGTGAAAACTTCTGACAGTAAGACTAGCCACTAGTCTTACAAGCCTTCCCCAATCCGGATTTGGCCCCCGTGGTGGAGTATGGCCTACACCTGCCTCAGGGAAGAGACCTGTGCCCCACGGTGGGGATATAATGGGTTGATGATGAATATAATGTAACCCAGATAGCATCTTTGGTGCAAGCCGAAGTGCTAGATTTTGACACATCATCAGTACAATTGACAGGTGAAAATAATATTGTTTTGCAACTAAAGTTACGCAAAATAAATTTAATTAATAATAAAAATAATTAAATCATGAACTGAATAGGTACATTCAATATTTAAATACACTATTAAAATTCTAGCTACATAAATAGAATACCTGATTTAATGCAAAAAATCAATACTAACGATTAGTTTTAAGTACAAATCGTGAACTAATTATTTTTTTATTTAACGGCAATCGCACAAGAACTGAACTACTACTGCAATGAATCGAGTTGAATTCCAAAAGCTCTCACATCTTACTACTGAGTGCCTATCGCAAAAAAGAGATTACGTCGATAAAGCGGCACATTTCATACTAGCAGCCGTTGGTGTACTGTACCTCCAAACTGTCGCACCATAATGCCAGCCCGATTGTGAATGTCGCTGCGAATTGAATTAAAATTGCCTCAATATTGTGGCTTTAAAATGTTGACATTTGACAAGCGTCGCTGACGCCTGTCAGATGCCTGACGACTCCACAGCGAGTACAATGGCTACCTACTGCTAATGTATGTAATGAACATACTGGTTTGACGCTTTATTCAATTGCATCTTTAATTTTTGCATTGAGAAGTTTTCATTGGGTTATATTATAAACGAAATCAATGTGCTCCTGGTGCCACAGACTGATATTCATATATCAGTCTGGCACCAGGAGCACATTGATTTAGTCTCATCTTCTTCTTCAGGCTATATTATGTAGTCCACTGCTGGACATAGCCCTCCCCTAATGAAAGCCATAGCGCCCTGTCTTCAGCTTGCTGCATCCAGCATCTGCCGGCAGTTTTTCGTAGATCGTCATCCCACCTGGTCAAAGGGCGTCCTATACTACGTTTGCTGAGTCGCGGTCTCCACTCAAGAACACGTTTACTCCAACGGTTGTCGGTTTTGGTCTCATACTAAAGCTAAATACTGTGTGTGCTAGGGGTCATCCCAAAAGTACATCGCAGAAATTTCGTGATTTTTTAATCTCCCTCGTCTTTGTCTGAGGGAAGGTAACGCCAAAATATAAAATGTTTCTTACAATCACCAAAACAAATATTAAAATTTTGTAAATATTGCAAATGTAGGTATATTTATAAGTCAAATGGAACAACTAAAACTCATTTCTTTCGATATTTGAGAAAAGGTCTCATTATAAAAGTTGTGTTTTATAAAAGATTGTAAAAAGATAATGAAAAATATACCTCTCAAGTTTTATCTCACACAAGTTTTGTTTTTTACTATGTTCCATGAATAAAGGTATTTTTTATTTCCAGGATTTACCCTCCAAGATTTTCGAACTAGTCGTGTACATTCGCCAGATTTTGTATGCTATTGAAGCAATCATCGACGTGACATATGCATTAACAATACGTTCGTAGAGTAAGTTTTCTTCTTAATAAAATAAAATCTGCCTCGATTAGACGATATTGTTCCATGTTCTGTTATTTTAACGTTAAATAGATTGAAAAGTAGAACATTTGTAGTAAATGTTGTTAGTAGAAACAACCTCCATCTGTAATGATAAGAGAATTAGGTTAATTAAAGATCTTCCTTGAAAAGAACTCTACAAAATATTCCCAGCCAATATATCATGGGAGAATTGATCTAAGATACGAAACAAGCGGCAAAGGATCTAAGCAAACATACTTACACGGCAAACACCTCGAGCGACGTACCTTATAATTATCAATACTTATTTTCCCCAGTCGGTCTTCTCAAACGATCCTGGATACAAGACGGGATGTCTGCTGCGGCTCACAGGCGGTTATTTGAGTTGCATTCAAGTTCTGCCCCGGCGTCTACTCGAGATCAAAGATGCTGTTCCTGCTATATCGTTATGTCCGTCATCGTCAGTGGGTATCTCAAATTTTATAGTTTCGGTAGGTAAGTCTGTTGTCAATTTTTGTAGGTAACTAGTATGAGTAGGTATGCTAACTTAAAAATATAAGTAACTTTTACAAGCTCGATGCAGTAACCGAGATTATTAGTTAGGTAAAACGTCGATATAGTGATACTATTAGCATCATCATGTTGAACACAATAACGCATCTCATGTCGCTGTATTGTAAAACTTTACCTATTTAGTTTGTAATTTAGTTTTTTTTGTTATAAGGAAAAAAAATTGCTTTGAAATTATATTTTAAAACGTTTTTATTTACGTAGAACTTACCCAACAAGATCTCGCTCTGATTCGGTGCATATTTTTACAAGATTCAGGTAAGCTCCTACTTTCATTCTAAGTAATAATGAAACTTTGTGGATCAGAGCGAAACCTCCGAGTTTCACTCTTACCGTCGGATAAAATTTAATTATCTCCGTCGTGTAAATGCGGAAAACACTCTCAAATGGTGCCTAAAAAAAGAGGTATTATTTCAGTTTTCAAAATGTTACCAACTTATTTCAAGAATCTTTACATTTTTATAGTAAAAAATCACTAGTAATGTAACTAAAAATGCATACGGGTACAAATCAATATGCTATTGACTTAACATCAAAATCTTAAATTGTGTAGCAATTACGCAAAAATTAGTGATAAAATCAAATGCCTGGTTACTCACACTTTCCGTACTCTTTTGAAATCTGCACAACAGTAATAGTAAAAAACTCACAGCCGTCGTCTGAGTTCCTGAGTAGATCCCAAGAACGGACTCGGCACCTCTGGGTGTCGGGGGGAGGCGGCTCGTCATATTTCCATACTCGCCGTAATCGTGGTCCGGTGTCGGTCGATGTCGGTAAACGTGCGATGCTCGCAGTCGCAAGCACCGACTTCCCTTGTTTGTTATTAACAACAATGAGCCGCCTGGCTTGTGTGGACGAACTACAGAAGGATGAAAATCCGCTCGTAGTTTCGTTAGCACAAGCCTTTATGTGGGTTTCAACCCGCGATATTTTGCGGTTATTGGAGTCCGAGAAATCCCAAGAGGAAGTTCCTGGAATACATTTTGTACATTGCGGGTCATATTTACGACTTGCATCCTAAAGTTCCTTTGTAACGCAGTTTGAAGCCTAACTTAAAGGCTGGTTGTTATAATTTGTTTCTAGTTAGACTCTTTGTTCAGTGCGCTGCAGTTCCTACTTTGACGCTTTATCAAAATCGTTAGAAATCGCCTCAGTCAATTCACCGCCTTTTTAGCTACCAAAACAGAGGTCGTGAATTCGATTCCCATTGGGGTCACCGTACATTTGTACAAGTGGCCTCAGTCTGGGTGTTTTTTCACGTTTGTGACGTCCTTGCCTGGTTACCATAGCACAGGGTATCTTAGTTTGAGACCAGGACACGTGATTGTAGTCTGTGGAAGTTATTATTTTATCAATCTATTTAGCGACTTATCCAGACTCACCGTCGGATGTTTCCTCCACATGTAGTTTCCTTCTCACCGGTGCATGTTGCAGGAGTAATTAGCCGCGTGCAAGCCTATAATCACGCCTCTGCTGCCCGAGCGTCTGCGTGGAGCGCCGCGTCCGCCCCGCACCCCCTCCCTGCCCCCGGGCGAATATCTCCACGAGAGCAAACAGAAAAAAACACCAAAACACCGCGCCTTTGTACACTGTTAACGACCCGACCTGTTTCCATCGTCGTGTGGGAAGATTTAGCGAATTTGAATTTCGATTGCTCGGCCGGGCCCAGCTCCATCCATCACCAGAATTGATGGATTCGGGGCCAAAAAGTTGCCAAAAACCATTGTGAGATGAAAGCGAGCAATTTTGTGGAGACTTCCCTTTGTTACTAACGCCTCTTGAACATTGGCGTTAATGATCGCTGAATGGTATCTGTTGCCAACGTGCTCCATAGCTTTTGCCAATTAACAATTTCATATTTCTTTCTGTGGCAGTTATGCAATAAAATGTCCACGTAACTGCTGTTGCAGGTACGAATTATGGTCAACTGTCTCAAAATGGTCATATCATGCATATTCCATTACATCGTTGACACCTTCCTTCTAGTGTTACACAATATTAATTTCTTTTGCGTAGTCTCGTTGATTGTGGCCCATACACCCACTTCTCAAGGTACTTATATTTAATTTACTATCTCTATTATCTTCCCGGTTTTTTTTACCTTATAGGGTAACCTTCAAAGATTAATTACATTTTTCTGTACCGGTAACAGACAGTATTTCATGTACTTACCTATTTTATTCTTGATTTACGAACATTTTGTACCTCTTATTTCAAATATTTAAGGATACTGCACAATGAACAGCAAGTCAGGCTGTACATTTTTGATGCAAATTCACCCGTTTTGTAACTGAATAGAGTGTACGTATGAGCGGTGGTAGCGGAGTAGTAGAACGCCAGCTTCTCAACCGAGATGTCGAGGGTTCAAATTCTGGCACGTAGATATTTCTATTATAAGAATATATCCGATTCTATCCGATAGTAGCCGAGGTATATTCTAAAAGCTAACAGACTATACCTAACAATGACTTTGTTTTCTAAGTTATGTACAATAACTTAGAAAACAAAGGCGTTGGTACCTGCTGATACAGTACATTTGTGAAGTTAGAGTAGCAACACTCGCTGATGGTAAAGGAAAACACCACAAGGAAACCCTTGTGTCTGATGTCTTAACGTACCTCAGCGTTGCTACGCCAAACTATGAGGCTATGTGCGCAAATCTCAGGTCTAAGTAATAGAATGCACGCATGTAAAGGTTCATGCCTGCATTAGAGGACGGCTATGTCCAGCAGTGGACTACATAATATAGCCTGAAGAAGAAAAAGAAAGGTTCATGTACTGTGGACTGTACACCATCTGCAGCAGATTGATGTAGATTGTTACTAAATATTTAGTTCATTCCGATGTACAGTCTGTTAGATTTTAGAATATACCTCGGGCTCTAGAGTATAGGCTTCAATTTTCGCCGAAAGCACACGATTGTAATACTACTTCCTGCTCTATATAAAACTTTTCTTCACTATTTTGAAAAATAGTGAAGAAAAGTTTTATGTAAAGTTAAGTGTCATATTAGTTCTGATATTTCTATTACACGAATATATCGGATTCTATCCGATAGCAGCCGAGGTATATTCTAAAAGCTAACAGACTGTAAAACCTAACTGCAATGTAGTGCAAGTGATGCAAATTACTTCAGCCAGATGTCGCTGCCTGTAAATAATACAGAGAATAATGTAAAGAGGTTCGAAATTTCGCTGATGGCCGGCACTTGCCCATTAGCTCAGCTGGGAGAGCAATGGTACGGTTAACCAGAGGTCGCGGGTTCGAGTCTCGGTATGGGCGGATTTTTTAGAACCTAAATAGGTTTTTTAAATATTTAGTAACAATCTATATCGATCTGTGACTCACAACTTATGTGGGTAAATACCCGCATAAGACGTAAGTTGTAAGCTAATGTGGGTTTACACGTAGGGTCGTAAATCTTGAGGTGCCTTTATGTCTGGCTGAGTACGCCGCGATTGCGCCCTGCTGTCTGCCATTAAACGAATAAACGCAATTGGAGAAACGAACAAGACAACCATCGACTTCTTATTGGCAAAGTTAATGGAATTGCCCGTATTAATGGAATGCCTGGAGTAGGTAAAGGTTCGTGCCAAGGAGTTATTATGCCAAGTTCGTTATATATTCTAATCGCGTATAGACGTTATATGTGTTTATTAAGTGAAGAATTTCACTTCTCGAACGATTCTTCGGTAAAACTGTCGATCGCTTGAGAGAACTTTCGGTCGATGTAGGTCGATCCAGAGTGGTTCATTCCGGCCTCCAATAAATGCTCAGCTATCGCGAATTTCTTAACTTGTCTATTCTTTTCTGCAGCAATGTGCTCTTTGACCCTTTCGATATACCACTACCACTTTGGATATACCACTTTGTTTGGCCAATGTAGGAGCTTCCACAACTACAGTAAATCTTGTAAACTCCTGCAGACTGTAAGGGTATGTATGACATCCTTAGGCGTCCTTAGCTAGCTAGATACCATGGAGTACGGAACATATACAGTCTTCATGGAGTATTTACATAATACTGATCCAATTTTATCCCTAACTCCGTGTACAAAAGGTAGAGGCGGGCTGTCTAAACACTTCTGGATATCTGTCCCTTTTTGGCTCCTGCTTCTGCCTGATTTTCACCTTGTTGCCATTTCTACTTAGAACCTCTTGAACATGATCTAGCTCTCTGTTCTTTTATTTACTTATTATTTTCACCAATCCGGACTTGGTCTCCGTGGTGGAGTAGGACCTTTCTTAGGGAAGAGACTCGTGCCCCTCGGTGGGGACATAATGGATTGATTATTTATTATTTATTTGCAGACTTCTTGTAGCTTAACTAACTGTAAACACTAAATCATAACAGAACTAAAGAAAACCTCTCAAAATGATATCTCGAGCATTATCTTACATTCATCCATCAAAACTCTGTTTACTAAGAACTTTGAAAAGTTTTTTTGTTCATTTTTTCTCCAAAATTTTGAAATGTTTCACAGTTAGACTTGTAACGTTCATCAAGCCGCAGTTTCTGCGCTGCTTTGAATAAAACCTTTTCATTTCATTATTCCTAATTATATTAAATATGAATTTTGCCAAGACCATTGATATCCTGAGCTCCCTGCTCCCTTTCTATAGATCGCGCTGCCTTCCTAGAAGCGAACCAATAGAGCAGATTGCCGTTAGTATCAAATAATTGACGGCTCTATATAGTAAGCCTACAGCGCCCTACGGGTCGAATATAACAACGCCTTCAGGTTGCTGCTGGGGCTGTCTCGATGCTGTAGTGCATCGGGGATGTTTGCCGACGCGCGAACGGATGATTTCCACGCAATAATCCGCAAACGCATAGCATCCCTGATGTGCAGGGTGAGGGTCAATATCAGCAGCCTCCTGAGGGTGTTAGCTGATCGGGTGGATAGCCCTATACAGTGCCACTGGTTGACAATGCACCTAATGCTGACAAGCAGGGGGGCTGACTGGGACTAGGCCTTGTATTTGCGTAATAAATAAATAATTATAATACTTAGTAAATTGTTTACTACATACATACATAACGCCACGCATGTATCCCAGAGGGGTAGGCAGAGACCAGGGACTGCCAATTGCCACGATCCTGACAGATCACCTTCGCTTCATCAACGTTCATAAGTACCCGGAACCGGGTACTTATGAACGTTGGTAAATATAAAAAGTACCCGGTTCCGGGTACTTTTTATATTCCCCTTTGCTATTACATCCCCCATTTGGTCAATGTATGCCCCTTACCAGCCCTTCCACTCACATTCGCTATACAGTGTGCATCTTTGTAACTGAAAAACCTTACACACCCCAAGTGATTTAATTTGTGATAGATCCCCTTGCTCTATGAATACCAATATTTAAGTTAAATTAGTAAACATAATTTAACTTTTATCATTTGCGTCTATAACTTTATACCCTTAATTCTATGGTATGTTGTTGTCATGTACAATGGCTTGAGATGAGTTTGACAACAGGGTTACTTGGCGAGTCAATACCATTTTACGATGTCGAACGATTTTACCCGACTACCGACAGTGCAGTCAGTATATATTTGTTTCGTCAATTGTTTACTAACATAGCATAAGTTAATTTGTTACTAACACTATATGGGCTTTGTCTGAAATATATAAATAGTAATAATAAAGGAAAGGGTATAGAGATATCCTGTGGCTACCGTTAGCACCTAAAGCAATATAAAACTCGACCTCACTTTTTGTCTGCCAGATTTTTTGTGTCACCTCGTTTGTTTCCAAGTGTTTGTTACAAATGTTGCAACACGAGTGGTCGGTCGCATTCTTGTGTGATTGCTGCGTTTGATTGTGCCGACATAATGATGATGTATCGGGCCCTTTGCGGCGCGAACCGCCACACTCGGGGGTGCTTAACAACCCTTAAGTGGACCACTGTTTACCTGAGATGATATCACTTCGATGCGGTCGCTATTAGACCCATGACAGTGGCGGCAAAGCGAAGTCAAAGTGGAAACTTAGGAAAATTACCTGAAAAATGTACCTAAACATGGACTATTATCGTTTGTATACCAGGAAGCTTCAAGATGTGTGAAAACACTTTTTTTAAAGGTTTGTAATGTTTTGTAAAGGTTAAAAGGTGTACCCTTTCTCATACATTTTTGTAGCACACTAATCTATACAGTAATTCTACACGGACCATACATAAAAGAAGAAAAGTTTAAGAGAAAAAAAAACCTAGATAGATAACTTATTGCACACCAGCAAAAGACTGATCTGTATCCCCATTCATAATGCATACAGTTAAACAATTACTGGCTATAGAGCTAGCGAGAATCTTTGGTTGTTTGCCCACTAAATGGCACCTACATGTCCACACAATGAAGGCCCGTTTTATGATAGTACATCTGCCGCGTTTCACGCTTGCCTTTTCCGCGGGCTCTTTCTTATGTCGCCATAAAAGTTTATGCTGTCCAAAAGATGGTATTTGCTGGCCGCGGGCCGTACTCAGGCATTGGTCATGCCGTCTGCGCGCATTTATATCTGTCTTCGTGAAACCAATCCAGCGAGGGATACCGACTTTTATCGATCGCGGGTTAAGGTTGACAGTTGACTGCGGGAGGCACACGTATTGTCGTATGTTCGCGCAGGTGGCGTGCGCGTCATGCACGTAGCTAAACGTACGGCAATTCTTTAGAGGTGCTTATTAAAATATTTGTTGTTCGGAAGTTATTTATTTGTATATAGAGACAGGCTTTGTGTGGTGCCGACAGAGAGTCGCTTTGATGTGCTGTGGCGTGCCAAAGCGGCGACGTGGCCGCCTTTGTACAGCCCACTGTGACGGATTAGTCTGAAGCAGATAATAAACTTGCGAAATAAACACAAACGTTCTTGCATACTTATTAATAAAACATATTTCCTTGGCATTTCAATGGTATTAACAAACAATCGAAAAATTCAGAGTTAAGTAAATAGTCAAAACAATGTGTCGATTGTTCAGTACTAAGTCCTGGTGGGGAACAAAATATAGTGGGGGTCTAATGTAGTTAAATTACCGAAAGGGCAATACATATATCATATAAGACAGACTTTAACCACTTTGGACCCCCTTTCAAGGTAACAAAACTAAGCCTTTTTGCGACCCCACTAAATAGTAAGATTTTTCTGACCTCTTTCACCGATATCGCACTAAATTGAGTAATATTTCTTAATGACTCGCGATGCTCATACATAGTTAAATATTAAACGGGATTACGTCGGGAATGAAAGTAATTACATTTTACCTAAAAAAAAATCGCGATTAGACCCGTTTATTATGTAGTATTGAGTAATGTTATTGAGTAAACCAACTATTTGTAGCCCAAAAGATTTCTGGACAAAATTATATATAAAAGGTTTCTGAAAAAATTATCCGTTATACTATTTTTATTTTTAATGCACTAACCCGTGCTAAGGACAATTTTAAAAACCTATTTAGAGGCTAAAAATTCCACCCATGCTGGACATTCGAACCCGCGACCTCTGGGACGCATAGCCAGAGGTCGCGGGTTCGAATCCCTGCATGGGTGGAATTATTAGCCTCTAAATAGGTTTTTAAAATTATCCGTGTTTCACACTAAAATTCAATACTTATACAACAACATGTATGGAATAGCAGATCTTTTCCGATTTCGTAGTTGTACACATACATTCACACATAACCTCACGCCTGTATCCCAGAGGGGTAGGCAGAGACCAGGGACTGCCACTTGCCACGAGCCTGACAGATCCCCTTCGCTTCATCAACATTCATAAGTCGTCGCATTTCGTAGTTGTCTTCTAATTTAAGTTGTTCGTGTTAATGGGAAGAATCCCGCTTTTCAAGTAAGATGATTGGATTTACGATGCACCCTGTATAGTATATCCTCATCTAACCCAGAACGCGTGATTCGAAAAAATCAATTAGCATTTTATGGGGGCCCTAAACAGTTGCGCTTGCGCACCTCGCCGCTCGCCAGCTCGTCACTCGGCTTGAAACGAATCGAGGCAATTATTGCCGACGAGGAAAACGAAATTGGGTTTCGGCTTGATGCACTCAAACGATGAGACTGTTAAAACATTATGAGCCATACAATTTTATCTCCCTTCAGATCTTCTGAGGACCGGGAGGAATACACCGATCCCGCAGACGCTCCGGCGCAGCGCGAACGGGACAGAGCATATGTACGCGAGGGAGATGGACGACTCGACCGGCCGTCAGAGGTCGAATATAAATGTGGAATGTTTATGGTTCTACCGTTTTATTTTATTCTTGTGGCGGCAAAGCATTAAATATTGTTTCAATTGAAAGCGGGCAGATCACTCGGTGTCTAATGAAGAGTGGATTAATAAAACTTCCGTCGATTGAGATCGATTCGCAGATGTAATCACATTAGTGGTAACGGCGTCCATTCCACTACTCGTATTACGACTGCTGCAGATCGAGCCTGCGATTGCGGCTAAAGTGTTGTATTATCCACTAGCAGCTACGGGATCTATTAGTCACGAATCAAGATTATTTATTTACTCCGTTTGTTAAAGGATTAACGTTGCTACTTTATCGAATGCGGATATGGAGTTTGGCCAATTCGCACTGATTCATACTTCTGAACGTAATTTGCATTCTAAACATTTGTTTTCATTTAAGTAGAGGAGAAATACAAAATTTTAAAAATAATAATTAGTTTATCTGTGCAGTTAGGTCCATAATCCAGTGATATAATCGAACTAAGAAAAGACCTTTTCGAGTTTTTATAGTATTGATAATTTGTGGTTGTCCTTCAGAAAATGAACGGTCTTTAGGTATGCCATTAACGCTGTGGCTTTTGACGAGGCACAATGTCTCTAGGCACTCCTCGGCTTTGTATCCTTTATTCCTTTGAAGCCTTTATTTACACAATCTGAAAGACCGCCCGCATGCAAAGAGCCTTTCACTCATTGTTCCACCAAGGCTAACAATAACTTTCAGAGCCGTGCCGTAGCGTGCGTGCGTGCTTGGGATCGAGTATACAGCCGACAGCATATCAACCTTTACTTTTTTAGTTGGAAAGTTACCCCCAACGTATCTGTCTAGGATTCATGTGAAGGTTGATGTGCTTTCGACTATAAAGTTATTTTCTTATTATCTAAAAATAGAGCCGGATGCTTTCTAAGTAAATACTTATTATTTAGCTAATTTCATCCTTATACTATTTTTATTTTTAATGCACTAACCCGTACGTTACGTAATACGTAATACACTGTACGTAATACAGAGAATAGTGTAAAGAGGTTCGAAATTTCACTGATGCTGGTGAGTCGCCCATTAGCTCAGTTGGAAAGAGCGCTGGCACGGATAGCCAGAGGTCGCGGGTGCGAATCCCGGCATGGGTGGAATTTTTAGCCTCTAAATTGGTTATTTCATCCTCCTCCTGCAGAGTAAGACTGGAGCATTATATTTAGTTCTGGCGCCCCCTAGTTTGAACGGTGCAATTTAGTTTTCAAAGATTATCTTTCATACAAACCTAGTCCTGATAATTATGAACACTGCAAAATAAAACCTATGGAGCGCTCAACTCTATGACACTCTGCTCTATGACAATGACAATAACTCTATGACAACTCTATGACACACTCATACCGGGTGTCCCGAAAAATAGTGTCAAGCGGAAGTCCAGAGATAGAGCGGGTGATTTGGCTACCCCTACGGGTGCTCTATCTCTGGACTTCCGCTTAACACTATTTTTGGGACACCCTGTATACGACGGAGTGTCGGACACACACATATGTAAGAATTGAATTTTGTATCTAGGTTTTATTTTATTTTTAAATTTCTCTCTCTCTCTTTCAGCGAAACGCTCCGTGCTCTGCAGGTGGATGACGTACTCGCTGTAAAAAACTAAGCGACCCGCGGTTATGACTTACTCGCCTCATTGGGTTATCTATCATCGTACGGAAACCTTCACTGTTGAATAGAATTCTATGTTTACCGACAAATATTTCCAAGAAAAAAGAGTGCACTAGGCGCTTTGTTAATGTACGCTAAGTATAGTTCGTGTGTTTTTTTTTAGTTTAAAGCTACTTGATATGATTTAGTTTAAAGCTACGCCGTATTTAAGAAAGTGGTGCAAGTCAGCCTAAGCCTACATTTCTGGTACCTATACCAACAAACTGTTAATCTACTGTTAGCAGGTGCTCCCAATGTTTTCGTCTCTATGTTTTTAGTCAACTCACAGCTGTTTGTTACAGCTCACAGCTGTTTGGTTTCTCCTATTATAGCAAAAATAAACAAGTATAAATAAATACTTCCAGTTCGTGCTCTCTACTCGAGAACTTTTGCACCTAACAACCATCGGTTATTTCGGGTTCTTCCACGTAGTCAAACTATTTTGTCAAACTGATTTGACCACGTGGAAAATTCGTTCCTCGTGGTCAAATTAAAGTAATGATCCTTCTTGTATAAGATTCTAAATGCCAAAAAGTACAGTCAAACCATAGTCAAACTATTTTGTCGAACTGATTTGACCGCGTGAAATTATGTTTCCGCATAGTCAAACTAGTAAAATGCCCTTATTCCGTGCCGACCAACTAAACTGATCAACTAGTTGTTCCGATCGGAGCTCAGTACGTGGTTTTATTCCTGTCGGACTTCTCAAATCAACCATATTAAGCTTATATAAGAGTTCCCAACGGAAACACTATGAAGTTTTATTCTTCATGGAACAACTCGTTAAAAAAACAACAAAATAATAAACTTCATGACTACGTATTATTTAAATAAAAAAAATATCAACTTAACTAAACTTAAATCTTTGTGGCGTACTAAATTCAGTACATAGGTATTGGCCGCCATTCACTACAAGTAAAAAAAATCCTCGTGGAAAATTTCTAAAAAAATTGAAAAATTCCTCGTGGTCCCATTATTTTGTCTCGTTAACTGGTCCACGAGGCATGGTTTCCCTCGTGGTCCCGTTAGTAAAAATGATGACTCCTGTGTAAGAATTTTCACTTGCCTGTCGCGTATCTCTCCTAATCCCGATACTCACTTTCCTGAATATGTATTATTTGTTTAATTGTTACTGTTTAATTTTAGAAATGAAGTACTGGGATTTCATGAAGTCATGGGTATATATTGTATATTAGATTAGTCCGAGTCGAGTTTCGATGTTGGAAAAAGTACTAAGCTCTCACGGAAATGTAGGATTTAATTTTTATAAATAGTTTATCTCTCCTAGAATTTAAAAGTAATTTTTTTAATGATTCGCGATGCTGAGTTATACTCACGCATGCCCAGCGTGGGGATTATGGACATTACCCAATATAAAGAATAAGACTTTATAGTTGTTCCGTTGGGAACTCTTATTAAGCTTAATATGGTTGATTTTAGAAGTCCGACAGGAATAAAACCACGTACTGAGCTCCGATCGGAACAGCTAGTTGATCAGTTTAGTTGGTCGGCACGGAAAAAGGGCATTTTACTAGTTTGACTATGCGGAAACATAATTTCACGCGGTCAAATCAGTTCGACAAAATAGTTTGACTATGGTTTGACTGTACTTTTTGGCATTTAGAATCTTATACAGGAAGGATCATTACTTTAATTTGACCACGAGGAACGAATTTTCCACGTGGTCAAATCAGTTTGACTACGTGGAAGAACCCGTTATTTCGGTTATTTGACATATGTGACCAGCTCCCTGCCACTTCAGCTTCATAATATTTTAGGCTATGTCAGTCAACTTAGTTCTTAACGCAGCCTAAGACGCATACCAGCTCGATGGATCAAACGCTCTGAGGCAGTTTCCTGGCAGTGGCTGGATGAGGATGGTCGAGGACAGAAGGAAATGGCGTGCATTGGGGAGGTACAAGTCCAGCAGTTGATGGCGCAGCCTAGGACGCATACCAGCTCGATGAACCGACGCTTTGAGCCAGTCTGCTGGCAGTGGCTGGATGGGGGCGGCCGAAAAATGCATAAAATGCCGTCCATTGAGACAGAGGTCTAGCAGTGGACAAGTATGTGTGGATTGACTAAAATAACTTCCTCACAAGACATTCACTTGCCTTAGTCCAGTTAACAGCTACTTAGTCTAGTTGCTGCTGTTGATTTGCTGTTATAGATTAAACGCTTGTTAGTGTATGGCAAAACGGGGATTACAAATATCCCAAAATAAGTAATACTGATGACTTCCCCAAGAATGCAATAACTGCAGAATTACTTTATCTTCTATACATCACCTATACTCAGTTGTGTGTTTTCCTAATGTATGTAAATAGTGAGAAAGTGGCTGTGTTTGTTTTATTTTCATTCTTATTTCATACCCTTGCGATCTTTTTGTGACGTAGAGCATCTCGCTTAATAAATTTCGAAGAAAATATTTTCGATATAAACATGTGAGCGTAACTACTCCATCTTCACACAGTCCATAGATTGAGAAATAAAGTGGTAAAATTGTAGGATAAAATGCTTAGGTGTTTACTTGAAGAGTTACTGTCACTCGTCACTGAAATGAACCTACCTTGCTATTAGGCGTAGGTATCAGCTCCATGTCTTGCTAGAAAAGTGTTTCTAATAATATATGATAACTTTGTGAGAGGTTGTCTTTAGTTCTGTACATGATTTGCTGGTTCTAACCTGAACTCTAGTTCAGTTACATTAATAAAAATAAATTAGACTACCGCTTATATAAAATGGTCCAAAGTGATTTCTTAAAGTTTTTTTCCATTGGAGTTTTGTATTATCTTAACTTTTGCTCTTCCTTTTTTGATATGATATGATTTGATAAATTATTTATTTACACTTCCACACACATTCATAAAAGTACAAAAACAAACAGCATAGGCAGAGTAGACACAATTACACAACAATAATAATAAATCTAACATACCAACATGCAAGGATGCAAGGTACGGTATGTACCTGCATCATAACGAAAGATATGAGACATCATTTCTGTGGGTGGGTGTGGCAAGTGCAAAATGGTACTGACTCAGCATGTGCTGAAGAAGCGAGCTACTCCAGCGCTGGTATTATGTCAGTACCAGGTACCTACTTAGTAAAAGGCGGCGTGCTGGGCTCGGAGAGCTATATCTATATATCGCTATATCTATATATGGGTTGGCTGCAATGTAATATTAAATAATTACGTGAAAAAAACGAATTGTCAATTAAAATTGTATAAATTAATATAATATATATTAATAAAATACGATGTTAATTTGAGCATAAGATTAATTGTACGATAAATTGGTGTGGTCATGTCAAAAGTGGGTAAATAATGAAACAAATTGATTGAGTAATGAAATAGTTAAAATAAAATGTCGTGAGTATTTGCACTCACAATAATAATAATAATAATGTACTTACATAATTCTCATTTGTCAAACTTCGATACAGTCGAAGTTAATACAAATGGCTAACAAACCAAAGCACAGTGAATTGCATAATCATAAAATAATAATAAATAATTTTGTAAGAATGTCAGAAAAGGTTATATTTATAGACTATGTAGATCTGCAAGTGCAATCGTACAGGATCTAACTAACTCTGTAAATGTTAAGATTTTAAAAGGCTCCGGGTGTTAGGGAGCCAACTTCTGTTCGCTAAGCAACAACATTTTATATTTGGACCTAAATATAGTTTTAGTCTTTTTTATGATTATTACATGTCAAAATTTCTACAATTGTCTACTAACTCGGAGCATGAAATAATTTTGGAAAAGTATTATAATTTGAATGACAGAATACGCAATAGACTGATTAGAGAACGTCGTGGACTGAAAGAGGATGTAGTGACTAGAATTGAGAAAGGAATGTTGCGTTGGTTTGGACATGTGGAGAGGATGAAGGAAGAAAGATTGACGAAACAAATATATATTGCGAATGTGAGGGGAAGGGCTGGTAAGGGACGTCCCAGACGGACTTACATCGACCAAATAGGGGATGTATTAGCAAAGGGAAAGATAAAAACTATCCGGAACCGGCGTGTGTGCATGCAACGACTTATGAACGTTGATGAAGCGAAGGTGATCTGTCAGGATCGTGGCAAGTGGCAGTCCCTGGTCTCTGCCTACCCCTCTGGGATACAGGCGTGAGGTTATGTATGTACCTATGTATAATAATTTTATAATTTTGTATAATTAAAACATGTACATAAATCTCACTCCGAAACACTATGTAGGTTTCTCTGTGAGATGAGTTTACTCTTTACTATAACTTTTTCGTAACTTTTCCATTGTATGAACTCGTCCAATTTAGGCTACTCCGAACTGTCAAATACACAGATATTTGGACCGTTTGGACACATAAGCACATTACAGTGGACACGTAACGTAATAGGAGGCTACATATTATATTTGGCTACGCAATGCGAATTGAAACGCGACACGAAGCTGCATTGACGCTATGAAAGAAGAACCATGTCCATACCGTCCCTATAGTTTACCGCCAGTCAGAACAGTGTCATTGTGGCGCGATTAGTCGCGGTGGCGACGCGAGCGTGTTGTGACACTGGCGCGGGCCATCAGAGCCGCGCCGCCGACTGTTTGCATTGTATGCGCGCGGAGACATGTCGTTTGATGGACGCCGCAACGGTGCCCTATGCTTTTATGGCTATAGTTGTGGCTGGATCATTGTTTTACGCCATTAGAACGCTTTTCTCTCTCTGTTTGCGAAGGTTCGGGCCAGCTGATGTCTCATATCAAACTGACCAAACCAAAGAATAATGATGATATAGATAGGTAACTCTTTACTGCCCGCCAGTAATTTACGGATGTAAGGTATTAATATCTAGTTCTTAACACGAGTAGTATACAATCTGCGGTCTATCAATCCTTGCCATCAACCTTTTCTATGTCCCCACTACCGGGCCACGGGTCTTTGGGGCTATCGATATAAAGCAGTCGAAAACTAGTAGATTAATAATGCAGCCTATATATGTTCCACCGTAGGGCAAATGCCTTTTCTCAGAGAGAGAAGTTACACTGGAATATCCCTAATTAAATATTAGCCACTAATGTTGGAAGAAATTACCGATCTATCTTGTTTATCTGGGTGCATGTTCTATCAAAATGGTGATTAGACACTTTCGTGTTGCAATAGATATTATGAAATGCTTATACAACTACGTATGTTGACAAAACGAAACAATGAAAGAGTATTTTTCTAAAAACATCGCACGACGGAATGAACTATGATGGGAGGCATTTCGGAACCTTACCGATTTCTTCAAATCGTAATACACCAGTTTTTAAAGACACGGTCTTTCAATCAGTTTGATCTGCCTATCCTCAGGCATAGGGCCGAAACGAGTCAAAGTGGCACAAATAGCTATGAAGCAAGCCATGCTAGACCTCAGACTAGTAGATAGAGTACCAAATTTGCCATCCGACATCGGACGACGGTCGTCAATTTTTGTTGACCGAATCTCGAGTCTGTAGTGACGTTGGGCGTATTTCAGTATTTCGAGGCATTGATGAGGTGCGTTAAAAACATGTTGTTAATTAGAGACGTGAGTCATACCTACATATGCCAAAAAACTGTAGGAAGAACATTAGCAAGAAGTAGGATTAGTAGGAAGCTGCTGAAAAAACCCTCTGGTCATTTCCCCTTTACTGGTTTACAGCGCTAGGCTTAGCAAGAATTTAAAGGCTTATTCACTTAAAGAATGTTGTATTAAAAGAACAGAATTCAGTTGAATCAGAATCTTGTTACGAGGAGGCTAAACAACGCAGATATAAAATAAAAATTATGCATCGTAGAGGCAGTACGTGCTGCAACATATCGTTTGAGGAACGCCGCAAGCTATGGACCGCGAGGTTTTACGGTTCACTCTTTGTTCAGCTGAATATGCGCAGTCACTCGCTAACAGCTCTACTCACTACCTACCCTATATTTGCCAACTAATTTCGCCAACAAGCAACAACTGATGTGTAGGTTTTACTTACTTCTAACACCTAATAAAAAAATGTTGGGCCATTTGGTTGTGACCTCGTTGTGACAATTATTAGGTATAAAAAGCCACCGAAGTTACTTTGTATATTTAGCCTCATATTTGGGCCATTGTACGTAGGGAACAAATCGAGGTTTGGTTATGTTATGATATGAAAAAAAATAGAGTCGTATATTATAAAACCTTTTCACGAGCCCCTAAATTCTGTTTGAATGAAAAAGACAAAAAGGAACATATTGGCAAAGTTTCATAGCGATCTTTCTTTTGCAAATGAACATTGATCTATGATAGTATGAAAATCGCCTCACAAAATGTCTTCTGCAGTAAAAATTTGTACTCACAATCACAAGAGCACGGCCCTTTTCTCAAAGGGAGAGTATGAGTTTAATCATCACAAGAGCCCATCCCTAAGGTTTTACCTCAAATACTGAGTTACCCGACGATGCTTTTCTACAACGTTAGTGATGATAAGTATTGCTATTGCAAATTCACAAATTACTTAACTTAGGCAACAACGTCACCTACAGTACGCTACCATTGCTATCAAAGTCTCATCTTGGTCAATCTCCACTACAAATGGCATTTTCCGAGTAACTTTCGTGGATTTTGTATTTGTTACAATTTTCTGTAAATAAAACTTGAGCTCGAAAGGACAGTCATAAAAAATGCATTGATCGTGAAAATTGTACAATAAATTTTATTGGCTTCCCCATAACAACGATTTTTTTCAGCTAAAAGCTATTTTTATTTACTTATGTTATAATTCTTATAAAGGTAGCCACATTGAGAGTGTTAGGTAAGCAATTGTTCCGATGATGTGACATGCGGAGAATGCCTAAATTGCTCCCAATTTTATCCTTTGGTTTTACCTTTACCCATTTTTTACATTAGGTTATTTTTACTACTATTCTTAATGACTTCAAATTGATTAACTTCTGACAGTAAGACCAACCACTAGTCTCGCAAGCCTCCACCAATTCGGACTTGGCCCCTGTGGTGGAGTATGGCCTTTACCTTCCTCAGGGAAGAGACCCGAGGGACATAATTGGCTGATGATCATGATGAGATGTAATGAGTAACTTGATAACCATAAAACAATTTTTTTAGCCAAAGTTACAGTACAAAAGGAGAAATGCGAGTGTGACCATCTAATTTATGATCGCTCAAGAGTGACCGACGAGCCGAGGTTTTCGCTCACGTGAGCAATATTAAACAGCTTTATAATATTTCATAGTTTTATTAATAATATTTATTAGATACTCTATTTTTAATTAGGATTAATAAATTAGGTCTATCTACACAGATATTGTCTACGGCTGTACAAATTTTACATAGATATTAAATTTAATAACAAAATATCACAGTTTTCAAAATGTTTAATCTAACTTAAGCGAGAGTTACATAACCTTTACATTTTAGTCGATGGACATCGGGACTAACGTGTGGTGTTTATAGAAAAATTTTTTTTCAATGGCACCACTAAGCAAAATTTCAAATATTTTTGTTATGACGCTACAAGGTGTCGTGTCGTGTCGGGTGACGCTACAACATATCTTCTTTTATAAGGCGTCTTTGGAAAAAGTGGGTATCATAAATCTCTTTAAATATAGCAACCCGTTTTAGAACCTATTGACGAGAGCCTAGGTCTAAGAATCTAGGACTTTAAAACATTTCTGTCAAAAACCGCCGGTTTTACGGGAAAACAATTAAAGTGCTAGGCTCTGGACTGTAGGTTGTAGAAATAATTTTCACAGTTGGTATGGTTTATGATATTCTTTTTGAAAAAAAAAAGTATTATAAAACAAGCTATGTTTTATTCCTTAATTAAGGAAATTTAGCCTAAGCTTAGTAAGTACTTGTCAATTTCATTCTCAGATTTAGAGAACCGCTTCATCGTATTAGTAGGACAAAAACAAAATGGAATTGAATGCTGCCGCGTTATTTTTTATTTTCTTCCACCACTCAGTAAATATTGACCCAAATGAATCGTTTAGTTCAAGTGGATTTTAGCATTTATTATAACAATGTCTGATTTTCCAAAACCAACGGAATTGTAACAAATTATTGTAATATATAACTAGTGTTAGGTACGTCCACGCAGAATGTGTTTCATTTAGCTTCAGGAATTTTATTCTACCACTAATAATATGGTCATGTCGGTAAACAGAATACGAGAAAGTTTACCTTATACTGCCTGATTAGCAAAAATAAAAATAGTTCCAGTTTCTCCATAATTTTACAGACTTGTAAACTTGAGAAAAGAGTGAAAAGTGTAGTAAACTGCAAACGTTGACAAATTGGGATAGATCTAAAAAAATAATCATTGCAAAGGAGGATCAAAATTATCGATAGATGCAAATCCCGTTTTAAAATTACTACGGATCTACTGAGATTACTATAAGGTAACGTCATTATATATTGTTAGCAAGAAATTAAATTACTATTTGATAACCGCTGTTTGATAAAAAGTTTGATTAGCTTCGGTATAGAAAATGGTTGATATTGACAATCAAGAGATTACTGTTGGACCCCACACTAGACGGTAACAAATCTATATAGTGAGGACCTGGTTATGATGAATTGACGGTGTTCAAAGTTCGCGAACTAAATTATTTTTTTCTTATGTCATTAGAAAATGCCACTAACTCGGCGAAGTACAATTTATGAATGTTTATAAAATAAAGTACAGTATTGCACGCCCATGAACCAGGGGACATACAATTGGATATACAGTAAAATGTTATCTGCTCTACATACTTTAATAGTCTGTTTGCCGAGCCGATCTAATGCGGAAAGAATACTTTTCCGACGGCCTTGACTACGCAAGTTGTGTCCGTGTAATATCAGATAATGACAATGATTAATATTTTATGTTAGCTGCCTGCCCTGGCTTCGCACGGTTGGTATACGTTTCAAAGAAACTGAACTTTTTTCATACTAACCTTGTCCTGACAATAACAAAACAAAAAGAATTGAAAAGCAAAATGGGTCCACCCACGCGTTGTCAAGAGGAATAGGGATTCATTTTTATATCAAATGAAATCCACAGATCAAAAATATTTACTAAGCAGAACAAAACATAACAATATATAAAGTAAAATTTAAATTGCAGTATAAGTATACTATTTTTATTTTAATGCACTAACCCGTGCTAAGGAACAAATTTAAAAACCTATTGAGAGGCTAAAAATTTCACCCATGCCGGGATTCGAACCCGCAACCTCTGGCTATCCGTGCCAGCGCTCTACCAATTGAGCCAATGGGCGACTCACGGCATCAGTGAAATTTCGAACCTCTTTACACTATTATCTGTATTACGTACAGGCAGCGACATCTGACTTGCAAATTGCATTACTTACAGCCCCGACTACCTACTTTGCAGTTAGGTTTAACATCGGAACGATATCACTGTACCCACATGATTATACTATTTTTATTTAGGTTAGTGCATTAAAATAAAAATCTTGGTAGATGGCGTAGGTACTATTTACTTTTCAAGTCACTGTGGACAGATACCAATAACAGTTTAGTAAAAGAAAGTAAATACCTATCTTTAGTGTCTATAAATATTCCCGCGTGCAGCCACTTTAAGATTGTCTAAACTAAATAAATCTGTACAAGAAATAAATAAACAACTCACCTCACTATTGCCCGCTATCTTTCATAACATGCCGTTCGCACGAACGCTCTAGATAACTTTAATTATTGAATTGTAGGAAACATATTTCCCAATTAACTTATTTATATTGTCTCTAGGTTTTCTGACGCAACTAGAGCTAGTTTCTGAGATCGTTCGTTTCTACGTTGAAGGAACATCTGCGGACAAGAGAAAGTATTTTTGTAATTATATGGAATAAACAATAATAAACAATAACTTTCGCATAACATAAATTACAGTCCGTTAGCTTTTAGAATATACCTCGGCTACTATTAGATAGAATCGGATATATTCGTGTAACAGTAATAATATTTTGTATTGTTATTTATAACATAACATAATTTTACTATTTTTTTTTAATGCATTTCCCGTGCTAAGGACAAATTTAAAAACCTATTTAGAGGCTAAAAATTTCACCCATGCCGGGATTCGAACCCGCAACCTCTGGCTATCCGTGCCAGCGCTCTACCAATTGAGCCAATGGGCGACTCACCGGCATCAGTGAAATTTCGAACCTCTTTACACTATTCTCTGTATTACGTACAGGCAGCGACATCTGGCTTAAGCAAATTGCATCACTTACAGCCCCGACTACCTACTTTGCAGTTAGGTTTTACATCGGAACGATTATCACTGTACCCACATGATTATACTATTTTTTTTTATCGGTCAGCCATTTTCGTCTATGGTTTGAAGACCTGAAGACTTGTACTTGTAAACCAAGTTTGACATTCAACATCTGTGAGTGATTTGTAAGCATAGTGAAATAACAACAACGCAACGTTGATTTAATCGAGTTTACATGCAAAATATAGCAATTATCATTATTGCATTGTTCGAAAATGCAAAAACATGTCAATAAAGAACCCCGGGAAGTTGGATTCATGTACCCAGTGAAATAAACATACGAAAAAATTGGCTCAAACTTGCCAAAAGGACCCCGATACTTTATCGACTGAAACTCGGGTGTATCTATGTGAAGATAACTTTGATGCAAGTCCTATAATAGTCAATGTCCACTAGCTCTGGCAGACAAATGTTTGTTTACGAACCAAAGATGCTTTCAACATGACGGATAGCGTTTTCACCGTTCCGAATTAAAAGAGGAAAATATTTTTTTTAATTTAAAAATTTTGCAGCCATACTTACTTAGCAAAGTCAATATATTTAGATAGATAGATAGATAAATCATTTATTTATTTATTTTCATATATTTCAGTTTCTTACATTAAATACTACAGGAAATATTCATTTATCGCGTCTTTGATACGAGTTAATTAGCAGAATCCCCGGATTTTCGCAAACGTCAATAGAAAGATTACATAGTATAGAATCTTCCTACTATTTTGTGATTTTGAAATAGTTTGCAATATTTTGAGGGAATGTTTGTTTCATTATGATACACAGTATTAGGTATGATATAAATGATTTAACAGTAATGGTATAACATACAAAATCAAAGTGGTCTTCAATGTCTGTTCCTGGTTTTAAATTTTTTTTTCTATTATGTTAAATATTTAGGACTTTACCGTTTGATATACGTAAACAAGTGAAAGAACTCGATCGATAGGTTTTGTTACTTTTTGTCCTGATAATATTTTGTTTATACTTAAGTAACGTAATTTTAATTAATTTTGGGAAACAAATGAACATTATTTTACTCGCTATTTTCTTCAATATGAGTTTCTAAACCATGGTTAGAAAATCATGGTTAAAATAATCCCCTACAAAGTGTCAAATTCATAGCCACCTATAGAAAGATGATAACATCATTTTAGTTTGACAAACTGCGAAAGCTGAGGAGTTTATTGAGGTTGATCCTTGCTAATTGGCTATTTTGAACTGTTAGTGACAATTAGGTAGGTATTATATTTCAACTTTTGTGTAGTCATAACTATGTTTTTGGATAACGGCTTTTTAGATGTGTCGTGAAAAGGACTAGAATTTAATTTGTAAGTGCCGTGCCGTGGCGTGCCGTAGCTTTAAATTGGAAAGTTAAACTTGATGTATTTTGATTTCTTTGTACATCTACTTTCTTTTCTAATGTATTGCTCCATTCCATCCACAGGTTGTCTGGAAGATATCACTTTTAGTGATAGGACCGCCGTCTGTAAGATGTTAAGAAATATTTGTGTAATTTCCTTTTTTATGTACAATAGTGTTCTCTATCTCTATCTATCTTATTATTATTAAATTCTTTATTGTACCAATAAAGTAACAATGGCGGCATAAATGGCGGAATGGTACAATTGGCGGGCTTAACACTAAATAGTATTTTATTCTAGCCAAGCAACAGGTGATGTGGAGAAGGTGGGTGCAGTGTCAAACAGTGAGGTGATATTTTAATGTAATTATCTTTTAAAATTAAACAATGTATTAATATGTACAATAATTATAAACATACATATATACAAAGATAACTTAGCTTGGTAGATAAGCCAAGTTTAACATTATGCAGTAAGTTTTGCGATTTCTGAAATTTCATGTTAAGAATGAACAACATAAATGATTTCGAAAAGTAAGACCTTTTATAATTTTAAAGTTAATGCAAGTTTTTTTTTCTTTTTTACACTTGCAATATTGTTCTTATATTTTTATATTAGCTAGTTTTAACGTCATGTTAGTCGTCATGTAACATGACGTTAAAACTAGCCAAACAGCGTTCAAGGTTTCTATCATCCTAGGCTGATGAAGAAAGAATTCCGAAGTTCACTAAGGTCTGGCAATTTGCTAATATCCTAGGATATTTGCGTTATCCGCTCTTCCGAACAATCCTTCAACTTGTATTATTTCCTACGACATACCTAAATGACATCAATATTGTCCAAATAAGGCGTAGTATATTTCGGTATTTTGATTTGGCTTATATGTAAGTAGCCCAGTGGGTAGAATAATGAACTCTGAAGCGAGAGACCTAGGTTCGATTCCTAGTGCGGGCGTATTCAATGACTTTCTTTTCTATGTTATGTACCTATATTTGTGAAGTTATAGTAGCAATACCGTTCGCTAACAGTGAAGGAAAACATCCTGAGGAAATCCGAGTGCCTGAGGTTTTCAAATACCTCAGGGCATTCACGGTGGGCACGCGTGGTAATTTAGCCCACACTCTCTCTCTGAGAGGAGGCCGGTGTCCTCCAGTGTGACCATTATAGGCTACATAAAGAAAACATACGTAGGTAGGTCCTAGCCTAATTAAGTTAGGTGCCTAAATTACCCATGTAACAAATTTCAATATTGATAGTGTAGGTAAGAACCTATTTGCAATGTGAATGGTTAACATGTCACTTCATTCTTGCACCTTATTCGACGACAGATAGAATAAAATATTAAGTCCTTTAAATGGGCTTAAATGACGTAGGAACCGGGATTTTAAAACGGAACGTCTGATTCAAAATGGCGAACTGAACTTTCCGGAAAGCACACTGTAAACTGGAAGTTGCGGCATCGCTTCGTCTCTTCTCTTTCCTCATCGTATTTGCAAACCTTCTGTCCTTTTCACACATTAACTTTGTTTACCTTAGAATACCTATTTCTGAAACTATTTAGTGTTATCTTCACATTGTATTGCCAAGTGCTTATTCATACTTATTCAAACTAATTAATTACATGGAATTATTTAATTAACAGCCTACTTCAAGGACAACATTCAAATGGATACCTAATTACAGACATAATATAACATAACATTTACATACAGGCACATACATTGCTTCTGGTGCCACATTAGAACACCCTGTGTCGTGGGAACCAGAAACAGCGATGTCACAAACATGTAAACATCCAAGACCTGGGTTTTTTGTCCCCAGGGTTCGAACCCGGGACCTATCGCAGGGACATTTCAATAAAAACTTACCACTCAAGAATTAAGCGTATAGTGGGAGAACTGACTGTCCCGCCACGTCCAGAGCGGCGGCAGGCAGGACTGCTGCAGGCCGGCCAGCAGCTCGGCGTGGTAGCGCTGCGCTGCTAGCAAGTACGGCGCGGGCGGCAGCGGCAACGGGCAGCGCGGCGGCGGCGGCGCGGCGCCTGGTGGGGACGGCGAAACCCTCCGCGGCTCCGGCTCTAGCAGCGCATCGATCGTAAACGCCCTCCTCGGCCTCGGAAGCAACGCTGCCGTATCCACCACCTCTACCGGCTCCGGACTCAAGCGTGAGCAAACAGGACCCGCCGAAAAATTTAAGCCCGCAGACGGAGCCGTCACTCCTGCCTGACGTGCCAAGAACGCCCGGTTGAAGCTCGCCAGGGCTTGCAACTCAGCATTAAGACTGTCCTTCTCCCCCTTGTGCAACTTAAAGCGCTTGCGGCGGCGCAGCAGCGAGCCGTTCTCGAACATGTCGAAGGCCTGCGGGTGCAGCGTCCAGTAGGCGCCCTTGCCGGGCCGGTCGGGCCGCCGCGGCACCTTCACGAAGCAGTCGTTGAACGACAGGTTGTGCCGCAGCGAGTTCTGCCAGCGCTGCGTGTTGCGCCGGTAGTACGGGAACCGGTCCGTGATGAAGCGGTATATCTCTGAGAGCGGCAGCATGCGCTCGGGGGAGCTCCAGATGGCCATGGCTGTGAGAGCTATGTAAGAGAAGGGAGGCTTCTGGTCTCCGTAGGACTCGCGCGTGGGGCGAGGCATGTCGGTGCGAGGTGTCGGAGGCTGTAGCACGTCTCGCGCTCCGCGGTCCAAGGCAAGCACTGGTGCGGGGCCGAGAGCGCGGGTCGGAGGGGCGTGCGGCGCGCGGGCCCCGCCCTCTTTACCGCTCAGCCAATAGCGGGCTTGTTCGTTTGTTTGTTGTTTTTGTCGGCTACGGACCCGTTACAGAAGAATTTAAATTGTTATCACGTTTGCATTATACAAAATTTATTCGACATCGAAAACGCTTTTGAGCTTGTTTTGAAATTGCAATGATTAAAGAAGTGGGTAGGCACTTACTGGCTGTGAGAGTCGATCGGCTGAGATGATGTTCTGCTAATAGGCCGCTCCTAATCAATGATGGTCGTATTTTTTTCTCCAACCGGCCAACGACCGAAAAATTGATTATTAATAACCTATATTGGAGCTCTTGTAAATGTTTAGAGACTAGTAGCCAGCAAGCCAAATTATGATAGCTTAGATAGGTGCCAAGTTATAATTATCAATAGGTCCTCATAATTAAATACCCGAAGTTCTGTTAGGAGAAAAGTTTAAGAATAAAATCATCCAAAAATCATGGATTTTGGCAGAGGTTTTACATTGTATTTACGCTACAAAGACTTGAGGCATTTGCGCTGATGAAATTGAAGCGGCAATGCAATAAAAACATTATATATCAAAAGTTGAAATATAACATTTAGGTACATAACTCAGGCCTAGGTATACACTAAACTCCCAGTAGGTACATACATACCTACTCTATAATTTGGAAGCACAAAAGAGTCCGGTTGCTATAGAGTTGCTATTAAATTTTTATTATAATCAAAAACCTACAGTGAAATAGTAAGTTGGTACTTAAGCAGTGGAGATTGGAGAACGGAGAACTTGAACAAAAAAATGTTTTGATCTTATTGGGGAGGCCATGTTAAAAGATAAATCATGTAATTTTTTTTTCTCTACGACTTATTTCAGTACCTACATAAAAGCTGCAGAAACGCGCCATACAAATCAGGCTCTAACTTTGACTTCTCAATATGAAAGTACGCCGTATAATTTATGAAGTGTTTATGTACTTAATATGTATAATTGTAATTCTTTATTTCGGATAAATATCCATATAAGCTAAGCTAAGTAAGTTTTTATATTTAAGTATTTTAACTTCAATCTGTTTTTCCTCCTTCATAAAATAAAGTAAAATAAATATTTGAGTTATCTCGCAAAATAATGTGTTTAAAAATTATTCCGGCATGGGTGGAATTTTTAGCCTCTTAATAGGTTTTTAAAATTTCTAAGATTCAGAGAAAATAAAAATATATTTTTGTATTCTCACAGTAGCTTGATATTGCGGGCTCGTTTTCCTTCTGACAAAGTCACTTCAATCAAAGTTTTATGTCAGTTCCTTATTATACATCAGCAGCAATTATAAAGCCCACAACCTCTAGGTACCACCTCCCCTAAGCCGGGTAATTTTCTAATAGTCCTACTTAGCCCGGCGCGTGATTGCGCCGCGCGCGCATTCGCACTGTTCCATTATCGTCCGCGCCGACAGCGCCCGAGGTGCGCCGGCGCAACGAGCACTGATCTATAGCGCACGATACGGCTAAGTGATGTGAACTACCTGAGCTGACTGGCTCTGCTAGTGGCGACGATAGATAGCTCTGGAAATAAAGTAGGTAGAGTTACGGAGGCTTGAGCTGAAGGAAGCCAAGTTAAAACTTTGTATAAGCTTGTCGTGTTGTAAAACTTTTATAAATAATAAAACTGGAACGACTTCAACAGTTGCTTTATTTGTACTGTTTATTTTATAATAATAATATTGGCCTTTTTGCATCTACTTAATGAGATTATTTATACAGCGTCCAGTGGTATCTTCACTCACACTAGATGGGTGAAGGGACCACTCCGACGCTGTAGTGCCTGGGTCATGGTTTTATAGATGGTGTAGGCTTGCCCAGCACCTATACCATCCTGACAGCTTAGTCGGCCTAGCCCACAGGAAAGACTAGTCAATACGTGCGGAGCCAACCAAGCCGCGGGTTTCCTCACGATGTTTTCCTTCACCGTTAGCGTGTGGTATTGCGACTGCAAATTCACAAATGTACGTAACTTTGAAATTAAACAAAGTCATTGGTACATGCCCGCACTCGGGATCGAACCTGGGGCTCTCGCTTGCCAGTCTATGGTTCTACCCACTGAGCTACCACCGCTGGTATATATTATTATATAATGTTTATTTTATAATGAAACAGATAACTGAATAAAAACGGATAAGCAGGTAACAAAGTGAGATCAAGTCAATGTGTGAGGTGGTAATGATGAAAATCAGGGAAATTTAGAAATGTATGACATAATTTAAATATTTGAAAATATTAGATAAAAAAAGAAATATAAAAAATTGTGTTAAGAGGTTTGCACCGTTACAAGCTGCACCACCGTGTATTTTGGGTGATTTGAAAGTCATAGTATCATCATCATCAACCCATTATGTCCCTACAGAGGGGTACGGGTCGCTTCCCTAAGGAAAGCCACACTCCACCACGGGGGCCAAGTCCGGATTGGTGGAGGCTTGCAAGACTAGTGGCTGGTCTTACTGTCAGAAGTTTTCAAGCCGCCCGCCCTAAGGCCTCTGACTTGGCTTAATGACTGCCATCTATCGACTGCAGCCGGCACCAACTGCTTAACGTACCTTGCGAAGCACGGAACCGCTCGGAAAAACGCCACTAGTGTTAGCATAGACGGTCACCCATCCATGCACTGAACGCGCCCCTACACAGACAGATACCCAACTATAAACCTACTTAGGTGATTTTAGAGTTCTTGATATGAAAAAGAATCACGCATCCATGTTGGGATACAAGCTTTATCTAATTTGCGGCGGCTTCTTCTGAAAGCATATTTTATACAATACACGCTCCGTGTAAGCTACTAGAGCCAAGATTTGCAGTCGGGCCACGTCGAGCTAAACGGTCGGCGATGGCACAGAGCCATTAAATTCAATATCTCTCGCAACACGGCCACAATCCGCGACAGGAGCGCGCTTAACCCGCTGCACTATGTAATTTTGTGATATTAAAGTAATACTCGAAGTCGTCGTGTTGTGCTCCGAGTGGACATTTTTACGCTCTCCGTATGCCAAATGAGTCTGCTACGCCGTGAGGTGAGATACCGCGCGATTAACATTCCTGCAGAGTTTTTGTATTCTATTGTGCTGAGAAAAATCCGGTTTTCAATTTAGACGTCGTCGATGGCTTAGCGGTTTGGCACGCTGACTGTAAAACCGAAGGTCTCGTGCTCGATCCCCGGCCGGGTCAAACTAGGAAACGAACTTTTCTAGTTTGTCTCGGGTCTTGGGCGTTATCTATGTCTTTATTGTATTAAATATGTCGTCGAGGACCTGTAACACAACTTAGTATGGAACTAACGAGATCTGTGTAATATGTCAATGAATATTTATTTTATTATTTTTAGTTTAATGCCATTTTACCTAAGTTTTACTTAAGAATCACGAGCCATGTAAAAGTTTAATAAATAAAATTTTATAATTAGAGGATTAAAACATGTAAATGTTTCTCTTAAAGAAACTGGATAATCTGAGTCGTGTGTGGCCCCTCCCTACGTTTTTAAAAACCGCATCCGTTAGTATCGGGGATTATGTAAAAAAAACTGATACAATTACACATACATTGTATACAGTTCGCTACGGTAGACGCTTCATTTGGGTCCACGCTATATCAACTTAAAATTTGTGTTCCGATCCCTCAAATGTACGCACAACTCTATGAGGACGCGAGACGTGATGTTAAAACTTTTAGGTTGCTTTAGGAAGGACCTTCTTACCAACATGACACGGTTCACGCCACGTTACCCAATTGTAAAATTCAATATTTATAGCGAACGAGAGGCTCCCCTTGCAAGGAAGCATTTTATAGGGCGCTGTTAAAATTGGATTATTATTACTTAGTTATGATGAATAATTTTATATTTATAAGGGACCCGTGTAAACGTTAGCGTTGGTTTCATGAAAATTATAACGAACTTTAGGTATTCACTCGACTGTGAAAGCACATGATTAAAGTTTCTTAGACCTTTTAATTACATAATGTTACCCAGAAGCGGTTGTAGCTGAGTGGTAGAACCGGGGCTAAGTGTGAAAATCTCAGGTCTAACTAACTTACATAATATTACTTATAAATCTACCGTCTGAGACTACATTTCAAGACCATAAACATAGCTGATGCCTTGCATAGGCACGTTCGTAGTCATAAAAATCAAAAACCAACTTTTATAAATGGTCGGTTAGCACCTAGGTTAGAAGTACTAAAAGATATCTTGTTATTAAAAGTGTGAATTCACCAAACGGTTCCCAAATATTTGCCTCTACCTGTAGTTTTTATTTTCATTCTATTTCATTCAGCGTGACCATCAAAATCACGAGCCGCCAAAAGGTTTTTTCCCCTGATTTAGCATGGTTAATCGAAACTTAGCCAAAAAAGTGAGAAAACAAATTGCGATCCTTGTAAGCCACATGGCTATCAAAATTAATTCAAAAGAACTGCAAAACAATATTTTTCATTTAGGATCTGGATTCTAAGAAACCTGAATTGTAATTCAATATGATTAGGTGTCACAGTGGACTACATAATATAGCCTGAAGAAGAAGAAGGTGTCACAGTTTTTGTTACAATTAGCTACGAAATTAGTGCAAATAGGAAACATTTATAATTAAAACGAATTGTGATCTTTGTAAACCCTCAGTCATTGACAATAATTTAAAAGACTTGCAAAACTTATTTGGCATTTATTATCTCGGCTCTAAAAATACCTAAATGATAATCCAATAGAACTAGATGTCACAGTTTTTGGTTCAATCAACTGCATTTTTGACCCGTGCAATTTGAAAAAAATGTTATAAACATTGCACGAAAGTCGCTTATGATAGCATATAAACGGTTTGAAGCCTTAAAAACTGAAGGCTCCGATGCCAGAGTCAGGCAATAGTACTTCATTATCAGCCCCTATTCTTCATCAGTAATTGCTTTCTTGAACAAGCGTATGCAGTCCAGAGCACTCGCGTCGGCTCATGCATCTCTACGAGGCACCTCGCCGCCCGTCAGTTTGGCAGGTTATTTTCTAATGCTCGTATAATGTCCTTTTTATTGAGTGTAAATAATTGAGTTTGTATCATTGCCGAGCCGACATCTGCCGGTCGGCCGCAGCGTTTTAACACTCCTTTCGGATTTCCCACTTAACTTTAATGTTGTCATAAAATTTTACGTCCATACACTTGCAGCTCGAAAAACGCTCATAAGCATCTAATTATAAGATTTAAATTCCTTTGAGTCATGGAAACGTATATCACTGGGCCCGGATTTAAAGAAATCGCGCGCGTCTTTACGTGCGGCGTAACATTAGTCCTTGCACGTTTGTAATTGGACACAGATTCGTATGATTTAGCCCGTGGGACGTGGTGCTTCGGAGCACTTTGTGAGTTGTGTTATTACAATATTTGTTGTTGAAGGTTATTTATTTGACTAGTTGTCAGCTGCGGCGGCCTTAGAGCCGCTCGTGGAGTTGGTGGCATTCACATAGAGCACACGACTCTCCGAGCTCGGGTAATACGATGTGATCTAACACTAGGTGATAAACAATATTAGCTTGTCACCACGTGTCGCGTTGTGAAGACATTTATCTCTGAATTTATTGAGTTGATTTGTGGTTATGTTATTTCTACTAGAATTATCATTAAAAAAACGTGTAATCATTTCTATTCTAATGAATAGAGATTTACTTTAAATATGATACTATATCTACTAAGGTTGCATTAATTGCTTCTCTGTCAATATTGCTACAGTTTTAAGCTTATGTAGGTATGCGGCGTTTAAATAGGTACCGATGCCAGAGTACAGAGCTGAAAGCTTAGTAAATTGGAACAAACATCCTTATTCATAACTTTTTGCTGCAAACTTAGTTGCTTTTTTGGGCTACTTACTATATACATGATGTTAATTACAGTTGACAGCAGTTAAACCTTTTAGTTTTTCTTGCAATACTCGCCTGTAATATATCTGAATAAGGTACACGCGTGCAAATGTTGATGTGCTGTTGACTGTACCATGGGCGCGTAACTTTCAGCATTCATATACGCCACGGAGCGAAAGTTTGTAACGTATGTAGATAAGAAAACACATTTTTTAATCATCTTTTTTATTTTACTAAGCGTAAGCGTGTAACTAGCATCTATAAGTAAATACTCAAGCAGCAATGTAATAAAATAAGTTAAATTTTCCAGAATGAAGGCGTTGCTGTCTGTCATATAGTTTTTTTTAACTAGTACAGACAAAATCGTTCTAATCTTATCGTCAGTTAAATATAATTACATTTTCATCATCAACATTGCTAAAATAGGATAAGGTAATTGTTATACTTCTCTGAAATAAATCAATTTCAATTTACTAGATATCTCATAAATGCTACATAAATTGTAAGGCTTTACTTTCAAGTTGTGACGTCAGAGATAGACCCCGGTTTATTTTTTTATGGAGCCTATAATAAATGTAAGCGCTCGTGGCCTAGGCGAACCGAGTAATTGGAATCAATCACTTGGTTAAGCAACAACAGGCACGGTCAGGTACGGAATGGGTGAGCGTCCCGTGACTACCGCTAGCGGGATTTTTCCGAGCGCTTCCGTGATTCGCAAGGCACGTTAAGCCGTTGGTGCCGGCTGTCATATAATGGCACTCGTTAAGCCATTTCAGAGTCCTGGCGGCTTGATAACTTCTGACTGTAAGGCCGCCACTCTGTCTTACAATCCTCCACTAACCCGGACTTGGCCCCCGTGGTGGAGTATGGCCTAACCTTCCTGCGATGCAGAAAGAGACCCGTGCCCCAGCAGTGGGGACATACAAGGGTTGATAGCGATAATAAATGTCGCACTGTAGGGCACAGGCCTTCACTCAGAGAGAGAGAGAGAGAGAGTATGACAAAGCGGATTGACAATTTCAAGCGCTGAGGTATTTGAAACCCTTAGACACTCAGGTTTTCTCACGATGTTTTGTATCATGACATCTCTTGTAGCTCCGGCTGCTTGAGTAGGTAATCGTAGGGCGCGTTCGGTGATTGATTGGCGATCGTCTATGACTAACGCTAGTGGCATTTTTCCGAGCGGGTCCGTGCTTCGCAAGGTGCCAGCTGCCGTCGATAGATGGCAGTCATTAAGCCAAGTCAGAGACCTTAGGGCGGCTTGATAGAAAAAGGAATCCTTTCCAATGTAATTAAAAAAATTGTGCAAGATCTCCACAGTCGTTCCAAGCAAAACGGAACTATCAATAATACTTTCTTAACAAAGCTTTTGAAATAAGTTCAATAATTTTGCTATCATCTTTCCGATAGAAAATGGCACTAAAAGAAAAAGAAATCCTTTCCAATGTAATTAAAAAAATTGTGCAAGCTCTCCACAGTCATTATAAACAAAACGGAAATATCAATAAGACTTTCTTATCAACGCTATTGAAATAAGTTCAATAATTTCGCTATCAACAATCCCATAGCAGATGGCACTAAAAGAAAAAGAAATCCTATCCGATGTACCTGATAAAAAAAGTGTAAGATCTCCACTGTCGTTTTAAATAAAACGGAACTATTAATAAGACTTTCTTAACAAAGCCATTGAAATAAGTTCAATAATTTGGCTATCAACAATCCAATAGAAGATGGCACCGAAAGAGAACGAAATCTTTACCAATGTAATTTTAAAAAATCCAATATACTTAATTAAAAAAATGTGCAAGATCTCCACAGTCGTTCCAAACAAAACGGAAATATTAATAAGACTTTATCAACAAAGCTATTTAAATAAGTTTAATAATGTCCCTATCAAAAACCCGATAGAAGATGAAATCTTTACCAATGTGATTTTAAAAAATCCAATATACTTAATTGAAAAAAATGTGCAAGATCTCCACAGTCGTTCCAAACAAAACGGAAATATTAATAAGACTTTCTCAACAAAGCTATTGAAATAAGTTCAATAATTTCGCAATCAACAATAAGAACAACACAAGCGCAGCCAAAAGGCAGTTTATAACAATAACGCGCATTGTTCGATTGGACAGTTTATGGAGCTCATTGAGCAAGTCTCAATATTGAACAGCGGAGTACCAGGCGTGTTTTTAACGTTAATCGCCTAACACAATGGGACTGTTACACCGATAATCGGCTTAAAGGCGTTCTGAGCAACTATAGCTCACTTACCCTGGGTTCGGTTTATTTTACTTTATTTTTGGGGTACCAACAAGATGATCTACACGTAAAAATAACCGGTTGGGATCATAATAATGTCTCCTTCGTTATTAGGTGTGGATTGTAATGTTCGGCTTTCTAATTATTCGAGGATCTTGTGATACATTAAAATTTTGTTAAAATTTTTCTGTGTGTAAGCCACGTACGATAAGGTGCTGGCCTTTCTATCGGGGCTTTGGCGTACCTTCTGAATGCCAATCGGAATAACGCCCAATAAATAAAGAGAGTTGCACACAAATTACGTCGTAAGGGAATCGTAGCAAGTTCAGTATATTTATACTTTATTGTTCTTTATACTTTATTGTACAGAAAGAGAGAATTTAACACAAAATATAAGCGTAACATAAATGAGGACGAATAGGCGAGCTTATTTGTATAGAAATTTATTTCAGCCAACCCTAACACAAACAAATTTAAATGACTTTATCTTCACATGGCTGTAATCCGGGTGCCATTGCCAAGGGACGTTAGTTTAGTCGATTAGCTTTCTCTCTAAAAGAGAGAGTATGGGCTTAAACCCACCGCGGATTGGCAATTTCAAGCGTTGAATACCTCAGACATTTTTCTTTAGACAGACAGACCGTTAGCGAGTGGTATTGCCACTGTAACTTCATAAATACGTAACTTAAAAAACAAAGTTATGCGTAGATGCCGCTGTTCAAACCCACGATCTCTGAAATGGGAAGCCGACATTTTACCGTTCCGCTACCACCACTCTCCTACAATTATAATTTATTAGTCTTGTCTTTGCTTCGGCGACAGGTTTAGCACAATTTTAAGCACCTGAAAGGTTATTTTTATATTTCAAGTTTTCAGTTTAAATTTTTACTTACTTCATTTCTTTAAGAGGAAGAATTGCTTTTTTCTCATTTTTAGTTGATTCTTATCTCTATCCATTTTTAATCGATGTTCCAAACGCTATTAGTTAGTTACTTAGATAACTGTTTTAGCCCTAAAAACATTACTCCCGCGTAACAGCTTAGCGAGAAGGCAGTGCCTGAAAACCTGCGTTGTCTGAAACTTTTGGTATAAACACCACATGTAAACTACCGGATTATTTAAACTGGCTTTGAGGAGTATTTTGAGGAATCGCGTTTTTATAAATAAGGCTGTTATACTTAATACAATGCAAAGAATTGTGAAAGTGTATTCAATTATAATATGATCTAGAACAGTAATATAAATTACATAATATTGCTCACACACGAGGCACCTCGAATAAAACTCGTATAGGACCAGGAACTTATTAAATATGAGGTAAACTAAATTCGGGGATGGGCATCATTGCATTGCACTTTATGTACATACCCACTAATTTAACTGTACGGCAGGGACACTAAAATATTGTAAAAGAAGTTTGTATTGACGACTAGACCTCTCATCTGAAAAGCGATATTGACCCAGTTGTTATTTCTTTCAATAATTGTTTATCAGTGACAATTCGTGGTAGACGCCACCTACGAAAGCTATTTATTTCTGCATTTACAAATAAAAAAATACTGTCAGTAAGGCCTGCCACTGTCTTACAATGCTCCACCAACCCGGACTTGGCCCCCGTGGTGGAGTATGGCCTCCCGTTCATGCTATGCAGGAAGAGACCCGTGCCCCAGCAGTGGGGACATACAAGGGTTGATACCTACCTATACCTTACAAATAAAAAAATACTGCCTAAATAAAATACTTTAAAATACAGTTGATTATATTTCTCGTCACAAACCACTAAGACAGTCATATGAAGATCACGGGATAAAACTAGAATATTTGAAGTTACATCTAAAAGTTGGTCGGGTTAAACAGCGGCATAATTTGAGGCGGCGCGCGTATTACGCGCAACTGCCTAATTCATTGTAGATAAAGCAAAACTTGTTATTGGACGTGCCCGGATTATAAAGACAACGGACAATCGAATTGAACAATTTATTTGTAATAGATGCCAGGGGCGTACAACAGATGGCCCATTGCCTGCGGGCAGCGGAACGCGGCACCGCAAAAGTAAATTATTAATGCCATCATTTAGACCTTGCCGGCCAGGCTAGCCGTTACACCGATAAGACAACGGAACAAAGAGTTGTGGTATTGTCAATGGAAGGTCGGTGTTATAAAACAGCAATATGTTCGGAAGGGCCCTCGTCGTGTTTGAGTCGATTCAATAGAAATTACAACAATTACGGCTCTTTTTGTGAATTGTTTATAAATTTCAAATCTGCCACTAAGTACCTAATAAACTCTAGAGATGAATGGTTACCTGATTTACATAATCACGTTATATCCGACCGACGACGAAAGGACTCAAGCCTTTTAGGCTTTTTAAGAGAGACTCGCCCTAAATTTTTACGCCTCACGACTAAATCGAGTCTTTTAACCGAAACATGATAAAAGTCTCAAGGGATGAAATTTAGACAGCCGGAGACAGCTATGACGTTTTAACAGTGCCGGATTAAGGGGTGATTAATACACATCATATTCGAATCCAACGCAAACGAAGTCACCGGCACAGCTAGTTGGTAAATATAACCAGCATAGAGCTTCAAATTATATGTATAACTTATTAACTATTTGTACGTTAGTAGTGCTTTCACATCGCTCTTACTTTTTGCGGGGCAATGTGGTAAATTCTACAACTTCACAAAAGTAGGTAACTTAGAAAACAAATTCATTGGTACACGCCGAGTAACGATGTTGAACAGGTTTGTTAAACGTGAAGGAAAACATCGTGAAGAAATTGAGGTAGGTACCTAAGGTGTTCATGTACTCCGAACTCAGCGCTTGAAATTGCCAATGCGCGGTGGGCACGTGTGATAATTAAGACCAATTCTCATAAAAAAGGTAAATTACTTGATTGCAAAGCAAACCCTAAGCAAAGAGCTAGTGGCCTAGTCGAACAGAGTGATTGTAATCAATGACTTGGGTTAAGCAACAACAAGCGCGGTCAGGTGCAGGATGGGTGACCATCCTGCTAGTAGCATTTTTGCGTGCTTCGCAAGGCACGTTGAGCCATTGGTACCGGCTGTCATGTAATGGCAGTCTTTAAGCTATGTCAGAGGCCTTAGCGGCGGCGGCTTGATAAATTCTGACAGTAAGGCCCGCCACTGCCTTACAATGCACCACCAACCCGGACTTGGCCCCCGTGGTGGAGTATGCCTTAACCTTCCTGCAATACAGGAAGAGACATGTGCTCCAACAGTGGGAACATGCAAGGGTTGATGTCGAAAGCAAAGCCTCAACCTACGTACCAAAACAGGCATTCTCCCAAAGAGAGAGAGTACGGTGTTAATCACTACGCGTGCTCATCGTGGATTGGCGATTTCAAGAGTTCTGGTGCGTGAATATCTCAAGCATTCTTCACAAACCTTCTCAAGGTTTCTTCATAAGTAGTCACAATACATTCTCAAAAATTAAAATTATACTTGCACTAATCTAGCTCCCAGCCGCTCTATGAAAGGAGAAGGTCCTTCAACCGGATCCGACGATAAAGAAAATTCAATTCGTGAACGCCACCTTATCTGAATCTGTTAGATTGGTAACAATGCGTGGTACAAAACATCGATAATCTCCTAAAAGGTGTTTCTAGTGGTGTAGGTAATTAATATTGGGGACCTACTCCGAAATCCACACATTTTGCCGCCTACATCGGTGTACATCGTCCGCCGCTTTATAATTTTAATTCTACTATTTTTTATTTTTAATGCACTAATCTGTGTTAAGAACAATTTGAAAAACCTATTTAGAGGCTAAAAATTCCACCCATGCCGGGATTCGAACCTGGCTATCCGTGCCAGCGCTCTTTCCAACTGAGCTAATGGGTGACTCACCGGCATCAGTAAAATTTCGAACCTCTTTACACTATTCTCTGTATTACGTACAGGCAGTGACATCTGGCTGAAGTAAATTGCATCACTTACAGCCCCGAGTACCTACTTTGCAGTTAGGTTTTTACATCGGAATGATATCGCTATACCCACATGATTATATTATTTTTATTTTTAATGCTAAGGACAATTTTAAAAACCTATTGAGAGGCTAAAAATTCCACCCATGCCGGGATTCGAACCCGCGACCTCTGGCTATCCGTGCCAGCGCTCTTTCCAACTGAGCTAATGGGCGACTCACCGGCATAGTGAAATTTCGAACCTCTTTACACTATTCTCTGTATTACGTACAGGCAGCGACATCAGGCTGAAGTAATTTGCATCACTTACAGCCCCGAGTACCTACTTTGCAGTTAGGTTTTTACATCGGAATTTTTAAAAATTTTATTCTATTGTTGTTCAATACTTCATTTTGTTACTTAGTTAAGATTTTAATTTCAATATTTTTTTCCATCTACTCCGGCTAGATAAGACTTGAATGTGCTTAGATTTTGGTTTAAATTACCTTAAAGTTAAAAATTGGTCCACATTACCTCTTGGTCAAAATGCATTCTTATTAATAATTGGTATAAATATAACTAATACGAGTAACCAAATCTGTTTTTATTAAATGGGCGCTAGTTGTTGCTGATGTCACACATCTAATGGTCAAATCACCATGGTTTTCATTTGAGAAATCGATAGGTTATATGTATGAGCAAATGTGCAAAACGTGTCCCTGGCTGTGCAGTGGGTTAATGCTCCTAGCATCATGGGATCTTTTTATGTCATCCATGGGATCCTAGTTATAGGGGCGGTAGTTTTGAATAATATTCGTCATCTTTTTTTACTGTTTTTGAACATTTTACAACATGTTGAGCTTTTTATGTGACGAAGAATTTTGTGAAAGTTCTGACTTTGTGTTGTCTTTTTCTTAATATACTCGTACTAAAATAAAAGACCTGAGTGTCTGAGGTGTTCAAATCAGCGCTTGAAATTTCAATCCGCAATGGGCACGCGCCATAATTAAGTTCATACTCTCTCTCTCTCTCTGAGAGAAGGCGTGTGCCCTGCCGTGGGATAGTTCTAGAGACTTGACCCGTCCATCGTCAAATAGGTATAGTTGACGATGGCCGGGTGAAGTCTCCGAGTAGGAGCCCGCGCTGGGTGCCGCGGCGCCCCGCGGCGCGCCCGCGGCCGCCCGCTTTGTGCGCGCCGCCGCCTACCGCCGCATTTGTCATGTTAGCGCGCCGAAGGTGTGAATATAATTTTTTCTAACCCATAGAACCAGCGTAGGAGGTAACAGGAATGATCACTTGTAGACTGGTTTCGTAAAAATTCAAACATGTGCTGCTTATTACTGGAATGGCATGAATGAATATAAAAAAATAAATATTCATAGACATAGGACACAGATCTCGTTAGCCCTATACTAAGTACAACTAAATGACTTGTGTTATAGGTGCTAACTCGACGATAGATTTAATACAATAAATACATAGATAATATCCAGGACCCGAGACAAACTAGAAAAGTTCGTTTCCTAGTTTGACCCGGCCGGGGATCGAACCCGAGACCTTCGGTTTTACAGTCAGCGTGCCAAACCGCTGCGCCACCGAGGCCGTCAGATTAGATTAGAATCCTAGATTAAAGACGAGCATGAAACCTCATGCTCGTCTTTAATCTAGGAGGGATTGTGAGGGAGGACTGTGGTTTGTTATTTTTGATAATTATACCTTTGCTATGATGACTGTACGACGTAGATAGAGTAAAAGAAACAAATTCCGAAATACATACAACGTCATGTATTTATGTTAAATTAGATGTTGAATGCTTGCGAGCGAGCGAATGCGGGTGTGGGCAGGTCCCCCACCAGGTCTGATGTCCTGGTCTCTCTTCTCTCTTCAGGCTATATTAGTCCACTGCTGGACATAGCCCTCCCCTAATGAGTGCCATAGCGCAAGGTTGTGCCATCATTGGGGGGTAATGCCCATAATCCCCACGCTGGGCATGCGGGTTGGGGATCGCAGTTTGGTGGATTGTACTGCAGGGGGCGCTGCTGCCCACCCCCCGGTTTGTGTCCCTTAGTCGCCTTTTATGACACCCACGGGAAGAATTGGGTTGGTGCTATTCTCTAGGCCGACACCACACAGCAGATGTCCTGGTCACGGTGGCGGGAATTTGCAGAATACGGACTGCTCAGAACGGGAAGCTTGGAAAACCATCAGGTAGGCCTATCTCCTGCAGTTGGAGTCAAATGGTTGATAATGATGATTATAATGATGATATGATGATGAATCTTGATTAGTTAATAACACGTCATAAAATCACGCCTGTATCCCTTAGGGGTAGGCAGGGACCAGGGTCTGGTACTTGCCACTATGCTTACAGATCTCTTTCTCTTCGTCAACTTTCTTGTTTATTAGTCATTGCATGCACGCGATGACTAATTAATGTTGACAGTTACTTTTTATCTTGAACTTTGCTACTACATCTCCTATTTGGTTAAAGAATGTCCACATGAGACGTTTCTTACCGGCCCTTCCACCTACACTCATACGGTTTATTTATTACGTCAACATTAATTTCTCAATTCTAGTCACTAAATCCTCGGTCAGTCCATATCCTTCGTCATTCGAAGAAATTGTGATTAGGTGATCTGTGTTTCAAATGCATTTTGAAATGGTTCTCTCCATGCCAAAAGTACGCATTCCTGTTTCTACAAGATCCGTGTTTTGAAACCATTAATAATGATATCTGATGATAAAAAACATAGTTTTTTCTTGCAACACAGTTGATTGTTGTCAATTATGGAGTTTTTTCTCGAAATACATTTGTTTATGAACGTGGCTGATCGATTTCTTAGGATTCTAATTGAATATTTGGATTACATTGTGGAGGTATTTATAACATCTGTGTGTATGCATATTATTGTGGGTACATATTAAATCCGGATTCATTTACTAAATGTTGTGTCAGAGCGTAACCTGGTCCGACTCTTTTAACAAAATATCAAGTAAGTGAAATCGGAATTAAGTTAATAATAAAGTGTTATCTATCTTAATTTTTTTTTATTTAAGTATTTGGCGTATCAATTCCAAATTATTAAAATAATTATATGGTAAGACTTAATGTAGAAATGTTGTACCTACCTTTGCGTAGCTAACATAAAAATATCTTAACTAAAAAAGCACCCTCACGCGCCAATCTTGTTAAACAATTGCTTTTAGCTGCGAGGATTGAAAGGAGTCACTTGTTTTCTTTTCGCTTCATAAAAACCTTATTATACAAACGAAAAACCCGACTGCTACAAATCTTAGACAAGACCTAAATGAATCCGTTGACTAATAAACCACGGCAGGTGGGCTTAAAATTCTATGGATTGATTTTGACTTTTAATATTTTTGTTATTTAGGCAGCTGACATTAGTTGTTTTGTTTTTTTATTGTGACGTTATGTAGCCATATTGTGCCATTAATATTTTTCAACTGACACCTTATTGTCAAAACAGATCCATCTATTTGGCCGCTTTTCCATCATTAAGAAACACACACTTAGGGAGTATAACACTGATTGTTTAATAGCTTAACTTAATTACTTTAATTTTCTAGCATCACGAAATACTTTACTATACTATATTATACATAAAATAGAGACCTTATTATAAAATTTTACGAGATTATTTCTAAACTCATCACAATTCGTTAGAAAAAAATCAACATGATGAAACTGAAGTGTTTGTTAATGAAAAACTCTAACCGACATGTTTCAAGAATTGCGCATTTTAGAAAACCCCTTATACGAGCTGTAAACATAATTTTCATTTGCCTTCGCAGTCGAGTACTTAATAAGAATTAATAAAACCGACTGCGTAAAAAAATCGTATAGTGACAGTTTTATAATATTTATATAGGTACCTTGTATCATTTTCACATTTAAGATGTATCCAATAACAACTCTTAAGCACAAACCCATCAAACTGTTTAGGCTGTAGAGCTTAACAAAAAATACACATGCAAACAAGCATACATACATAATATACATACACTTGAATAACATAACCCTACTTCTGGCGCAGTCGGGTAAAAATGAGCCAATTCACGGAAGCCGCGGCCTGAGTGCCCCCCGCCCTCGACCCTCCAGCGAACAATGAATAATAAGCAGAAACATCGCCTATCCATTATTTCCCTTTTCAACTCCAAAGGAATTGGGGGCGCCGCGCTGGCATAATGGAGACAATGGAAAATTTCAATATGCCTAAGAAAAATTATTCCAACAATGAGAATAATATACATATTTATTCCATGAAAAGAGATTTTTTTATCTCAAGCGGGTGTTTGTAACAGGGTGTGGCGTAGAGAATGGAAAATCGTTTGTTCTGTATCCATAATTTGATTACTTCCACTGAAAATGAAAATGTAAAATAGATTACTTCTAATAAGGAAAAAAAATTAAACATACAATATTATTTTTATTTATCAAAATAAATTCCTTATTGCAAACGAAACATTTAAAAGTATACTCAAAGAAAAATAAATATTGAACATTACTATTGACTTATGAACGTTAATGAAGCGAAGGTGATCTGTCAGGATATCGTGGCATGTGGCAATCTCTGGTCTGGCAATCCCGCCCCTCTGGCATACAGGCGTGAGGTTTTGTGTGTACTATTGCCTGTTAGGAGTAGTTTATTATATAGATACTAATGTTAGGGTTTTCAGGTTAACCCCTCGGTACGCCCACCCTGTATAAATTGTATAAGGCACCTTTTCTTTTTAATTTCCGTGTTGCCTGTTTTTTGTGTTTATTGAAATACTTAGCAAGACTTTTCATTGCCCAACCTTCGACGACCATAAATCAAGGTTATTGAACGCGATTGGGGCTAGAACAATGGCCATTATATTCAAAATAAATGGAGTCTTTTGTGCCATAACACTAAAGTATTGCTTCCGGCTTATTTCGGACGATTTGATACTTTTCTGGCACGTCACGTCAGTTGCATTATTTTGTGTATTTGCTTTTATGAACGATTATAATTATTATTCATTATTGCACACTAAACATTTAACAGGGCATTACGTAAGAAATAATATATATAACGATATTCATTTTAGGAATTAAAATGAGCGTTTTCTTTACTTTTTACTTTTTGGCGGCCTCAGTGGCGCAGCGGTTTGGCACGCTGACTGTAAAACCGAAGGTCTAGGGTTCGATCCCCGGCCGGGCCAAACTAGAAAAAGAACTTTTCTAGCTGTCTCGGGTCTTAGATGTTATCTATGTGACATAATGATTGTATGACAAGTCATTTATTAGTACTTAGTAGGGGCCTAATAAGATCTGTCAATATTTACTTAAAGTACAATTTTCTAATCAACATTTATCACTAACATGTAAAATATTTTTCTCCTAATTTTGACAGCTAAACCACAAAAATGGTGTAAATTCTTGTGAGACCCTCAAGTCAAATGATTCTCGTTTTGCGGTATCACCGACAATTGAAGACAATTTAAGACGGATGAACCTCTCGACGGATGTGTCACTTGGATATTGCTTGCTTACTCGTGAGTAGATACACAACCAAGGACCGTAAGAATAAATCAAACTTTTCGCCCTGAAATCCTTCATTTATGTGTTTTTTTCTAGTAATAACATACATCCATACATAAACTCACGCCTGTGACAGCCAGATGTCGCTGCCTGTACGTAATACAGAGAGTGTTGTAAAGAGGTTCGAAATTTCACTGATGCCAGTGAGACGCCCATTAGCTCGGTTGGAAGAGCACTGGCATGGATAGCCAGAGGTCGCGGGTTCAAATCCCGGCATGGGTGGAATTTTTAGCCTCTAAATAGGTTTTTAGTAATAATTTCCGCACAAAACAATAAAAAAAGAAATTAGAGCCTTATACTTATAAGGCTCTTCACAGAAACTAATCTAAAGGCTATTTCTTTTCGATAACTTTATTTCCAATTCTAAGCACGATTAAACCTCGACTTGTGTCCTCTTAACGTATTTACAAAGTTTTAATGGCATAACTTTTATAAATAATACGATATCAACCCTTTTATGTCCTCATTGCTGGGGCATGGGTTTGGGGTTAAGCCTTCCTCCACCACGGGGGCCAAGTCCGGGTTGGTGGATTATTGCAAGGCAGTGGCGGGTTTTAATGTCAAAAGTTAACAAGCCGCCCACAAGGACTCTGACATGGCTTAACGACTGCCATTTCATGACAGCCGGCACCAACGGCTTTGCGTGCCTTGCGAAGCACGAAAACGCTCGGAATAAATGCCACTGGCGGTAGTTGTGGGACGGTTACCAATCCCGCACTTGACCGCGCCTGTTGTTGCTTAACTTAAGTGATTGATTCCAATTACTCGGTTCGTCTAGGCCACGAGCGTTTTGGGCAGATACAAAAGATCCCAATGGATTGAAGTGACCCGTTCTTCAATCAGATACGACTAGAACAGAACTGATGCGAGCAATGGATAACTATGGTAGGTATGGTACTGTATTGGATCGATCCTTTCTTAAACAGTTGGAACGGTAGCACAGGGCGGTCACTCATCCAGCACCTAACCGCGCCTGTAGTTTCTCACGTGATTGATTCCAATCACTCCGTACGACTAGGCCACGAGCGCTTCCTTCTGAATAATAATCGATATTAACATTAACATTTACATACAGGCACATACATTGCTTCTGACCCCACACTAGGATACCCTGTGTCGTGGGAACCAAAAACAACTACATCACAAACATGTAAACCTCCAAGACCTGGGAGTTTTTTCCCCAGCCCTTAAATCAACCCTTGTTTTTCCCCACTGCTGGAGCACGAGTCTCGTTGCAGGAAGAGACTCCTCGTGGGGCCGCCTTAAGAAACCAAAACACCCCTGACATGTGACTTAGAACTGGCCAGTATCATCAACAGTGCAATACGCCGGTCATCCCGTCCAGCGGGCTGCGAGACGAGCGGGGCTATTAACGCGAGGCTTGTAGATAGCATCGCCCGACAAACTCGATTAACGCCTCGAGTTGTACACTCTCAGTTGCCGCCCAAGTTATAGACTGAAGCGGATTAGATTGCATACTTATATACTTACCATCGGTCACTCGTACGTTAGCAAACTTTTTAACAAAACAAGGAGGTTCTCAGTTCATCTATTTTTTTTATGTTTAGCGATAATTACTTACCACTTTGCATGATATGAATGATTCAGTTTTTGTTAGAAAGTGGTTACCTCAAAGCGGTAGCGGCCAAGGTCAGCCCACAAACAAGCTTAAATTGGTGAAGTGGTGACGCAACAAATCCCACCTGTCTTTAAAATGTTCTTTTGCCTTCGCCACTGATTCCTATTTTGATTCCGATTCTCTGGTCCCTATAAAAACCACTTACCTACTTAAAATCTCTAGTATTGAGTGTACTCCTATTGAATTCAATATTCAAAGGTAAATAAATTAAACGCATGTTAAAAATGGTTTATAAATAAAGGTAATATTGTAAAATAGTTTTGGACCAAACAGCATTACAGATAGATACAGAATACATTACAAAGTACGAGTAAGTTGTATTATATTTGGATACTGACAATAGCTCATGTCTACGATCGGCCAACAAGAAAGGATAGCAGCATTTATTTCAATTACCGGTTTGATAAAAACGTTAACTTTTCGATTTGATATTTATTGCAATTAATAAGTGGTTTACGAAGGAATAATTGTCGCAGGATTTGTAATTAAAAGAGAAATTTGCTACGCCGTAGCTGCTACGAAAATGCTACGAGCAAACATTTTCGTAAGAGCTACGAAAAGTAATAAACTAATAAAAGTTAATAGTTTGGAAGGCACTAGTATAATCTTAACTAAGTCGAAGTTAATTACTGTTCGGGCCGTTTCAAACAAGAAGGCTTTGGCGGTGCCCGGGCGGCCATAACTCATGCCTGCGCGCATCTACCACAAATGGGATGCGCAGACGCGTCGGCGCATGCGTGAAAGGACTACAGCTATAGATTAGAACGAGATGGAGCATCGCTTTGGACATGATATGGAATGTTTATGGCCCAAATACTTCCTTTTAACTTTTTTGAGGGCACCATTTCAAATATTGTTTTAATTGATTGCCACCAGCCAGACCATTTGGCGGCGGGTTGTAGGTGCCTTAATTACGGGGCAAGGGAGCGTTCCATAATTCTGAATCATAACGATCCTGAGGTAAGAAACAAATCCCAATTTATTTTATATAAAAGTTCATACAAGTAAAATGAGTTTCCAAGATAGTAAGTTTGATGTTTGATGAGTTAACAAGATCACGAAGGTTAAGCAATACAAGGCGCGTTCAGTGTTTGGATGGGTAAACCGTCTATGAGTAACGCTAGTGGCATTTTTCCAAGCGATTCCGCCCTTTGCAAGGCACATTAAGCAGTTGGTGTCGGCTGTCGTGGATAGGTGGCAGTCGTTAAGCCAATTCAGAGACCTTAGGGCGGCTTGAAAACTTCTGACAGCAAGACCAGCCATTAGTCTTGCAAGTCTCCGCCAATCCGGACTTGGCCCCCGTGGTGGAGTATGGCCTATACCTTCCTCAGGGAAGAGACTCGTGCCCCTCAGTGGGGACATAACGGGGTGACAATGAGGATGAAAATGAGTTTAAAACAATTTTATTGGCTTCGTCTACAGTCTGATTTAATGATTTAACCGTACGTATTGAGTCTTCCGATTTCTTAGACTATTTTTTTAGTCTCTTGAAGTTAGTTTTAACTATCTTAAAGCTAGCCTATTATATGCTACTTTCAGCCGTTATCACATTTTTTCTTTACCCTTTCAAGGCAGTACTAGCAAATTGCTAGTAGCAATAAGACTGCTTATTATATTTTATTGTCTAATTGTAAATGTTATGTCTCCGTTTCTTTCTTACCTGCAACAAAGAATGTTCTTATTGATCCTCACAAAGGTATATAATTATACTGTTCTTCAATTCAATTCAATTCAATTGAATAACAAGAAACAATTCATAACATCAATCGTATTTTTATATTCAATTCAATGTACTCCAAAATTTTAAATGAAATCAATTGTATGAATTATAGTAAATAGATATATTTTAATGACTAATTAATTATTTAAGATGGTCAAAGAGCTCTAAAATCACTTATTTTTATCTTAATTAGATATTTTAAAGTTATTTTGTATTTCAGTTGATTATAAGAAACACATTTGGAATGTATGTTTGAACTGTCACCTTATAGTAGTAGAATAAAGACTCTTTTATTTTTATTTTCTTATTTTTCTTTTATTATATATTCTGTTCTATAAAAATCTCATGTCACAGTTTTTTTTATCGAACTCCTCCATACAGCTTCACCAATTTTTCTGACAATAGATTAAAGGCAAATTAGTATGGCAAAAAATGTATGCGGAATTAGCTAGTATTTAATATTAAGCTAAATAGAGGTTTTTACATAACATGTATGGATCCAGTTTGAAAGTTTCAAGTTGCCGCTGGCTTTTCCACATAACAATGTTTAACTAAGTAAGACTTGTGTATACTGCCTGCTATAAACAATAATTGGTGGTAGTAAAACTGGCCGAGAATGCCCGCATTCACCGAGAGCAACCGCAGTTGGAGCCTGAAGTAATATCGCTTCGGAAAACATCGCCATTTTTGCTCCCTAAGAGTACAATTTTATTATGTTTTATTTCTGGTTCTGTTTTCTCTTATTTTCCAATTGCTGTCTAGTTACCTGTTGTCTTTATTTCGCATAAAAGTCTATGTAATACTCAATAGCGAATATATACTGTAGCAGAAAGTACTCTAAAATCCTGTTCCCTATCTCCCGGCAAGTAAACTTTAGTTTATTTGGCAGACCGTTTCGCACAAACTCTGTTATCCGCAGCATAATATATTTATTCTTTCCATATTTTTACTCTTACTCTCTCTTTTTACTCTCTTGTAAAACAGGATCTTGCAGCGAATATAAAGTCCAGTTTTATATAATACTTTATTATATACAAAAAAGAGATGTACAAAAACACGTTGTTTGAAATGGATGTTCTGGGTTCTAATCGCATAAAGCGATCTCTGCCTGATAACCTTTTTCTTCGACATTTTCGAAGCGAAGACGTTGTTTTAGGCTCAACTTAGCTCTTATATCACCCACTACAAGGTTTAGACGTAAGAGCGGTGCTGTGGAAACATGTCAAAACAAAAAGCGGGAATCGCGTTCAATGAGAGCCCGACGATGCGGTGAAAGTTGATTGAAAACAAATGACGAGTGCGCGAGGTGGTCCCGCGTCGTTAATCTTTCATCTAAGTCGTTGTCCGCACGCTTTGTGCCATTGTCATGGTGGTGCGGTAGAGAGGTTCTTCTTGGTACATCCAATAATATACTGTTTTTTTATGTAGCTTCGATTGTGTCCCACTGCTGGGCAAAGGCCTCCCCTTTTGCCATCCACTGCTCCTTGTTCATGGCCACCTCCTGCCAGCCTGGCAGAAATGTCGTGAGGTCGTCCCGCCGCCGTCTCCGCTATAAGTTTACCGCTATACATAGTCACACATTTAAAATATCTCATTACGATTTTTATTAGTTAAACTTAATTACGTAAATTCCCAACGTTTGTTGGGCGCCGATAATCTATACTGTATATTATTAATAATGTACTGTAAGAATAAAACTTAAAAAACTAAATTTTTGACTTAAACTTTCGTAAGCACTGCATGCTACCGGCGCGGCCTCAATATTAATTGTTATATGGTTAAAAATGTTAGAGCCTGTAAGCGACACAGGTGACACGAATAAAAGCAGTCTTACATTTAGCCGGGCCTTTTCGGACAACGTGGCAAACAGTGAAGAAGCAAAATATTGGTGTGTTCCTATAGCTGCAGTAATAAATAATTTTGCCTCAAAAATGAGTAACCAAATTGGTGGAATCAGACACGAAGGCACCGTAAAGACGGCACAAGGCGGGCGTGTCAAATTGCGACCATTTCCCTCGACACGAGCATTGTTGCTCCGTGCCTTACTTGCTTTACAACCAGTACATTGATATTTAATGCATTACCTTTCATAACGTCTAATGTGGACAGTCGTTACACACAAACGATTCTGTCAGTCATCACCGTGAAAGAGTTTGCGCTATTTTCAAACGCTAATTCACTAACATTTTCCGCTTCGAGAACCATTAATTTTATTACATCAAAGAGACGACTTTGTGAATAAGAAAAATATTAACTCGCCGCCGCAACATGTCCGTACAATGGAGTGACTACAAAGGGGACCAGATTGGAGGGAATGAAATAAAATCATTGTTTAATTATAGGGTTAGAGGATTGTTATTCCGGTCCTCGATCAATTGAAAAGGCGCGACCCCCTGCCGCGGCGCGCCGTCCCTACGAGACGCCTCGAAAGCCTCCAGCACTATTTGCTTACCACGATTCATTCGATTAAAGCCTTGAATAAACTCATTATGGGTGAATGCGACTGCCCGCCGAAAGGCTCCTTTCAAACGATATTAAACCGCATTATCCGCGTTTATTCCCGGCCTTGATTAGTAGCGTATCATTTAGTCCTGATTTGTAATTATAAGTTGGTGATTAAAAGGTGACTTTAACGCGTGGGTTTACAGGCGGAAATGGGTTGGCTGGGCCGCTCGGCGGCGCCTTTGACCGGTGAAGATGAAAAGCGCCGCGACCATTTATCATTGACAAACACAATTGTATCGGGATGCGGCTCCAGAAATTGGTGGACAAACAAACTCTGTTTTGTAGCTGTCCAAAGATGTTTGGCTTGAAGTTCTGAGACTTAAATCCGATTATTTCAGAAATATATTGCTGCTTAGTGTTGGAAAATATCAGTAGGTAAACATTCCACAAGTCTTAAGCCGACATGCACCACTCGTTTAAGGTGTTTTCGTTTAAATTCGTTTAAGGTAAAGTTTAAGGTATTAAGAATTATTTAAAATAAAATTCATCATACGAAATTCAATTTAACCTACTTAAAGGAAATTGTGCAAAACAGCCTTGGAAAATAAGACCTTACCCAGATTATTACTATCTATAGATCTAAGGTAAATAAGGTAATTACGTTTTACCTAATAAATAATCGCGATTTGACCCGTTTAATATATAACTATCTATAGCTTGTCTAGTTAAAGAACAGAATGAACAACTATATCCGTCTCACTCGCGCGATATAAACGGAAATATTATATGAGCGAGAGGCAAACAGTTGTCCAGTTCCTTTCTTTAAGAGTCAGTGTTATAGGTCGGTTAAAGCAGTAAGAGTAAGAAACGTTTCGTTTAGATGAACCATAACACCCTATATCTATTATTATATTAATGCATATAATCCTTGAATATGTAAAAATTTCGTGTCTCAGTGTTTGTTATCAAAATCCTCCGAAACGGCTTTACAGATTTTTATAAATATTTTTGTGCATAAGGTAGGTATGTCTGAGAATAGGTCGTAGGCTATATGGCAAAACAACGTTTGCTGGGTCAGCTAGTAATATAATATTGTATAATAATATTATTAAATAGCTCTACTCTTGCAAAGCAAACGTTTGCAAGACAAAAACGAGGTGCAGTCGACAGCACATCCACCTTTACATGCGGACACACTACTAGGTTACGTTACGGCTCACTTTGCAACAAAAGTATAAAGGGTGACCTGCTGTCGACCGTAGGTGGAAGGTACTTTGTAAGTTTCATGTACATATTTGTTCACAACGAAACAAATTTAATAATAATAATAAAGCTTTATTAAAAAGCAGTGGTTACAGTTTACCCGTCGTTGGGGCTCTGTACTCGTACTACGTCGAAATCTGTATTACAGATACCCCGCTCTTCCATATTACATTGTTACTTATGCTTAATGTGTCAATAAAGGCAAAATCAAAGCCAATAAAATTAAAAATATTCAGACAGTTTCCGCATAACCACCACTAGGTAAGTGTACCCGGAATCAAGTATGCCATTCTATGCCATTCTGATTAAATTCTAAATTTCTTTTCTGCTTGATATATCTACTTGCAAGTGGTTAAGGAACAGTCATTACCCCGGGAACCCCGGCTGGGGACAAAAAAAACCCCAGGTCTTGTATGTTTACATGTTTGTGATGTCGTTGTTTCTGGTTCCCACGTCACAGGGTATCCTACTGTGGGGCCAGAAGCAATGTTTGTGCCTAAATGTAAATGTTATGCTATGTTATTAAAAATAAATAAGTGCAGAAAAAAAAGTACATACATAAATACATACATACATACATACATACATACATACATACATACATACATACATACATACATACATACATACATACATACATACATACATACATACATACATACATACATACATACATACATACATACATACATACATACATACATACATACATACATACATACATACATACATACATACATACATACATACATATATACATACATACATACATACATATATCCGAGCTCAACACATTCCTCCGCAGCCGGGTAAAACTTACTTATTACTAAAGCGTAAAGTTTAATTCAGATTGTTTGCAAGCATAAATTATCAATACCTACCTACTTTCATATTTTTTTTCTTTCAATCTATTACCAAATTTTTCTTTCAAACTCACAGACCAAGATCTGTATTCAACCTCAACTAAATCACGTAGTAAATGACTATAAAAATAATTAACAAAATGAAGCAGCTGCTCCTTTGACTCTTCACTGCAAACGTAGCCTCACACTAATTCTAACACATTCAATCATTCAAATCTACAAGTCAAACCTGGTCTTCCATCCCGTTTCTTTCTCTGATAAAGGCGAGACGGCAAGACATTATGACAGCTCGTAGCATGGTGCATTTGTTAACGTAGTACACCCCACATCGGCAGTGAGGCGTGAACACGCGCCCGCCCTTGCCTAAACGACCAATGACAACGCTGAAGCGATCCCGGAGATGAGCTAACGAGGTACTAAAACAAAACCACAATCTGCCTCCAAAGGAGCCACGGGACTTCCTTATCTATACACTTTCAATACAGAGCCGTGAATTGCGTGTCAGCCTTTGGGAGTTAAGGCCTCCTGGTTTGGTTAGCAGAGTTTATATTCCCAGCCCTGGCAAGCACCAGCCAGGTGTACGCATCGATTGTCTTTACAACGAGGGGACAGGTTCCGATGGCATAAACTTAGCTAATTGAAAAGTGTGTTGTTCACAAGTTAAAGTCCTACAGCGTTGGGTAATTAAACATAGAGAAGTTGAAATAATGAGCCATCGACATAGCCGAACAGTTCTTAATGAGCAGTGTTTAGTAGTGAGGTATTTTTTTGGTATGCTTCAAGAGAACAACTAAACTTGGATGCCGTCGGGTGTAATATTGGCCTTTTTGCATCTACTTAATGAGATGATTTATACAGCGTCCAGTGGTATCTTCGATCACACTAGATGGGTGAAGGGACCACTCCGACGCTGTAGTGCCTGGGACATGGTTTTATAGATGGTGTAGGCTTCCAGCACCTATACCATCCTGATAGCTTAGTCGGCCTAGCCCACAGGAAAGACTAGTCAATACGTGCGGAACTAAGTCGGGTGTATGATACGAATATTCAATAAATATTTAAACAGGTAGCAGCTGCACCGAAATTCTCTCCCAAATCCAAATAATAATTAGCCTGCCCTTAGCACCTCGGACGGCGAGCCGGTAAAAACGAGCGCGAGGAGGCTCGCCGCTCGCGAACCGAGATAACCTATAATTTGGAAATTATTATCTAACACATTGTGCCTTTCTGTTTATCCCGCCGGTCAATTTGCCGTTTTTATGGCCCCCACAGCGGCTGGGCCTCTAATTACCGCTGCCTCGATCACGGCCCGAGGCGCGATCTCACCGCCGCGCACGCCCCGACAGCTTTACCCCTTATTACAAACGTTTAAGGTCCATAATACTTAAACGATTGCAGCTCGCAGATTAACTCAAAAACATGAGAAAATCTGTTTGAACGGGTAACACGTTCGCGCCAAGTTTATTTGTTCTAGTGCTCCGAGAACGCTCGCGCGAGGTTTTTAATTAATTTTCATAGAAAACGGCAACCGTGTGTGTTAAAGATTAATTGACGCTCCGGACTAAATTACCTGCACGCATAATTAACGCTTATTTCGACAAGTTAACGAAGGCACGACAACACCGTTTTGTAATTAACCGCTATCAAAAGGCGATCATTCTATTTCTTTAACGCACTATTGGTAGATATCGTTATGCGTTCAAATAGGTAGGTAGGTACTAGAAGCGCGGACGCCCATTTTTTGTTCTGTAAACAAAAGTAACGAACCAGGAAAACGTCTAAATAAGTTTGATGCACAACACAGCTAAATTTAACTTTTAAGGCGCTGGGCAGTGTTAACTAGCGCCACTAATGGAATAAAAATCATAACTTCTTTCATAATCGGTTTTTTTCAAAAAGTGAACATCACAAATCGTAAAAACGAAGTCTTGAACTTTAATCGGTTTGTATCGTGTTTGAAAATTTTAGGTTGTAATGTGGTGTGTGTTTCTATTGACGTAATAAATGGTTTCTTCTTGTTCTATTTACGCCGAAAATGGCCGTTTTTAGCGGAAATCGATTAAAGTCCTAGTACGTCGTTAATACCTACGTTCTAGGCTGCATGGTCTAAAAATAGTTGCCACAGATATTAAAAAATGTTATGTTCACTTTTTGAAAGAAATGTAAGTACTATAAAGATTAGAGATCGCTCTTAGCGACAAGACCGCCAATTGTATTACATTACTTAGATTTAAGAAATCATGGTTGTATTCTTTTTTTCTGGTTGTGCAATAAAGTGTTCCCTATCTATACTTATCTATAAAACAAGTTATGATTTGTATTCCATTTGTGGCACTAGTTAGCACCCAAAGCGCCTTAACGCATCGTCGTCACAGAAGAGAGCATACTCCCTCATTCCAGGACGAAACTCGACTAATGAAAATAATTTATACTTCTCGATTGCAACAGTGGAGCTAGCTCAAAGCGGCCGCGGCCGCGGGTCATTAATCATATTAATTAAGACGAGCCGTAAGTGCTTTTGTTCGTGGTGCGTTTTATAAACGAGCGCTTTCTTTACGGTCGGCTTTCCGAAAAATTACCGTTCGACCTCGTGCGTTGCGGCGATAACGTGCGCGGTAACGTTGAACCAATGTGTGTGCCTACGTACAGAAACCTCATCCGACAGGCTTGAATACCGAAACAGAGGTTGTGGGTTCATTCGCACTGGAGACCGCCGTACTTGATTTGTACAAATGTACAAATGGATGGAATTTGTACAAATGGAGTCAGTCTGGTTATATTTCCTTGTTTGCGATATCCTTGGCTGGCCCTAGAGTCAATACTTACATAGTTTTTCAATAGAATTATATTACCACGACAATGGTTGTTATTTGCCTCAATTTGGTAGTCTACATAGCAAGTTATTGCTATGTAGACTATGCAACGTCATTCCAGGGCTATACACCTGGAATGGCATTGTACTACTGTTAAGTAGTACAATGACTTGAATGCCTTGTCTATAGATGTTTATTAAAATTTGCCTTCTTTTCCTAATTATGTCATTAGTTGCACCAACTACCCGTCTTTCAGTTCTTTTGTGTTTTCCATCAAGGGTTGTCTGGAAGAAATTACTTTTGGTAATAAGACCGCCAATTGTACCTTAATCTGTATCTTCTTTTTTCTAAATTGTAATTCCTGGTGTGCAATAAAGTATATTCATTTCATTTCATTTCATTTCATTTCATGCCATTCCAGGTGTATAGCCCGCGCAAATTAAATAGGCATCTCTCGTGAAGAAGATCGAATCGCGCGAGGCGCCGATTTAAGTAGTACGGGTAATACCATTGCCATGCGCTTGGTTACTAGACTGCCGAATAGTGTGAATGAAATGACCATTACCGGACTAATATGATTAAATTGAATTTAGAGACTCGGCCTCCAGGTTACCACAGCAGAGTTGTGTAGTCTGGAAGTTATTGACTTATTTATCGATATCTTGTAATGCAAAACTTGAAAACAATTTTCAAATATGTGCGATCAACACATCAAATCAAATCGTTTATTGCCAGGTTAATATGTTCACACTGTTTGTTACATTGTATTACTTACATCCTAATTATATATGATTTATATCATCCGTATACATATGATTGCTTTTAGCAATAATATTGCCGATTCCAGTGTGATTTTCTGCAAATTTCTATTAATTATCTTATCTAAGTTAACAGTTTTCCCATGATCACTCATCCAATTTCAAGCCACCGACATTTTTTTTTGTTAACGCTAACCAGCATAGGTAATACGACGAGCAACTCACGCTTTTCATAGCGCGCAAATGTCACAATTTAACAGTAGTTTTACTGGAAAGTTGTGATTTTTGAGTGTGCTGAGTCTTACAAATGCAGCTTGTAATGAGGTATGCCATATTGCCAGTGCCGTATTGGTGTGAAAATTTCTTCCCCCAGTCCATCGAGATGCACTTCTGTATTTTCAAACGGGAAGGAGCTCCATAACAATTGGAGTTTGGAAACAAACCGCGACGTCTCGTGTCTACCGCCGATTGGTCAGAGACAATATTATCCAAACGGAACGGTATGTATGTCTACGTTTTGAATGTCTGTGGCCAATCACTTTACTCAATTCGGCGTTTGGATGTGGGTTCGTGAAATAACTAGAGCTTTCACGGTCGTGTTTTATGAGCCCAATAACAATTATTGGAAATAAAACCGCGCAGTTTGCTGTCAGCTTCGTTCTGAAATCATGACAAAAACCAATTAAACAATTGGTCTCGTGCGCATGATTAAAGTTAGACAGCTTACCTATTATATTCATATTGTTTTGATGGTATGATAAATTAGCTACAATCGAATAAATCATTGAGATTTAATTAAGCGGATTGTCAAAATTGATTACATTAAATGCGAGAACGCCGTCAGTAATTCAAACTCAATTTTAGGCCGAGCTAACGAACGTGGTGTCTGATTCACTCAAAACAGGGATAATGAGCCCTATCATTACGTTACATTCGTGAACACAGGGGCACGTTCACACAATGCATCACGCAAAACGTGAAAACAGTTTATTCAGTATGGATAAATTAAAGGGCTTTCGAATAGCTAAATTGCCAAATTAATTTATAACTTTTTGTAAATTTATTTTATCACTTTTAAATATAAATGGTTACTTCTTAAATTTGCGATTCCCAAAAAACGTCAAGCAAACAAAGTTTACTACACCAATTTAGCAAATTATTTCGTATTTATACACATTTTTACAGTTTTAATGCTTCCTAGTGGCGCCGACGGATTAATAATGGACATTCTTCTATATTAATCATTCACCGGAGGCTGCCGGTGTCGCTCTATCAATTTCTAAACTCAGATATTTCGAAAAAGTTCTGTAACTCCGTGTTCTGTAACAAAAGTTGATGTAAAACACACCCAAATTGAAATTTCAACTATCGACAGCAAGAAATGTTTTTCACTCTGCGTAAAACAACGTATAACTGCGTATAACTAATAACTGTTGTATACCAGACCATTTTCCATTTGTAAAAATGCACGTAGTTTAATAAACTCTTTAACGGGAAGACCTAGTATTTTTTCGTTTTGGACTTTATTACAAACTGATATGGTTCAATTTATGGTGGGATTTCTAGAGCAACGTAAACAGAATTGTATCATGACGTATTTTTTTGTGTTGGTAAATGATATCGCAATACATTGTTACGTATGAACAATTTCAAAATCGGGGATAAAATATCTGCTGTTTGGTGCCTTGATAGATAGATGTTTCTTAAAAGATTTTTGATACGTTATTGACTAAGTCCCACAGTCGGACCACGTGGCCAAAGGGGCCTACATCCCCCTACAACAGATTAATATTTCTAATTTTATGTATGACAAAGCTTTAAGCATTAGTAATTTTAAAGTTTTCGTTTTTTATTAGGTATGTGATTTATGTAAATAATTTTGTTTCAGATAAAGTTCTAAGCCATAGATTATATATAAATATGATAGTTTTTGTTTAACCGGTCTAATCGCGGATGAGCTTAGCAATCCTTAGAAGTTATATGATTTTTTTATTATATTTTTTCAATAGGAAAATAAATACTGTCAAACATGCATTATAAACATACCTTTAGTCTCGGCGGAGCGCTGTCCATCCCGACGAAGGCGGCTTTGAGCGCGCGAAATTGATCCGATTTATCGATACCGTACACTCAAGTGTGAAGCAAAGAAGCCGAACTCTCCTCCATCCTTGTCTTACCTCAAGTGTAGTGTAATATGCCATCCCTTTCCAGAGTTCTCGGGAGCGATTTGCTAGAGTACAGGTATTACCTTCACGAGGATAAGTTAGGAAGGCAGAGACTTTGCTTTGAGAGTTTATGTCGAAATCTTCTTCCATTTTCGTCATAAGATCTCAAATATTTGTAGTTAACATAATTGTATACCTATCTAATACCATCCTTTTTGGACTGCTGTGGTACACGCATATATGGCCAAGTAATGTCATATAATTTCAGCTGTAACATTAAGTACTTACCTAATTTGATGAAATGTTATTATGGAATAGAATTATTCGAATGGAATATGATTTGAGAATTCTATTTTTTTATTAACTTTTATTATTGAAGTTCAATTCAGAATTAATCTTTTTATTATCACGGTTCGTTGTTAATAAAAGTAATTGAGCAAGCAGTTCTTGCACCGATCTTCTTCTTCAGACTATATTAGTCTACTGCAGGACATAGCCCTGCCTTAATGAGTGCCAAAGCGCCCTGTCTTCAGCTTGCCGCATCCAGCATCTGCCGGCAGTTTTTCGCAGATCGTCATCCCACCTCGTCGGAGGGCGTCCTATGTTTGCCGAGTCGCGGTCTCCACTCAAGAACACGTTTAAGTGCACCGATCTATTCACGGACAAATGGTCCCAACTTTCCATAGCAACAGCCCGTCGCTGTCTGTGCGTAATCTCGGGTGTTGATAAATGAAGGGCCCGGCCACCATCAGAAATTTAAATGAGCTGCAAGCTACTCGCGGGTAAATAAACTTTAATAGTGGATAATCACGACCTTCGCCGCTCGCGACGGCTAATGGACCAAATGTGTGCTTATATCATCTAATAGTCACTTCATAGGGCCTGTTCACATACTTGCGAGTACGCAGAAACGTGCACTTACTCTAGTATTCATTGTCAACATGTCAGTTGGGAAATTCTTAGCTCAGATAAAGTTAAATATCAATATCAACATGGGTGCCTTCACCTATGTTGATATTTCTCAAAAATACTGGCACGTCGCTTTTTATTTCTATGAAACGGCAAATCTTTTCGTAACAAACTCAACTAGTTAATGTATCATTAATAGGCGTTATAAATCAAAGTGTAGGTATTAAAAAAAACTTTTCTCTTTACATCTACGTAGTAAGGTGATTTATACAACGTCCAGTGGCACCGTTATTCCCACTAGACTAGTGAATGGACCACTCGGGCGCTGCAGTGCCTGGACATTATTTTTTAGATGGAGTAGACTTGCTCAGAACCTCTACCATCCTGACAACTTAGTTGGCCTAACCCACGGAAAGACAACTCAATACGTGTGGAGCCAACCAAGCCGTGGGTTTCTTCACGATGTTTTTCTTCGCCGTTAGCGTATGGTATTGCTACTACAACCAGATAAAACAAGTTACTAAAAGATCATATGGAGGATTTAAAGAAAGTCAAGTAGCGCAGGCACCTAAACGTAATACAGGCACCTTCAAACTATTTCATTTAAAGATACGATAAAGATATTTAGGCGAGTACATAATATTGACACGACAATATTCAAAATGATAAAGTTACCAATTAATACAGCGCTAGCTCTCGCATAACAGGAAATATTGGCAAACAGATATGAAATTTAAAAACCTATTTAGAGGCTAAAAATTTCACCCATGCCGGGATTCGAACCCGCAACCTTTGGCTATCCGTACCAGCGCTCTACCAATTGAGCCAATGGGCGACTCACGGCATCAGTGAAATTTCGAACCTCTTTACAATATTCTCTGTATTACGTACAGGCAGCGACATCTGACTTAAGCAAATTGCATTACTTAGAGCCCCGACCACCTACTTTGCAGTTAGGTTTTAACATCGGAACGATATCACTGTACCCACATGATTACACTATTTTTATTTTTAATGCACTAACCCGTGCTAAGGAACAAATAAAAAAAAAAAAGATATGAAATTACACAGTAGACACTTCGCAAAGTGCTAACTTGTCGTAGCTAAATAAATCACATAAAGCTTTGCTGTTCATTGAGTGCGTACGGAGAGATATTGGCACATTTATTGCTTGTTTTCAGGTAATTATACAGGTATTTCATTCGACGACGTTTATTAACAACTGTGGCCGCATGTGGTGTGTAGTGTAGGTAAAACTGTGGTGGCTCTATGCCTCTGGGGGAAGATAGCATGGAGTAAAGTTGATGTAGAAACTTCGCTTATATCCCTAGTACATCGCCAACGTAGACTTCCTATTTGTTAATCCGGATTCACACTGTTTACTTATTGTCATTGTGTATTTGCTTTATGTGTGTGTTTGTATATGTATAATGTATATGTATTTAACACATTTATACTATTGTATCATGTAGATGTATTTTTAGAATTCATGATCGCTACTGAGGCTCGGCGCATTTATCTGGGGTGCTAGGGAGTAAAGCAAATGCACTACATATTCTTGTGGTATCTAATGTATGCCTTTTAATATCTTGTTTTTGGTGTGTAAAATAAAGAGTTCTAATCTAATCTAAGTTGTTCGGTACTTATTGTTGTTGGGTTACCTACTGACTTAGGGATCTAATAACAATACTCTGAAAAGGCGGCACGAGACGGGGAATATTAGTTGCGACTTAGTAACAGGCGTAGTTGGCGGGCTATGTTATGAGGAATTTTTGAAACACCATAATTAAAATTAAAAACCTGTTTAGAGGCTAAAAATTCCACCCATGCCAGGACTCGAACCCGCGACCTCTGGCTAACCGTGCCAGCGCTCTCCCAACTAAGCTAGTGGTCGACTAACCGGCATCAGTGAAATTTCGAACCTCTTTACAATACTCTCTGTATTACGTACAGACAGCAACATCTGGCTGAACAAATTTGCATCACTTGAGTCCCGGCATGGGTGAAATTTTTAGCCTCTAAATATGTTTTTAAAATTGTCCTTAGCGCGGGTTAGTGCATTAAAAAGAATATAACCCTGATTAAAGTTTTTTTACTAGCCACAAAAATTTATATATCGGCGCTTGAGATTGCCAATTCGTGGCGGGCAGTCGTTGTTATTAAGCCCGTATTCTCTCTCTGACAGAAAATCCTTGCCCTGTTCAGGGACGTATATAGGCTACATAAAAAAAAAGGAAATTACTATGCGTGCCAGTGAGGAAAAGGTTTTTTATTCGACAAGAGTCGTTCCTGCTTCACCTGCTTCAGAGCATATGAGAACACAAATCGGCGTGCATCGACGCACAAATAATCAATAACAATCGACGCAGCAACGAGGAGACGAGGCGAGAGCGCACTTACAAGCCCCTACCCTAGAACAAGACCGTGCGTGGAGTAGATTATTATAGTTAGATTAAGTAGGCAACTAAAATCTTATGTCAAGAATGACTGGTATCGAATTTAGTTGTTGGAGGATCTATCGTATTATGAGCTTACGTTAGTCGATCTTTCGGTTCCGGAGCCAAAGTTCAGTAAATCTTTCGCTTGTAACTTTCAGTCAAACTTTCGTTTGTAAAATAACATTTACATACATGCACATACATTGCTTCTGGCCCCACACTAGGGCTGATGTTCAGTCGAACGTTTGGGCTCAACGTTCGGTCGAACTTTCGACTGTCGGTATGATTGTTGTCGATTTCGTTTATAAAGCTAGGGTGCAGAAGATCTGTCGTTTGCAGAAGTAACAGTAGAACTTTCAAGTATTGGGCTATTTGTTGTCGATTTCATTTGTAAAGCTAAGGTTCAGTAGATCTTTTGTTGGCTGAGATAAAGTTTAGTCGAACTATCAATTATACAATTGATAATTATTGGGCTGACGTTTAGTTGACTATTCGTCGAGCCGATCGTTCAAGTTAACGTCACTTCGAGATATTGTTGGTCGATTTTATGTTTTGAACTCGGGGAAACAAAGTGTTTCAATAAAATAAAAAAACATAAGTTTTTAACATAGGTAATAGTAAAACGTAGCCTAAACTAGGACTTAACCAGTGTAGGTAATGTATGTAATTAGATAGTTAAATAACTATAACCCTTAGATCTGAACCGTCAGTTACCAAAAATCCAAAAAATAACCACTATTTACCGTACCTAATTTATTGGAGAAATTCCCACCGCTCAAGGAGGAACTTCTTCCTTGTCATCTGTTGATAAAGTAATTAGAAGTCAAAAAGAAATAAATAAAAACTAACAACTATAGCAACTCCCTTACTGTATTCCACCGCGGTGTTGTCTGTCGGGTCGTTAAACATTATTACAGCTGGTGTTATTTAATAGTCACAAAATTATCGGCCGGTGTTTGATCTCGCTGCATCGGTCGAGCCGTGCCCATAATAAGGTGCCCGCGGCTGCCCAGCGCCTTTACCGAAGCCCCTCTCATTTCCGAGGCCGCTGAGAACCTCAAATGCTACAATTTGGTGCAAAAACACTTTCTAATAGAAATATGACAATGGGTGTTGATAGAGTTAACACTTGACGTGGACAGATAAACCTGTCAAGTGTTTGGTGTGTCAGAGGTGGGCCTGGTCGTGATGTAAGCCTCTCGCAGATTGCAGATAAGGTCTGTTGAAGGTCAGACTAGGGATGTTATTTAAAGGTGTTTTGATAGATATAAACGTACTGTGGCGAGCATGTTGCAAACATATGACTATGAATGTATTGGTGAGGTTCATCACAATACAGAGTATCTATCTATCTGTTTTACCTATTAGTTGTAAACTTATAGCCACTCTAATGATAAGTAAAGCTAATTTATGCAGACATCCGTGTTACTTGTCAGAAAAGCGACAAGCCCGGCTTGATGGATGACCGCCGCCGCTGCGTTCATTCTACTCACCGGGTAATTAAAATTTTGACGTCGCCAATATAACGGCTATTATAACTTGCAACAGGTTGCAAAAGTTGTTTTAATATAGTACAAAATGTATCAAGATTTAGTGCTGTGCTTATAGCGTGCTATTTAAGTACACAATTGAATAAAAATAAGTAACTTATGATTTAGCAGACTGTACACGGCCTGCTATAAGAAGTTAATTGAAGGAGGTGGTAAGTGATTACAGAAGTAGTTTAGTAATTTAAGTACAACAAAGTTTTTAATACGTTAACAGTTTCCCTAACGGAAAATTGTAGGTAATAAACTTGAATTGTGAATATTATTATTAAAATTGTTATATAGAAACGCTTTAATTGAAGAAACTGAGTAGTGTGATTACAGATTTTATAAAAAAGCATTTAGTTAAAGGGATTTCTGGAGGTTTTATATCAGCGCCCCTAACGCTTACTTTCTTAGATTAGAAGGAGTGAAAAATCAGTATATTTACAGTAATATGAGTAGGTACTTTCTTAAAATTAAGCATCTTTTCCGCAAAAAAAATAAGTAAGCTTCATTTTTCGCAAAAAAAATAAGTAAGATTAATTTTCAAACTCTCATTTTTAAAATGTAGCATATGCTATCATTACTTTTGAAAAAAACAGCCCTAAAAAGTTGTAACTGAATTAGGCTACGTTGAAAAATTAAATACAGAGCTAAATTTAATAGTTATATATGCTTTGTTTTCGTGACAAACCCTTACGCACCTCTCCCCACATACGGCCGTGAGGTTATGTAGGTTGGGTTTTAAGGAAATACTGCCTTTACAGTCTGTTAACTTTTAGAATATACCTACCTCGGGCTCTTGAGTAGGCATCGGTATTTAAAGCACACGAGTATAATACTACTTCCTTCTCTGTATAAACTTTTCATCAATATTTTGAAAAGTTATGTAAAGTTATTAATAACAATACAAAATAAACCTTACCTTACGAATATATCCGATAGTAGCCGAGGTACTTTTAATAATGTAAGGGCAAGCCTAGGTACATAATTAAAACACCTACTAGACATTTAAAAATAACACTTAATAATAATTTTGGGGATCCTACAATTTTAAAAACCTATTTAGAGGCTAAAAATTTCACCCATGCCGGGATTCGAACCCGCAACCTCTGGCTATCCGTACCAGCGCTCTACCAATTGAGCCAATGGGCGACTCACGGCATCAGTGAAATTTCGAACCTCTTTACAATATTCTCTGTATTACGTACAGGCAGCGACATCTGACTTAAGCAAATTGCATTACTTACAGCCCCGACTACCTACTTTGCAGTTAGGTTTAACATCGTAACGATATCACTGTACCCACATGATTACACTATTTTTATTTTTAATGCACTAACCCGTGCTAAGGAACAAATTTAAAAACCTATTTAGAGGCTAAAAATTTCACCCATGCCGGGATTCGAACCCGCAACCTCTGGCTATCCGTACCAGCGCTCTACCAATTGAGCCAATGGGCGACTCACGGCATCAGTGAAATTTCGAATATTGTACGTAGTACAGAGAATATTGTAAAGAGGTTCGAAATTTCACTGATGCCGTGAGTCGCCCATTGGCTCAATTGGTAGAGCGCTGGTACGGATAGCCAGAGGTTGCGGGTTCGAATCCCGGCATGGGTGAAATTTTTAGCCTCTAAATAGGTTTTTAAATTTGTTCCTTAGCACGGGTTAGTGCATTAAAAATAAAAATAGTGTAATCATGTGGGTACAGTGATATCGTTCCAATGTTAAAGCTAACTGCAAAGTAGGTAGTCGGGGCTGTAAGTAATGCAATTTACTTAAGTCAGATGTCGCTGCCTGTACGTAATACAGAGAATAGTGTAAAGAGGTTCGAAATTTCACTGATGCCGTGAGTCGCCCATTGGCTCAATTGGTAGAGCGCTGGTACGGATAGCCAGAGGTTGCGGGTTCGAATCCCGGCATGGGTGAAATTTTTAGCCTCTAAATAGGTTTTTAAATTTGTTCCTTAGCACGGGTTAGTGCATTAAAAATAAAAATAGTGTGATCCTACAATTGTTTCCAGAAATATTTGACTACTTACATAGTAAAAACTACAGCCAACTGGTAAAAGGTAGACTTATAATGGGCTCTATCGTACAGCGAAATGATGCGATAATAGCATGCTAGAGCGTCGCGGATGCAAAAACTAACTCTGTCGGCACAGACGCAATTATAACGTGTGCCTCTGGACCTACTCACAATATTATAGTAGTTTTATTTACTCAGGGAGCAAACAATATTTTTTAAAGCGAGAGTGTTTTTTTCAATCCAAGTAAATGATTAATAGTAGTATAGTATAGTAGAAATAAGTAGAAAATAGTTTTGCTCCCGAGGTATATGGAGTAATCAGAGAGCAAACTACTTTTTTATCATCCTCTATGAAAAAACAAATAAGTGCATCTTTCGAAAACGAGTAGAATAGAACGTTTATTTTTGTACCATATTTTTGCGTCCAATATGTTCAATGTTCTCTGAAGTTAATAGAATACTTTCCTTCGCACTAATTGAAGACATTTTTTATAAATCTTAGTTATATTTTAGTGCTAAACAATTACGAATAAAGGCAGAGGAAACCATTTCGAGCATCTTTTATTGTTCTACAAACTTTTTTTTTTATTTGGCTCGCGCGCGGTTTATTTAGCGTTCAGCCAGTTACTTGGTCATACAACGTCCATGACTGATCTCTTTGGTGAATAGAACTTTTACTAGAAATATCCACATTCCAAATTAAAATCACATTTCATCCCTATCAAAGAGCTATGTTTTGATATTTGTTTATGTGGGCGGAACTAGCTATTTTGAATAGATGTGCTAAAGTAGTAGATTGATTACTGTTTAGCAAAAGTGCCAACAACTATTTTTAAGCCGTAACTTTTTCATCGAATCCAAAGCGGAGTGAAGGATTCTAAAGTAGATCTAATACGGGCGAGGGATTCAAAGTACACAACCCGAGCTGAAAATAGTGTTGCTCCCGAGGTGGACACAAGTACGCGTTATATAGATCGGGCTCAGACTAAAAGGTTACAAGGTGCTCGTAACCTTGGAATGCAATGAAATCTAATAAGTAAGATTTTTTTGTTATTGTAGCAGGAAACTTGAAATTCGCATTTTTATTTCTTCAATGTTTTCTTTAGTATAAAAACAATGCCACTCCAATATAAGTTCGGGTGTTTTCTCGTGATTCCATTATTTTGTCCCGTTAACGGGTCCACGAGGGATAACTATCCCTCGTGGTCCCATTATACGTCATCAACGGGTCCACGAGGGATAAAATATTTCTCGTGGTCCCGTTAATAAATATGATGCCTCTTGTATAAGAATTTTCACTGGCTTGTCACGTTCAGTACCACGTTTCTCTCCTTTTCCCTTTGCTTCCTCTGTATCCTTCTTCCGTTGCTCATACAACTTTCCTGAATAAGTTTTACTAGAAAAGAAAGTACTGGGATTGCATGAGTTATTGTATAGTTTATTAGTTAAACAGAGATAGAGTCCGGGTCGAGTTTCGATTTTGGAAAACGTACTAGGCTCTCACGGAAATGTAGGAGTAATTTTATAAATAGATGGAAAAATCAGTGATTTGATCACCCCTCTAGGGGTCTCGGATGCTTCTGAAAAAAAGTACTAGGCTCACATGTAGATGGAGGAGTTGATTGTGTTTATAAACCGGGTTTTTTTGAAATACGCAATTTCTGAAACGTCCGTAGAGTTTGTTTTAAAACAACTCAAGTGATGATTTTTCTACAATTGATAATAAAGAATGTCTATTCTGGGTATATGAAGAAATTTTGGCCGTTGCATCTTCGTAATGATGCGATCCAGTGGCACCTTCACTTGCACTACAAGGGCCCACTGCAACGCCGGAGATATAGTTTTAACACAAAATAAATATCACATAGGTGTATAACACATTATGGTTGTAGCCATTGTCTATCTAACAACGTCAATACAATGTAAAATAAAACGAGACTTCCTCTTTTTCTAAAAACGTAATATTTTCAGTATTTGAAACAAATAATTTTGAAACATAAAAGTTATCATAAATGACAAAAGTCTAATCCACTCTTAAGAATTGCGCATTTCAGACATAACCCTGTAGATAAAGAAGCGGGTTATTATTTATGGTCAAAACTGTTTCTTTTAAGAAAGTACTGTGGTCTGGGTTTGCATTTTTTTATGTTTCCTATAAACGTTCTACTGCAGGCCAGAGACGTTCTGAAACGTTCTACTGGAGGCCTTCTCTGAGAGGCAGAGTATGAGCTTGATTACCACACTTGCCCACGTCGCATTGGCAATTTCAAGCGCAAGATAGGTATCCTAATATCGCATTTCATGGATAAATAAATAATAGCAAATGAGCCCAGGTCGTTGCTATAATTTTTATAGGCAAGAAGAATAAAACATTACACGTTAAAACTTTGTCTTACATTATATCTTGCGCTTTCATAAGAGCCTAATACTTTTTCCAAACATTTAGTGCTTTCTTTTCGTTAAAAAAATATTAGTCTACTACAGTACAAAAAAGTGATGTTTTCTCCATGTCTTGCGATTTCATTGGACCCTAGTACTCTTTCTCAAACATTTAGAGCTTTCCACTTCTTTGCTTAAAAAAATATTAATTAGTCTACAGTACAAAAAAAAGTGATGTTTTCCCTATGTCTTGCAAATTCATTAAACCCTAATACTTTTTCTCAAACATTTATTCAAAAAGAGCCCCAAAGGTCCTCCTTGTGTAAACCTAAAAGCAGAGCTCTTCTTCCTTTACATGAGCGCCTAATACTTTCTGCTTTTAAATTCTATAGTACTTTGTGTCGCGTTATGTATATCTATTTTTCCATTCCACAGGAGGCATCATCTTCTTTAATGGGACTACAAGAAATAGTTTATCCCTCGTGGACCCGTTAACGGGACAAAATAATGGGACCACGAGAAAACACCCATAAGTTCGAGACAAGTGTCCACCTGCATTTTTAACGCTAATAAGGGGAGGCATTGTATACCGACGTACTTTAGACGATTCGTAGTTTTCAACTGAAATAAAAAACAATATTTTGCAAAGACATTGGTTTTAAAACTGTGAGATGGTTATCGCTGTACCTCAATGCTGACAGCACTTTGAATAAATAAATCCGGCACGTACAATATGTGAGTAATATGAGCATTCTCTATTAAGTATTTAGCACTAATAGCACATATCTTCTGTCGATTAAACGCCGGCTTCAATTTATGACAAACTGATCCTTCATTCACGATGCGACTATTAATTTAATGAGGACCTACAACTTCATCAGCTACCGTATGGCATTGTGCTCTATAATTATCGCATATTAAGGTCTATTATCGCATATTCTGCGTCATTAGTTTAATGTACTGCCATTGTAGTAAACGTCCTGAGACAATGGTGCATGCGGATTAATTGTAAAGTGAAAGAAAATGCTTTACGTATTACATAGTTACCTGGTGCATGTCCTGTCGACGTTAATATTAATGAAAAGACTTTCTCCATATAGAATTCAGAAATAAGGAAAATATGTTTGTACCATCATACAAAAAGTGGCACTTTTAAGTAATTGTAGCGTCTTTCTTGTAAGCATTATCAGAGTCCAAACGACTTAACGATTTGCTTCCCATTGACCACCGCAGCGGCACTCACAGTCCATTTGCGATTATTTCCGAATTTCTTAAATTGCATTATCATTTTGTTAATCACACCGTGTACTGTCATCACAAATTTGAGTCTTAATGGCTTGGTTTTAGAGCTGTGTTTTATGTGAAACAAGGAGATGAAAGGCGCCGCATCCATTTGTCACTAGTTTCGGAATGAGGTGCCGCCGTAAGCTGCAGCCCGCCCAGTTGCACTCACGGTTCACGTTTTGAACGTCTTTATCTGAAAAGACATAGAGTTGATTTCAGTTTGGCAATGCAATAAAAGAGCGTTGTGCTGTCCTGTATGCTTCTACTAAGGAGCGACTAAATTCTCTCGCTCCTCCGGAATGCCGAGTACATACCTACAGAACGAAAGCAAACGAAAGACAATATCAAATTTATGACAACTTTATCCAACTTGTTGTTCCAAAAATACCAGTAGGTATTACACATCTACCAAACATAGTAATATAGTACTTGAATCAGTTATTTGGTGTTATTGTTGTGTCTAATTAGTTAATTATTTCTACACGGTGTAATCGCAAAAACACTAAACCTAAAAATCGTTTGTACAGTATTGATATTTGTGTGACTACCTACTTGATAAAAACATAAAAATAAAAATAAATCTATTCGTATTTTTATTCAAATTAAACACGTAAAATTTTATGACATAAACAATTTCAGAAATTAACAGTTTTGCTTAGACACATTATAACAATTTCAGTATAACCAGAAACATTAATTCTTTAACACTTTCTCGTCCATTAAATTTGCCCTTAAACCATGGTAGCTTACAAAAGGACAGTGTTATATTGCTTATTTTTTGAATATTTTATGTATCGCCCACATTTTCACTCATTATATAAACAAAAAAACCGACCGCTAAAAACGGTTAGATTTTTTTAGTGGACACGTATTGAAGAATTTTACCAAGACTGTTACATCTGAGTTCCACCACTAAATTTAATCTGAATTTTACTTAAATGAAATTTAAGTTACCAGATAAATTAAATTTAGTTTTATGATACAAAAATGTAACAATAAACTACAAATTCTGGTCGTGGTGGAACTTAATATAAATAAATAATAAATAAATATTCATGGACATATTACACAGATCTCGTTAGACGCGTACTAAGTACAACTAAATGACTTGTGTTACAGGTGCTAACTCGACGATAGATTTAATACAATAAATACATAGATAACATCCAAGACCTGAGACAAACTAGAAAAGTTCGTTTTCTAGTTTGACCCGCCCGGGGATCGAACCCGAGACCTTCGGTTTTACAGCGTGTTAAACCGCTGCGCCACCGAGGCCGTCGCTTAGCTGTTATATTCTTAGTAAAATCTTGGTAAATATCATTTAAGTTACCATTAAATATAAGAGTGAGGGAGGTCGTGGGTTCGAGTCCCTGCATGAAAAATAATTTTTATTTCTAAGACACAAACGTTGGTAAAGTAGTAGCAATACCACTTGCTTGTTAAAACTGTTAAAAAACCTTGTGAAGTAACCTTCCAGTCTCAGGTGCTGTCCGCTGAGGGGGCTTGCTATGTACAATGGTCCAACCATGTGGCTAAGTGCACAAATCTCAGGTCTAACTGACTAACTAACCATTAAATAAGTAATCGAAATTGATACTAAGCAAATACTTAAACTTTCCTTTGTTTAACAGCCTTAGCCTGGATTGCGTGAGTCTAATCCCTGGCAGTGAGTAGTTAAATAATTTGTTGCCCGGATCGGTACCGTTGGCCACAACATAATAAAAGCCTCGCTACTCTATTATAGCTCTTATGTCGAAATTAGTAAGGATTGTAGTCGCGAACTGTGGTTGTAACAGGGTAGTGTGTTGGTGTGGATCGAAGCGGCCATTAGAGCTAAAGCGCCGAATCATTTACAAGAAAGCAAGGCTCCACCTCGTATTATTTACATAATTTATTCGGCTTAGCCCCAAAGCGTTGCAACTTCTAATATTCATAGTAGACGGCCTCGGTGGCGCAGCGGTTTGGCACGTTGACTGTAAAACCGAAGGTCTCGGGTTCGATCCCCGGCCGGGTCACACTAGGAAACGAACTTTTCTAGTTTGACTCGGGTCTTGGATGTTATCTATGTATTTATTGTATTAAATCTATCGTCGAGTTAGCACCTATAACACAAGTCATTTAGTTGTACTTAGTATAGGGCTAACGAGATCTGTGTAATATGTCCATGAATATTTATTTAACTTCACCTACGTGAAGGATCTTCCTACGAAGATAAAATCCGCGCACAGAAATTCAAGATATTACCATTCAAATTCAATGATATTACGTAGTTAAATTACATAGATATCTGAAATTTCGTAGTATGATTTAAAAAAGTAAATAATTAATACTTGATTCAGTAGAGATTTCATACATTATCGTATAAAAATAGTTAAATTGGCAAGAAAAAAAGTAACAAAAAGGAAGGATATAATAATATGAATTCGGTCGGACTCAACTGACAAAAAATAAAGAAAGTCAACCTGGAATGAAGCTAATAATTATGTAAGAAATAAATTGTACTCCACTGCTGGAAAATGCCCTACACAAAAAAAGGGAAATACCTATCAAATTTCAAAATGTCTTAACTGCACTAAAATTATCAAAAATTCCACAGGTACTTATGTTCACGCTATAAGTGTGTATGTGTGTGTGATTGTATGTATGTTTGTGTGTGTGTTTGTGTCTGTTTGTGTGTAATTACGTATGTGAGTATGTGCTTGAAAATGAACAAGTTTTTTATCGGTTGGAAGTTAAACGAGTTGCAACGATTCGGAGTTGAGCCAGTGATACAATCTCACAAAATATTAAACTAATATTTAGGCAAGGCTTTACCTCGCGCCGCCTCATTTGCATAAAGGCACCGTCCGACATCCACGACCGACTGACCTTTCAAACTGAACCATTTTGTTCTGGTTTTGGTGAACACTTCATTCGTTTGAAGTTTATGTAAGCCGGTGCGTCTATATGCTCCTGTTCGTTCAAAGTTTCAAATCAATCAATGAAATCAAAGTATTTTATTCAAAACTAGCTGAACTGGCGAACTTCGTACCGTCAATGCTATATTTATTTTTATTTTTCTTTCCGTAAGAACCATCATCGTGCTTCAAGATAATTATTCTAAAAAAAGAATTAGCGAAATCAGTTCAGCTGCTCTAGAGATTTGCGCTTACCAACAGTTTACCGATTCATTTTTATATTATAGATTACACATAAACTCGAAGCGCCCGTGGCTTAGTCAAACTGAGTGATTGGAATCAATCCCTTGAGTTAAGCAACAGTACGGTCACCGCGTAAAACTTAAAATTCAATGGCGTAACTACCGCTAGTGGCATTTTTCCGAGCGCTTCCATGCTTCGCAAGGCACGTTAAGCCGTTGGTGCCGGCTGTCATGTAATGACATTCGTCATGCCATGTCAGAGGCCTTATGAGCGGCTTGATAACTTTTGACAGTAAAGCCCGCCACTGTCTTACAATCCTCCACCAACCCGGACTTGGCCCCCGTGGTGGAGTATGGCCTAACCTTCCTGCACGATAAGCACGATGTTAAGCACGATAAAATTAGGCGTACATTTCAAAATCTAGATGATTTTGGAGAAAAAATGGACAAAAAACCTCCAAACTTAGTCTTTTCAGTCCTTAATTAACAGAGTTTACAAAATTATTATAAGACATACAACTCATGCATTGTACTGGCTCTAATCCCAGACATCATTGTCATCTAAATAATCCTTTATATACTTCACACATTATTGCTGTTTATCAATGAGTCTATGGGATCCTATTAGTGGTAGTTTCTGTCTGCCCGTGAGCTATATGTCTATATTATACAATTTGTATAATATACATGTAACTATCAAATTATAATAATTATTGTTATTATTGAACAACTTTTTGCCACACATAATATCGATGGCTTTATTGTAATAGCGAGAAGAAAATAGTTGTCGAGTCCCTTTCATGTGTCGGTGTCACTACTATATTTGACTCTACAGAGTTACCTCTAAAAGCGCAGATCCAAATATTCGTCAGTGAATCAAAATATTTTGTTACATATATTCACAAAAAGTTTTGTTTTTCTTAGTTTATTCACTCATTTTTATTTTTCAATATTAATGAAATACCAATGGAATTGCGAGAACTAAATACAAATAATTTTAAAACCAAATTTCAATGTTTGATACAGCATAAAATATATTATACTGTAACGGAATTTTCGGTTGATGAAAATTTAATACGAAATTTTGACTGACAATTTAATTTAATTTATATTTTACTCAATTTAACCTAATCATTAATGCTGATTTTTTATTAAGTCGTTGACATTTTTATATCACTACTTTTATTGGTGGTGCCAGTTTCCACAATTTGTACGCCTCATGGGGCACAGCATGATTAGAACTAATCTAAATGTTTTTTCATCCTATCGATGTACTCGTGCTTCACAAAATAAATATCTTTGTCTTCAAAATATCTTTGTCTTTGTGTTCATAATTTAGGTTCACACGACCAACCCGGACTTGGCCCCCGTGGTGGAGTATGGCCTTACCTTCCTGTGATGCAGGAAGAGACCCGTGCCCCAGCAGTGGGGACATACAAGGATTGATATCGAAATTTTTTTTCTCGTAAAACACAAACGTCAAAACTTTGTGTTTCAATAATTAGGCATTAAAAAACACCGTATGTCGCGGTGATATCGCCGACCGATTGAGAAGATAGGCACCAATGACTTACTGTTGTAAGTTACGAACATTTGTGAATTTCTAGTAGCAATTCTCAGTAACCGAGAAGGAAAACCTCGTCAGGAAACTTTAGTGACTAAGATGTTCATATACCTTAGCGCTTGAAATCACTAATCCGCGGTGGGCCCGCGTAGTAATGAAGCCCGTACTCCTCTCTTTAAATGAAAACCTGTGATTATACTATTTTTATTTTTAATGCACTAACCCGTGCTAAAATAAATAGGGTAGTAAATGGGTGTAATTTTTAGCCTCTAAATAGGTTTTTAAAATTGTCCTTAGCACGGGTTAGTGCATTAAAAAGAATATAACTAAACTATTGTAAGAACTGTTTTGGAAAGTCGTCTTTGAACTATTCTATTGTCTACATTTAAGCCAGAGCCCGGAATCTATTTTTAAAGTAACTTGATAAAATCATTTCAGTAACCTTTGTGTAGATAAATATATTATGAACCTTACAAGAATATATAACGACCCAGGTGTGCTACTGGAGTCTATTTTTGAAATCGTACTGCATTTATGAAGTACTCGTAATTATGTAGCAGTTTGGTTAAAAATTTATCTTCTGCTTTCTTTTTCCCAGGTGGTGAATTGGAAATTATCCTCAAAACTTAAGTATGTCAAATAAAGTATGTCGAGACTATGCCAAGTAAGGTTGGCTTTCACTAAGGCTATCTGAGGGGCCTTTATATTTATTTATCGATAGGTAAGTACCCAGTGAATAAGTATAAAAACGTCTAGCGCCATGCATGACATATGTAAAACTGTAAATTGTATGTGTGACAATCATTTCGATTAGCTATTTATTCGTTTTTTCTTCTTCAGGCTATATGTTAGTCCACTGCTGGATATAGCCCTGGTCCAGCAATGGACTAACATATATGTATTCGTTTATCCCTGAATAATATGTAGAAAAAACACCGTGAGGAAACCTGAGCGTGTGAAGTGTTCAGAAACCTCAGCGCATGTAATTGCCAATCCGCGGTGGGCATGCGTGGTAATTAAGCCCATACTCCCTGAATATTCACTTATTCCCGGCAAGCTGAAGACAGCGGCGCTATGGCGCTCATTAGGGGAAGGCTATGTCTAGCAGTTGACTAATATAGCCTGAAGAAGAAAATTCACTTATCAAGGAATGATTTCGTTGTTTATTTTCGTAATAGGTTTTCTACAAAACACAACGCCGTGACTTCAGCTTAAGTCTCATGTACTTAGCATTAGCAGTAAATATCATAATCAGAGCCCATTAGAGTATTAATGTTATAAGACCCCGCCGGCGCCTTTGACCGCTCACATTTTTTATTACGATACTTCGGCTAGGCAGCTATAGTTATGCTAAATCACGAACAGTTTTTACCCGGAAGCTGAAGACCACGGAGGTAACATGTAAGTTTAATAATAGTAGGTTCTAGTCCTAAACTAGGATACCTACCCTGTGCTGCGATAATCAGACAAGGACATTACAAACATGGAAATGGTTCATACTCTACATAGTAAAGCGAGAGAAGTAACAACATATTATTTACTTTCGCTGGCTGTAAAACCAAAGGTTTCGGGTTCGATCCCCGGTCGGGTCAAACTAGGAAACGAACTTTTCTAGTTTGTCTCGGGTCTTGGATGTTATCTATGTATTTATTGTATTAAATTTATCGTCGAGTTAGCACCTATAACACAAGTCATTTAGTTGTACTTAGTATAGGGCTAACGAGATCTGTGTAATATGTCCATGAATATTTATTTATTATTATTATTTAAAATGTCTTTGAGTTTTGAGTTTTTTTATTTTATTTTATGTAGCCTATAAAAGTCCCACTGCGGGGCACATGCCTTCTCTCAGAGAGAGAGTTTGGGCTTAATTACTACGCTTGCTCATCGCGGATTGGCAATTTCAAGTGCTGAGGTCTTTGAACACTCAGATTTTCCCACGATGTTTACCTGCACGGTCAGCGAGTGGTTTTGGTACTAGAACTTCACAAATGTACTCGTACGTGCTTTACTTGGAAAATTAAGTCATTGGTACATGCCCGCACGGAGAATCGAACCCGGGTCTCTTGATCCACTATGATCTACCAAGTGGGCTACCGCCGCGTTATCTGTGTAGTAGTGTTATGTATTTATATGAACTTGGTTTGTTAACAAAACCATTATTTTGCTCTTTAGCCCCGTACGTAAACATTATGACTTACATCGCCTAGAGATCCTATTCGGCAGGCTTACGACAGTTGGACATAATATTTTTTTTCTTTATCTTGCAACTGGCACGAGTGTTTTTGAGAATAATGCAATAAAGTGCAAATTGTTGAATTCTTTGCAGATTTAGGAAACTACGATCCGTCGATATTTAACGAAAGACCCCAATAAATCAGTGTCTACACTTTCAAACGTCCAAATAAGAACAAAACTATTCACGAACCAATAAGCTTAATTAATTAGCGAAATCAATATATCAATTGTCATCTATGAGGTATTGAGAGCAGAAGGCGTGGGCTCACTCACCGCCCCTTTCGCCTGAGCCAATCGCCTTCCACCTGTCTGATCTGGCGAAGCATGGCAAATATACTGACTAGCGACTTGCCATAAGCTATAGACTAATAGTGATTAACAACTAAAAACCAATCCGGTAGATATTTATTATTTTGCGTATGGTATACAGTTATTCGAGAGAAGGCCTGTGCGCTCCAGTAGGACGTATATAGTCTACATAAAGATAATGGTATGGAGCAGGTTAATGTATGAAATAAAGGCCTTCAATCCACTAGATTTCTTCCTCGCCCGCTTCGTAAACTATCCAAATGACTGCTTTTATGGACCGTAGCAGACAAGGGTCAGTAAAATGATACATAGTCTGCACTTTTCCGCATTTACAGGTCTGAAGCGAACCTCCACCTCTGCGACAGGTCGGCGCATCAACCCTGTGAGGTTCGGTGCCTTTTGATTTGAGTCCATAGAATAAAGCGAGTTAGATATCTGTCATTAGAATATGATTCATTATAAAACTATTTTTTTTTTCTGCTTATGCAATTAAGTGTTCTCTATCTAGATAAAAAACACTTAATTGGAAAAGCAGATTTTTTTTTATAATGAAGACTTTTAGTCCGGATCTACTTACGGGTGAGATGTGAGACGAGCAACCGACGACGCGAGCTCCGTCTCTGCTCACCATGATTAAGCTCTGCGAATCGGAGCGAAACCTGGTCGGACTCTTCCGATATAACAACACCCGTAAGTAGATCCGGACTAAAAGTCTACGCTATTGGTTTAATTATTTATTTATTTAGTTACATAGGCAGGGCTGCACAAATACATACCGAAATTAAAGTTTAACATAACAAGTCTGCTGTGCAACCAATGGAATATATACATCATTCTACATTAAATATAGCAATACTAACTGATAACGAATAGGATTCATATAAAACTTTAATTTGGTTACTAAACCAATAGGATTCATTTTAAAACGTTATTTCTTTCTGCTATTATATACAAGGTATTGGTAATCCAACACCTTGTATTAAGTTTCGATAGTTCTCGCGATTTCGGGAATCTGAAAAAATATATATAATTGGGTTAGCTGGAACAAAATACTATGTAGTATTAAGCTCGCATTTGTACAGATTGGTTTTAAGTGTAATAAAGAATTTTCATTCATTCATATATTTCATAGGTGTAAAGTCATCGAAATCATGTTATTGCTTGTCTCTTAGCCCACTGTAGCAAGTTTCACTCGGTCTATTCCGATCGAAAACTAATGGAAATGGGAGAAAAAAGTTCGCTTCAATTCTGTCAAAACTTGCAAAACAGAATTAATCTTATCAATATGTGCAAACTGCGAAACATCCTAATATTATAAGCGCGAAAGTTTGTAAGTATGGATGGATGGATGGATGTTTGTTTGTTACTCTTTCACTTAAAAACTACTGGATAGATAATTAAAACTGTTTTTGTACGGATTTCACTCGTTTATTTTACTTTTACAGGTGCCGTGGTCTCGGATGGTCATCCGAGACCACGGCACCTGTAAAAGTGCCGAAACGTCGGAAAATTGTAAAAAATTGTAAACGAGTGAAATCCGTTTAAAAACAGTTTTAATTATGTCTAGTACTCGTGTTAACCTTAGAATATACTATACTGGATAGATTTTAATGAAACTTTACAATCATATAGCTTTTACATCAGAATAAGACATTGGCTACCATTTATAAAGATATTGGGTGAATTGTCCAATATATGACGATAAGTGTCAAAAGTACGTAGGATACAAGTATTGACCTTTTTGCATCTACTTAATGAGATGATTTATACAGCGTCCAGTGGTATCTTCACTCACACACTAGATGGGTGAAGGGACCACTCCGACGCTGTAGTGCCTGGGACATGGTTTTATAGATGGTTTTTAGGCTTGCCCAGGACCTATACCATCCTGACAGCTTAGTCGGCCTAGCCCACAGGAAAGACGTGCGGAGCCAACCAAGCCGCGATACAACCTACCCGATAATCCTGCGTAGACAAAGCTGCGGGCACCAGTAGTAAAATTTAAATTTAATACCAAATTTGAACTTTAAATTAATCAAGTCTCTTTTCTTACAATACAATACGTTACGAAAACTAACACAATACAATACGTCACAAAAAAATAACGCAAAATCTGAACGCCGTTTCAATACCAAATAAAATAAAACTTGCAATATTTAATTGTAAAAATAATCAATTTTAATTTTACTTACGAAGGACGTAAGTTCTTAGATTTAAATTGTTTTTACCGAAAGTAATTAAATATTTATCAAGTGGCGCCTCCGCCATATTGTGGAGTCTCGTCTTGCCTAATTGAGGCACAGAAAAACTAACGATGATTAAGATAATAAAGCTTCGAATTGATTGCTCAGAATGTGGACAGGTAATGGCGTCAATTAACAAGGACTATTTTATTTTGATGGAATCAATTTGTATGTAGATGCACAGTAGGACCTGTTAACCACATACCTAGTTATTTAAATATTTTTATTTGGCTGTATCGAATTAAGGCGAGTGTCTCTACGATCGGCGTAAGTGGGCTGTTTAGTTTGAGTCCATAGATTCGCTGCATAGCAGTGACTTACGCCAAGCCCCGTCATGAAGATGCCGCTTTCATAATCCAATTAAGAATAATCGTCGATAAACTGACAGGCGAGATAGCGATTTATGTGGTGATATTTCAGCGTTGTTAATAAATTTATGCTTGTTCTTGCCGTTTGATTACATGCCGTGTTTTCATTAAGTTTATTCGATTCGCCGTCGGAATGGCCATTCGCGTGTTTGACAGCCTGCAATCGAACTGAGATTTACGCATGTTACAACTAATTTGATTAATTAAAAAGCTTGTAAAAAAGATTAGTCTCAATTCCATTTGATCGGAAAGAAAATCGCTGTATAGTGAAATATACGTGCTGATTTTTTTTAGAATCATTTTCGCGTGTTGTACCGGCTAACATAAACCAAAGAGAAACTCAACTAGGCTAATTCGAAAATATTAGTACTTGTCACGGAACGTATAAAGAAGAATAGAGTAGAGAACACTTTGTTGTATTTAAAAAGAAATAATCCGAAACATTTTCAAAATGTTTCGGAATATTTCTATTGTACTCATAATAGATGGAATAACAATTAGATTATAATATCATTTTGACATATAATGATTAAAAAGAGTTACGGTACTGTCTAATAGCCTTAGACATTTTGGTGATTGCCACGATCTCTTGAAAATATAACTTTTTATATTTTCAAATATAACGTTTCATAAACTGACAAAAATTACTTAAGACTTTAAACTACTCTTAACATCGATTGTAGGTACTTAAAAACGACACACGCGCCCATTCTATCTAGATACTGCACAGGCGAAAAACTCAAAGGTTGATCAACTGTCGACTGTACAGTCAACGGCATATTTACCTTTACCTACGTGCACTCCAACCAATTACGTTAAGGGTGACTTTGCAACTAATGTAATGTTCACCTGCTGTCTACTGTAGAAGCGTTCCCAAACGGAGTCTATTGATTTCGCGGCACATTTCCCGTGTGATATACTGTCGCAGCGGGCCCTGACTTACGAGCGCCACCGACCGATTTATGAGATAGTTACCGCGGAGCCACCGCCGGATAAATCCAATTCAATTTTTATCTCGTATTTCACATTGACAAATTCTTGTGCCCATGCGGGCTGTGTTACGTCTTTTTCTCCTCCCTGGTTGCCCCTTGTTTCAGGTGCGATTGCGCTTGCGGTTGGAATGACATGAATTGTGCACTGGGTGGTACCTTCCTTGCGTTAGTATCTACTTAGGTGTAATATACTTAGTACTTAATGAATAATCATCAAATACTCAATACTCAATACAAATAAATCGGGCAGATTTTGCAGTTAGGTAAAAACAATTTCGAGAAGGACGCCAAGAGGAGGATCCAGCTGGGCTAGGCAGCATTTGTGAAACTACGCCGATTCTTCTCGTCATCCATACCACAATGTTTGAAAACGAACATTTTTAATCAGTGCGTCCTACCTGTGATGACCTACGGAGCCGAGACATGGACACTCACGAAAGGGCTGGTCCACCAGTTCAAAGTCGCTCAGCGAGCTATGGATAGAGCTATGCTCGGCACGCTTTCAGACGAAAGTTTGGAGCGTATTTGCTAGAAATGCAGAAGACCTATCCCTAATCCAGCACTTCCCTTATTTTATTGGTATATATATATATATATATATAAGTATCGTTATCATCAGGTTTATGTATTGTAGGATTTATATATCTGCTAGTTATATGCGTTTTTTATGATAGATAGATGGAAAAATAATTTATTTGTATGTACGAGTATTTTTACTATATTTATAATGTGCAATTATTATTGTATTGTCCATAATATGTATTGTATTGTTATTATTGTATATTGTACCGGGTAGCAAAAAAAAAAGACGGTCCCAACTGAAAATCAGTTTTGCTGGTGATGTGTTATTCACAGCACACACCAGCAATGCATGCTGAGTTGGTGACCTTTTTTTCTTGCCACGGAGGCACAGTAATTTGTTAGAAGATTTTACTGTTTTTTTTACTTCCTAATTGATGTTCATCTTTCCCATTGCTGTGTTATTTTTTATGTGTGTGCATTTGTGGCAATTGAAATAA